>CM069858.1:207628244-208828244 GCA_036172795.1 Pelodytes ibericus | reverse complement strand
TTCTCAGATGATCTCCCAAAAAGAGATGAACGCATTGACTATGTTTTCAAAATAGACCAGTAGGAGTTAATGACATTCCCTAGCAAATGGATTTCTGAATTATTGCAATTTTTTTGTTCCTTTTTTAAAATTATATTTTAATAGACATGTTCTTTCTTGGTCTCTAACCTCTTCAATTGCTCTATCTATGTGTTCTATATTATACTTTCTACCAGTGAAATCAAGCATGGTATTTTTTCTTGTCTATCATATTCCTGAATGACAGTGCAGTCTTTTTCTAACTCTTGTAAAATTACTCTCAGTTACTTTTTAGTTTGATAAAGCTGTTATAACGTCTACCTTTTTCAAGAAAAAGTGAATGTGTTTGATATTGTATCATTGGTTATATATATTTAAAAATTCCATATCAGTGAAACTATATTTAGTAGACAGTATTACCCCCAATTTATTGGAATTTAAGTGTGATAGGAATGTAAATTGAAGGATCACAAGGACATTAAGTATTCATAGTTTCTAACTTGCACACAAAAGTGATTTTACATTCAACATGTATGCTTTTGGATTGAAACACGCCATTGTTTTGTTTATTTATTTACATGTTTCTCAATGTGTAACTATACGGGAAGGTGTCAGGGGACCTTCTGACTCATGCATTTAAAAGTCATTATTTATGTGCTTACATTCCTCCTGCCTCCTCTAGAGGTCTCCCTACCTTACTTTGCTTGTATTCCTTCCCCTCTGTTTGGTGTCAGGTGGGCTTGTTACCTTTTGCATCACACCCAGGTTAAATAGCTGCAATTGATTGCAACAGTGCATTGGAGTTGGATGCCTGACTTCTGGGAGCTGCTGCTTCTATTCCTGATCCTCTGCATAAAGCTCATTTGAATTGTGACCCTGTCCAGGAACTGGGAATCTGAACCTGGGTGGCTAAACCAGCCCAGTAGATGATTTTCAGCATCTCCTGAGACCCTCTGACTACAACAAGATTTCTTCAGCTAAGTTGCTCCCTTAAAGTCACCCTTCTCAGTCCTCACCCTCTCTAGGGTGTTACTTCTGCTTAGCTACCCTGCTCAGTCCTCACCCTCTCTAGGGTGTTCCATCTGCTTAGCTACCCTGCTGAGTCCTCACCCTCTCTGGGGTGTTCCTGTTTAGCTACCTATCTCAGTCCTCACCCTCTCTCGGGTGTTCCTGTTTAGCTACCTATCTCAGTCCTCATCCTCTCTCGGGTGTTCCTGTTTAGCTACCCTGCTGAGTCCTCACCCTCTCTAGGGTGTTCATGTTTAGCTACCGATCTCAGACCTCACCCTCTCTCGGGTGTTCCTGTTTAGCTACTAGACATTTGCATTCGTTTTCGGACTAATGCATTTTCGTCCGAAAATAGCATTTTCGTCCATTCGTCCGAAAAACGAATAACGAAAATGCTAAACTAACGAAAGATGAATGAACGAATGGTTAATAAACGAAAATCATTCGTCCATTCGTCCATTCTTCTATTCGTGCTATTGGCATTCTATAAACCGAAATAGAGTCGGTTTATAGAATACCAATAGCATTACATATACATTCCAGAAACCGACATAATGAATGACTTTCGGTTTATGGAATGCATGTAATACTATTGGCTTTCTATAAACCGAACAAGAGTCCCCATTCATAAGAATTTCTGCAACGAATAAAACAAAACGAAAATAATGAACTTATTTCGTCTAAAACGAATGCAGTAATGAAAAAAATTCGTTTTAGACGAAATAAATAACATGTTCGTCCGAATGGGCGAAAACGAACCAAAAATTTTAGTTTTGCACATGTCTATTAGCTACCTATCTCAGACCTCACCCTCTCTCGGGTGTTCCTGTTTAGCTACCATCTCAGATCTCACCCTCAAACCCTTTTCCTATTCTGCAGTTCTTTGCTAAATTCCCTTTTGTCTCTCCTTCGGTCTTTATTCCAATACCTAGCTCTTTGTTTCTTTATCTGTTCTCCCTCTGCACAATATATAACATGCAACCAGACACCTCCACTATCCCTGCACTGACACACCTACCTGACCTGGTAAAGGCCCTGACAGAAGGCTACACCAGTCAAATAAAAGTAAAACATCAAATAAAAAAAAACACAATATGGATTTTATTTGTGTTTTTTGTTGTGTATTTTTAAATGTACTTTATATGCTGCAAATAGATTTCTGCAAAGGATTTGGGTGGGGACATGGCACCAAATGTTGTCAGTCTTTAGAAATGTAACTATGTAATTAGCTTTGTAAAAAAGAACTGCATAGATTAGGAGCAGCAATATAATAAAGCTTTATTTACAGCTTCCTGTTCCCCCGAGCTGTCGCCTCAAGCTGCAGGAAGTTTCCCAGGGCTTATAGAACTGGATTGGAGTATAAATTTCCCCAGTCCCTAAGCATTACATCCTGGGACAGATTGTACGAGATACTGAATGCATGTGCAGACAACACTAAGGGATAACAAAAAATTTAACTTTTCATTGCCCCTAATGTACTGTATTTACACTGGTACTTTGAAATCCAAGTAGTGACAAGACATTTTTACCTTGACTTTCCCTTGGTGACGATGGCTTTTTTGACATATCTGGGGTGTTTGTGTTTAGCTGTAATTTTCTTCTTTCTCGCATACTGTACCCACACAAATGATATGTTGATTTTATCGTCATAAGAAGGGCTTTCTTTAGATACCTTTATGTTCATCATATCTTAGAATTTACTGCAAAAAAAATCATAAAATATGATGAAAAAAAAACATGTTTTCTAAATTTGACCTAAAATATAATTTACAAAAATACAATCATTAAAAAAGACACTGCCTAAATAGTTTCTAAATATTGTCTAAGTTCAGAAATATGCATGTTACCATATTTTTCTGTATTTTTTTGCGAGTTATAGGGCAAAAACCAAAATTCGTGTTTTTTGTTTTTTTTCCTACATTGACCTTTTGACCCCAACCTGAACCCTTCATTTAACCCTAACACTAATCTTAACCCCAACTCTAACCCTTATGCTATCCCTTAACATATTTTTAATTTTAATTTAATTTTAAGCCTATCCCTTATGCAAAAAATTATTTAATTTAACTTTAATCCTAGTTTTTAGCTAATTAAATGTGGTTTTTTTTTACATTGTAATGTTGCTGACTGCCTCTAGGGGCAGTCAAGCAACATATTAATTGCGACGGAACTGATTTTTTTTTCACTTCCGAAGCTCTGACCACAAGAGGGCTTAGCCATATTGACGGAGCATGCTCCGTGGGGCGATCGTGGGTGCCCCAAAGAGGAAATTTCAGTGCTGGCTATTGCATTGACATCGAGGCAATAGACCAGCACTGTTAGAGCGGTTTTTGCAAACGTTGATCGTGAAATCCGCATGTTTCCCCGCAGGACGTGCCAGGCACGTCCATTGTCGGGAACAGAGTTCCCGGCAGTACGTGCCTGACACGTCCATTGTCGCGAAGGGGTTAAAGGGACTTTGTCTCCTGCTTGTGACATCACCTATGGCAACCAAGGCATGATGTGCAAACTACACATTTCCCATTGAAAAGTAATTATTATTATTGCATATGAAGCCCTAGAAATAAAAAAGGAGACACCACAGACACAGGTTAACATTTATTTTTCTCTTAATTTATGCATTTATGTTAAAATGTATTGATATGGCGCCAACAATTTACATAGCTCTAGGTACAGAGCACAGAAGTCGACTCCATACTATGTTAGACAAACTAGAACAGACTGGTACATGAGCTAGAGAGCCCTGCTCGCAAGCTTACAATCTAGAGGGATTGGGAGACTTGAGACACATTAGAGAATGAAGAGGTCCAAGGAGAGGGGGTGGTAGTAACAGTGTTAGGGATGGTTGCAGTGTTAATTTTGTCAACTAAACATTTTTATCATAGTTTTTGTCAACTGATTATTTTCAGTGATAAAATCTAAAAAATAACTAAATAAAATCAACTGACGAAAACGTGACGAAAATGTTAGGGATTATCTACTGAATTTACCTATTTGGAATTCTGCTTCCCTTGGATCTCTGCCAAAGCTCCGTTCCCTGACCCTATCTGCAGCTGGATTGGCTGAGACACAGGCTCCCTGTGCCTGTCTGGACCCCTGGAACAATATCGTGCAAACTGCAGAGGTAGAGGATACTTTGGATTTCAGTATTGTTGAATGGATTAGACAATGGCTGAGTGGCAACAGAGGGTTGGAGTCAATGGGGTATATTCAATGCAAGGTCTTGTTACTAGTGGGGTACCTCAGGGATCTGTACTTGGACCCATGTATGTATGCAGAGGGGATAGATGCCCGATTCCTGAGACATACCATAACCCCACATTCCCCCATAACCATACCGGCCCATGTTCCCCCCAATAATGGACACGAGACTTGTGATGGTACAACAAGGCCACAGCACTTCTTTATTAAACACCTATCAGGCTGTATAAACAACCACCATCCTTTAATACTTATATGTATAAAACAGAATACAGCCTGACAAATTGACTAAGCCCTTGCCAGTAAAACCATTTTCCACTTCCACCCATATATTTATATATGGCCACCTTTTTCCAACCAAATCCAGAATCCAGAAGCTCGCCTCCCCTCCTCGTCCCTTGAGATGCCATAACTCCATCTGGCCCATCTCTCCCACAATGCTTACCACTAGCCGACTCACTTAGCTCAGTGGGCACGTCAACTACAAACAACTTCCATGTTGCTTTTAAGGTTAAGGGGAGGACCCGAGCACCATTCTCCTTGTAATAACTCCAACTCCATTTTCCAAAACATATCCCCTACTGGCAAGGACAGCCAACCCCCGCCTGCTGCGACAAAAGAAAGTTAATACATAGAAAACACATAAACATAGGGAGGGAGGGTGGGAAAATTGCTACCAGGTGCGTTTACAGATTAAAATGGCTGCTGGGGAGAGAGGCTCCAGGGCTTTTATCAACTCCCCCTTGAAGCCCCTCCCCCAGCCCCCGTCAGTCATCTCTTGCCTCCCCCTCGCCCATACATGTCCTGTACAATTAATTTGCATAATTTCCCAGGGTTCTTGTATGTATGCAGAGGGGATAGATGCCCGATTCCTGAGACATACCATAACCCCACATTCCCCCATAACCATACCGGCCCATGTTCCCCCCAATAATGGACACGAGACTTGTGATGGTACAACAAGGCCACAGCACTTCTTTATTAAACACCTATCAGGCTGTATAAACCACCACCATCCTTTAATACTTATATGTATAAAACAGAATACAGCCTGACAAATTGACTAAGCCCTTGCCAGTAAAACCATTTTCCACTTCCACCCATATATTTATATATGGCCACCTTTTTCCAACCAAATCCAGAATCCAGAAGCTCGCCTCCCCTCCTCGTCCCTTGAGATGCCATAACTCCATCTGGCCCATCTCTCCCACAATGCTTACCACTAGCCGACTCACTTAGCTCAGTGGGCACGTCAACTACAAACAACTTCCATGTTGCTTTTAAGGTTAAGGGGAGGACCCGAGCACCATTCTCCTTGTAATAACTCCAACTCCATTTTCCAAAACATATCCCCTACTGGCAAGGACAGCCAACCCCCGCCACAGACCCGCTCGTTTAACACCTTAAATCAGCGGGGACCACCCACCACCACCGCCATGGCCTGTTCCAAACCATCCTGCAACGCCAAGTTAAACAGATCAAGGCCCACCTCAGTTAAGTGAACTCCATCACTCCTGAAATACCGAGCCGCATCGGACTCAAAAACCCTATGGCGTATAGTCACGCCCCCCACACTCAACACAAAACGAGACACTCGTTTATTCAATTTCACCCGGCTCCGTTCCAGCGCCCTCTGATTGAGCGCACACCTCCAATAATTACGTGGTACCACCTCCGACCACACCAGCGACACACCAGGAAAGAGCACCAGCAGCCTCGCCAGGTCCCTTTTTATGGTATCCCCCAGGGTCCACACAGGGACCGAACCCAGATCATTGCCCCCCAGATGAATAAGTAAAATATCAGGGGGCCCCAACCGCCGAGACAACTGAACCACCTCGGGTAACAAGCGTACCCACCGCATACCCCGGAACCCGAACCACCGAACGTCCGCCACGGCTCCCGGAAAGCCCAGGCACTCTCCCCCAGGTCGCACGGCAGCCCGACTCCGTGCCCAGAATATGTACGAGTGGCCTATAAGCCACACCCTCCTAGGCGCAACATCTGTGAATTTAAAGCAGAGGAAACTGAGATCAGACCAGCCGGACGAACATAAGATAGAAACCTGCGGGATTCCCACCGCCCAATCCGCCTGATAGCCCGCTCAGCATAACCCAGCCTTGCGGCCTCAGACGCAGCGCCAATCCTGAACGAGTGACCCCCGAACTCCCGGCTTGGAAGGCCCAGGGCCTCGACTGCCATCCGGAAGACCCTGATAAACTGGAATCTAGACAAAGGAGTCGCATCAGCGTGCACCAGCAATGAATTGGAACCGACCGGTCGGACCAAACCGTACCGGTCAAAACAAGCCACCGGGCATACCATAGAACCGGGGACTTCCCGCAGGGAGACCCACTTTCCAACCCCAAGTACATCCGTCTTGGAGTGCCTGATCAAAAACCTCACCAGACCAGGTTCCCGCACCATATCAGCCGCCAGTATACCCCCTGGCTTCGTTTTTGCCTGGCTAACCAATTCCCCAATACGCAAAGCTCCAAAAAATGCCATGGAAAAGGCTAACCGAAACAGATCCACCTCAAAAGGCGAGTGGCAAACCACCGGCAGTATGTGGCACAGGCCCAGCTACAAAGCCCCGGACACCGGTTTACGGTAATCCACGGAATGAACGCCCCTCCTCCAACCCTTCAACGCCTGACGCACTAGAAACTCCTTAGTCACGTCCCGTAGCCCAGAAGCTCTGAACCAGAAACTGAGGCCTGACATCCGTGCCGTTACTGCCGCGGGCGACAAGCCAGCCGCGTCCCAATGCCACAACAACCACAGTAAACCTTCCAAGCGAGCCCCATCATCCCTAAAACCCCCACGAGCCGACTCCAGATCCAACCATTCCCCCCAAACTTTACCATAACGCTTCCATGTGGATCCAGCGACAGACTGGCTAACCCACTGTGCTATTCGCCCAACCCAAGGTCCCACAGCGTCGACGGGCACGGGATACCCTCCGGGTCCGCCCATGGTGCTGCCGCCCGGAACGTTGCCCACTGCGAACGGGAAAGTGCATCCGCAATTACGTTATGCACCCCAGGGATATGAACAGCACGAAAGGTCACATTAAAATCAAGGCAGTTAAGGACCAGAAGCCGCAACAGCCGAACTACCGGCGGGGAAGAAGCCGTCAGGTTATTCACCGCCAACACCACTCCCATGTTGTCACAGTGGAAGACCACCCTGCGATCCCGTAACGTAGTTCCCCAAAGAACCACTGACACCAGAATAGGAAATAGCTCCAAAAAAGCTAAATTCTTTGTCAGGCACCCCGAACCCCAGAACGGGGGCCAAGTCTCGGCAGACCACTGGGACCCCAAAATCGCCCCGTAGCCCACGGATCCTGAGGCATCCGTGTACAGATGGAGATCTGCGTTGGACACCTCCGGAGCCTGCCACAACGACCGTCCATTGTACCTGCTCAAAAAATCATCCCACACCGCCAGATCATCCCTTAGGGGCCGAGTGAGCCTGACATAATGGTGCGGCCGGCACACCCCCGCCGTAGCCCCCGCCAGACGTCTGCTAAACACCCTGCCCATTGGCATAATTTTACAGGCAAAGTTGAGCTTCCCCAATAAAGATTGCAACGCCCTGAGCTGAATTTTTCTCAAGCCGCAAGCCTTAGAAATGTCCGCCCTAAGGCCCAACAATTTATCCTGAGGAAGCCGGCATTCCCCGGCCAGGGAGTCAATCTCAATGCCCAGGAATGAAATACAGGTAGTCGGGCCCTCCGTTTTGTCTGCCGCCAATGGGACCCCAAACGAAGCCAGAACCACCTGGGCCGTCCTCAACAAATGGCCACAGACTTGCAAACCCGAGGGACCCACCAGCAGGAAGTCATCCAGGTAGTGCATCACTGAGTTGCACCCGGACTCCTCCCTGATTACCCAATCCAAAAAGGTGCTAAAGCACTCAAAATAAAAACAGGAAATAGAACAACCCATGGGAAGGCACAAGTCAACGTAAAACTTCCCTTCAAAATGGCACCCGAGGAGGTGATGACAGTCTGGATGAACCGGAAGAAGCCGGAAGGCCGACTCCACAACGGTTTTGGCCATCAACGCACCAGCCCCTGCCGCCCTCACCATCCGAACCGCCGAATCAAAGGACGCATAAGACACCTGGCACAATTCCGCATCAATGTCATCGTTAACCGACTCCCCATAGGGGTAAGACAGATGCTGGATCAGCCGGAACTTTCCCGGTTCCTTTTTGGGAACCACCCCCAGGGGAGAAACCCGTAAAGCGGCCAACGGGGGCGAATCAAAAGGACCCGCCATACGGCCCAGAGCCACTTCCTTAGCCAACTTATCCCGCACCACCTCGGGGTGCTCAGCCACCGAACGTAAATTACGCAACCGCAAACAAACCTCCCGCTCCTGAAAGGGGATCCTGAAACCAAACTCAAACCCGTGCAACAAAATGTCCGCCGCCCTGCGATTCCTATACCGGCTTAGCCATGGGCGCATTGCCCCGACGTCCACCGGCGTCATCCCCCTTTCCGCCCACGTCAGACTTGTCCCCACCTCTCTGACGCTTAAAGCACCGGGTGGCGGGGTGGCTACCCCCGCAACCGGAACACTCATGTTTGAAGCGACAACCGGCGCCAAACTTGCACTGACCCTCATTAAATTGCCAGCACCCTCCCGGTCGTCGTTGGGTCGTGGCCGAGGGAGAGGGCGAGCCCAGTCCCCCGACCCCCCCGAGAAAGGACGTCAAACCCCCCTGATGCGAGGCTGGCCGGGTCATAATGGCCAGCCACAGCCCCACGTCCATTTGATCCCAACCCAAAGTAGGCCGTAACGCAATCCGTTGCCGGAATTGCTCATCGTAGCGCCACCAGCTGAGACCCCCATAAATCCTACACGCATTCCAGATTTGATCCTGGTAACAAAACAAGGAGCAACATTTTTCAGGGGATTTCTCCCCGATGACGCTAGCCAAGATGGAGAAAGCCCGAATCCAATTCCCATAATTCTTTGGGATTTTGCGATAACGGTACTTCTCCTTTTCTTTCTCGGCATCCTTCAACTCCCTCTCAGGAGGAGGAACGTCCTCCATGGGGAGGAGCGAATAAATTTCCACATACTCGCCCTTCCAAATACGCTCCCTTACCTCCGGTTTAAGATGAAGGCCTAAGGGGCCCGACCAACATAAATACGCGGCCCCATGCGCCATCGGTGCAACAGGGTGTGTCAAATCAGCCGCCCCAACCATTGACGCCGACGTACTCGGCGCCGCCGATGTACTAGGCATTGACAAGGGAACCGCAGGGAGCGCCGCGGCAGTGGCCGCCGGCAGCAACAAAGGGGGCGGTAATAAGGGGGACTGTGGGACCCCCGCCGTGCCCGGTAAACCAGAAACCACCCCCGGTGAACCCCCCGTGGAACCCCACACGCTGCCCATCGTACTATCGATGCCCTGCAGGGCCGCACTACCAGAAGGCCCAGCCACCCGGCTCACTTGCTCTATCGCCCCCCGCAAGCATTGCAACAAATCCACCCAAGGCTGACTAGCAGGAGTAACGGTAGACCCCACCCCACCCACCCCAGAAAACCCCGCCAAAGGTTGCCCCGTGGACTCACCAGTGTCTCCCTGAACCGCGCCCAGAGCCGGCGTGGAGGCCCGGGAGGCCGCTGAATCACCCGCAACCTGGGAAGCAGGATGGGGGACGTAGAGTGGCACAGCACTAGTAGCTGGAGCCTGTGAAGGAGAGACAGGTGAATACAACGCCAGATCAGGAGGAGAGAGAAGCCCAGCCAAGGGAACCTGGTAAGTAGTCACAGGGGTAGGAGTAGGGGACGGGGTAGGGGGCAGTAAGAGACCCAGGGCCGGATCCTCATCCCCAGAAGACCCACTGCTGCTGCCCACAGCCTCCCCACTGCCCCCCGCCCGGGAGGGTAATCGAAGGGACCCCCGTTTTCGGCCCTGAGGCCTACTCACCACCCTGGCCTGCCGATCCGCGCTCCTCCTCCTGCTAGGCCCCGCATCCGGACGCGGGGGGGAAGGTAGCAGGGCTGTACCGGACCTGGTCACAGCCCTGGATGTCCTCCGTCCGTCGCGCTCCAAGCCCCGAGGGGAGGGGCGCGGCCTGCGATCCCCGCTCCCACTAGCCACCGGGGACGGTCGCGTGGCTGCACTAGCAGGCCCGCCGCCGGACGCAGCGGGCCGCGCGGCCGACGGGCGAAGGCCGCTCCTTCGCCCAGCTCCGCTCCTGCTCCGATGAGGCTGGATGGAGCCGGCATCCGGGCTCAGTCGAGCGGGCGGGCGGGACACCCGCCGCGCCCCGCCACGAGGACCCGCGGGAGGCGATGCCACCGCGGGCGTAGCAGCCTGCAGCGCTGCAAACTGCTGCCTCAAACGTCTGCCACCATCTGTAAGAGCCTCAGCCCTCAGGGCAGCGAGCATTGCCTCAATCTCCATGCCTGAGCCGTGAATGAAACACCAGAGCTGCAAAAAATTGCTACCAGGTGCGTTTACAGATTAAAATGGCTGCTGGGGAGAGAGGCTCCAGGGCTTTTATCAACTCCCCCTTGAAGCCCCTCCCCCAGCCCCCGTCAGTCATCTCTTGCCTCCCCCTCGCCCATACATGTCCTGTACAATTAATTTGCATAATTTCCCAGGGTTCTTTCTCTTTAATATTTTTTATTAGCGAGATTGCAGAAGGTCTTGTTGGCAAAGTATGTCTTTTTGCTGATGATACAAATATTTGCAGCAGGGTTGATATTCATGGAGGGATAAGCCAAATGGCAAATGATTTAGCTAAACTAGAAAAATGGTCAGAGCAGTGGCAACTGGCATTTAATGTGGACAAGTGCAAGATTATGCACCTTGGGCGTAAAAACCCAAATGCAGAATATAGACTATTTGGTACAGTCCTAACCTCAACATCTGAGGAAAGGGATTTAGGAGTAATAATTTCAGAGGACTTGAAGGTAGGTAGACAATGCAATAGAGCAGCAGGAAATGTGATCAGAATGCTTGGTTGCATGGGGAGAGGTATTAGCAGAATGCTTGGTTGCATAGGGAGAAGTATTAGCAGAATGCTTGGTTGCATAGGGAGAGGTATTAGCAGTAGGAAGAGGGAAGTGCTGCTCATGCCATTGTACAGAGCACTGGTGAGACCTCACTTGGAGTATTGTACGCAGTACTGGAGACCGTATCTCCAGAAGGATATTGATACTTTGGAGAAAGTTCAGAGAAGGGCTACTAAACTGGTTCATGGGTTGAAGGATAAAACTTACCAGGAAAGGTTAAAGCATCTTAACATGTATAGCTTGGAGGAAAGACGTAACAGGGGGGATGTGATAGAAACATTTAAATACATAAAGGGAATCAACACAGTAAAGGAAGAGAGTATATTTAAAAGAAGAAAAACTACCACAACTAGAGGACATAGTCTTAAATTAGAGGGGCAACGATTTTAAAGTAATATCAGGAAGTATTACTTTACTGAGAGGGTAGTGGATTTATGGAATAGCCTTCCAGCAGAAGTGGTAGAGGTAAACACAGTCAAGGAGTTTAAGCATGCATGGGATAGACACAAGGCTATCCTAGCTGAAAGACCGGGAACGGGGGACTAATAAAATATTCAGAAAAATTGGGCAGACTAGATGGACCGAATGGTTCTTATCTGCCGACACATTCTATGTTTCTATGTTTCTAAGATACTCCTCCATTAGATTCTCCTAGTACAGTCACATGTTTCCCCTACAATCTCACTAGCAAGTTAACTTAACACTCTTCTCAGCCTTATCAGACCTGTTCCCTCCCTCTCTGCTAGAGATTTAGTCAACTAAAACTAGACTAAAACAATCCAGATGAATAATATAAGACTAAACTAAAATGGCATTTTAGTCAAAAGAGTATAACTAAAATCAAATCAAAATTTGCAGTCAAAATTAACACTAGATCGTTGGAAACAAGTGAAATTGGCCATGGCCATAGATTAATTATGTTTGTTCTAGCAACAGGAGTTGTAAGCTTCCTAGTCCTAACAGTGTTTGAGGACAGTGAAAGCTAGGTGGGATCGGCTAGAGGTTGATGGGTTATAGAAACATAGAAACATAGAATGTGTCGGCAGATAAAAACCATTCGGTCCATCTAGGCTGCCCAATTTTTATTTTTTTTTGAGTACTTTTATTAGTCCCCCGTTCCCGGTCTTATAGCTAGGATAGCCTTGTGTCTATCCCACGCATGCTTAAAATCCTTGACTGTGTTTACCTCTACCACTTCTGCTGGCAGACTATTCCATACATCCACTACCCTCTCAGTAAAGTAATACTTCCTGATATTACTTTTAAATCGTTGCCCCTCTAATTTAAGACTATGTCCTCTAGTTGTGGTAGTTTTTCTTCTTTTAAATATACTCTCTTCCTTTACTGTGTTGATTCCCTTTATGTATTTAAATGTTTCTATCATATCCCCCCTGTTACGTCTTTCCTCCAAGCTATACATGTTAAGATGCTTTAACCTTTCCTGGTAAGTTATCTAGTGAGCAAGAGGTGAGTTTTAAGGAACTTTTTGAAGTTTGAGAAAGAGGGACAGAGCTGAATGCTCTGTGGAAGGGGGTTCCAGACAAAGGGCACAGCTCGTGCAAAATCTTGCAGGTGTGAGTGGGAAAAGGGGGTTAGGTTGGAGAAGAGCTTAAGTCCATTTCACAAATATCATGGAGGGTAGTATCGGTTAATCAAGAGGCAATGGGGGGGGGGGACGGACGGGGCTGAGAAGTGAAGGGCTGTGTTTTAATGTTTACAAAGTCATTTAAAGTTACTTTAGTAAAACAAGGTCATACTGGAATTAGCGTCTGGATATTAAGCATCTAAAATGAAGCTCCAGAGGTTCTATCTCATTTACAAAAATGCTAAATTTGTAGCAGGTTTTTATTTTTTTTTGCTTCTTCAACCATTGAAACTCCAAACAATTGTGCTAACTTCTTTTTTTTTTTTCAAAAGCATAGCACAAATTATCATGGTCCTCGGGGCTCGCGTGGAAATAGCCATCCAGATAATGAGTTACGGATGATGTCCCTGGATGTGGTTTTATGACCCATTCAAAGTAAATTCCGATTGCTTCAAAACACTAACGCAAGATACATAAATAATATCTACCCTTGAAACAAATGTTCCAACCCAGTACACAGAGGATATCTTGGTAAATTAAAAAAAATTAAAAAAATTTAGAATACAGATAAAAAAAATTCATTGTAGACCAGATGCCCTATCCAAACTGATTTCACAGCTAGTTTAAATAAAGTTTTTTTTTTATTATTATTTCAAGAATTCTATAGCAATGGCTCATCACCACTCTCAGTTAGGAGAAGGTGGCACAAATTAGCAGAGAACTTAATATATCACTGTTCCCGGTGAGATTTTTATCTTGATAAATATACTTTCAGAAAATGAGACAATTATTTTATTTTTGGACTTTATTAAATAGTGTAATCGGTTTAGAGGTGTATGCCAGGCGGAACTTTATCTCTGAAAAACTCTGCTTTGTGCCTTTTGTGAGTGTGTGTGTGTGTATGTCAGTGTCAGTTAACTCCTCTGACACTGCCTCTATCTGTATAGCCACTTAAGGGGTTAACTCCTTTGACACTGCCTCTATCTATCTAGCCACCCAAGGGGTTAACTCCTCTGACACTGTCTATATCTGTCTAGGCACCCAAGAGGTTAACTCCTCTGACACTGCCTCTGTCTAGCAACCCAAGGGGTTAACTCCTCTGACACAGCTTATATCTGTCTAGCCACCCAAGGGGTTGACTCCTCTGACACTGCCTCTGTCTAGCAACCCAAGGGGTTAACTCCTCTGACACAGCTTATATCTGTTTAGCCACCCAAGGGGTTAACTCCTTGCACACTGACTATATCTATGTGGATTTTGTTATAGGTCACTGGACACATTATTTTTTAGGGAACTGCACAACCTATTATCTTAATAATGTTTTACCATGACTCTTATTTCACCTTATGGATGAGCTCTAAATTATTTTATTATGTATATAAGAAGTGGGCATATAAAAATGTAATATATTTTTCTAAGAGCTCACCCACGAGGTGAAAAGAAAAAAATGGTAAAACAAACATTATTATGAAAATAGGCAGTGAAGTTCCCCAAAACATAATATGTGGCCTCTTACCTATAACATGACTCAAATATTGATCATTAAGTTTAAATGCTCAAACATTTAGGCTACACATTTTAATCATGGACTGCCAATATTGGCACCATATCATTTTTCACATAGAAATGTGCTCAAGGATTAAATTATCACTTCCAGATAAGTTTCATTTTAGTTTGAATTATCATGACTGTGGGCTTAGTCTTTTTTTCACGCCAGGCAGCACAATGTCTTGCGTCTATCCCTATAAATATATAATAGAAACATTAAAATACATAAAGAGAATTAAAATTATACTTTCTTTTTTAATACTTGGGACAGGACAGGCGCATATAGTGCAAACTCCCTCATCAGACGATTAAAGTATTGCTCAATGGGAGATTTTATCAAACTCAGCTACTGTGGCCTTTAGTTAGAAATTCCCTTCTCAGTGAAATTTTCTCATTCATGAATAAAGCCCTTTTGTTTATTATTTCTTTTAATCAACAACAGTAAAAACAGAAAAGAAATCCGTTTGACTGTAACCCTATTACAGGTCTCCCAATAGTCTTGTTTTGTGCTGGACAATCAAGCTTTTGGCGCTCTTTCCCGCTCTTCCACCAAAACCTATCTTTGTCACACTTCAGGGGACACAGGTACAGATTGGCAGGCCTTGGGCCTAAATTCGGCAGTCCTGATCTAATTATCTGGTGTCCGAGACACTGGTGAACCCATACTGAGCTTGCTCTGCCCCCCTGCATCCCAATTCGCCTTGGGCAGACGTGGTAAGGTAAGTTATTAGGTTGCGACGGATAGACAGTGCCAAGCTGGATATTGCTGGACTGAAGCAGTCAGTAACACCATTTTCCTAGGCAACACTGTGTGCCATGGATTAAAGGTCTGTGGTTAACACAGCATATGGACATTTCTAATGTCCTAATCTTAACCACTTCATAACCAGAGTGTTGGCCAATGATACACCGTGCTGGACAGTTGCTGTTTTAACAGGACAGTGGCCAACCTTGACTACCAGGCTATATCCTTCCATAAAATAATTTAAAATGATTTATTACCATTGTCATTTCTGTAAAGGACCATTAATGCATAATACATGAATATCATATTAACACACAATAATATGGACAAATGCAATGCCCAATCTGATACATAATAGCATGTAAACGTAATTAACATAATTATCACAATTACCATAATTATCATCAATTAACATTAATTAACATTCGTAAACACCATCCCTGCATGCTCCCAGGGATACGCAAGTAAAGCTCCTTCTGCCCAGCCCCCCATTTTAGGCTATGAGCTTCCCTTCCAGCTCCAGCCTCTCACCAAGCCTAAATTAGACTACCATCCTGGCATTTAAAGGGGCTGTATCACCTGAACATGGTTTATACCTTGAATGTAGAAAATCAAAAAAGATAAAAAATTATCTGTATGTTGTGTAGGAAAAATTGAAAGCACATGCCTACAATAGCAGGAAAATGGATTTTAAATGTGTCTCTGGAGTCTTGTGGCTTGATATGCACATGAACTGCTTTTCAATGTGAAATGTGTAATTTGCATATCAAACCACAGGTGATGTCATAACTTAGTTATGGCACAAATTTTTTCCTAATATAGGCTTTTGTTTGCATGTTTTCTAACACAATGAATAGATCATTTTAACATTTAATTTTTTTTTTTTTTTAGTTAAAACATTGTTTAAGTGGAACAGTCTCTTCAGCCAGCCCCAGGATAAGCTACTGCCAAAGTTGTAACAATGTATATTTTTTCTCTCTGTCACTGACCAGGTCCCACTGCGCCTGAAAAGAAGGAAAAGACAGGAATCTGACTAGAAAAATAGAAACTGACTTATATATGACTGGATCTACTCCTCCCCTTTATCTAAATAGCACCAATCAGTACAGCCCTGCTAGGAACAAGAAGTCAAGGCCCTCCTATGTTTATTTGATTCCATGCCATTTCCGTGGTGTTTGTGTTTAGCTGACATTTACACTCTTTCTCATTTACTTTACCCACACAAATGATATATTATTTCTAAAAATAAAAAATAAATTTTTTTTTAGATACCATTATTTCGATAACATCATATAATTTACTACAAAAAAAATATTATAAAATGGAAAACTGAGCTTGCAATCCTGGTATGCTAGTGTGCACACTTTTCTGTATGACATGCCAGGCCCATCATGGTCTGAGGAGAGGGTTAAATGTAAAGTATTTTCTCTTTGTTCATGGCAAGATGTAAATTGTAGGTTTCAGGGAGGGGTGTCATTGGAAAGTATCTTGGCAAAATCCCTAGCTTTGGCCGGTAAATTTTCCTGATTTTTTTTTTGTTTATTTTTGAAAAACAAGATACTAAATCATTCTTTGATAAATAGACTTTGTATTATTTACTTATCCAGCCCTCCTGACACTGAATGTTATACTTACATGGTCTGCCTGCCTGATCTACCTCTGGTATCTGACTTTGGACCCTTTATGCCCTTGACGAAGATGACTTCTTGGTTCAAGAAGTACATGTCCTGGGAGAGTGTCTTGGGTGCATGTGTCTGGGCCAGAAAACTAGTCGCGATCATTATTCTTACAGCGGGATAATGGATTGTGGGAGAACTTGGCGGTAATGGACTGAGGCCTGAAAATTAGCCAACAGGGGCCTTTCCAAACTGTCATAACTGCTGTGAATGTAAGTCATTTGGTTTCAAAAGGACAGGGATGCTGGAAGCTACAGACGGTCCCAGGGGATCCAAGGAACCATTTCTGTAATTTTGCCATGGAAACACGCAATAAAAAGTCACAGACAGCTCGGCAGGTTTCATCCCTTGCAGCGGTGGAATATATTCAGCAGGTGTAGTACAACTGTGGCTTATTGTGTAGAGCCATAAAAAGGTATTCAAAGTGAGGAGTTATGTATAGAAAGAAAGCAGGGAAAATTATATTGGGAATTTGTGAAGGAAAATAAAAAATGCCAATAAAAGAAGCCAGTAATTACAAATGATAAAAGGACAGTTCCAGCTATAGCGTATAACATTCTATTCATAGTACTGCATCATGTAAACAAAAAGAAACCAATGTGTTATGAGATTTTTTCTAAATTCGTAAAAAAAAAAAAAGAAAAAAAAAGTGTAATAGATGTAGTGGTGTTACTACTGCAAAATTCCTCAAATGTATGTCGAAAATATTTTCAGTGTAAATTTAATCAACACAACATACAAGGGTCTACTCAATACAGAGAGAATTGCAGGGAACAAAAACAGGATTGTTTTTTTTTTTTTTTTAAATAGCACAAAGGATGTTTTAGTTGCATCTATTAAGTTCCACGGAGCCTCAAACCCCCCCCCCCCCCCCGATATATGGTGCAATCCAAATCACATTTAAAGGAACAGTTCCACCTCTTTTTCTGTAAGGTCTACACAATAAAGAGAGAATTGTAGGGAACTGAGATGGGAATTTCAAACTTGAGGCCAATGTAAAAGACTTGGAACAATTCCCCAATGCAGTTGAATGGGAGAATTTTTAAGTTTGAAATTCCGGTCTCAATTCCTGCTATTCTCTCTATATTGAGTAGACCCTACAGGAAAAGAGGTGGAACTGTTCCTTTAAATGTGATTTGGATTGCACCAAATAAAAAGGGGTATAACTGTACAGCTACCCAAGGCCTGGTAGCACCTCTGTCCATTGTAGGAAATCACCTTAGCCACCGATTAAAGCTCAGCATCCACCCAACAAGTCTTTCCTGGAGCCTTGCCCTTTGTACCCAAATAGCAGACAGGACCACTAGCAGTTAGGTACAGCAAGAATTAACATTTATTTGTCAAACAGTACAGAATTATATACACATAAATGTGACATCAGCTGGGGGAGGCACAACGGAAACTAATATAATAAACCTCAAACAAAATAAAACCTTATCTGAAACAGGGAATTAAACACAGTATAACTTTCTGTCTGTAGATCAGACATCCAGACTATAAGGGACAATAGATGACTCACAGGACAGTAAACACTTATTGATTGTATAAGAACACATTTCAGCACTAACATATAATAACATTGCACACACTACTTGGAATAGCTTTGCCTGGACACCTTGTGTTGAATTCCTAGCTGCACTGAATGGGTGCCTCAGGTCACTGTCAAAGGCCCTGGGTACTGACAGCCCATTGGGCCTTTGGGAACAGGGGACAACACGGGGCCCCCATAGAGCTAGTCAATAATAGATCCAGGGGACAGGTTACAAGGAGCAAGGTGGCCAGTGATTTGACCTTTGGGGATGCTAAAACCCCTTCCAGTGCCAGGGGAGCTAAGGGCTCAGAGGCTGCCATGAGACATAGATCCTGCAAGGAGGGGTAGTTCTTTACCTTATGATGATCCATAGTCCACAGGGAGGTGTTTGTCCCATCAGGGCCCTCCAAGGGCCCCCAGTCATGCATGATGTCATGAGTCACCTTGTGGAACTTAATAGATGCAATTTAAACACTCTTTGTGCTCTTCCTTATCACAGATTAAAATCAAGAACAAAGGAATAAAAATGATGTGCTCACAAAACATATATAGCATTATACACTCAGTGATATAGCAAACAATGGAAGAAGACCTTTCAGGGCACCCTGGCCCAGCATGTTGGAAGGTATGTATTATATGAGCTTTCATAGTTTATTCCGTGCACTGTGCATAGGCAGCAGTCACGCCGAGACAGACCTAAATTTGATGGGACAGGACACAAAAAAGGTACCAATTTTACAAATCCTGGACTGTTGTCGGCCATGCTATTTGACCACATGGGGATATCGGAATTGTTTATGTTCTTCATTTAATGATATTACCATGTAGATAGAAACATAAACTTAACAGATAAATAATGACATTAGTTGGAGGGTAACGTACCGTGATTCAGGTGTAAACCCCAAATGCAGAAGGAGACAACACTTGCCAGGCCACAGATACCAAAGAGCCACACGATGTGAGCAGACTTCAGTAATGATAGCGGGCATGACAGGATGGTAGATGCCAGGATACAGATGCAGATACGAGAATGGTATAATAGCCAGCCAGGTCAGGGGAGCCAGAGAGGAAGCCTAGTCACAGAGAAAGCCGGGTCAGGAGTCCAGAGGTCAGCATAAGTCCAGAGGGCAAGCCGGGTCAAGGAGCAGGAACAGTAGGGAAATACAAATAAAAGAGCCAGGTCAAAACACATAAGCAGGAACAAACATGCTGGGCACAAAGCTTAGCGGATATCCCAGCACTTTGAATTAGGCAACCTGCCATTTTAAAGGGCTAAAGGCATGCCCCCGTGACGTGAAAGAGGTGCGTCTAGCCGCCAGTCTCCATAGTGACCCGGGAGACACAAAGAAAAGTGCATTGTGGCACGCGCGTGCTAAGATCCACTGGCTGCATCGCGCTACTGCCCTATTGATGATGTTGCAAGGAACAGTTGCGACAGGGCTTACGCCAGCAGGGATGGAGGCCATGCAATGGAGGTACGTGGACACGGACCTTACTGTTGCACAAGGCTGGGTACCCTCATACGGATAAGCCCCACCGTGTAAAGAATGTGAACACAAGATCAATCAATTTGTTAGCTCTTTGCTAGATCAGGTTACAGCAACCATTTTGTTTGTTATATCTACTCTAAAATGTGCAATAATACCAATAATTTTCACGAGGGTCTAACCCGTAACAAAATGCGTACAATTGTTTTTGATTGCGATAGTTTCATGTTGAATCAGGGGTAAACAGCCCAAATATTTGTTAGACCTATGGTAATTCCTGAGATGTTGCATTTTTAATGAGGGGAATTGCCCCATATGCAAATTTAAGACAAAAAAATCAACCAGGTTAATAGCCCTTCTTTAATCCCTTCGTGACAATGGACGTGTCAGGCACATCCAGCCTGGAACTCCGTTCCCAACAATGGACGTGCCTGACACGTCCTGTGGTAAAACTAGCAAAAACTGCTCTGATGTCGAGGCAATAGCCAGCACAGCAATTCCAGGATTGGGGCATGCACGATCGCTCCACGAGCGATCATAGGTGCCATATTGACAGAACAGCATGCTCCACCAATATGGCTGTGCCTTCTTGTGGTAAAAAAAAAACACTTTTGTCGCTCTAAATCTGTTGTTTGACTGCCCCTAGAGGCAGTTAGCAACATTGCACTGAAAAAAAAACCACTTAATTAGCTTAAATCTAGGGTTAAGGTTAGAATAGCAGCTAGGGTTACAATTAAATTAGGGTTGGCATAAGCGTTATAGTTGGGGTTAAATTTAGGGTATGGGTTACATTTAGGATTTGGATTGGGGTCAAAAGGCCAATATAGGAAAAAACAAAAAACACTATTTTTTGGGTTTTGCCCCATAACTCGCAAAAAAAAAACTGCAGAAAAACATGGAAACAAGCATATTTTGGAACTCAGGATAACATTTAGAAACTATTTAGATGGGGTCTTTTTTAATGACTGTATGTGGGTAAATTATATTTTAGGTCAAAGTTAGAAAAAAAAATTATGATTTTTTTTGTAGTAAATTATAAGATATGACGAACATAATGGTGTCTAAAGAGAGCCCTTCTTATCACAATAAAAGCAACATACAATTTGTGTGGGTACAGTATGTGAGAAAGAAGAAAATTACAGCTAAACACAAACACCCCAGAAATGTAAAAACAGCCCTTGTCAACAAGGGAAAGTCAAGGTCAAAATGTCTTGTCACTAAGAGGTTAAAGAAGTAAGAAGAAGTTTTTCTTCCGTGAGATCTATCAGGCAAGAGGTGCTTTTTACAATCCTACTTTATGTGTGGGGTGGGTTGATGACGGTTTAGCCCCCCTCAACTGAAATTTCAACAGAATGTTATTGATTTTAAGGAATATATGTTAGATCGGGTTAGTTCAATTGTTTGTTTTTTCCCCATTAGTGCTATCATGCAAGAGGCGGTATTCACATCTGATTTTGTGGGAGATGTAACAGGTTTCCCTCCTCAACTGAGATACAAATAGAATGTTATTGATTTTGATAGATATGTTCTCAGGTTAGATCAAGTGTTTTGTTTGTTAGATCTATCATGAATAAAAATCCTGTAATGTAAAATGTTCATTGATAAAACAATATAAAAATTGGGCAAATTGGGGTCTATTCGTTTAAGATGGACTTGACAATTTTATTGCAAAATTTTGTCTGAAATAGAGTTATTTACAATTTTTAATAAGCTTTTAATCATTTTCTCCCTCTCCATAGGGTCCTCTTCCTATTTTTTAACTTAGTATAGCGATTCCATAAACCCCCTCGCCTTTCCTATGCCTGCAAGTCAGCCTCTATATTTAGGCTGGATTTCTATAAGCATAGACAGATGAAGAAAGGGTCCTCATATCAAAAACACTTCTGTCATTCCTCCCCCCCCCCCCCCCTCCCACAAAACTCTTGTTTTCCCCCACAAAGTACTATTTTGAATACTGCCTCTTATGTCATTGGCCTAACAAAAAAGACCACTTGACCTAACCCGATCTAATGAATATCTATGAAAATTTATAAAATGTATGTGTTATAATTTAGCCCATCCAAGATCTAACAAACAAAAAATGTTGATCTAACCTGATCTAACAAAGATCTAACAAACAAAATAATATTTTCTCAAAATTCTTTCTGTGGGTGGAGCTACTCGGGTGAGGTTCTAGGGGGAAACCTTTTAATTAAATAAAGTGTAAGTCAGTTGAGCTGGATTTACTTTCCCAAGTAAGACAAGCAAACTTTCCTTCAGAGGATATCAATAAAAAGATCAATACGAAGCTTCTTCACGTTACTTTATTAAAAGGTTTTCCACGAGCGTTATCAATTTTGAAACTCACAAATAGTATTTAAAGGGGCAGTGCCACCTTGTTTATGTGCTGAATATAGCATGCTTCCCAACTGTCCCTCTTTGTGCAGGACAGTCACAATTTTTGAAAGTTGTCCCTCCAAACTCTACCTCTTCTCCCACCTATTTGGACAGAGGTTGAACTCAGCAGCAGAACAGGATTCCATCCTCCGGTGTTTGAGATGAAAGATGATCAGGTGTAATGAGTTTTTGAAGGGATAGTTCCACCTGGCTAATTTTCTGTTTGTTACATAGTTAAATAGGAGTTTTGACTGATAAAAGACTTGCGTCTATCAAGTACATTCCTTTTCCTATTCCTTGTTTACTGCAATTGATTCAAAAGAAGGCAAATAAAAAAAAACTTATTTCAAAGTCTGATCTCAATGGGGAAAAAAATCCTTTTTGACTCCAAATGGCAATCAGGTTTCTCCTTGGATCAACATGCACTAAATAAATATAAATGCCTATAGTAACATACATATCCACTAGGTTCTGTTTCATTAAAACAGGCCCAATTTAAAGGCATGTATTGTATTTGCTAGCACCACCTCTTCAGGCAGTGTTTTTCATATCTTTATAGTCCTTACCGTAAATAGTCCCTGTAGTAGACTAAATCTCCTTTCCTCAAGTTCTCTGTACTTTTCTATTAATGAACAGGTCTTTAGAGAGCCCTATCTATGGGCCCTATTAAGATAAGTTTAAGTCTGTGCTCCAAGGAAGGTTTGAGGGAAAACAAGAGAAAAAAGGAGGCAAAGGAACAGGAAGAAAATAAACACAAAACAGCAGCTGCTAACTTCAATGGGTTGTTCCCAAATAAAAACTCTAAAGAGAAGGAATCCTGTACAAATCTATAAAACATTATCCAGGCGTGTATGCTCCATATGTGCTAGGTGTGCGTCTCCTGTTGTTTTACATTTAAAATAATTTCAGTAAATCTAATAAAGTCATGGAGAGATAGGGAGCAATAGTATAAACTCATTAAGCCCCTTAGTGACATGACTTTTTTGGCTTGTCTAACGCCTGGTGACATGGGCTGTTTTAACATTTCTGCGGTGTTTGTGTTTTGCTGCAATTTCTTTCTTTCTCAATTAGTGTACCCAAACAAACTATATATTGTTTTTATCGGCATGAGAAGGGATTTCTTTTGATACCATTATTTTTATAATAGCATATCATTTTATATAAAAAAAATATAATATGGTAAAAAATTGATTAATGGTCTACAAAAGACAACAAATAAAACACTGCTAAATAGTTTCTAATATTTGTCCTGTGTTCAGAAATAGTCCATGTTTTATGTTTTTGTGCTTTTTTATTCACATTACAGGGCAATAACTTTAAGTAGTGCAAAGCTATTTCAAAATCCTTTTTTCAAAATTAGCGATAGTGACATTGTAACACTGATCTCTGTACTAAATCCATGAATGACCTCCCCACATGTACATATTTTTCAAAACTAGACAACTCAGGGCATTTAACTTGGGGTATTTTGACACTTTTCATGTACCCATATTATATAAAAAAAATAATAGTTATTTTTCACACAGATTGCAATTAAGGAAAATATTTCCTGAAAATGTGAAGGGGTACTGCCAAATAACACTTCAATCTGTGTTCAGCAACATCTTGTGAGTACAGGGATACCACCCATGCATAGGTTTATCAGCTTGTTTGGGGGTTAAAAGGCCACATTTGAGAGGTGCCCTTTTTGGTTTTCCAACTTGGAATTTTGACATGCAGGAAGCCTTTCCCCATGTCCCATCTGGGACATTTTTGAAGCCAGCCAGTGTATTTTACCCCACAAAACCATATATTTCTGAAAACTAGATACCCTAGGGTATTTCAAATGGTGGTATTTTAACAGTTTGCATACACTAAGTTTACCACCAGCCTATGTCAAAGTTTTGGTTAGTAATTTTTTTCCCATTCATTGTACTTTAGGCATGAATTCGCAGATCCTATTATGTGTCACTGTCAAACAACACTTCAATATGTGTTCAGCAACATGTCCTAGTACAGGGATACCACCCATGCATAGGTTTGTTAGCTTGTTTGGGGGGTAAAAAGCAACATTTGTCAGGTTTGCATCTCAGTGTTCCAACTTGGAATTTTGACATGTAGTCAACCTGCGTCCATTTCCTAAATGGCATATATATTTGAAGCTAGCCAATGTAATTTACCTCCACCAAACCATATATTTTTTAAAAGTAGACACCCATGACTCCTTGTGGCAAGGGCTCTGCAGCCACCGATACATCACTAGATGATGTATCAGGAAGCTGACCAGGGTCAAAATCGAACCCTGAGTCCGCGGCCTCAGAATCAGTGGCTAAGCAGTGATCTAAGGGTTTTTTCTTAGAAGAGCCTATGTAGTACTGTAATAAATGACTTACTTTAGAAGATTTGAAGTATTGAAAAAAAAACTGATCAGACAGACCTGTTTGCCTTCCATGATACGTATCTAAAAATATTTTATTGGATGCTGTAAGGACATTTTTAATAGAAATGCATTAGTGCAAAAATGTAAGTAAAGAGCCCTTCTTGGTCAGTGTAGCTCAATCAGGAGGCAGCCATGTTGAACGGAATCTTGGGTCAGTTCTTCCTTTGTTGTTAAGGATAAGTTGATTGATTTCCATGGGCCTCTAACACATTTTAGAAACAGTAAACTCTTTTTTTTTTCCTTTTCTTATTGTTGTACATTTTTCAAGAAAATAAATAAAAATTATTGTTGAAACTCCTTGATAGAAACTAATAGCTGTTGTGTTTACAAAAAAATTGATCAACATTAATACTTAAGGCAATATGTGCTCCCAGGGGGATCTTTTATACTTTAATTCCAAAAATGTGCTAATTGGCGAGGTTTGAGAGACTAACAATCGAGTTTCCTGATGCTGCAGCATTAGTGTGCAGAACTTGGCAGAAAGCCAAGTGAGCAAATATGTGTGGCCTACAGGTCGCATTGGCTGGGACAAAATATTCCCATACTATTAAGATAAGAAATAATGGCTTGATATCGTACATATGCATGGATAGACAAATTATCCCTGCATCCCAGAAGTGCACATGACATCTGTCCTGTACTCAGTAATAGCAAGGTTTAATATGATTTGGACGATGGAGACCTTACTATCGTAAAGACGGAATTGAAGCCAAGAAATGAAAATTTGTCATATAACAGGCTTCCCTTAACCCTTTAAGGACGAGGGATTTTCCTGGGCCAAGGACCAGAGCGTTTTTCAATTTTTAATACGCGGTTTTTGAAACATAAATTTCCTCTCTCTCATTTAACTCACCCATACAAGATATGTTGTTTTTTAAAGGACAGTTAGAGCTTTCTTTTGATACCCTATACATAAAAATGATTTACATTTTAGTATTAAAAAATACATGTAAAAGAGGAAATTTTTGAGGAAAAAAAAGTTTTTCCCCATTATTTTCCCAATAATAAGCTACATTACTAGTGCAACACTAACCCACTTATCCCCCCTAATTAACTAACTAATAAAAAAGAAAAATATTGGTTCCCAAACCCCCCATAACAAAAAAGACAGAAAAAAACTCTGAAGAGTGCGATGTCAGATCGGTAAAAATCATGCAACAGGCAGGCAGGGGTTACATTTTATTAAATACATATATTAAAATGACCTTTATTTATTAAAAAAAACTTTATAAATTGTAAAAATAAAAAAAATCTGTTAAAAAAAAAACTAAATGAGGGCCATAAAGTGGAAGGAAACTGATCACAGTTAAAAACTGTGATCAGCAATGAAAGGGTTATTTTTTAAAAAATTTTTTTTTAACCTATGTGTATGTAATTAATTTATTTTTACTTACAGGTCACTCTCTGTGCTTCACTATAAGAATGTGAAGCACAGGGAGTGAATTAGAGGCAAAGTCAGTGTGTGAACACACTGACTTTGCCATCTAATTTGCATGTTATCGCGGTGATCACGTTATCACCGCGATCACATGCCCGGAAATTGACCGATCGGGTCCAGGAGCTTTGCCTCGGGTGCGAGGCTTAGTCCTGGACCCGTTGCAGTCTAGCCGGCGGTGCCCACGGAGCGCACCGCCGGCTAGACTGCATAACGAGTTAACTCGTCATAAGGTCGCTAATGGTGCGGCTCTTATGACGAGTTAACTCGTCATAAGGTCGGGAAGGGGTTAATGATGTCCTTTTATGCTGGTCTAATTCGCAGGAATAAACAACTTACGCATGTATCTTCAGCATGTTCTGTGCTCCTTCATATAGTACAGTGCCGGCATCCTGTGACTGTTCCCTTATACTACAGTGTCTTACATCCTGTTTGTTATATATGTAAATTCCCATTTACTCCTGCCCCACTGTGATACTTCCTAACTGTTTACCATCAGGTCAGTAAAATACTAGCTAGTTGGAAACCTTAGGTTCATACCTGTTAAACATTTTTTGCCTGATTCTTGTTGCTCTAGCTAAAAGAGTTACGAAGCATCACAGGACATCATAGTCAGCCTCCCTTGTACAGATTTACCCAATTTAAATGCTATGCTGCCTGTGCACAGTCTGCAAAGCACTTTGACATAGCCAACTGTAATGCCGGGACTGGTCCGCATTTAACAGGACATTATCCCAAAAAACAGGACTGTCCAAGAAAATTCAGGTCTGGTGCCAACTATGGTGGTTTTTCCCATTGGCACATAAATTCATATACAAATCAATGCTTTGAGGATGCCTTGCAGTCGAGAGATACTGGCAGTATAACAAAGACATTAAACCCACTCTTGAGGCTCCTCATGACTATAATAAAAGGTCAGTAATTAAGAATTAAAGTTTGGGTGGGGTAGATCATATCTAGGTGGTGCGGGAGGAGTTGCAGATGTTTGCCCACACCAGAGCTGGGTCAAATGTTTCCTTTTCTCAATCAAAGCAGATTTTATTTGGGGGCAGGAGACTGACTTCAATCTAGATTGTTTCCTGTCTTTAATACTCCCTGCCTTGAAATTTGATTTTCATAATACACAGGGACCCTGAGGCAAAGCATTCCAGCAAATTAACGAGCCCCACCAATCAATAACCTGACATCGTAAATCCTTTCAGACATGCTCCTGCTAGATTGCTATCCCTGCTCGATCAATATCTGGAGGAGTGGGGGAATGAGTCAACTCTTATAACAGAAATATTAACATATACTGGGCAGCATTGTATATTGGATTCTGTCTGTCTATCTATCTATCTATCTATCTATCCATCCATCCATATCTCTCTCTCTCTCTCTCTCTCTCTCTCTCTCTCTCTGTCTCTCTCTCTCTCTCTCTCTCTATCTCTATTTCTATCTTTCTTTCTATCTAGCTTTCTCTCTCTCTCTCTCTCTTTCTATCTTTCTTTCTTTCTTTCTCTCTCTCTCTCTCTCTCTCTCTCTCTCTTTCTTTATTTCTATTAAAACTATCTATCTATCTTACTTTCTTTCCATCTGTCTATCTATCTATCTATCTATCTATCTATCTATCTATCTATCTATCTATCTATCTATCTATCTATCTCTCTCTCTCTCTCTCTCTCTCTCTCTCTCTCTCTCTCTCTCTCTATCTATCTATCTATCTATCTATCTTTCTTTCTTTCTTTCTTTCTTTCTATCTATAAGGTTTAAGTTAGGAGTATTGGAGTTCGGGGTTAGTATTAGGGCTTAATATTGGGGGTTAGTATTGGAGTTTGGGGTTAGTATTAGGGGTTAATATTAGGGGTCAGTACTGGGGTTCAGGGTTTTTATTAGGGGTTAGTGTTGGGGTTTGGGGTCAGTATTAGGGTGGGTGGTTAGTTTAAGGATCCGGGGTTAATATTAAGGTTTAGTATTAGGGGTTAGTATTGATGTTTGGAATTAGTATTAGGGTCGGGATTAGGCGTTAGTTTTAGAGTTGGTATTAGGACTCAGGGTTCGTTGTATGGGGTGGTTTAGGGTTAGGGTTATTATTGTACGGTCAGTGCTTACACTGCCACTGTGAAACGGTGACAGTACAGCTCTCAAACTGCCCGCGCTAAACTGTCAGTGGTGAAATGGCCGCTATGAACCGTCCTAAACCCGAGATCACTAGCTCACTAAACCCAAGATCACCAGTACAGTCAGAATCACCACCTAGAAAGAAAGAGATTGTCAGCTGCAGATCTGTCCCATCAAAGAGATGATCAGACGGCCTTGTAATTGCGGAAGATGAATCAAAGACTGAGGACTTGTGTTGTGTTCCATTCGTGACTCCTCCTTTTAACATTCTTTATTTGAAGAAACCATTAATACATAAGTCCAAGATTTCAATAGTATACAATATACAAATGATACCATTACATGACAATACAAGAACACATACAGAAAATATTAAAAGGACAGTACATAAGTTCAAGACAACAATAGTACACCATCAACAAATGGTAACATAAATACAAAAACACGCATAAAAAACATTAATAGGACAGTAGAAATAGTTCTTCAATCCATATTTTTATAATTAATTAAGAAAAAATAAAAATAACATAAGCTCGTTGTCTGCTACTCATCAATTTGTTAAATCAACCAGGACAGACAAGGTTATGGGAAATATGATAGAAAAGTAGATAAGAGAGGTGACTCCTCCTTTTAACTCCTCCCACCAACTGGACAGGTGGAAGGAAGGGTAATGTACAGAACACACAGAGTTATTCTCCATGTTCCATATATTGCCTGTAAGGTCTAGTTCCAGCCTGCAGGCAAAAATATTACTGATTTTTTTGTGCAGACACCAAAGAACGTCATTTGCAATGAAATCTTGTCTGAAAGTCTCTTGTCAAAACTCATCTAAATGTAGCATTATCCCCGAGTGAGGAGTAGATGCCATATTAATTTAGATCTTGGCTCAGACTAAGATATAAAATGCACAAATGGCAAATCAATACACAGGCAATATGGGAGCGAACATTGTGTTAAACGCATGGGAAATGAGAAAAAATAAATAAAATAAGAACTACGTGGAGGATTACATTTATTTATGTGCCATAACAATATATTATTATTACTTACATAGGTAATTAAGGATAATTCGTTTTTTTTTCTTACAAATTGTCTGTGACTTTTGAGCTAACGCAGAATTAGACCAGCAGCCAAATGTTAATGCATTTTACGAGCATAAATTAAAATTCTGCCAACATAATGAAGTGGAAAATATAGTTGAATTCAGGCCTGTAGAGATAGATATACGACTAATACGGTAGATCATTCTGCATTGTCGTCTTCCTCAGACGTTTCTGGAGAATTCCGAAAGGCCTTAGCAGAGATGTCAACTTTGGGAAGACTAAAGCCTGCTGGATTTTGATGGCGGGGACCAAAAATTGCTATAATACGAGCAAAAGAAGAGATTTTAAGTAAGAGTAAGAGTAAGTCTCTGGGCACGTCTAGAAAATACCGATGGAGAAATGACAAGATACTAGTGTCAAATATATATATATATATTTTTTATCATTCTGGAAGTAGAGTCTTCCCAGTTTAGGGTATGAACTCTTTTGAAATGAGAAGGAACTTTTTACAGCTGTATATTTCGATTTGATAAGATATTATTAATTAAAATGACGTTTGCCAATAAGGTTGTCTTAAATGAAGAATAAAATTTACTTAGACGTTGAAAAACAAAAAATAAGAATCATAGATAGAGACTTAATCGACCTTCAAGATGACCATCAAAAATCATGGTGTAAAGTCTACTCTATGCATCTTGGTTAGAAAAGCCAGGTTGTGTGAAGTCGCACCGAGTCTCTACCTAGGTTTGGCAGTGCTACCTTGTGGTGAGAACCAAACACGATACGATGCCCATAGCCTTGTCATGTTGTAGACTGGTAATTGGCATACTTTGATAAAACTTCAAGTGGGAAAAAAAGATTCAATGGTAGAAACCCTCAACAGGAGAGGATAGAGAGTGTAAGGAAGGACATGATGTGGGGCGCAGAAGAGCTGGTGACTCAAACAAGAGACAGAGGTAGATTGAAGAAGGGCATATGAATGAAATGGGCATGCAGGTCCCGGACAAAACAGGTGTAGGAAACAGGCAGTAAAAGGAGATATGTTATGGACACCTAGAACTCACACCTTGGTTCATTATTTGCCACTTTCCAGTTCTTTCCAGTAGACTTTTAGTGTATCGCAAATGAGAAAAGTAATTTCAATCTCAGCTTCTTTTCTTTTCTTTTCTTTTCTTTTTTCTTTACACAAGACCAGAAGGTTCTGACTTCATTCTCAGGGCAACAGATTGCATTTAATGCGCGAGTGCTGTCCATTCTTTGAAATATTTTTACACCGCAGTCCATGTACTCACCAATGTGGAATGAATATCAAATGCAACAAAAGTCATAGAGACAATCAGTGTAACGGGCTGCAGGACAGGTCCCATGCGATCTAAATAAGATCAATGTCTCAAGAGAATTTTATAACACAGGGGGGGGGGATGAGATTAGTCTCCAAAGGCCTTGTGCATTATATATGAACACATCATAGCATGCCTTACAGGCGTTAGATGTCACAGTCAGACATAAACCTCGGCCTGCAATTAGCTCCTGGTTTTATGGATATTAGCTTTCATTTTATTGTATTCCACGTGGGGATATGACGTTTTGTAGCTCACTCGAGTCTATTCAATAAACCGTGAACTGCTGTGAAATGAAAGCAGAATTGTGAATATCGGACATGAATAGCTAAGCTGGAAAACATTCTCCAACTTCCCTGTCTTTAAAAAAAAAGAAAAAATCAGCTATTAATGCCTGATTTGTTTGCTAATCATTTATCAGTTCACCAGAGTTCCCTTTTTAGTGAATAGATCTCCCAACATGGCCACCAAGGGATGGTGAACCTTCTGGGTCGAGCAGGCATTGCTAACCTTTGTGCATTACATATCCAGGCATGCTCAGCCAGGCATTGGTCGGAAAACCTAGGTTAAGGGGGATCTTGACAGGGTGTTGAATAGGGCTGTGTCAGCCCATTGGTTGACGTTTTTGGGGAGGAGTTTGGGTGTTTGATGTAGGTTAGGTAGTATAATAACAGGCAGCCATTTTACCAAATAGGTTTTCCCTAATTGTTGTCCCACTCAGCTTCCCTTTCTTCATTTTCAGATGGATGTCAGCTACGATTGGCACAGCCATGGTGGGAGCATTACCGGGTATAATGCGGGGTATAATGGCTTCAAAAGCTGGTGAGAGTCAATCTTGAACCTAGGGTTACAAGGTCATTGGGTTATGCCCAAAATATGGTCTCTGCAGCCACCTGGATACTCGTGATCGCTTTGTTTTTGTTTTGATCAAGTTAAAATTGTCGTATGTTCGTCATTGTGCAATGTTGGGTTTTTTTTGCTTTTTTTTTAAAATTCTTTATTTATCAAGGTTTTGTCGTTTTTCTTTTTTTAACTTGCCATGGGCTATTGCATATTATACATAGGATAAATTACATTGCTGCAATGTCACAATAACACAATGATGCAATGAAATAGATACAATGGGTTTTGGGTTTTGAAACGATCTTGGAAGTGTGTGTTAGGATGACTAGCTCTGTTAAATAAAATGTGGCGGTCATCTTTTGCTACCCCATCAGTGGTTGTGGTCTCTAGGTTATTATAGTTAAACATGGCCAAAATATTGAGGCTACCCCAATAAAGGTATCTTTGGATCTGAGTTCCAGTTCTTTTTATTCATGGGATCACCTGATTTTGGGAAAAGATTACATTACAGTGTAAGATAAGGCTGCATTGTTCAGTGCAAAACAATTAATATATAAAGGCAATGTACAAAAGAAAGGATGTTGGGAGGTATGCACAACTGTGGTAAGAAGTGAAATTAGCCATCCTGTGCACAAATTAGGAAATTTGGTTCAAAGTAGTACACTAGTAACAGTAAGGGTGGGTGAGCTGGCCAGATATTTTTCACCGACATTCATATGTGCTGTGAGAGGTTCAGCTGGGCTGCCATCGGGGGGGGGAGGGGGGGGGTCTACAAATCCTTAAAAATAATGTTTAAAAAAATTGCTTGCCATCGCAGGCATTGACTGGGGAGATATCCCCTAGCCAGCCTTCTCTCTGGGCGAGCAGACAGCTGGATGTCTGTGCACTGCCCAGGTGAACAGAAATCCTCCCATGCTGCCTTTCGAGCTCCACTGTTCTAAGTTCTAAGGTCAGAGATATATATGTTAGTTGTATATATATATATATATATATGTCAGACTTACACTTACATACATACACACAGTAAGACTTACACTTACATACAGTCAGACTTATGCTCGCATACATACACACAGTCAGGGCCGGCCTAAGTGTCCCAGCGCACTGTGCGGGCTTCCCCCGTGGCGCCCCCCCCCCCCCCATGTATGTGTCCCTTCCCTCTTCCTTGCCATGTCTGTCTCGCTCTAACTCCCCCATACCTGTTTTCTCTCTCTCCCTCTCCCCCCCTCCCCTGTTCTGTCTTTCCCCCCCCAGACCCCCGTGTTCTGTCTCTCTCCCCCCTCCCCCTGTTCTGTCTCTCCTCCCCCTGTTCTGTCCCCCCTCGTTGTCTCTCCCCCCCAGACACCCGTGTTCTGTCTCTCCCCCCCCATACACCCGTGTTCTCTGTCTCTCTCTCTCCCCCTGTTCTGTCTGTCTCTCTCCCCCTTCTCCTGTTCTGTCTCTCTCTCCCCCTGTTCTGTCTGTCTCTCTCTCCCCCTGTTCTGTCTCTCACTCCCCCCATTCAGTCTCTCTCTCCCCCTCCCCTTGTTCTGTCTGACTCTCTCTCCTTGTTCTGTCTGTCTCTCTCTCTCCCCCTCCCCCTGTTCTGTCTGTCTCTCTCTCTCTCTCTCTCCCCCTCCCCCTGTTCTGTCTGTCTCTCTCTCCCCCTGTTCTGTCTGTCTCTCTCCCCCTCCCCCTGTTCTGTCTGTCTGTCTCTCTCTCCCCCTCCCCCTGTGCTGTCTCTCTCTCCCCTTGTTCAGTCTGCCTCTTCCCCCCCCCCCCCCCTTGCCTGCAAATGTTGATCAGGGAAGGGGGCGGAGCTAACCGGCTGAGCGGTGTAGCTCCGCCCCCACCCTGTGAAGCAGAGCAGCGTCTGCTTCACAGGGAGCCACGGACAGCAATAGAAGGTGCTGCTCGGCTCCCCATGCTTAATGCAGGCTCTATGCTTAATGCAGGCATGGGGAGCCGAGCAGCACTTTCTTTTGCTGCCTGCAGCTCCCCGTGAAGCAGGAGCTTCTCTGCTTCACAGGGTGGGGGCGGAGCTACACTGCTCAGCCGGTTAGCTCCGCCCCCTCCCCGGACCCAGCACAGCATGCCGAGCAGAGGGCTGGTGAGGGGGGATCTTTTGATCTCCCCCAGCCAGTGCCTCTACCGGCTTTTATTTTTTTTTTAACTTTTTTTATTTTTATTTTTTTTTTAACTTTTTTTTTTTTAAGCTGGCGGGCGGCGCCCCCTGGGGTGTTGCGCCCTGTGCGCTCGCACAGGTCGCACACCCCTAAGGCCGGCCCTGCACACAGTCAGACTTACACATACATATTTACACACAGACTTACACTACATACAGGGAGTGCAGAATTATTAGGCAAGTTGTATTTTTGAGGATTAATTTTATTATTGAACAACAACCATGTTCTCAATGACCCCAAAAAACTCATTAATATCAAAGCTGAATATTTTTGGAAGTAGTTGTTAGTTTGTTTTTAGTTTTAGCTATTTTAGGGGGATATCTGTGTGTGCAGGTGACTATTACTGTGCATAATTATTAGGCAACTTAACAAAAAACAAATATATACCCATTTCAATTATTTATTTTTACCAGTGAAACCAATATAACATCTCAACATTCACAAATATACATTTCTGACATTCAAAAACAAAACAGTGACCAATATAGCCACCTTTCTTTGCAAGGACACTCAAAAGCCTGCCATCCATGGATTCTGTCAGTGTTTTGATCTGTTCACCATCAACATTGCGTGCAGCAGCAACCACAGCCTCCCAGACACTGTTCAGAGAGGTGTACTGTTTTCCCTCCTTGTAAATCTCACATTTGATGATGGACCACAGGTTCTCAATGGGGTTCAGATCAGGTGAACAAGGAGGCCATGTCATTAGATTTTCTTCTTTTATACCCTTTCTTGCCAGCCACGCTGTGGAGTACTTGGACGCGTGTGATGGAGCATTGTCCTGCATGAAAATCATGTTTTTCTTGAAGGAGGCAGACTTCTTCCTGTACCACTGCTTGAAGAAGGTGTCTTCCAGGAACTGGCAGTAGGACTGGGAGTTGAGCTTGACTCCATCCTCAACCCGAAAAGCCCCACAAGCTCATCTTTGATGATACCAGCCCAAACCAGTACTCCACCTCCACCTTGCTGGCGTCTGAGTCGGACTGGAGCTCTCTGCCCTTTACCAATCCAGCCACGGGCCCATCCATCTGGCCCATCAAGACTCACTCTCATTTCATCAGTCCATAAAACCTTAGAAAAATCAGTCTTGAGATATTTCTTGGCCCAGTCTTGACGTTTCAGCTTGTGTGTCTTGTTCAGTGGTGGACGTCTTTCAGCCTTTCTTACCTTGGCCATGTCTCTGAGTATTGCACACCTTGTGCTTTTGGGCACTCCAGTGATGTTGCAGCTCTGAAATATGGCCAAACTGGTGGCAAGTGGCATCGTGGCAGCTGCACGCTTGACTTTTCTCAGTTCATGGGCAGTTATTTTGCGCCTTGGTTTTTCCCCACGCTTCTTGCGACCCTGTTGACTATTTTGAATGAAACGCTTGATTGTTCGATGATCACGCTTCAGAAGCTTTGCCATTTTAAGAGTGCTGCATCCCTCTGCAAGATATCTCACTATTTTTGACTTTTCTGAGCCTGTCAAGTCCTTCTTTTGACCCATTTTGCCAAAGGAAAGGAAGTTGCCTAATAATTATGCACACCTGATATAGGCTGTTGATGTCATTAGACCACACCCCTTCTCATTACAGAGATGCATATCACCTAATATGCTTAATTGGTAGTAGGCTTTCGAGCCTATACAGCTTGGAGTAAGACAACATGCATAAAGAGGATGATGTGGTCAAAATACTCATTTGCCTAATAATTCTGCACTCCCTGTACATACCCACAGATTTTTGTCCCCCTCCCTGCACGGTTACCTTTCATTGGGGGTTGATGCAGCCTCCGTTATCTTTTGAGCGGCAGGATGACATGGACATCCGGCGCTCTCGGAGACTCAGAGAGTGAGGGGGCAATGTCTCACGGGCTGCATCTCTCTCTCCAGAGGGCCTGTACTATGTGATCAAAGCAAATTGCATATTACAGGTTTTAATCTATCATTATCGCAGGGGTCGACAGGGCAGCCGGGCCACTGGTGTGACAGACCCGGTCGCAGCTGCGACCCCTGCGATAATGATAATTCCGCCACTGCTGTGCGCACTGACACTATGGACTAAGTGGGAACAGGATGACACTGGGAGCAGATTGGGGACAGTTGTGACACTAGCGAGCAGTGTGAGGGTAGGGGTGACACTGGGAGCAGAGTGGTGATAGGGGCAACACTAACAGCAGAGTGAGAACTGGGTGACACTAGGACCAGTGTGGAGACCAGAGTAGTGACAAGGGCGACACTCAGAGCATAGTGGGGACAGGGGTGACACTGTGGAGTGAGTGGAGACAGGGGTGGCACAGGGAGCAGAGTGGGGACAGTAGTGACACTAAGAGCAGAGTGGGAACAGGGGTTTCACTGGGAACAGAGTAAGGACAGGGTTGACCCCCCCCCCCAGGTAGTATGCCAGTGGGGCCAGTGAGTGCTATGTGGGCCAGTGAGTGCTGTGTGGGCTCAACAAGTGGCCATGCTAGGTGGGGGAAGGTATGACATGCAGAATGGGGCAAGTGAGTGCTGTGTGGGGTCAGTAAGTGACCATGTTAGGTGAGGGAAGTTGTAACATATTGTCACAAAGCGATACCCTCACCTTCGTACCTTGCTTTCCCTTCCTTCTCCTACTGCAGCACTTCCTGTCTCAGGATGAGGCCAATCAGCTTTCACTTTACATTCCCTCTGTCCTCGTCTTCCACTGATTGTGGCCCTGTGTTCCTCATTGCCTAGGAAATGGTTTAGCTGTTTTCCACATGTATTACTGAGAGGGGAGACAAGACGTCCCTGCTCCCAGCTCTGGCGGCCACACAAATGCGCAGAGGAGCAGGTCTGTGCCAGAAGCAGCACAAACCAGTGTTCTTTGTGGTCACACTGCCCGTTTGGCTTGTGCAGAGATTTAGAGCAGCGCAGCTGAACCAACCCAACTTCTCATTATCCCAGTAGGCCAGTTCAACACTTCTCCCCCTAATAAGTGGCACAAGGGCTGCACCCCCTCCCCCTTCTCCCCTGTGGGTGCTGGGGCATTTTCTGAGTGTGTAATATGGATGCCGCGGCATGTCCTTGGTGTGAAATTTGGGGTCTGGGGAATGTAATTGGTGCACAATGTGGGTGCTATGGTATGCCCTGTCTTATGGGGATGTTGAAGCATGTTCTGAGTGTGCAATCTGGATAATGGACAAATCCTAGTTGTCCATTGTGGGTGCTGAGGCATGTCCTGGGTGTGCATTGTGGTTGTTGAGGCATGTCCTGGGTGTGCAATGTGGTTGTTGAGGCATGTCCTGGGTGTGCATTGTGGTTGTTGAGGCATGTCCTGGGTGTGCATTGTGGTTGTTGAGGCATGTCCTGGGTGTGCATTGTGGTTGTTGAGGCATGTCCTAGGTGTGCAATGTGGTTGCTGGGGCATGTCCTGGGTGTGCATTGTGGTTGTTGAGGCATGTCCTGGATGTGCATTGTGGTTGTTGAGGCATGTCCTAGGTGTGCAATGTGGTTGCTGGGGCATGTCCTGGGTGTGCAATGTGGTTGTTGAGGCATGTCCTGGATGTGCATGGTGGTTATTTAGGCATGTCCTTGGTGTGCAATGTGGTTGCTGGGGCATGTCCTGGGTGTGCAATGTGGTTGCTGGGGCATGTCCTGGGTGTGCAATGTGGTTGCTGGGGCATGTCCAGGGTGTGCAATGTGGTTCCTGGGGCATGTACTGGGTCTGAAATATAGGTGTTGGCTGGGGTAAGCTGATTGTCTGGCACCTTATACATTTAGTACTGATTAATACACACCATGTGAGCCACTTGTGAGCAGCCATAGTGGTAATCTATACTCATTCAAGGCAGGGCAGTGGGAAAGGAGGGAAACAATGCCATTAGCCACACTTTGAATGCCAATTAGTCTTCAAAGGAGACACAGTAGAAGCCAAAATGTTCATTATTATATGAACCAAAGCTGACAAACTAAGTGGTTTAATTAAATTAAATTAAATAGAATGGAAAATTGAAGCAGGGAAGGCTGATTATAGATAACACTTACCTGGAATAGAATTATGTGCAAAAGGCTAGCTTAAATAAATTATTTCTGGAATAAGAATGAGCTTTGAAAGTGGGCCAACTGAGTAGAGCAAATATTATTGTCTGTCCATAGATTATTGTCTCACAACAGTAAGATTAACATTATGCAGGGACAAACCTGGGAGTTTCTACCACTGCAAGAACAGAATTGGCCCTGCATAATGCATTGTTAAAAAAACAAGAGAGATTTCAAAGATGTAACTATGCATTATCCATGGCCATTGTCCCCTCACAGTGTATATTTGAGTCGGTGAAACGTAACTTACTTTTGTAAGTAATGTCTATCCCATAGTTGCCAACATCGGCCATGTTTCCAGGGACACATATTTGTTCCACATGCTGCAGAAAGAGCACTCAAAATGCAGCCCTCAGCATGTAGGATGGATAGACACAGACAGAATCCAATTAATTAATCAGGGTGGAGATCTCATAGGGCCTACCATGATTAATTAATTGGATCATGTCTGTGCATATATCCATTCTACATACTGCCGGGCTGCACTTTGCATGCTCTGTCTGCAGTATGTGGAACAAATATGTGTCCCTGGAAACATGGCCGATGTTGGCAACTATGCTATCCGTATCTACCTACCTACTTATCTACCTGCCTACCTACCGATCCATCTATCTACCATTCTTCCTTTTTTGTATTCTTACTTTCTTTCTATAAATCTATCTTTCTGACTGTCTACCTACCTACACGTCCATCTATCTAGTACGTCTTTCTATCTGTCTATTTCTCTATCTCTTTAACTCTATTGAAATTAATATCATATTTTAGAATTCTACAATTACATTGTCACTGTGGAACTTTGTCATCTACAAACCAAGTAATGGACTCCAAGAGTGCAATGAATCGATTTTATTTACCTTCTCTTTGAAACAAGTCTGTCTTCTTGATCTTCCCCTCCTGTCTCTTAACCTTGATTTGCCTTGTGTTTGATGTTTAATAGTGTGTCAAACAGCAACCTTAATATCTAATCTAACATCTAATACAAGATGCACAAGGGGCCAGGGATTTTTTTTTTTCGATGCCATAAATCAAATTGTAATATCTTATTTAGAATATTATCCTGCGGATAGTGTCAGAATGCAATTTAAGCTCAGAAAATGCTGTTTACTGTGTCAAAGTACTTTATGGATGTGACATTTCTTATATGATTATAAAGTTAATCTTATATCAGGAGATCTGCAGGGTTTCAAGTACAATTATTTTTGTATTATTCATATGTAACCAGTTTAAAGGGCAATTATTAGAATTTTTATTTAAAAACCCTTCCTTCTTTAGAGGAGGCAAGATTTAAAAATGAATGTCCCTTTCTCCTAGTAAACCAGATGTTTATCTACACAGATACATGCGGGATCAGTCTCAGCTGTGCCTCAGAGCTGAGGCAGAGCTGGCAGGCTTGCCCAGCTCATCTGATCAGGGTCTGCATAGATCCGGGTTTTCGAATGGGATCAGTTACAGGATAAATTGTCATGTAATATCAAATGTACATACCAATTTATCTTAAAACTGAATTTTTCACCTGTGTTTCTACACTGGTCAGCCATAAAATTATGTCCACCTGCCTAATTTTGTGTAGGTCCCCTTTTGATGGACTCCACTAGACCTCTGAAGATGTGCTGTGGTATCTGGCACAGGATGGTATCAGCAGATCCTTTAAGTCCTGTCAATTGGGAGGTGGGGCCTCCATGGATTAGACTTGTTTGTCCAGCACATCCCAAAGATGCTCCAGATTGGACTGAGATCTGGGGAATTTTGGAAGCCAAATCAACACCTTGAACTTGCTGTGTTCCTCAAAACCATTCCGGAGCCATTTTTGCTTTGTGGCAGAGCGCATTATCCTTCTGAAAGAGGCCAATGCCATCAGGGAATACCATTTCCATGAAAGGTTCTGCAACAATGCTTAGGTAGGTGGTACATGTCAAGGTAACATCCACATGAATGGCAGGAATCAAGGTTTCCCAGCAGTACATTGCCCAAAGCATCACACTGCCTCCACCCAGCTTGCCACCTGTCAGTGGCATGATGCTTGATCAATGATTAGTAGAAGCACAATTTAAAAAAAAAAACAACTATGTCTCAGCTCCAAGAACAATTAACATATTAATAAGTAGTCTCATTGGGCTCCCCTCTGGCTTGGTGTGTTCTCTACAGCATAGGTCTCCACCTTCACATGAATTGCTGTCGAGCATGTCCTCTACTAGAACATACGTTTCCCTCTTTTGAGGAAGCGATGAGGACCATAAGTTATAAATTACTTTATGAAATCTACCACAACTAGAGGACATAGTCTTATATTAGAGGGGCAAAGATTTAAATGTAATATCAGGAATATTACTTTACTGAGAGGGTAGTGGATGAATGAAATAGCCTGCCAGCAGAAGTGGTAGAGGTAAACACAATCAAGGATTTTAAGCATGCGTGGGATAGACACAAGGCTACCCTAGATATAAGATAGGGAACTGGGGACTTATAAAATAATTTCGAAAATTGGGCAGACTAGATGGACCGAATGGTTCTTATCTGTCGACACATTCTATATTTCTATGTTTCTAAACCAAACGACCTTTTGAAAATGTAACAAACATGGCATCTTATTCAAATCAGCTGTCAGGTCCCGCCGGGCATCATCTCCGGAGTACCCAGCCCTCGCTGGGTGTCACGAAGCACCGGGGGGCCTGACGATTGGAGCTCCATCGGCGCACGACACCCAGGACAAGTGGCTCCTTGTTTGCCTGTGCCCCTGACCTTGGATTGCTCTCTGGATTTTCCTTGTTTGCCTGTGCCCCTGACCTTGGATTACTTTTTGGATTCTTCTTGCCTGCCTGTGCCCCTGATCTTGGACTGTCTTCTGGATTTTCCTTGTCTTTTTCCCCCCTGTGGATTATAACTACCATTGCCGGTGTATGCTATATGTTCCCGTGGATACCTGACGGTTAACCGAACTGCTCTCGCTATATCCATCTACTATAATCCACAGAACGTTTACCATCAGTTGACCCCGGTGAGTACTAATCCTGGTTATTTCTCTGTATACCTGCATACTGATCTTCAAGCAGGTCAGAATCAACTGCAACAACATATGCAGCAACTTCAAGCCAGTCAGCCTGAACCAGCCGCTGCAGCCGCAATCTCTTCTCAATCCCCCCCCCCCCCCCCCCCCGGAAGGAGCAACTGCCCTAGAACCACAGGTAGTACTACCTGAAAAATGTTCTGGGGCTAGATCCAAATACCGGACATTTTTTACCTCCTGTCAAATTCTGTTCAACCTAAGACCTCAGACTCATGCGTCTGACCATTTCAAGGTCCATACAGTAATATCTTTATTAACTGAGGAACCACAGCTCTGGGCTCACCATTTGTTACATATTAACAGTCCGTTACTGGAATCCTGGAATTCTTTCAGACAGGCCCTTGATTCACTATACGAGGATCCGTTCAGAGTTTCCTCAGCTACTACCGCTATTCGAAATCTCCGTCAAGGCCGACGACCAGTTGAGGAATATATAACCGCATTTAGACGACTTGCCCTAGAAACAACTTGGAACGAATCCGCATTATTTGATCAGTTCTGCTTAGGGCTATCAGATGCCCTTAAAGATGAACTTGCTCGTACTGGGTTACCCACCTCTCTGGATGCCTTAACCAGACAAGTAAGACTAAGAGAGCGAAGGGCAGATAGACATTCTTCCACAGCTGCCTCATGGAATCCACATTGCTACCCCACAGACGTCCTCCAGGCTCCTCCTAGTACCGAAGAACCAATGCAAATTGAATTAATGAGAAGGCCCGGCACAGAGATCAGAACTTGTGCCTATATTGTGGTAAAGCAGGCCACATGTACAGAGACTGCCGATCCAGACGTCGCTTGCCCCAGGGTAAGTCCATACAAATAGACCGATTTCTTCCTCCTGCCCTTACACCCCATTTATCCATTTCTCTCTCCCTACAGTGGACTAAATAACCTATAACGGTATCAGCAATGATTGACTCTGGGGACAGTGGTTGCTTTATTGATGGAGACCTAGCCAAGACCCTGTCCATCCCTCTTCGACAAAAATCTCAACCACTGCAAATCCAATTAGTGGATGGTAGTCCTTTAAAGACAGGACCTATTACTCAAGAAACCATTCCTCTTGTCACCGTCTTCGGGGATAATCATCAGGAATTGGTTCAATTTGACGTGGTACCTACACTTCTTTTTTCAGTCATCTTGGGACTCCCTTGGCTTCGAGCACATAATCCTGTTATTAATTGGGAGACGGCAACCTTCATTTTTTCCTCTACTTATTTCACCTCCAGATGCCTCGCTAAACCTACCCTTTGCCTTACCCAAAATTCTCCGGTACCTCCCGGACTCCCAACGAGCTATTTACAATTTTATGATGTCTTTGAAAAGAAAAAAAGCAGATGTTTTGCCGCCTCATCGGGACTACGACTGTCCAATTTAACTGTTCCCAGGTGCACCCATTCCCTTCGGAAAGGATTACCCTTTAGCAGAACCTGAACTCTCATCTCTCAATGGATATATTGATGAGAATCTAGCTAAAGGTTTTATTAGACCCTCTTCTTATCCAGCTGGAGCAGGCATATTCTTCGTCAAGAAAAAAGATAGGGGATTGAGACCTTGCATTGATTACCGGGAGCTTAATAATATAACTATAAAGAACAGATAACCCCTTCCTCTGATTTCAGAACTAATGGACCGATTAGGTACAACACAAATCTTCATTAAAGTTGACCTTTGGGGAGCATACAATCTAGCAAGAATCCGCAAAGGGGATGAATGGAAAACCGCCTTTCAATCTCGCTATGGTCATTTCGAGTATCAAGTTATGCCATTCGGCCTTTGTAATGCACCCGCTACGTTTCAACATTTCGTTAACGACATATTCCGTGACATCCTGGACCAATTTGTGGTCATCTATCTAGATGACATTCTCATCTATTCTTCTTCTATACATCAGCATCGACAACATGTTCAAATCGTTTTATCACGTCTCCGTCAACACTAACTTTACGCTAAATTGGAAAAATGTGTTTTTGAGACTTCGACAGTGGAATTTCTAGGCTTCATTTTATCTCCCAACAACGTACAAATGGATCCTAAAAAAGTGGATGCCATTCTCCAATGGCCCACTCCCACAGATAAGAAAGCTATTCAAAGGTTTGTGGGTTTTGCAAATTTTTACAGAAAATTTATCAGGAATTTCTCCAAGATCATACAACATATCACGGTCCTAACCTCCAAAAATACCCGATTCCAGTGGACAACTTTTGCACAAGATGCTTTCGATACTCTAAAACAAAAATTTACCACAGCTCCTATCCTGGCTCTTCCTAACCCTTCCACTGCTTACACCTTGGGGTAGATGCTTCGGACTCTGCCGTAGGAGCAGTCCTGTCTCAACGACATGACCAGGACAACCTGCTACACCCAGTAGCCTTTTTCTCTAGAACATTGTCTAGTGCAGAACATAACTATGATGTTGGTGAACGGGAATTACTAGTCATTAAACTCGCACTGGAAGAATGGCGCCATTTGCTTGAAGGAGCAACATACCCAGTTACGGTGTATACAGACCATAAGAATTTAGAATATCTAAAAACGTCTAAACGTCTGCAACCCCGCCAAGCTAGGTGGGCCTTATTTTTTGTTCGATTTCAGTTGCACATAACTTTTTGACCTGGCTCACGCAACGGCAAGGCAGACGCCCACTCCTGAATGACTGAACGAGATAATTCAACACCGGCAGATACCCATACTATTTTACAACCGAACCATTTTTTGGCTGTGACTCAGTCTATCAGGGACTCTTTATGCTCACATTCTTCTACGTTAATGTTAATTTTTCTTACTACTACAACAATGAGATATACATTCCACCTGTGGTTCGTCCCCTGATTCTTGCAACGTTTCAAGATACCCCTGCGGCTGGACCTTTTGGTGCCCCTCTCTGATAAAAGATGTAACATAATTTGTCAGATCTTGTGCGGTCTGCGCAAGTTCCAAAGAAACTCATGTTCGTCCGGCCGGCTTGCTTCAACCCTTACCTATTCCCTCCAGACCTTGGACTGATGTCTCCTTGGATTTTATCACTGATCTACCACCTTCACAACGCTACACCACTCTCATTATTGTGGTTGATCATTTTACTAAGACTGCTCACTTGATCCCTTCGATTAAGTTTCCTTCTGCTACCGAGACTGCGGACCTATTTATCCGAGAGATCTTCAGACTCCATGGACTTCCTGAGAACATTGTCTCTGACCGAGGATCGCAGTTTACGTCACAATTCTGGTAAGCCTTCTGTAAAGGGTTGCACATTCATCGCTCTCTTTCCACCGCTTTCCATCCGCAAAGCAATGGGCAGACAGAACGGACGAACCAAATAGTGGAACAATATCTACGGTGCTTCTCTACTTACCTGCAAGACGATTGGGCTTCCTACCTACCATTGGCTGAATTTGCATATAATAATCATATCCACTGCTCCCTGCGAATGTCATAATTTTTTGCCAGTTATGGGTTCCACCCGTCAATGCTCCCTGGTTCCACCCATCTCGGGTCTCGTTCCTTCTGCTGACATTCATGTTCATAACCTGGTTCGTACTTACTCCTTGCTTCGTAATACCTTATGACGTGCTCATTTGCATTACAAATACTTTGCAGACCAACATCGTTCTCCTGCGCCCGCCTATCGAGTTGGTGACAAGGTGTGGTTATCCACGAAGCATCTTAAGTTATCTTGTCCTACCCGCAAGTTGGGCCCCCGGTTTGTCGGTCTTTTTTCTATTATAGAACTAGTCTCACCCCTGGCTGTGAAGTTACGATTGCCCTCTTCCATGCGAGTTCATCCCGTGTTTCATACCTCGCTCTTCAAACCGTGGGTACCTGGTCCATTTCTTGTTGACGGTGTGGAAGAATACGACGTTGAGAGGATCTTGGATTCCAGATGGGAGGGGTCAACTACAATACCTGGTGCATTGAAAAGGTTTTGATTCTACTGAACGCTCTTGGGAACCTGCCAAGGACATGCATGCTGATGTCCTTGTTCGGGCCTTTCACACCTTGCACCCCTCTGGACCTGGTCCTCCACGGGCCCGGAGGTCCCGCTTTTAGAAGGGGATCTGTCAGGTCAATCGGAGCTCCATCGGCGCGCGACACCCAGGACGGGTTCGTGCGCATCTTCCCTCCACAGCATCATGCAATGAGCTGGCGCGCTCGTCGTCATGTCACTCCCCATACCGGGGCGCAAAGTTTAAAAGGAATCACCAAGCTTAGTACTATGCTTGGTGATTCTTGTTTGTGAAGCCTAGCATTTTTCTACTTTCCTTGCTTTTTTTGATCTTGGACTGTTTCTGGATCCTTGCTTGCCTGTGCCCCTGACCTTGGATTACTTTTTGGATTCTTCTTGCCTACCTGTGCCCCTGATCTTGGACTATATTCTGGATTTCCCTTGTCTTTTTTCCCCCTGTGGATTATAACTACCATTGCCGGTGTATGCAGTGGCATCCCGAGGGGGGGGCGGGGGGGGGGGGCGGACCGCACCGGGTGACACCTCCTGCGGGGGTGACACCCGTGCTGCCGGCACCCCCCCGCATCGCGCTGCTTAACTTTTTTTCTAGCAGCCGCATCCGCTGGACGCGGCCGCCGTAAAAAAGTAAAACAAAAACAAAAACAAAAAAAAACCACAGCAACCGGATGTGACGTTACGTCACATCCGGTGACGTTACGTCACATCCGGTGACTGTGTTTCCCTCCTCCGTGCAAGAGGGAAGACTGCACGGAGGAGCCGTCGGTCCGGGAGCAGAGAGCAGCCTTTAGGTAAGTGATGGGGAAGGGGGAGGAGGGTGGTTTAAAACGAGCAGGGCTCTGACTGGCACTATTTTACTGGGCTCTGGCTGGCACAATATTACAGGCATATGACTGGCACGAAATTACTGGGCTCTGGCTGACACTATATTAATGGGCTCTGACTGGCACTATATTACTGGGCATCTGGCTGGCACAATATTCCTGGGCATCTGGCTGGCACTATATTACTGGGCTCTGGCTGGCACTATATTACTGGGCATCTGGCTGGCACTATTTTACTGGGCTCTGGCTGGCACAATATTACAGGCATCTGGCTGGCACTATATTACTGGGCTCTGGCTGGCACTATATTAGTGGGCTCTGACTGGCACTATATTACTGGGCAACTGGCTGGCACTATATTACTGGGCTCTGGCTGGCATAATATTACAGGCATCTGACTGGCACTATATTACTGGGCTCCTGCTGGCACTATATTACTGGGCATCTGGCTGGCATAATATTACAGGCATCTGACTGGCACTATATTACTGGGCTCTGACTGGTACAATATTACAGGCATCTGGCTGGCACTATATTACTGGGCTCTGGCTGGCATAATATTACAGGCATCTGACTGGCACTATATTACTGGGCTCTGGCTGGCACTATATTACTGGGCATCTGGCTGGCATAATATTACAGGCATCTGACTGGCACTATATTACTGGGCTCTGACTGGCACTATATTACTGGGCATCTTGCTGGCACTATATTACTGGGCTCTGACTGGCACTATATTACTGGGCATCTGGTTGGCACTATATTACTGGGCTCTGGCTGGCACAATATTACAGGCACCTGACTGGCACAATATTACTGGGCATCTGGCTGGCACTATATTACTGGGCTCTGGCTGGAACAATATTACAGGCATCTGACTGACACAATATTACTGGGCTTCTGGCTGGCACTATATTACTGGGCTCTGGCTGGCACAATATTACAGGCATCTGGCTGGCACTATATTACTGGGCATCTGGCTGGCACTATATTACTGGGCATCTGGCTGGCACTATATTACTGGGCTCTTGCTGGCACTATATTACTGGGCATCTGGCTGGCACTATTTTACTGGGCTCTGGCTGGCACTATATTACAGGCATTTGGCTGGCACTATATTACTGGGCTCTGGCTGGCATAATATTACAGGCATCTGACTGGCACTATATTACTGGGCTCTGGCTGGCACTATATTACTGGGCATCTGGCTGGCATAATATTACCGGCATCTGACTGGCACTATATTACTGGGCTCTGACTGGCACTATATTACTGGGCATCTGGTTGGCACTATATTACTGGGCTCTGACTGGCACTATATTACTGGGCATCTGGCTGGCACTATATTACTGGGCTCTGGCTGGCACTATATTACTGGGCTCTGGCTGGCACAATATTACAGGCATCTGACTGGCACAATATTACTGGGCATCTGGCTGACACTATATTACTGGGCTCTGGCTGGAACAATATTACAGGCATCTGACTGACACAATATTACTGGGCATCTGGCTGGCACTATATTACTGGGCTCTGGCTGTAACAATATTACAGGCATCTGGCTGGCACTATATTACTGGGCATCTGGCTGGCACTATATAACTGGGCATCTGGCTGGCACAATATTACTGGGCATATGGCTGGCACTATATTACTGGGCTCTGGCTGGCACTATATTACTGGGCATCTGGCTGGCACTATATTACTGGGCTCTGGCTGGCACTATATTACTGGGCTCTGGCTGGCACAATATTACTGGGCATCTGGCTGGCACTATATTACTGGGCTCTGAGTTGCACAATATTACTGGTATCTGACTGGCACAATATTACTGGTATCTGACTGGCACAATATTACAGGCATCTGACTGGCACACTATTACTGGGCTCTGACTGACACAATATTCCTGGTATCTGACTAGCACAATATTACAGGCATCTGACTGGAACACTATTACTGGGCATCTGGCTGGCACTATATTACTGGGCTCTGGCTGGAACAATATTACAGGCATCTGACTGACACAATATTACTGGGCATCTGGCTGGCACTATATTACTGGGCTCTGGCTGGCATAATATTACAGGCATCTGACTGGCACTATATTACTGGGCTCTGACTGGCACTATATTACTGGGCATCTGGCTGGCACTATATTACTGGGCTCTGACTGGCACTATATTACTGGGAATCTGGCTGGCACTATATTACTGGGCATCTGGCTGGCACTATATTACTGGGCTCTGGCTGGCACTATATTAGTGGGCTCTGACTGGCACTATATTACTGGGCAACTGGCTGGCACTATATTACTGGGCTCTGGCTGGCATAATATTACAGGCATCTGACTGGCACTATATTACTGGGCTCCTGCTGGCACTATATTACTGGGCATCTGGCTGGCATAATATTACAGGCATCTGACTGGCACTATATTACTGGGCTCTGACTGGCACAATATTACAGGCATCTGGCTGGCACTATATTACTGGGCTCTGGCTGGCATAATATTACAGGCATCTGACTGGCACTATATTACTGGGCTCTGGCTGGCACTATATTACTGGGCATCTGGCTGGCATAATATTACAGGCATCTGACTGGCACTATATTACTGGGCTCTGACTGGCACTATATTACTGGGCATCTTGCTGGCACTATATTACTGGGCTCTGACTGGCACTATATTACTGGGCATCTGGTTGGCACTATATTACTGGGCTCTGGCTGGCACAATATTACAGGCATCTGACTGGCACAATATTACTGGGCATCTGGCTGGCACTATATTACTGGGCTCTGGCTGGAACAATATTACAGGCATCTGACTGACACAATATTACTGGGCATCTGGCTGGCACTATATTACTGGGCTCTGGCTGGCACAATATTACAGGCATCTGGCTGGCACTATATTACTGGGCATCTGGCTGGCACTATATTACTGGGCATCTGGCTGGCACTATATTACTGGGCTCTTGCTGGCACTATATTACTGGGCATCTGGCTGGCACTATTTTACTGGGCTCTGGCTGGCACTATATTACAGGCATCTGGCTGGCACTATATTACTGGGCTCTGGCTGGCATAATATTACAGGCATCTGACTGGCACTATATTACTGGGCTCTGGCTGGCACTATATTACTGGGCATCTGGCTGGCATAATATTACAGGCATCTGACTGGCACTATATTACTGGGCTCTGACTGGCACTATATTACTGGGCATCTGGTTGGCACTATATTACTGGGCTCTGACTGGCACTATATTACTGGGCATCTGGCTGGCACTATATTACTGGGCTCTGGCTGGCACTATATTACTGGGTTCTGGCTGGCACAATATTACAGGCATCTGACTGGCACAATATTACTGGGCATCTGGCTGGCACTATATTACTGGGCTCTGGCTGGAACAATATTACAGGCATCTGACTGACACAATATTACTGGGCATCTGGCTGGCACTATATTACTGGGCTCTGGCTGGAACAATATTACAGGCATCTGGCTGGCACTATATTACTGGGCATCTGGCTGGCACTATATAACTGGGCATCTGGCTGGCACAATATTACTGGGCATATGGCTGGCACTATATTACTGGGCTCTGGCTGGCACTATATTACTGGGCATCTGGCTGGCACTATATTACTGGGCTCTGGCTGGCACTATATTACTGGGCTCTGGCTGGCACAATATTACTGGGCATCTGGCTGGCACTATATTACTGGGCTCTGAGTTGCACAATATTACTGGTATCTGACTGGCACAATATTACTGGTATCTGACTGGCACAATATTACAGGCATCTGACTGGCACACTATTACTGGGCTCTGACTGACACAATATTCCTGGTATCTGACTAGCACAATATTACAGGCATCTGACTGGAACACTATTACTGGGCATCTGGCTGGCACTATATTACTGGGCTCTGGCTGGAACAATATTACAGGCATCTGACTGACACAATATTACTGGGCATCTGGCTGGCACTATATTACTGGGCTCTGGCTGGCATAATATTACAGGCATCTGACTGGCACTATATTACTGGGCTCTGACTGGCACTATATTACTGGGCATCTGGCTGGCACTATATTACTGGGCTCTGACTGGCACTATATTACTGGGAATCTGGCTGGCACTATATTACTGGGCATCTGGCTGGCACTATATTACTGGGCTCTGGCTGGCACTATATTACTGGGCATCTGGCTGGCACTATTTTACTGGGCTCTGGCTGGCACAATATTACAGGCATCTGGCTGGCACTATATTACTGGGCTCTGGCTGGCATAATATTACAGGCATCTGACTGGCACTATATTACTGGGCTCTGGCTGGCACTATATTACTGGGCTCTGGCTGGCATAATATTACAGGCATCTGACTGGCACTATATTACTGGGCTCTGGCTGGCACTATATTACTGGGCATCTGGCTGGCATAATATTACAGGCATCTGACTGGCACTATATTACTGGGCTCGGACTGGCACTATATTACTGGGCATCTTGCTGGCACTATATTACTGGGCTCTGACTGGCACTATATTACTGGGCATCTGGTTGGCACTATATTACTTGGCTCTGGCTGGCACTATATTACTGGGCTCTGGCTGGCACTATATTACTGGGCTCTGGCTGGCACAACATTACAGGCATCTGACTGGCACAATATTACTGGGCATCTGGCTGGCACTATATTACTGGGCTCTGGCTGGAACAATATTACAGGCATCTGACTGACACAATATTACTGGGCATCTGGCTGGCACTATATTACTGGGCTCTGGCTGGCACAATATTACAGGCATCTGGCTGGCACTATATTACTGGGCATCTGGCTGGCACTATATAACTGGGCATCTGGCTGGCACTATATTACTGGGCTCTGGCTGGCACTATATTACTGGGCATCTGGCTGGCACTATTTTACTGGGCTCTGGCTGGCACTATATTACAGGCATCTGGCTGGCACTATATTACTGGGCTCTGGCTGGCATAATATTACAGGCATCTGACTGGCACTATATTACTGGGCATCTGGCTGGCACTATTTTACTGGGCTCTGGCTGGCACAATATTACAGGCATCTGGCTGGCACTATATTACTGGGCTCTGGCTGGCATAATATTACAGGCATCTGACTGGCACTATATTACTGGGCTCTGGCTGGCACTATATTACTGGGCTCTGGCTGGCATAATATTACAGGCATCTGACTGGCACTATATTACTGGGCTCTGGTTGGCACTATATTACTGGGCATCTGGCTGGCATAATATTACAGGCATCTGACTGGCACTATATTACTGGGCTCTTACTGGCACTATATTACTGGGCATCTTGCTGGCACTATATTACTGGGCTCTGACTGGCACTATATTACTGGGCATCTGGTTGGCACTATATTACTTGGCTCTGGCTGGCACTATATTACTGGGCTCTGGCTGGCACAACATTACAGGCATCTGACTGGCACAATATTACTGGGCATCTGGCTGGCACTATATTACTGGGCTCTGGCTGGAACAATATTACAGGCATCTGACTGACACAATATTACTGGGCATCTGGCTGGCACTATATTACTGGGCTCTGGCTGGAACAATATTACAGGCATCTGACTGACACAATATTACTGGGCATCTGGCTGGCACTATATTACTAGGCTCTGGCTGGCACAATATTACAGGCATCTGGCTGGCACTATATTACTGGGCATCTGGCTGGCACTATATAACTGGGCATCTGGCTGGCACTATATTACTGGGCTCTGGCTGGCACTATATTACTGGGCATCTGGCTGGCACTATTTTACTGGGCTCTGGCTGGCACTATATTACAGGCATCTGGCTGGCACTATATTACTGGGCTCTGGCTGGCATAATATTACAGGCATCTGACTGGCACTATATTACTGGGCTCTGGCTGGCACTATATTACTGGGCATCTGGCTGGCATAATATTACAGGCATCTGACTGGCACTATATTACTGGGCTCTGACTGGCACTATATTACTGTGCATCTGGCTGGCACTATATTACTGGGCTCTGGCTGGCACTATATTACTGTGCATCTGGCTGGCACTATATTACTGGGCTCTGGCTGGCACTATATTACTGGGCATCTGGCTGGCATAATATTACAGGCATCTGACTGGCACTATATTACTGGGCTCTGACTGGCACTATATTACTGTGCATCTGGCTGGCACTATATTACTGGGCTCTGGCTGGCACTATATTACTGGGCTCTGGCTGGCACAATATTACAGGCATCTGACTGGCACAATATTACTGGGCATCTGGCTGGCACTATATTACTGGGCTCTGGCTGGAACAATATTACAGGCATCTGACTGACACAATATTACTGGGCATCTGGCTGGCACTATATTACTGGGCATCTGGCTGGCACTATATAACTGGGCATCTGGCTGGCACAATATTACTGGGCATCTGGCTGGCACTATATTACTGGGCTCTGGCTGGCACTATATTACTGGGCATCTGGCTGGCACTATATTACTGGGCTCTGGCTGGCACTATATTACTGTGCATCTGGCTGGCACTATATTACTGGGCTCTGGCTGGCACAATATTACAGGCATCTGACTGGCACAATATTACTGGGCATCTGGCTGGCACTATATTACTGGGCTCTGGCTGGAACAATATTACAGGCATCTGACTGACACAATATTACTGGGCATCTGGCTGGCACTATATTACTGGGCATCTGGCTGGCACTATATAACTGGGCATCTGGCTGGCACAATATTACTGGGCATCTGGCTGGCACTATATTACTGGGCTCTGGCTGGCACTATATTACTGGGCATCTGGCTGGCACTATATTACTGGGCTCTGGCTGGCACTATATTACTGGGCTCTGACTGACACAATATTCCTGGTATCTGACTGGCACCATATTACTGGGCTCTGTGTGGCACAATATTACTGGTATCTGACTGGCACAATATTACTGGTATCTGACTGGCACACTATTAATGGTATCTATAATTGTAAAATTTTCAAACATTGAAAAAATTGTGGGTGTTTTCTTACATTTTTATTATGGGGGGGGGGGGTGCCACACTCAGGGTCCGCCCCGGGTGCCAAATGCTCTAGGTACGCCCCTGGGTGTATGCTATATGTTCCCGTGGGTACCTGACGGTAACCGAACTGTTCTCGCTATGTTCTAATCCACAGAATGTTTACCATCGGTTCACCCCGGTGAGTACTAATCCTGATTATTTATCTGTATACCTGCATACTGACCTCCTGCTATTAACCCTCACATCAGCTTACTTTTCCTGCGAGTCAGTGGACAGTCATCTCATGAAAACTCTTGCTTGGCAATAGTAAGCTAATTTTATGTTTCTGCTTGCAATCTCACAAAAATAATAATAATTGCATAACCTCTTGTTGAGGTGCTCAGCTGGTTGGGAACCTGATTTACCGTATTTGCTCGAATATAAGATGACCCTGATTATAAGATGACCCCCCAAACTTTGGATATTCCTTTAGGAAAAAAACTAAAAGCCTGAATATAATATGACTACCCTATAGGAAAAAAGTTTACCTTATATATATATATTCACATGTAAATTGCTTTTTAATATTTAATGAAAATTATGATATAAACAAACTTAATTTCTTGTTTTTATTTCCTTTTATGTGGCAATGCTGCCTCTCTCTCCCCCGCAGTGTTGTCTCTCTCCCCCTCCCCTTGTCTCTCTATCACCCCCTCCCTCCCCTTGTCTCCTTCTCCCCGTCCCTCCCCTTATCTCTCTATTACCCCCTCCCTCCCCTTGTCTCCTTCCCCCCCCCCCCTCCTGGTGGCTAGTGGGGGCAGCCGGGGGATTTCTGCACGATTCGTGCAGACATCCTCCATGCTGCCCGACACGGCCGTCTATTATGATGGACATCCGGTCTGTCATAATAGACGGAAGTGTCGGGCAGCATGGAAGATGTCTGCACGTATCGTGCAGACATCCCCCAGCTGCCCAAATCTCCCTGGTGGCCAGCGGGGGCAGCCAGAGGATGTCTGCACGATACGCACAGACATCCTCCCCTGCTGCCCGGCACTTCCACCAGGACTTTTATGATGAAGCCAGAAGGACCCGATTTGAGGTCAGACTATAATACGACCTCAAATATAAGATGAGGGGTCTTTTTCAGAGCATTTGCTCTGAAAAAACCTTGTCTTTTATTCAAGCAAATATGGTTCTAATTTTTGATCCTTGTAGATCTTCACTGGTGTTGAGGAAGCTCTGGTCTGATTAGAGTTGTGCACCGCATTATTGATACTAGAGGTCTAGTCATGTATCTGTCATCTCTACGCCTCCTTAATTGTGTGTGCCTGCGGCTAGTGCCTCAGTCGTCTCACCCTCACTGATGCTCTGATAATGTCAGCAGGCGTTTTGGACTCAGCTTTAGAACTCGATTATCAATTCACCACTCCTCCCTTTATACCGAATATAAAGTATAAATGTCATTATCTAGGCCATTCTCTTATTTCTGGTTATTGTTTGCTTCCACATTTTAAAGGGCAATCTCCTTTGCGGCGTGACATCAAGTGATTTTACAAAATCTAAACAAATTACATCTATTCACATCCTTTTCAGACGCCTGCAAGCTTTTTTTTGGCAGATTTTTTCTTTATGAGATTAAATTGATTGATACTAATAATTTTGTTTTCTACAATGCAGGCCAGCTTTGGGGCCTGTATTATCCCTGCAAGTATATATATATTTTTCCAACTATTGACGGTAAAATTAGCGGGTTTCACTCAATAACTACTGTTTAACTAAAGCCCTTAAGGCCAGATTTGACAAACACAGTTTGTTTATTGTCGCCATCATCCGTGAGAAATTAATAAGATTCAGAGGATTACAAAAGGAACATAGAAAAATTGATTATGAAGGCGGATAAGTACCAACAGACCCATTTTCCTATCCATCTGGAACGTTCTATGCTAGTATGATGAATGTATACCCACTGAGCAGCCATAACATTATGACCACTGACAGATGGCAAGTGTGATGCTGTGGGCAATGTTCTGCTGGGAAACCTTGTGTCCTGCCATTCATGTGGATGTAGCCACCAGACAAGGTCAGGGAGGGGCGTCCATCACAGGGTGCTGGGGGACATGTCCAGCCAGCGGAGTTAGTGGGAGGAGTTTGGGAAGTATAAAAAGTTAGGGAATAGGAAGTTAGGCGGCCATTTTGTCCCACCCACCCTGTCTTTGTTTAGGTGTTTTTTCTATTTTCTTTACCTTAATGTCACAGCTTCGGCGGAAGCTTGTCGAATATCCAGGAGGGTTAATGGAGGAACAGAATGGGGGGTAGTCAATCAAGACTCTGGTGGGAGGTTCGAGGGGAAAGTGGGACCTCGAACCTCAGGATATGAGGGGGCATTGGTATTTGCCCAGAACATGGACGTCATTCGGCAGCCACCTGGATACTCGTGCATGCTTGGTTGGTTTTCTGATGGTATGTGGAATGTTATGTTAGTCATTGTGTAATACTGGAATATTACGGCCCGATGATCAAAGCTTCTCCTCTCGCGTTACCTTGAGGGCGTCCAACCTACCTAAACATTGCTGCAGACCATGTACAACCTTTCATGGAAACGGTATTCCCAGATGGCATTGGCCTCTTTCGTTTACCTTCATACAGGGCCCAGAATTATCTCACCAAGCCAAGTGTGGGGAAGACCTTAGTTTAGACATGGGTCATTCCATTGTAGTTAGGGGTAGACTATCGCCGGTTAAACTGACCGTGTTACTTTCCAGAAACTTTTGATTGAGGGCAAGTGATGACTTCCATTGACGAAGTAAAAAAAAAAAAATAACAACGTTGATTACAAAATAACTTGTGGAATAAATCAATAGAATAATAGCATTTAGCATATGCTGCTAGTCGTTCGGCTAAGCGCTGTTTGTCCTATGCCTGTTGTTATGTAACATTGAAGGTTTTTTTCACATTGCTGCAGGTATTTTGACTTGTCTTTATGCACTGAGGACTCATCTGTTCCTTGTACAGTTCCCTACTGACTGCATAAAGAGTAGAAGGTCCAGGCAGGGGTTGGGGAAAGCAGCATTTTACTAAGATAATAAAACCCTTCATTTCACTGATCCTTTAATGTGTCCCTGTGCTCTGTGCAGCCCTTATATCCTGATACCTATTATTATCTATTTTATTCCAGCTCCATTCACAAGGCAAGCTTTGTGCTTTCTACTTCTGTCGAATCGGAAACCCTTTCCTGTCTGTGAAGGTTTAGTTATGTTATTGTTTTAATGAAGTGGGAGGCTGTGGCATCAGCAGAATATGTTGATGACATTCACCTCCATTCAACTTTTTTTTCGGCTATGTTCGTTTGCTTGAGCTTCTCTATATCCTATGTCAAACTGCAGCCCTTCTGCAGTTGGAGAACTAGAACTCCCATAATTCTAGTCTCTTACATACCTCCCAACATCTGCCCCTGGAGGATCAGGACACCGAGAGTGGGAGGTTAAGTGTCAGCGCTACTGCACATGTTCAGCATCTAATAAGTTGTGAAATAAAGTAATAGAACAATATAATTTAGCATGTCTGCTAGTCATTCAGCTTAGCGCTGTTTGACTTATACCCATTGTCATGTTACAGTGAAGTTTTTTTCATATTTTAACAGGTATTTTACACTAAAATTCCACTTTGGTGGTAGCTGTTCATTTTAAGTCAAATTTGGCACCTGACTTTGATTAAGGGGGTCATGTACTAAACAAGAGCAGTGGGGAAAAAAGTAGGTAAAACATGAGTAAGGAGCAATTTGCGACTATTTGTAACATTTTGCGTTTGTTTTCCCCGATTTTTGCCTCTTCTGTTTATTTTTATTTAGCACGCATTTTTTCCGGTTACGCTAATTAATTGTGATTATATTTGCGCACGCTAAAGAGTTTTGTGAATATTTTGTGAAAAATAATTCTTATTTGCGTGTGAAAATTTCCCCAGATTTTAGCGAGCGCTATCAAAAGAGGTAGAAAAAATATTCGCAAAATTGCCTGTTTTTATTCGATATTATGCCCGTTTTTATTCAGTTTGCTCATATGTACTATTGGAGTGTTAAATGTTTAGTACATTACAATAGGAGCAAAGCGCAAAAATAGTCTCAAAAACGGCTTCAGTCATTTTGCCTCTCATTACTTTCAAAGGGGACAATTTGTACTCGGGTGCGGAACTTGAACTTGGTCTATTGTGGTCTATTGACTACAACTAAACTGACAAATAAACTGCACAGACCAGGCATGAACGACTTAGTAAAAAAGGCAGAGTTTTATAGTTGAGCTTTTATTTGTAAAAGGAGTGTACGGCCACCCTACTTTGACAGGACAGAGGTAAGGTTTTAACTACATGGATATATTGTATTATTTAGTAAAAATGTTGTCATTGGAGCTGCAGATTGAGATTTGGCTACATCTCACCTAAAGTGAGGGAGGTGTGAAGATATGACCTCCGCATCCCAACTACAACAGTCATCATTCTCAGCCAGTTTTTTTTTTTTTTCTGCAGCAGCCTTGGACCACATTCACATGACATCCCCCACCCCATGCCCACTTTACCCTTGTTAACGTTAAAACAGCTTAAAGTGTAACCGTTCAGACTGTACGAGATCTGGCCTAAGACCTTGAGGATGATCAAAAACCTTAATGAGTTTCAGATGAGCTTAGCCTGCTCCTAATTACCATGGATGATAAAGACTGGAGGTTTTTTTTTATTTATTTTTTATTGCTCATTGGCCTATATTTCAGCAGCTGTAATTCATCATAAAATGTTCTAATTTATCTCCTGAGAAACAAGGTTAAAAAAATAAGATAGACCAGTAAAGTGCAATACCCTTGTGTAAAAGTCATGGTTTAAAGTGGGAATATTTTAATACTCTGCTTTTGTTTACACCGCTGACAGATGCAAACATTTGAATAAAGCTAATGCCTTTCAGATTGCACATTAATAATGCAAGGCAATTAACGGCCACCCTTGCCTGGTGCCACCTATGGATAGTGTAACCTGCATAATACATTTCTTTTTATATTTCGCCTCCAAAGTTAAGGTCACCTACATAAACTCCCATTCTAAATCACCATCTCAGGGATATTTATAAACATTGGATACTCAAGGTTGTCTGCGAGTAAAATAGTGAGTGTAGAACGGACTGTGTTTTATTGTTTACAGCCCTGTTTTTTTTTATCTATGCACTGTGCAATTGTACAGGCTGTCAGTGAGAATCAGTAAGGATGCTCTACTTTTTTATGCCAGCAGTATTCAATTTTGGTGTTACATAGACATTAATGTAAAGTAAAGTTATTTGCCATGTATTGTTTGGCAGTCTACATGGACTAGTGGCCACAAGAGATTAGTAGTAAACTTCATGCATGATTTCAGTGCAGAGTACGCATGCACATTGCACGTCCCTTTTCAAAAATGAGTGTTGAGACGGACAATGAGCTGCCCAACCTTTGCACGCAACCAACAAGTTAGTGTTATCCTTTTCCCAAACAGCTTTTCAGTACCAGCCTTGCCCCCAAACAGCTTCCCGATGCCATCCTTACCCCCAAATTACTTGCTAGTGCTACTTATTCCCCCCCAACAACCTTGCCAGTATCATACTTGACCCCAAACAGCCTGCCAGTGCCAATCTTGTTCCCAAAGCTATTTACCAGTGCCATACATATTTCCCTCCTTCCAGTGCCATGTACAAGTCTCTGCTCTAATTACCCCCATCCCACTGCAATACAGATCTTCCCAATGCTTCCAGAGTGGAAGAGCACATTGTGCTGAACAGATACAGATGTAGTTTCCTGTCCTGCCTGCTGTACCACATGAATCCTGTCAGAGCAGCATAATGCATGGTCTAAGCAGAGGTCTGTCTGGCCCCCTGGAGAAAGGAGGACAAGCTACTATTTTGACCCCCTACGACCATAGTGGTTACATCACTCATCAAATTAATTTTTAATATAGTGTGCACGTCTTATTTTCTTTTAAAACAAGGGAAATGTTTATTCCTTGCAAGAGACATTTACAGGCAGGAATAAAAAGTCAAATAATTGACTAGAATAAGAGATTTTGCCGGGGGGTTTCTTTCTTCAGCTTCATTCACATTCTGTTCAAAGATCTCTAGAACATTTTTTTCTATACATTATATATTTGTAACAGTTTTCTTTTTTTATATGGTGTGGTTTCTTTTTAAAATCTCCATTATTTCTAACTCTTTGGTGTTAAAGGTCTTGCACTTTTCCTTTGTCTGGCCAAGAGCAAAAGAAATAATGAAGAAAACAGTGCAGGAATATGTATTATGGCCTTTAAAATGGGTAGACGTAGGGGAGGGGGGGGGGGTGAGGGGATGATGTGGGAGACACGCAGCTTATTTGGCTGATTAAGTTATTCCAGCCACACTAAAACAGCTCTCGGTCATGATAATCCCTGTGTACTGGCTGCTCGGTGAGAAAATGATGATTAAAAGCCTCACCGAGGGAGCGCATGTAAAAAGAGCTTGCTTGACGGAGAGCACAATCGTTTCTATGGTGCAGCTAGGAAAATAAATAAATATGGATATTGCAGCTCATTATTTTTTTTATTTTTTTTTAAATCTCCAGGACGCCACACGGATCAGAATTCAAAGTGAGGGATAGTGTTAGAGGATATGAACTCCGGCAGGCCGTCTGTTAATGATGTACTAATATCCTGGAAAGATATAATTTTTTGAAAAGTAGAATTAGCAATATAAAGCAATTTGATGTATTATGGAATTTATCCATGTATATTTTTTTATTATATCCTCTCCCTACATCTCCTTCTAGTGCTCCATATAACCGAGGGTATAGCTGACAAGGGGGGCAGTAGGAAATTGCTTGCTAACCTGACTCAATGGGCTGGACTCTGTTACATTTAATTTCTATATGCCCCAGTGCATAGCACTTTCTATATTTATATCAAGTAACCGTGTCTGTCTATCAATCTCTGTCAACACATCTGTCCTGCCTGTCTGTATCTATCTCTGATGATAACGAAAGGGGCTGATGAAGTTGTACCATGGGCAAAAAATTGTCGTTGCCAACCTTCCCCTGTTATAACCTCTCCCTATAACTCCAATTATTACTTCATTTTACCCCTTCTTACAGCTCCTCCTATTGCTCCATATAACACCTCTCTATAACTCCTCCTATTACTCCATATAACCTCTCCCTATAACTCCTCCTATTACTCCATATAACCCCTCCCTATAACTCCTCCTATTACTCCATATAACCCCTCCCTATAACTCCTCCTATTACTCCATATAACCCCTCCCTATAACTCCTCCTATTACTCAATATAACCCCCTCCCTATAACTCCTCCTATTACTCCATATAACCCCTCTCTATAACTCCTCCTATTACTCAATATAACCCCTCCCTATAACTCCTCCTATTACTCCATATAACCCCTCCCTATAACTCCTCCTATTACTCCATATAACCCCCTCCCTATAACTCCTCCTATTACTCCATATAACCCCTCCCTATAACTCCTCCTATTACCATATATATCCTCTCCCTATAACTCCTCCTATTACTCCATATAACCCCTCCCTATAACTCCTCCTATTACTTCATTTAACCTCTTCCTATAACTCCTCCTATTACTTCATATAACCCCTCCCTATAACTCCTCCCATTACTCCATATAACCCCTCCCTATAACTCCTCCTATCACTCCATATAACCCCTCCCTATAACTCCTCCTATTACTCCATATAACCCCTCCCTATAACTCCTCCTATTACTCCATATAACCCCTCCCTATAACTCCTCCTATTACTCCATATAACCCCTCCCTATAACTCCTCCCATTACTCTATATAACCTCTCCCTATAACTCCTCCTATTACTCCATATAACCCCTCCCTATAACTCCTCATATTACTCCATATAACCTCTCCTATAACTCCTCCTATTACTCCATATAACCCCTCCCTATAACTCCTCCTATTACTCCATATAACCTCTCCTTATAACTCCTCCTATTACTCCATATAACCCCTCCCTATAACTCCTCCTATTACTCCATATAACCCCTCCCTATAACTCCTCCTATTACTCCATATAACCCCTCCCTATAACTCCTCCCATTACTCTATATAACCTCTCCCTATAACTCCTCCTATTACCCCATATAACCCCTCCCTATAACTCCTCATATTACTCCATATAACCTCTCCTATAACTCCTCCTATTACTCCATATAACCCCTCCCTATAACTCCTCCTATTACTCCATATAACCTCTCCCTATAACTCCTCCCATTACTCCATATAACCTCTCCCTATAACTCCTCCTATTACTCCCTATAACACCTATGTGAGGGTGCTCCAGCAGGGGGAGGCCAGGATGGCTTCATGCCCAGGAGAGTGTTTGGATCTGGGGGAGCAATCTAATCCAGCCCCAGGCTTGGCTGTACTCACAGGCCAAGGAGTACAACATGTGAGTAAAATGTCTGTTATGTATCCTGAAGAGAGTGAGATACAAGTTTGGGAGGCAGATTTGAAAGCTGCTTTTATTAACAGAGATGCAATGTATAAAATGCTGTGTGAACTGGATGATAGATACCAGGAGTTATTACAAGCATCAAAAAGCAAAGAAAATACAGGCCAGCAAAGCAGCCTACAGGACATGATAAGTCATGTTGGAGAAGAAATAGATGTGATGAGAATGAATATTGCTGCAAATGCAGAGGAGATTGAGGCATTAAAAGAGCGGATCCGGGAAGGAGAAATGCTAAGACTTAAAGCAGGAAAACTGGGAGGTTTAAAGTTAAAGATCCCACCGGAGCAGGAAAAATCTGAGCACAGGAAACATAATGGAAGCATCAGTCTCCAGTGTGCAAACATGTGAGGAGACCCCCAGTACAAGCAAAGAGACCTCTACTGCACATAGAGACCCCCAGTGCAAGTAAGGAGACCCCCTGTACCAGTAAAGCGGGTAATACTCGCAGTAAAGACCTGGAGAAGATCCTGGGGCAAATTCACCAAAGAAAGGTGCATGAGAAAGAACCAGTGCAAAGTGGCAGCTTGCAGCCTGCAAAGTCCAGTCTGGTATCTGCTGAAAGGAGTTTGGAGGCTGAATTACAGCAGCAAGAAGATCCAAGCTTGGGAAATACTCCTGACCTAAACTTACTTGGAAGTAATGTGGAGGACATTGAAACAATACCTAACAAACAGCTAGTTTGTGCTACTCCAGCAGAGACTGTGAGCACTGCAGGTGAAGCCAATCAGATCAGCACACCTGAACCAGCTCCCCTGCCTGTGAACAAGGGAAATCCACAAACTGTGGAACTGGATCTGCAACAAGCTGAAAAGGAACCAAGTGCAGGTATTAAAAATCCTGCAAAAACCTTCTCCAAGATTGTAACTCCCATAGGGCCAAGTAAACAAAGAAGAAATGCTGTAAGATTAAAGTTTACTGGCCTGGAAGCAGATATTCCTGACAGAAGGGTTATTGGCCGGGATTTGTTAATAAACTTTATAGGATTCAGTGCTAATGAAATTAATGCTCTGATACATTTCCCTGGGTCCAGGATATTTGATGTCAGTTTTAAATTGCCTCAGCAGTTGGATTTGTTTTGGGACACATTTCATCGCACAAAAGCCCACCCAATATGGAATAATATCCAATTAATAGAAATAACCAGACCTATGAATGTTACTGTGACTTTATTGTTCCAGTCTGAAGTTGTTGCTTTGGCTGATATTATGTTTTGGTTGAAAAGACAATGTGATGTTTTAGATGAACCGATGAAAGTGCTTGATGAAGATGGAATATGGAATGGAGGCTGGAGATTAAAAGTAAAATTGTGGAAGAGAATGGGAATAAATAAGCATTTGCCTCATGTTTTCTTCATAGGCTCTGAAAGAGGGGTATGTTACTACCCAGGACAACCCAAGGTCTGCTTTAAATGTGGATCTATCCGACACTTATCATACAGCTGTGATAAACTAAAATGTTCCTTGTGTAACAAATTGGGCCATTCCAGGGCCGAGTGCAAGGAAGATGTGGTGTGCAATTTGTGTTCTGACACTGGGCACACCTTCAGGACTTGCCCACGGGCTGCACACAACTTTGTGGAATCTGAGGAGGAGGCCATGGAGGCAAGTGTTGGAGAAGACATTTTAACAGTCACCCAAAATGAACAACTTGGTAATGCTGATGATGCGACTACAAGTAGCCAACCTGTGGAACAGGAAATGGAGACCCAGCATACTAAAGAAAGTTTTGGCCCATCTGGGCCCCCACAAAGTTCCAGTAATCCTGATGGATTTCAAATGGTGAAACGGAAAGGCAAGTCATGTAGATCCGGTCACGCAGAGGTGCCACCAGGAAAAAGAGAAAAGAAAGCGGATATGAGTGACCCATTGCTGGTAACTGCTGGGAGATATGAGGTTCTGAGTGAGAGTTGGGGAGAAGCAATGGACCAAGAAGATCTGCGGAGAAGCAGTACAAGAAATTTGTCATTAGATCATCTGATGGAAGGAAGCAATGAAGACAGAGACGTTGTAAGCGTATCTTTTAAAAGATGGGGCTCATTGGGCGACAACGTTGGAAAGAAAAGAAAATCATTATAAATAACATCTGACATTATGGGGTCCTTGTGTGTAGGGTCACTGAATGTCAACAGTTTAAAGACTAAACAGAGACGATCTTTGCTTTATCAATTTCTCAAACATGAGAAAATGAATGTAATTTTGCTGCAAGAAACTAGATTCCAGGATAATACTGAGGTTTTTTGTGCAAAAAGAGAGTGGCTAGGAGGACCATCTTTTTGGTCTTTTGAAATAGATCGGTATGACGGAATAGGTATCTTATTTGAACAATGTGATGTTAAAGTGGAAAAAATTATTGAATTAGTTGCTGGTAGATGTCTAATAATTGATGCGACTATTGATGATTTCAATTATAGGTTTATTAATGTCTATGCACCACAGGTCAAAGCGGATAGGAAAGCCTTATTTGTTTTTGGTGGTGATTTTAATTGTGTCACCAGTAATCAAGACCGCAGTAGTAAGCATGATACATTGCATTATGATGAGAACTTTTTGAAAACAATGGTTGGCCAAGCAGGGCTTATTGATTGTTTTAAACACAATTTTCCAAAAGAGCGTGGTTATACATACCACAAAGGTCCATGGTCCAGTCGTATAGATAGATTTTATGTAAAAAAAGAAATTGGAACGGAGAAAGTTTCTCTAGTTCCAGTAGAACTCTCTGATCATCTACTTATTAAATTCACAATAAATACCCATGAATCTATAATATACGGTAAGGGATTTTGGAAATTAAATGCAACTATATTGGATAATGTTCAAACATGTGATGACTTTATATCCTTCTACAAAGATAGAAGAACCACACAATGTTTGTATGATAAAGTCAGTGAGTGGTGGGAAACTCTTAAATCTGATATTAAGGTATTTTTTAAATCCACAATGAAAAAAACTGGAAATTGAAACTACAAAAAATACCTGGCTTTAAGATTAAAATTAAGCCGAATGTATTCTAGAATTAATAATGGAGAAACAGTAGATGCAGAATATATAAAAAATGTAAAAGAAGAAATTAAAAGTCTTCAGTATGACAGAATGAAGTCCCTATCTGCAGAAAATAAATTTGATAGCTGGGGCTTTGTTTCCCCTGACCCATTTGAGGCATGTAAAGAACGGGTGAGGAAAAAAACAATAACTGGGTTTAAAGATGAAAATGGTAGATTAAAAACATCTCAAAAGGCAATGATGGAGATCGTAAGGAAGTATTATTGCAAATTATTTGAAAACAAAAAAATGAATACAGGAAAAATTCAAGAATACTTAAAAGTATTGGATAATACAAAATTAGATCAGGAAAAAGAAGATGAATTAATCCACCAAATTACTGAGGAAGAGGTTCGGAGAAGCATCCTTTCTCTTTCCAGCAAAAAAAGTCCAGGTAAAGATGGTTTGACTGCAGAGTTTTATAAAACCTTTATAGATCTATTGGTACCAGATTTGACACTGGTTTATAATGAAATGTTACAAACCGGAAAATTAATTCCCTCGCAGTATCAGTCAATTTTGGTTCTTTTAGCAAAAAAAGGAGACTTAACAGAGCTAAAAAATTGGCGTCCTCTGTCTTTATTAAATACAGATTACAAAATGTTGGCTAAACTTCTCTATTTTAGATTAAGTAACGTGGCAAATGATTTGATAAGTCCATGGCAATCATGTGGCATAAAGAGTCGCAGCATACATGATGCTCTTATATTAATAAGAGAGATAACCCAGCAAGCTAAAATGAATAAATGCAGCTTATATCTTGTAGGACTGGATCAAACCAAGGCATTTGATAGAGTTGACCATAATTTCCTGTTTAAAGCCTTGCTTCGCTATGGTATACCAAGTATTTTTGTAAAATGGCTTAGTATTTTATATAGTGGATCAAGCTGCTTTCCTTTAATCAATGGTAATGTAAGTAAGCCTTTCAGTATAGAAGCAGGAGTAAGGCAAGGCTGCCCACTGAGTCCATTACTCTATATATTTAGTTTGGATCCCTTACTTAGGAAAATACAACAAAATCCATGTTTTATAGGCTTAGGCTTGAGTGGTGATGAGCCCTTAAAATTGTGTGCATATGCTGATGATGTTACTGTTTTTTTAAAATCTGAACAAGATCATGACGAGTTACAAAAAGAGCTGGCTTCGTTTGCAGAAGTTTCTAATTCATTAGTCAATAATGATAAAAGTGAAGCTTTGTGGATTGGAGAGAAGTGTAACTGCTTTCCAATCAATTTCCAAGTAAAGAAAGAAAATATAAAGATTCTTGGGGAAAACCTTTAGTGAAAATGAAAATCAGGCAGAATTAAATTGGAAAGAACAAATAGAAAATTGTTCTGTTAAGATAAAAAAATGGAAAAATTGGAAATGGTCCTATTGGAAAAAAATATCCATAATTAAGCGTTTTTTAATCCCTTTATTTACTTATATATGTATTGTTTTTCCTCTTCCAGAAAACTTAGTCACAAAACTGACAAGTTTGTTTTTTCAGTTTTTATGGGGCAATAGAGTGAACATAATAAAAAGAAATATTGCCTATCTTCCCAGAAAAGAGGGAGGGCTAGCTATGTTATGCCCTGAATTATTTTTCAGTTTATTGTTCTTTGCAAAAAATTTAAATTTCCTGAAGTCCAATACCAAAATGATCTGGTCAGTGTTATTTAGAGGCCAAATAACTGATTTTATAGGAATTTGGAGAAGTGGAGAAAAGATTAAAAGTATTACATCAAAGTCCTCAAAATTTTCTTTGTATGCCAGACAATGTGTTAAACTGTTGTTGAAATGGAATATTACTCATCAAGAATTTATCTCATTTGAAAGGAAAAAACTGTATACGATAATTCTGAAAAGGTGTTTTAGTGTACAATTAGCTCTGAGAGACTGCCCTACAACACTGATTAAAAGCGCTTTGGACAAATTGACCAGCAACAGAATTCCATATAAAATGAGAGACCTTATGTGGTTAGGTTTTCATGGCAAGCTTTATGTGCGTAATAATTTAAAGTTTAAAAACATTGATGAAAGGCATTGTCCAAGAGAGACATGCAAAGATAGTCTAGAGACCATGGACCATTTTTTGTTAGAATGCCCTTTTTCAGAAAAAGTTTGGAAAGATATTGCAAATGTTCTTAAAATCAATTGTTTAAAAAAGCAAAAATATGCAGAATTGGTGTATGGTGATTTTTCTTCTTGTAAATATGATGTAAATACTTTATATTTGGTTAATAGTGTGGTAATATATTACTTGTGGCATGCAAGGTGCTTGTTATCTGTCAAACAGATCATTTTGAAAAGAGAGGATGTAACAGCTCTTATAATGAGTGAATTGAGACAGATACGAGTGAAAGAAAATAATACAACTTATTGGGAAAATATTGTTCTTTCTTTCATTTGAAGCATTTTAAGTTGTACATATTGTAAATATTGTAAAATGTTGTGCAAACTGTATTGATCATTTTGTTGCCAGTTTTTTAAATAAAAGAGTTCCTCCTATTACTCCAAATATACTCCATTGCTTCATTAAGTATACTGTTAAGGTCTAGCACACATTCGTGCAGCTTGTTGTGGTGGGCTTCTAGGGAGGGTTACAAGGAGTATTAGTAGAAGTAATAGGAAGAGTTAAGTAGAGATACATGGAATATAAAAGATGTCCCACTCACAAGCCTATAGTATTCATCCCTCTCCAGTTTAGTGCCTTTGGATGACATCATTAACTGGATAAAGAGACACAAAAACCCATACTGAAATTAGGTAGTGGAATGGTGGATGGAAGCTGCAAGTTAAACTATGGCAGACAGGGGCCGCTACTCACCATCTACCACACAGGTTTTTTTTATTTAAATGGACAGAGGCATCTGCTATAATCCAGGGAAGCCTAAAGGGGGGGGGGGGGGGGGTCTATAAGGCACTGGGCACGTGACAAAATCAAGTGCTCACCATGTAGCAGTCTGAACCACACTAGGTCAGAATGCAAACAGGTTGTGATATGCAATCTGTGTTCTGATCAAGGTCACACCTTTAGAGAGTGCCCAGAAGCCCACCACAACAAGATCAACAACCGTGACCCTGGGAAACATACGGATGAAGCCAACACTACCCAGGAACAAAATACAACTGAGCATCAGAAGGATAACATCCCTGAGCCAGAAAACATCTTACGGGAAGACACCAAGGAAACACAACATCCCCTGGTGCAGCGGAAGTGCAAGAGGAAGTTGAGGCAGGTGCCGGCAGTGTGGCACCTGCAGCAAAAACCTTATATTCCACATATGGTGGAACTGCAAACTGATAAAACCATATTGGGCTAACTGACTTGTAACTGGACCTAGAGGTCTGAATACAGAGGTTTTAAAAAGTCCCTTTTATTGACCATTCAATGTAGCAATTTGGAAAAAATGTCCAAACTTTTTAAGAAATTTTGCTTTCAAAGACAGTCAACTTCTGAATTAATATATGGTGACTTCAAACAGGCAGATACAATTTAAAAATCGCACTTTATATGTCATTATAATAATAATTATTATTATTATCTATCATTTGTGGCAGGCTCAGTGTTTGAAGTTATCTAAACCAATTGTTTTATCAGCTGATTCTGTAATTAATGATATAATTAAAGACATAAGAGATCTTTGTGAAAAAGAACACACTACAACAGGGGTAGGCAAGCTTTGGCACTCCAGATGCGGTGGACTACATCTCCCACAATGCTCATACAACCATAATGCTGATAAAGCATGAAAGGAATTGTAGTCCACAGTATCAGGAGTGACAAAGGTTGCCTACCTTTGAACTACAACTTATTGATGTGAAGTTTTGCATTTAATTTTTTTTTTTGTACATGTTTTTGATGCACTAGTTATTATTTTGCTAATGAATGGGGGTAGCAGACACCTTGAGCAGGTTGAAAATATTTGATATAAATAAATAAATAAATAAAGCTATTCTCCACTAAAACCCTGGTTCCCAAATAGTAAATATAAATGGAGAGAAATTAAAAAAGGATGTGTAAGATCTGGGTAAGTCACAGAAGTTGTTCTCTTTTGGGGTTTAACACAAGTTATTTGTTGACTGGCTTTGGCCTAGTATGACCTTAGGCCTAGGTCATCCTTATGAGTTAGATATTAAAAAGAATAAAATAAATGATAATGATACGGGATTAAACAAGCATTGCTAACACAATATTATAATCAAATATTATAAAGACAGTTATAATGTATTACGTGCAAAATAAAAGAAACATAACTATTAAAATTGTTCAATCAACTATAGTAAGTTTATTAAGATGTACATCTGTTGGACACCTTACATCTGATTTTGATTAGTCAAAATATTCAAAATACCTGACGCGTTTCGGTATGACATAGGTTCATCAAGCAGTGTGTAGGATCTCAGCTGTCTGCAGCAATTCTGGGATAAAGTTTCCTCAATATGTAATACCCACATCCCCCATTATATTGCCAATAATAATCCCACCAGTAGTGACTCGCCCAGTAGAGCTCTATTAGGCACGCTCTCCTATGTGAAAGAGGTGACTCTTGAAAAATGTTTTGCAATCTTTATATGCCACGACATTTTCCAACAGGCAGCAGTGTTTCATAGTGCCACTGGCATTCTGAAAGTATGGTCTCTTTCTGATGTACAGAGGATGATCCAGCGCTGTATTTAGCGCGAGGCAAGCAAAGCAAGTGCCTAGGATGATCCTTGTGTATTACGAGTTTATCCATTATACAGGGCTTTTCTTTTTACCAGACACTAAGAACTACCCTGAATAACGGATTAACTTTCACCTCTGGTGTTGGCTGAAGAACCTTCACATCCCCTTCTTTATGGAGTGAAAGGATCAGGACCCATGGTTGAACAAGAAGAGCACTAGTGCAAAACAAAATTTTAAGACTCCAACTAGGGCGATATTTGGCACCTGCTGCACTCCCTATTATTCTATCTCTCAGGAGGCCCCCCCCTGGCAGTAGGACCACTAGAGTCCCCTGTCTTAAGTCATCCTGCGCTATGGGTCTGTCTTAGGTCAGCTGTTGAAGATTCCTCTAGTAGAGTTGAGCTTTATGTAGAGACTCTGCCTCCAATACAGTTGTCCTGCTGTTGAGAATCCTTTCCAGTGAATAAACATGCCATATATGGCTTAAAGGACAATTGGTAGGCAAAAAAATTACTTATGTTTCAATGAAATATTGCATCGCGTGGTTGTTTCAAATAGAAATGGTTTATCCTTAATAAAAGCATGCAAATAAAGTATGTAATTAGGTACTCTTTGCTCCATGTAACTCTATCAGGGAGAGGACATGCTGTTTAGAATCTTCATTCACCTTGGATCAGATGTTGGAACATTTTGACCCAAAATTCTAAACAACATGTCTGCTCCCTGTTAGAGCAATAAGGTACATTGTTTGTATTCTTTCATTAAAAAAAATAATAATAATAATTATGTTTAATCCATCTACACTGAATGCAATCTTTCAGTTAAACATAAGTTAATATTTTGCTACAGCTTACCTTTAAAGCAGTACAGAGTTTCTGACATTTATTTTTACCATCGCACCACCCCAACAGGATAGGACCCTGTAGTGGCCTATATCCCTTCACCCCGAGAGTTTAGGAGCGTCCTGGGATAGAGCAGAGCTTTTCTGAGATGGAGTAAAATCCTGCCACACATGTAACCTTGTTATTCTTGCCACTTGGTTAACAAACTCTACTCTGTATTTTTCCCTGCTCATTATGTACTCTATTTAAGCCACAGAGTAAAAATAGAGGACACTGTTTAAAATGTCAACTAATGAACACATAGATTGTGCCCATTCTGAACATTAATAAATAAATGTCATTAATTACAAGTTTCAGACAATTGATGTATGCGGCTGACTTTTTTCTGAACTCCAGTGAAGAGCAGGTTGCTATGGAAACAATGAGAAATTCCCAGTAATGGTATAATTACTGTATTTGGGGTTAGTTAATAATGAGATCTTTGTAACTATCTTGTTATCTGGTCGGAGATACAGCCAAGCCGGGGCCCCTGCAAAGGAAGAGAATCAAGCAATAGAGAAGCTAGCAGGATCAAAAACAAACGTTATGAGTTTGCTTAGCGGGGGAACTAACCAGGTTATTTTCCTGCATAATGTATAGCTCACTTGCTGTTCACTTCAACTCACCTGCTATTCACTTCAACTCAGCTGCTATACACCTTAACTCACATTTTAGTGAGTAGCCTCATATGTCTCAAAATAAAAGTCGACCTCCAAAGTCGAATTTTAGTGAATAGACCCAAAACTATTTGCGTGGGTACAGTCAAAAAGAACCAAGAAAATGAAAGCTAAACACAAACACCACAGAAGTGGAAAAACATTCTTTGTCCTGAGCAGTGTAAAAATGAAAGAGTCCTTCCTTAAGGCATTACTACCATTAGAAAATGTATAGATCAAAAGATTTGTCTAAAAAATGTTGGTGTATATACTAAACAGGATACTGCGATGGAAGGCCAGCCAAGTTGCAAAAATCGGGACTAAACAGCTGATATGACAAAAATCAGAAAATGGGAGGATTTTGCCAGTTCAGCTTTAAGCTGATTCCCCAAAACATTGTTTATAAACAAGTAAAAGAATAGAAAAAGTGAAGAGTGCTGTTGTCTAAGGTGTCTCTTGTTTATGACAACATCTAGTGGTTCAATATGCAATTGACACATTTGCTATTGACATTTGTTAATTTGCATATCAGGCCTAAGAACCTGGGCTGGGTTTATTGCCCAGGGTCTCTTAGACCAGTGGTTCCGAAACTATTGCTCAAGAAACCTCACTGGACCAGGTTTTATAGATGCCCATTTAAACACAACAGAGTAGTCCTTCTCGTTGATTGTTGGGGCTCATTGAGGACCTGTTTGGGGCCTACTTGACAGTTGTATCCTTGATATTGACGCTAAGCTTTTACCAATAATAATAATAAATTGACACCACACCAGTTTACCCCAACCATGTTAACCAAACATGTTAACCCCTTAACTAATTTGGACATATATATACGCAGTGGTGTATCTTGGTTTTGTGCTGCCCTAGGCAGACAAATTTTGGGCAACCCCCCTACCCACACCCACGACATGACCCATAACCCACGTTGCACACCAAGGACATGCCCCATCACCCAATTTACATGCCTCCATCACCCCATAACATACACATTGCCAGTATTATTTGCCATTATTATTCCCCAGCTAATTTGCCCAATAATATGCCAGTATCATTTTCCATTAATATGCCCCTGCCAATTTGCCCAATAATATGCCAGTATTTGCCATTTAATTAGCCCCTGCCAATTTGCCCAATATTATGCCAGTATTATTTTGTCATTAATATTCCCCAGCCAATTTGCCCAATAATATGCCAGTATTTGCCACTGAATATGCCCCTGCCAATTTGCCCAATATTATGCCAGTATAATTTGCCATTAATCTTCCCCATCCAATTTGACCAATAATATGCCAGTGTTATTCTGCCATTTAATATGCCCCAGCCAATTTGCCCAATATTAAGCCAGTATTATTAGCCATTTAATATGCCCCTGCTAATTTGCCCAATAATATGCCAGTGTTATTTGCCATTAATAAGCCCCAGCCAATGTGCTCAATAATATGCCAGTGTTATTTGCCATTTAATATGCCCCTGACAATTTGCCCAATAATATGCCAGTGTTGTTTGCCATTTAAATTCCCACAGCCAATTTGCCCAGTATGCCAGTGTTATGTCCCATTAATATGCCCCTGCCAATTTGCCCAATATTATGCCAGTGTTATTTGCCATTTAATATGCCCCTGCTAATTTGCCCAATAATATGCCAGTGTTATTTGCCATCTAATATGCCCCTGCTAATATGCCCAATAATATGCCAGTGTTATGTCCCATTAATATGCCCCTGCCAATTTGCCCAATAATATGCCAGTGTTGTTTGCCATTTAAATTCCCACAGCCAATTTTCCCAGTATGCCAGTGTTATGTCCCATTAATATGCCCCTGCCAATTTGCCCAATATTATGCCAGTGTTATTTGCCATTTAATATGCCCCTGCTAATTTGCCCAATAATATGCCAGTGTTATTTGCCACTGAATATGCCCCTGCTAATATGCCCAATAATATGCCAGTGTTATTTGCCATCTAATATGCCCCAGCCAATTTGCCTAATAATATGCCTGTGTTATTTGCCATTTAATATCCCACAGCCAATTTGCCCAATAATATGCCAGTGTTATTTGCCATTTAGTATGCCCCAGTAAATTTGCTAATAATATGCAAGTGTTATTTCCCATTAACATACCCTCAGGAAAAAAAAAAACCCAAAACATACCCCAGTAATTTTGCACCCCCCCTCCATCCCATCATTTCCCCAGCACACCCTTTACCCTGGTCGCTAGTGGCAGGCAGCATGGTGTGCTCCATGCTGCCTGTTCGGCTTCTAGGTGGTTGTGCCGACAGGTCACGTGTCCCGGTGCGCGTATGACGCCAGCGGTCCGGTTACGTGACTGTCGGCACTTCTGTGTCACACTGCACGGTGAGCTGAACAGGCAGCACGAGGTATCTCTGTGCTGCCTGTTCGGCTCCCCGTGCAGCCTGCCGGCAGAGGGAAGGTGAGGGGGGATCTTCCGATCCCTTCTCACCTCTGTCTCTGCCTGCAAGAGCGTCTTTTTTTTTTAAAGGGACGGATTTTTTTCTCCAGTGCTGAGGGGCGCTGCCGTCCCCCAAATTTGCCGCCCTAGGCATCCGCGGTAAATACAGCACTGTATATACGTTCCTGCAAAGTATGGGCCTTGAGGACCATGTGGACATCCTGAGTTGTAATGTAACGTGTATTCCTTTGCACAACTGTACATGAAGGCACTCAGAGGCTGCTTTGGATCTGAAGCAGTCCTCTAAGTGTGCTCTCTCAACCCCCCCCCGTTAAAACTGGCATTGGAAGTGATCAACTTTCTCTGCCTATGCTTTGACGGTGTTGCCATGATGCCTCCACATCAGGAGATTTTGAGGAGCATGCTCCTCCTGGAATGATTTGGAGGCTACCACTTCAGTTTGGGTGCATTTCTGCCTTGTTTCTGTTTTGGTAGATATCCTTGTGTAATCGTTTTGCATAGGATGACTTATTATATGGTGATTAACAAGCGTTTCCAGCATTTTTCATGGTTTCCTTAACGGTAATCTCATTGTGTGTGTATATAGGGCTTTCTTTCATGGGTGCAGAAATGATCCATTACGAGTATAGGGTTTTTTTTGTAACGGGTGCGGTCATTTTTTTTTTCAGCAGCTGTTTGTAGCACTCCCGTTGACCTCGTTAGCGGCGGCCATTGAATCACAACATGCCGGGTAAATTCCCAATAACGCCATTTTTTTTTTCATCAATGGGGCCATAGAATCCAGCCCGTTGTTTTGGAACTACCGTCCAATACAAAACACAACGGACTCCCCATTTCACGGGGTAAAAGCAGGTGACCCATCAAAGGAAAAAGGATCAGTATGATCAAAAGCTTTAACAGGAAAAAAACTGAAGCATAGACAAAAGCGTAGGCCGAGCTTATATACGGGACTCCTGTTGCACCATTTAAAAAGTGGCGCTCTGGCCTGTGTTTAGGAAATTCAGCCGTGCTGAGAGCCTCTTATTCCCTGTGGGAAAGACTCCGCTGTTCGTGCCTTGAGCACATTTGATCTTCCTCCCTGCTGTGTGAAGCATTTCTCTTGTGGCTCTGGGGGCGCTGGGACAGGATGCAGCCCCTGCCGTCTTATTGCATTAGCGACTCCGGCCCGCTTCTTAATCCCTTTTCCATTTGAAAATGTTTTTTTCCTGTAAGAAGGCTTTCAATTGAAAAGAGGCTTAGAGCTGCCTGTCTTGATTTGCTTTGTCAGTCTGCAGTCATTAAAATGAATTGCAACCGGCATGCCTCGGCTTCTATCTTTGGACATAATGAGTGAGCAGGCATCCTTCCGAATCCACAGTTGCTATTTCACCCCCTAAGTCCTTCTTCATGAGACTTTCACAGATTACACTTGAGATGGAATTCATTATAGAGGGAATAACCCCCAAAAATTCTATTTTTTTTACATCGTTTTTGAACGATGATTCTGGCAGGTGCTATTCAGAAGATAACCCATAGTCATTGTCCAAAAAAACAAAACCCAACAAAGACTTGTGGGAAACATCATTTCACGAACGCTAGTCTAGTGGTGTGTCTGTATGTCAGTTATGTAAGCTGGGAACAAGGACATTATATGTGAATGGGAATGCAGTTGCTAATGCGAACAATTATGAAGGATGATGGTGAAGAATGTTAGTACTGTAGTAGAAGAAGGAGCACACAAAAAAGCACAAAAGGGGAAGCCTTTAATATGTACTTTGTTTAATTTTTATAGTTATATCCCTCTTTAAAATACATACAGTATGAACAGAAATTCATAAAAATATATGTTGCTTTTTACACATTATTTCTATGGAAGAAAAGGGGCATGTCCATTAAACTGCTCATAGTATCCAAAGCAGACACAGGACAGAAGGCTGAACACCTAACTCATTTTGTGAAAAGACGAGCACTTAATTCTCAATCTCATATTATAACAAATAGTAATAGAATAATAATGACATGAAGATATAATATAATCAATTAGCAGGTGGAGTTAAAACGACAACCCACACAATGAATATATATAATACAAAATAATAAAGTGTTGCGCAAAAAAGGAACAATAAATAATATTATATATAAATGACGTGAAGGTGAGAAGATAATAATAATTTATACTTATACTTACCTAAATAGCAGAAAAGCTCATAAACGGAACAGATACAAAGGGAAAAAAAAAACAAAGAAAATCCAATGGTGTAGTATGTAAAACAGTTGGACATATATAGATATATATAACTGTGACTCCCAATGGAACCAGACTCACATGGTCCAGAGCCTAAAAACTGCCTCTGAGTGTAATAAGCAGGAGGACTATATGTCCTATCATCCTCACCGGCAGAAATGAAGATGTTAGGATGGATGTTGAGTCTCTCTCCGGTAGAAAATCAGAATGGATCTCGATTTATATGGGGTTTATCTCAGGACAAAACAAATATAGTGACATGGTGAAGTATGTAACAGCAATGAATATTTATTGGCCCCCTACAATTCTGAGGCTTACATTAAAACAATAAAATATATGCATAAAATCACCAATCCTGTGGTGCAGGGTAGTGAGTCCACTTGCAGGGAAAAACGGAGCTTCCACATGGATGGTGTACACAAACGAACAGGCAGCAGGACGGAGAACAGCAGCTGTGAAGGTTTAAAATCTTGTGTGACGTCACAACTGCAATATATATAATAAATCACATACATTTAAGACTAATAGTTCTGTCGGAATGTGTGTAAAAACCTAGCTAATGATTAACAGTATCATGTAAAAGCTATTGCTGCATATATATACAGCAGTAAGATAAATTAGACAAAGTACAAAATATCAGATTCAGAATTCATTCACTTTGTTGTAAAGATCATATATTTTGCAATTTAGAGGTAAAAACGATTAATATAAAAACGGTACTAAAGTCTTTGTTTCTTTAACCATTTGGTGACATGACGTTTGGACCTTGTCTTCCCTTGGTGACAAGGAGTGTTTTGACATTTCTTTTCTGGGGTGTTTGTGATTAGCTGTAATTTTCTTCTTTCTCACATACTGTACCCACACAAATTATAAGTTGTTTTTATTATCATAAAAAGGGCTTTCCTTAGATACCATTATGTTCATCATATCTTATAATTGAAATAAAAATCATAAAATATGATGAAAAAATAAAATAAAAAACCTTTTTCTAACTGTGACCTAAAAATTTATTTACACAAATACAATCATTAAAACATACCCCGTCTAAATAGTTTAAAAATGTAGTCCCAAGTGGTTTGTTGCTTGTCTCCATGTTTTTCTGCAGTTTTTTGCGAGTTATAGGGCAAAAACCAAAAATAGTGTTTTTTTTCCCTACAGTGGCCTTTTGACCCCATCCTGAACCCTAAAATTAACCCTAACTCTAACCCTTATGCTAACCCTTAATTTATTCTAATTTTAATTTAATTGTAACCCTATCCCTTATGCTAACCCTAATTTAATTTTCACCTTAACAACTATTCTAACCCTAACCCTAGATTTTAGCTAACTAAGTCTTTTTTTTATTGCAATGTTGCTGACTGCCTCTAGGGTTGCAGTCAAGTAACAGCATCAGAGCGACTGAATTGGAATTTTTATCACTTTCATATTGGAGGAGCATGGGTCGTGGGTGCCCCAGATTAACATTTTTGGTGTTGCCTAATGCCTCCACATAGAGGCAATAGAGCAGCCACCGCCAGAGCGGTTTTCACAACCGCTGATCGCGAAAACCACTCGTTCCACCTGTAGGCAACCGAGTTGCTGTTTAATAGAAATATTGTTTCAAGTATAGGCATTTTATATTATTTAATGAAAATATAAATGAAGCTGAAGCACCTTGTTGAGCCCTCTATGCTTTTATGGTTCTATTAGGAACAGACTTTCAGCTCTTTCTGACCCAAGATTCTAAACAGAATGTCTGCCCCCTGATAGAGCTATATAGTCACAGAGGTCTCAATAAGGTACTATATTTGTATTCTTTCATTAAACAATTTCTATTTAAAATACCAAGACTTTCCTTTAAATTAAACAGATCTTATTTAGTTGTCCATAAAAATGCAAAGATAACATAGTGACAAATTCCAGACAAGCTTTTATATATCCATCTGTTATTCATAAATATTATTTACTTTCATTTTACCTTGCTGTACAATTTAGGACACAGGTTGTATTTACACTTCTGCAGTGTTTTTGTTTAGCTGTAATTTTCCTTTTTCTCATTTACTCTACCACACATATAAATTTTAAGTACTATAAAAAGGGCTTTCTTTAGATACTAAAGAATACGCAAATGAAAAAGCTGCTAAATAGATTTCAATATTTGTCCTGAGAAATACCCAGTGTGTCCCCATGTTTTTCTTTAGTTTTTTTGCAGGTGATAGGAAACCTGTTTTTCGAACTTTTTTCTCCTACAGTGACCTTTTGATCCCAACCCTAATCATCCCAACATGAGTACTAACATTAATCTAACTCTAACCCTAGCTGCTAACCATTCGATTTTTTTTTTTTTACAGTGTAATGTTGCTGACTGCATGTAGAGGCAGTCTAGTAACAGTAAAGAGAGACGGGAGTGATACTGATCATTTCCATCTCTCTTGCCTGCTCCAGGGCAGCGCCATGTTGGAGGGACATGATGTGGGCCACGTTTGGATGTTGTTTGATGACTCTGCATCGATGCATTATAGCAACACCGCCTGAGCAGTGGATGCGATAGTCAAACATACAACTCCCCAACTCATTTTAATAGAGGACATTCCTCAATGCGCAAAACAAAAATTGGATGGAAACAGAAAAATAGATATGTACAGAGAAGTGCCCAAAAAGAGAGGGAATTAAAAGGGGTCTGTTGTAAATTGACAAGTGAGCTGAAAAAAAAAAAAAGGAATTAATAGACTGTCTTTCCAACTCAGCCATTAATGCATGCCACTTTACAATTTGTTTGTCAGTCAACCACAGTTTAATAATTGCCAACAATCCTGCCTTGACTGCTGCCTGTGCTAAGTGTTTATTAGACACACATGGTATAAATACACAAAAAGGAAGCTCCAATTTTGCCGGGTCACGAAATTGCACGTGATGTCATGTGATGTCATGTGACTCTGACCCTTTTTTGTTCTGGTTTCAGGATGCTGGCAGGTATGCAGTTCACTCTTTAGCACCTAGACCCCAATAACAAAAAAGGCTTGCAAAGTATAGCCAAAAATGCTATTGGGATGATCAAGTGCATACAAAGCATGGCACAGATCTGCTTCAAGATCCCTTATAACATCGTCAGAGCATCAAGTTCTAAGGTCGAGGGCCGGCTGGTGGGCAGGATCCAGACTTATTGCTTCCCTTGTTCTTCAAACCAAATGATCTCCTCAGATCTCTCTTATCTGCCCATAGGATCCTTGTCTCTGCCACAGTGAATTCTTTGTTCAGTAGAACCAGACCTATCCAAATGTGTGTGTGGGTGTACAGGGCCGGTGCAAGGATTTTCATCTACACAGGCGAAGGTGCATTTTGGTACCCCCTCCTCTGACCTGCCACGCCTCCCACACCACCAACCCTCCATACATTTTATATATATAAAAGTATAATGTGTAGTGTAGAAAAGAAATACATCTAAATATTCAACTTGCATGCGCTAAATGTGTCACACATTGAAACCCTTAAACACAAAGACACCCTTGCAGTCACACACAGAGACACACTTACCACTTACACACACATCCTTTCACAGACACAGTGACACACTTACACACACACACCCTTACACAGACACAGTGACACACTTACACACACACACACACACACCCTTACACAAACACAGTGACACACTTACACACACACACACACACCCTTACACAGACACAGTGACACACTTACACACACACCCTTACACAGACACAGTGACACACTTACACATATACCCTTACACAGACACAGTGACACACTTACACATATACCCTACACAGACACAGTGACACACTTACACACACACCCTTACACAGAAAGTGACACATTTACACACACACAATGACACCAATACACACATAACCTGAGACACACTATTTTACCACTCAATATGTCAGTATTTAGCCACTCAATATGCCAGTATTTTGCCATTTAATATGCCAATATTTTGCCCTTAATATTCCAACTAATATTCCAGTATTTTTCCCCTCAATATGCCATTCTTTTGCCATTTAATATGCCAGTATTTTCCCCTCAAAATACCATTCTTTTGCCATTTAATATGCCAGTATTTTCCCCTCAATATGCCATTTAATATGCCAATATTTTGCCCCCAAATATGCCAGTATTTTGCCCCTCAATATGCCAGTATCTTTCCCCTCAATATGTAATTTAATATGCCAGTATTTCCCCCTCAATATGCCATTTAATATGCCAGTATTTTTCCCTCAATATGCCATTCTTTTGCCATTTAATATGCCAATATTTTGCCCCTCAATATGACATTTAATATGCCAGAATTTTGCCCCTCAATATTCCATTTAATATGCCAGGATTTTGCCCCTACAATATGCCCCTCAATATGCCATTTAAAATGCTAGCACTCTTTAGCACCTAGACCCCAATAACAAAAAAGGCTTGCAAAGTATAGCCAAAAATGCTATTGGGATGATCAAGTGCATACAAAGCATGGCACAGATCTGCTTCAAGATCCCTTATAACATCGTCAGAGCATCAAGTTCTAAGGTCGAGGGCCGGCTGGTGGGCAGGATCCAGACTTATTGCTTCCCTTGTTCTTCAAACCAAATGATCTCCTCAGATCTCTCTTATCTGCCCATAGGATCCTTGTCTCTGCCACAGTGAATTCTTTGTTCAGTAGAACCAGACCTATCCAAATGTGTGTGTGGGTGTACAGGGCCGGTGCAAGGATTTTCATCTACACAGGCGAAGGTGCATTTTGGTACCCCCTCCTCTGACCTGCCACGCCTCCCACACCACCAACCCTCCATACATTTTATATATATAAAAGTATAATGTGTAGTGTAGAAAAGAAATACATCTAAATATTCAACTTGCATGCGCTAAATGTGTCACACATTGAAACCCTTAAACACAAAGACACCCTTGCAGTCACACACAGAGACACACTAACCACTTACACACACATCCTTTCACAGACACAGTGACACACTTACACACACACACCCTTACACAGACACAGTGACACACTTACACACACACACACACACCCTTACACAAACACAGTGACACACTTACACACACACACACACACCCTTACACAGACACAGTGACACACTTACACACACACCCTTACACAGACACAGTGACACACTTACACATATACCCTTACACAGACACAGTGACACACTTACACATATACCCTACACAGACACAGTGACACACTTACACACACACCCTTACACAGAAAGTGACACATTTACACACACACAATGACACCAATACACACATAACCTGAGACACACTATTTTACCACTCAATATGTCAGTATTTAGCCACTCAATATGCCAGTATTTTGCCATTTAATATGCCAATATTTTGCCCTCAATATGCCATCTAATATTCCAGTATTTTTCCCCTCAATATGCCATTCTTTTGCCATTTAATATGCCAGTATTTTCCCCTCAAAATACCATTCTTTTGCCATTTAATATGCCAGTATTTTCCCCTCAATATGCCATTTAATATGCCAATATTTTGCCCCCAAATATGCCAGTATTTTGCCCCTCAATATGCCAGTATCTTTCCCCTCAATATGTAATTTAATATGCCAGTATTTCCCCCTCAATATGCCATTTAATATGCCAGTATTTTTCCCTCAATATGCCATTCTTTTGCCATTTAATATGCCAATATTTTGCCCCTCAATATGACATTTAATATGCCAGAATTTTGCCCCTCAATATTCCATTTAATATGCCAGGATTTTGCCCCTACAATATGCCCCTCAATATGCCATTTAAAATGCTAGCATTTTTCCCCTCCAATATGCCATTTAATATGCCAGGATTTTGCCCCTCCAATATGCCCCTCAATATGACAGGATTTTGCCCCTCCAATATGCCCCTCCATATGCCAGGATTTTGCCCCTCCAATATGCCAGGATTTTGCCCCTCCAATATGCCAGGATTTTGCCACTCCAATATGCCCCTCCAATATGCCACTCCATTTGCCAGGATTTTGGCCCTCCAGTATGCCCCTCAATATGCCTGGATTTCGCCCCTCCAATATACCTGTCAATATGCCAGGATTTTGCCCCTCCAATATGTCAGGATTTTGCCCCTCCAATATGTCAGGATTTTGCCCCTCCAATATGCCAGAATTTTGCCCCTCCATATGCCAGGATATAGCCACCCTCCTCCCCTCCTTCCCCCGTCCTTACCTTTTTGCTGGTGTCTCCCTGTGCAGGATCCAGCCGCATGGCTTCAATAAAGTTTGTTTAAAAAAAAGTTTTAACAAACTTTATTGATCCGCGCGGCTGGAGGGGAGCGCACAACGCTTCCCTCACAGCCGCGGACCTGCACAGCAGCGATCAGGTAAGTAAACCCCCTGATGGCGGGCCTGGGGAGCACGGGCGATATTCCCGCCCCCACCCCCCTTGTGGCACCCTAAGGCAGCAGCCTGTGTGTGTATGTTCCAAATCACAAATAATCCCTATGGAAGGATGAGAAATTTCCAACAGTGTAAAACTAGGGCAGAGGATCATGCCCTGCAGAGAAGCTGCAGAGGACTGACAAAGACGAGCATGAATTTAATAAATAGAAAGCATTTCAAAAGAAGTATTAATTTAATGTCCTTTTAAACAAAACATAGAGCCCTGCAGGCTATCTACTGTCCTATGAAAAATCTTCTTCTGCAGTCCTCCTAAAATATTCCTCAGAACCAGACGAGGAGTAAATTGTGCTGGGATTTAACAAAACCACAGGATATATTAGTTTTCTGCCGACACAGTTAGGACAGCTGCAATAGCTTTTGGATGGAGAATTGTTTAATTTGGCATCCGATTACTTACCACTGAACACAGACTGCAAAAATGTACTACGCACATTACATGCCAGGTTTTATTCAGACTTAGATATAATAATGGATTTCTTCCTATCATAAACTAGTGCAGAATAACTTGGGAATCCCAAAGCTGGAAGAATGTAATGAGGTATCAGGGGCTCTAGGTTAGACATCTAAGCTCCAAGGCTATGGTATGGAATTAAAGGAACAGTTCAAGCTGGCTTATTTTTTTTGTATTTTCAGCATGTTTTATTATGTCTTAATATAGGAGAAATGCCCTTATTTTTACATTGAAAACTATTTCAACATGCCCTTCAAATTCATTGGCATGATCGATAGGGAGTACACACAGACAGGCTTTCTACCTCTGCAGGAGTTTTCAAGCTCCCCTCTGCATGCCTCCCAGGTGTCCCTAGTTCGGAGGAACAGGGCCTATTTTTGCCCCAAGTGCCTCTTTCCTCCTCTGCGATCCTATTTTCTAGTAGCTCTGAATTTTAGATGTGTAGAACTGGACTTTAGAGCAATAAAACAAATAATATAGGGGGATCATGTATAAACGTGGCACACGCAGATATTGGCGCTCTCGGCTTGTGCGCCCATGAATATAGCAGACTCAGTGCAATGATTAAAAAAATCAGGTGCTGTTTGGCGGAGGTCACTGCAAAATGTTGTGATTTATAAAAAGATACAATAACATAGGACAATTGCACATTTTTATGCCTCTTTCAACATTTTTCAATGCAGGAGTTTGTATACATGATTTGGTGTGTTTAAAAGAAAGTAAGTTTGTTTATATAAATGTTTATAAATAAAATGCAAATAAAAATTGTAAATTTACTGCCTGTTGAACACACTATGGGGGTCATGTATTTATACTCCCACACTGCAAAGTATCGAAAGAGGCATAAAAATGCGCAATTTTAGTTTGTTACTGCACCTTTTTATAAATCCCGACAGCTTGCGCTGACTTCCGCCAAACATTTTTCAGCACCTGATTTTTTAAACATTACAAGGAGCACCGACTTATTAGCCACAGCGCAGAGGGAGGGATTTCCATGTATAACGTTGTAAGCTAGGATCCAGATTTTGTTTTAGATTCGTCTGCCCATAAAAAAAATTTTCAAACTTTCCTCTGTCCAGTGTCTGTGTTGTTTTGCCCATCTTTATCTTGTATTCCTACTGTCCATTCTGATGTTTGTTTTTTTCCTTTGCAAATCTGCAAAGCTGCTAATTAAGGACCTGTAAGGCATCTGTTACTCAAATTAGCCACTCTAATTTACCTGTACATGCTCACTTGTGCACGAGTCCCCACACTGCTCTTTGTATTCTGGTTAGAGCCAGTTTGCATTGTTCTGTGATGGGAATAGTACATGGCATTGTATGAGAGCTTCCGTTTCTTGCAAATTTCATGCATGGAATAGCCATTTATCATAACAATATATGAGTTTCAGAAGAAAGTTCTGTGTTTCTGGCCATTCCGAGTCTGTAATGGAAGTGACAAATGCTGATGCTATAGATACTCAAGGGGTCTTAAGAAGGTCAGTTTTATTGGTTCTTTAATCAGCACAAAGAAATATGTTTTCTTTGTCCACTGTTTTATATATTTCTGTTCCTGTCACCAGATTTTCATTTTGGTTAACTATTTACTTATAAGGTCAGGGGATCTTTTCAAGAAGAGACACGGGTCTATTAAATTTTTCACCAATTTATTTGGGTTGGTAAGATTTATTTTACTATTTAAATTGTTATCTTAAGCACTGTACACTGTTTTTGTTTGTATTTTTGATTTAATCGGCATAACCATTTTCAACATAATTGCAAAAGTGATTTCTGATGATCAATCAGTGTTCAAAAATGATAAACGAGGATAATAAGCCATACGTAGACATAACATTTAAAATCAGCGGTTTACAGTTATAATAATCATGTACAGCATTAACAACGACTATCTACACTGTACTTCTGATCCATTTAATGTTATTTTAATGGACACATTTCTTTTTCAAAAACAAGGACATTTCTAAGTGACATTTTAATGGTAGTGTATATATGCGTACTTTATTTTTATATTTATTGTATGTATCTAGTTGCTGAAGCCATCTAACTGCATTTGTGCAGTAGCCTGCTTTATACATATTGGCAACTGGTAGGCTGTTCAAGGTAGCTAACTATTATTTCTGTGGAGTATTTACTCTCATGACTGGTAATTGAACCCTCTCACCTCTTGCATACCTGGATCAGAGTTTTACCGCTCCCTCACTCTGTCTGATATCACATCCTCTTGGCAGCAGACAGAGTGAGATTATAATAATTAGGGCTTGATGCCCCTCACTACCGTAAGGACCCAATGCATAACGCCACCGCCTGCACAATTTTCTTTTCTCTTAGAGGTTACCAAATTTTTAATTGTCTCTTTCTTTCTCCTTTTCTTTTTTTCCCCCTTTCCTTGCACTTATCTTTTTTTTTTTCTTACTCTTTTCTTTCTTTTTTTCTTCCCTCTTTTTTTTTATTAATGTAAACATAAAATACATTACATTTCAGTCAATTCCGACACCCCTATGACTGTTTAAAACAAATCATTACCAAATCAACCATGGGTTCCAAATTTAGTATTATATATCTTGTTTATGATTTGCAATTTGCAATAAAGTATCCTTTTCCCATTAACGTCTGTTGATTTATTCGAATTTTTGATCTCCCAGGATATTTTTATATATATATTTTCACTTTCCAGCAATACTTATTTTCATATCCAACAGGCACTGCACTGAAAGAGATTGTATTAAGCGTGTGAGGTCTGTGGCTCCCCATGTACATGAGCTTTTACTGCATAACTATAGTGCCACCATGATTGGCTACATAGGGTATGCAAACAAATAGTTTAAACAAACAAATAACATAAAGAAGGTTCCAAGTTTTAGAAGTTTTTATTGTATCATTCGTCAAATGTATAAGTCACCTTATGCGACATGTAACAGCACATAGGGGAAGTACCTAGTCTAGTATGTGGCTGGCACACAAAGCATCTAGATCCTTTTTGTGTTGGAGGAGTTCCAATTAACCCCTGTACAGCAAGCTGCAACTCTAGGTTATACTCCATATGCACTGATACTTTCCAAATTGGTTAAGGATCGGGCTGAATGGAACAAATCCCCGAAATACGGCTAATCAATATCCCTCAATATGGTTCCAAATATTCAGTTCGGACTGTCTAGAAACCAGAAATGTTCGGATTGGGTCCTTTTCACCATGAAAGCCATAGGTTTTAAGCTATGGGGATAATAGAGGTATCATTTTGGTTCAGTGTGTTTCGGGCATATTTTGTGTGCTCTCGGTTTCGGTAGGTCTAGGCGTATAATTGGGCATGATGTACAAACTGCGGGCCTGTTCGGTGGCACATCGGGGTATATTAGATAGCTCGACATCCGGTTGCCAATATGTCCCTGATGTGCTTCAAATCTATCCAGATTTTGGAGCCACCATTTCAGGGGCTGAATGTCGGGGGCATACTGAGTTGACCTTTAGGTATGTAAATCTGTTCTGTCGGAATTAACGTCTCATCCATGAGAAGGCCTCCTACTTTGTTTGGAATCACTGATTATTTCCCACAAGAATGCCCTTCGCATAATATCTTTCACTGTGCCACTAATTATACCTACGCGAAGAAACGGAGCTTGGCCTTTGCTCGTCTTTGCGAGATTCCATAACCTCTCAGTTAGCGGTCAACACTCGTTAGCCTTGTTCAGCTTAATGGCGGATACATTGTAAACCTTGAAACGAGTGTGCACTTAACGCCCAGAGAACCAACATGGGTGTGTTTATTAAAAGTAAGAAATACCATAAACTAGAAGAAACGTTATATGAACAAACTGGTTAAAGCATAATTTCTCAGTGACATTGACGTTAATGTGATAAACTTGGATTGTGCGATGTTCTGCCTGCTTATTATTTGGGGCTGAAAACTCCCAAAGCTTATTTCCCAAGATAATTCTGGGCTGAAATCTTTTTTTTTTTAAATTAAAATATTAAAAGAAGATTTTTAAATTTTTTTACATTTTTTTTTATTATCTTTTAAGGCAGCTTTGGATTTAATATGAACTTAAAGCTTGCTAAAAGGACAGCAAATCCTTATTAAAAAAAATAAAGGCAGCATTAACATACACATCTTACATGTCGCTTCCTTGAAAACTAAGACCTTCTGTCATTTAAATCATCTCTCTCTCTATAAAGAAACCATTTTATTCAGATGCCAAAATACACCAATAATTATCCAAACCGGTCACAGTTCACAAAATGTCAAGACAAGCCCTAAAAAGATCCAGTTAGTTAAAAGGACTCTGTCCAACTAAAACAAATGCTCGTACACTATGAGTGTAGAGACTAACAAATGATGACAAATTATTTATACATTGTGTAGACAGAATTGTAAGACACCAAAGACGTGTTTAAAACATATTTCTCTTATTTTTATACCTTTGCACACTATTCTGCTAACACAATGTATAGATAATTTTTTCATCATATTTTATTCTCTACATTCACAGTAAAAGCAGTATTTAGGTTGACAGAGTCATTTTAAATCATACACAAAAATATTGTTTTTTTTAAAATTGTTTGTGATGCTACAGCGTAAATGCAGGGCCGCCATCAGGGGGTGATGGGCGATAAACCCCCGGCCATTTAAAAATAAATAAATAAATACATTTACATTTTTTTTAAATGGGGCATTTGCCCAGGGCCAACTCATTCCTTGGGGCCCATGGCTGCTGCACTTTAATGGGGCAGCTGCCCCAGATGGCACTTTGCTGCTCAGTGCAGCAGAGCTTGATAGAAAGAGGTCTCAGCCAATCAGGTGAGACCTTTCAACTCTTCTGATTGGCTGAGAGTTCAGAAGCCTCCCGTGATTGGCTGAGACCTCCTTCACACAAGGAGCTCAAAACACACAAGTTAAAACGGACAGTGTGTATGTATGTCAGTGTGAGTGAGAGTGTGTGTATGTATTTCAGTGTAAGTGAGTGTGTGTATGTCAGTGTGAGTGAAAGTGTGTGTATGTCAGTAAGAGTGTGTGTATGTCAGTGTGAGTGAGAGTGTGTGTATGTCAGAGTGAGTGAGTGTGTATTTCAGTGTGAGTGAGAGTGTGTGTGTATGTCAGTGTGAGTGTGTGTATGTCAGTGTGAGTGAGTGTGTGTATGTCAGTGTGAGAGAGTGTGTGTATGACAGTGTATGTGAGTGTGCGTATGTCATTGTGAGTGTGTGTGTCAGTGTGAGTGAGTGTGTGTGTATGTCAGTGTGAGTGAGTGTGTGTGTGTATGTCAGTGTGAGTGAGTGTGTGTGTATGTCAGTGTAAGTGAGAGTATGTGTGTATGTTAGTGTGAGTGAGTATGTGTGTATGTTAGTGTGAGTGAGTGTGTGTGTATGTTAGTGTGAGTGAGTGTGTGTGTATGTTAGTGTGAGTGAGTGTATGTCAGTGTGAGTGAGTGTGTGTGTATGTCAGTGTGAGTGTGTGTGTATGTCAGTGTGAGTGATGTGTGTGTATGTCAGTGTGAGTGATGTGTGTGTATGTCAGTGTAAGTGAGAGTGTGTGTGTATATCAGTGTAAGTGAGAGTGTGTGTATTTCAGTGTGAATGTGTCTGTCAGTGTGAGTGAGTGTGTGTGTATGTCAGTGTGGGTAAGAGTGTGTATATGTCAGTGTGAGTGAGTGTGTGTATGTCAGTGTGAGTGAGAGTGTGTGTATGTCAGTGTGAGTGAGAGTGTGTGTATGTCAGTGTGAATGAGTGTGTGTGTGTATGTCAGTGTGAGTGAGTGCATGTGTATGTCAGTGTGAGTGAGAGCATGTGTATGTCAGTGTGAGTGAGAGTGAGTGTATGTCAGTGTGAGTGAATGTGTGTGTATGTCAGTGTGAGTAAGAGTGTGTGTATGTCAGTGTAAGTGTGTGTGACTGGCAGACTGTCTGTATATGTGTGTGATGGAGTGTGTGGATAAAGGGGTAACTGCAGAATTCTTTTCAGTAAGGGGCCCTGAAATTTCTGATGGCGGCCCTGCGTAAATGTGTCACTTTAAATCACAACCAATATCTGTGTCCACTTTAAATAAGCATCTTAGGGGACACAAAAGCACAAAACCTGGGGGTGCAGTAGTTGCACTTAGACCCATCCCCTTTAAGAGGGATCGTTGCAAACCAGAAGCCTCTTAGCACTCATGAAATACAGTAATATCAATACAAATACCATATAGAGGAAATAAATCACTTTTATTTGTGTGATGTGAGACATTGTTGGGAACCCACCTTTGGCATGTCAGGCCTTCACTTGTGACATTGTATTACCCTTTGTAGGTGTGGGGGGATCAGCGCATGCATGGAAAGGCTATATCACAGCTTAAGGTGGCTGGACACTGAATACACTGTTGTTTGCTTGCATTCTGACAGGTGTGTGTGTGTGGAATTTGAAAATTGTGGCAAAATCTGAAATGTTTATTGAATAACAGATCATTTTGGAAAGCAGATTCCTGGATAAGGGATACTCAGTCTGTATATATATATATATATATATATATATATATATTTTATATATATTTTTTTACCCTCCCTCCCAAAAACATTATGCTCAGTTATGTTGAAACTTTTGATCCAACCTTTTTTGCACCTTTAAAGTTTCTCTGAGAGAACATGGACTTGATAACAAAACCCCGAGACACTCTGTTCAATGAATGCCAGATTCATTAGGGATTCAGACTCTGTAAGTGGGCAACACTTGTTATGCTTACGTCTGTGTTCCACTGACCTCCTGCTTGTTATCATTGTATTTTGTGAATCTCCTAATGGGTCAGTTAAAGATAATTATATTTCTGCTGTGCATTATGCATGCTTCAGCATTTTACTTATATGTTCTATCTCTGACCCGGAACTCTGAAGAAGACTTTAGGTCAAGTCATTAAAGTGGTACTCATCTTTTTTTTATTTTTTTTCACGCAGTGCGGGTCATGCGTGCGTTTGCTCTGGTTTAAATTCTGTGCTTTAAATGCACCTAGTAATATTCCTACCCTTTGGTTCTTTACTGGCTTAGATCACCTCAAATATAATCTTCTCCAATCAATTCTTCTTTTGACACTTTTACTTACCAGAGATTAAATATTTATACCACAGCTGCTTTTCCCAGTCTAGGTTTAAAGTCAAGGCTGTGAAGAGGATTTAATCACAGACTCCCGTGTGGATTTATCATCACTGCAGTGTTAGCAGGATGGGGAGAATATATGAAAAGTTCAGCCTTGTACTGTGTGGCTTGTGCAAATGTATATTTACATTTGAAAATTGTCTACACTATATCATACTGTCCGATACCTGTGTTTAGTTTTCACTTGCATTAAAGGACCAGTTTGCCTCCCCACTTGTTGTGTAATGTTATTTGTGTTTCATTTAGCAATTTTGAATGCTTTTTTTTATAGTTCTGGGGTGTTATTTTATCGTTTTGTTTTGTACATAAAGCTAGTTTCTAATGGGTCTATTCACTAACATTCGGGAATAGCTGAAGGAGGTTGACTTTGGAGGTCGACTTTCATTTTGAAACTATGTAAAATTCGACCTTCAAACTCGGTCTCCGAGTTGACCCCATCTCAACACAACTCACCAAAGTCAAACTCGAATTGAGAGAAGTGATTTTTTTTTTTTTTTCGAAGTCAAACTCGGGGGGCAGAGTTTCACTTAGAAGAAAAGATGATCGTTTAATTTTGCCTTTTATAGGCTATAATGGGAGGTGAATTGATCAAATCTATTTTTGAGACAAAGTCAAACTCGACCTCCAAACTCGGGTGCTGAGTTTGACTTAGTCTCGACCTCCTCAGCATACCAAATCTTGACCTCGCAAAAATGTAGAACACTATTTTACGAGGTCAAGATGAGGCATTTGAAAAGGGGGGAGGGGAGTCTATTCGAGTTTGGAGCTCTAATCTCGAATAGTGAATAGACCCCAAAGCGTCTCCTGATTTTAATATCTAAGAAGAGGTGGTGGGTGATCCATGCCTGTAGAAAGGCTGTGTGTGAATAAAAAGGTATTTGGGTTAAAGTGGGCAGACTTTGACTAAAGTGGGTGGAGCCGTGCAGAGTTAAACATCTCCATTTTAGCCTTTTATAGGTGGCCCTAAAAAAGGTTACACTACTGTGCAGTTCCATTCCCTCATGGAGAATCTTACCTTCAATCTTTTATTTCTAAAGAGGATTGAATTAGCATCAGCAATACAGGGTAATCTCCCAAATGAGATGACTTGGCTACTCGATATACTGTAGAAAGCTCATAATAGAAATAAAAAACACGAAGGTGAGACATGGATGTGTTCTCTTCATAACGAAGATTGGCAAACTTCTAGAAATTTTTCTTAGGGTGTTAAACAAGTAGAAAAAAAGGTTGAAAATAATTCTTATCATGAGTTGAGAGTTTTGCACTGTTCTATATGCTTGTGCCAGACATTGTCGAGAGGTCACCTTGTAAACCTATGTTAGGTGACCTTTAAAGAACCAACCACTTTGAGTGACTTGTAGAGTTGAGCTGACACCTGGATGTTCGGGTTCGGCATGTTCGTCTGAACTTCGAAAAAAGTTTGGAAGGGAACCAGGGCAAGCCATTCCTCTTTCTAGTGTGAGGCTTGCCAGACAAGCGGGATCTCTGATGGGTTCCTCTGTGTTCTTGGAAGATATGACAAAGTCATGGAGGGTAACCACATACTTGGAACAAATTTGTTTTGAAAATCACATTGATGCCAGTCGAGTAGATACTGTGAATACGAAGGTCTGAAGGTGTAAACTAGTGAATACCGGCTAATTATCAAGGTGAAAAGTGACACCGGGTCTCAATCTCAGCTTTGTCGGCTTCTGTGAGTCTACAATGGCCAGTCTCCATTTCATTAAATGGGAAAATTCTGTAATTCAGCTGGTTCCATCTGAAAATGGTAAATTAAACAGCAGAAAGCTCTGTATATTGTGTATAATAGATTAGGCATTGTGATAAAAGGTTAATATCTTTTTTGCTCAATATACAGTATATTACGTACTTCCATTATGATCTTATCCATCTTTCTTTTTTTTATTTTACGACTTACTGTCACTGTAATGTTATTATAACATGCAATATTATTTGAGTTGTCATACGCAGACATATCAAGAAGTTTATATTTATTTATCTTTAGAATCATTTACAATTTGACACTATAGTGATATAATCTGTCTGTCTATCTACCTGTCTGTCTATCTTTCTATCAATCAATCTATCTATCTATCCATCCATCTATCTATCTATCTATCTATCTATCTATCTATCTATCTATCATCTATCCATCCAGCTGCAAGGGCCAATAAGATATTGGCATGTATAAAACGAGGTATAGATTCACGGGAGGAGGATATCATCTTGCCTCTTTACAAATCAATGGTAAGACCTCACCTTGAATATGCAGTACAATTCTGGGCACCAGTCCTTAAAAAGGATATTAAGGAACTAGAAAAAGTGCAAAGGAGAGCTACAAAATTAATAAGGGGATTGGAGGATCTTAGTTATGAAGAGAGACTTAAAAAATTGCATTTATTTACTTTAGAAGAAAGGCGTCTTAGAGGGGATATGATAACATTATATAAATATGTGCAGGGCCAATATAAGGAGCTCTCCAGGGACCTGTTCATTAATAGAAATGTACAAAGAACAAGAGGTCACCCCCTGAGACTGGAAGAGCAAAGATTTCATAGGCAGCAAAGGAAGGGATTCTTTACGGTAAGGACAATAAAATTATGGAACTCACTGCCAAGAGAGGTAGTGCTATCAACCACAATAGATGCATTTAAAAATGGTCTGGATGATTTTTTAGAAAAGCAGAACATACAGGGGTATTAATAATAGAATGATCATTAATAATAGAGCTTTTTGATCCAAGGAGAAATCTGATTGCCCTTTTGGAGTCAAGAAGGAATTTTTTTCCCCCTAGGAGGCAACATTCGAAAAAGCTTCCTTAGGGTTTTTTTTGCCTTCTTTTGGATCAAAACGCAGAAATGATAGGTAGAAGGGTTGAACTTGATGGACTTTTGTCTTTTTTCAACCTAAATTACTATGTTACTATGTTACTATGTATTACTATCCATCTATCATCTATCCATCTATCCATCTATCCATCTATCCATCTATCCATCCATATATCTATCCATCTATCCATCCATCTATCTATCCATCTATCCATCTATCCATCTATCCATCCATCTATCTATCTATCTATCCATCTATCCATCTATCCATCTATCCATCTATCCATCTATCCATCTATCCATCTATCCATCTATCCATCTATCCATCTATCCATCTATCCATCTATCCATCTATCCATCTATCCATCTATCCATCTATCTATCCATCTATCTATCTATCCATCTATCTATCCATCTATCTATCCATCTATCTATCCATCTATCTATCCATCTATCTATCCATCTATCTATCCATCTATCTATCCATCTATCTATCCATCTATCTATCCATCTATCTATCCATCTATCTATCCATCTATCCATCCATCTATCCATCTATCTATCCATCTATCTATCCATCTATCTATCCATCTATCTATCCATCTATCTATCCATCTATCTATCCATCTATCTATCCATCTATCTATCCATCTATCTATCTATCTATCTATCCATCTATGTACCTGCATGTCTGTCTTTCTGTCTATTATGTACCTACTTATTTATCTATCATGTATCTATTTATCTATATGTCTGTCTGACTATGTCGTATGCATCTATCTATCTATCTATCTATCTATCTATCTATCATATATCTACTAATCTATCTATTAGGAATGTATGTATCTATTATCTATCCAATGGCATAAATAACTTTCAAGACACGTTGGGCTGGTATTTCCCCTGTGTGGTTTATATGGCTACACCCAGCACTCACTGGGCACACCATGATTTTAGATTGCCATTAGGTGCCCCTGCCACTTGTCAATTCGACCAGCACAAAAATGATACAAATTTTCAGATACTTTTTCAAATGTATTTCCGGAAGACAGAACTCCGGAAATAGACATCGTGGCTCGGTGCTAGATGTGCGGAGCACGCCTAGCACATAAGGAGCATCCGCGTCTGCTGTTAGTATGCCTCTGTATCTATCTGTCTGTCTGTGTACTTGTCTGTCTACCTTTTTCTAAAAATAAACTATCTGTTATAGGCAAACTACAGAAAGAGAATAATGTTAAAGTCCTCACCTGTTGCCTCCCACCATGACCCTAAAATTGGCACTTTAAGTAACTGCATTTAGGGATATTCTGCTTTTATTGCTTCTCCCAGTACCATAACATGTAGCATTTTCCATGAGTGAGTGTAATAATAAAAAAAAAAACATAAGGGAGCTATTATACATTCTGTTAGGTATACCCATTTGAGAGAGCCATAATACTTAAAGCACAGCACACTGGGCAATGAATGTAAAAATATATATATAAAAAATATAATAGATTGTTCTATCACTATAACAGGAATAGTCATTCTTCTTTAAAAGAACACAGACCAGCAGGGAATTCTAAAGAACAATAAAACACAGCAAGCAATAAATTATATTTCTTTACAAGAAATTCCTTAAACTGAAATAGAGCATCAAGTGTAGGCATTTTAAATAGAAATGATTTGCTTGTATAGCTCTATCGGAGGGCAGACATCTTGGGTCAGATGGGTCAGACCTTCCTTCATCTGACCCAAGAATCTGAACAAAATGTCTGCCCCCTGATAGAGCTATACAGGGACTCGTTAAGGTACGTTATTTGTATTCTTTCATTAAAGCATTTCGATTTAAAATGACTACACTTGATGCATAATTTCAGTTAACTATAAGTTATTTCTTTTTCTAGTACAATGCTCTGGTTAACATCTCCTAGGGAATAATCAGGCCCAAGGCCAACTGAAATGGTTCTTCAGCCATAGGGTGTGCCCAAGGCCCATTTATGCAAGTGATGTTAAATGACTGGGTGCGGATGGAGTTCTCTGTTAAAGGATAACTATAGACAATTAAAATATGTTTAATTTAGCAATAACATCTAAGGGTCTACTCAGGTAACTCCGAGTTTTAGACCATTGTGTATCACATCGGTGATCCGAATAGCCCTTACATTTGGGGCTACTCAGTGACCCCTGATAGGTTACAAATATATTTTTTCTTCCCAGGGCACCCTTTGAGTTCTGGGGGGTGGGCAATGGTTTTCCATACCCACTCTCCTGTCAAGCAAAGGGTGTTTTTTTTATTTACATCCTTTTTATGTATTGTCTCCCCCTACCTGGGCAAGGTACCGGTAGACATGTATTGGTAGACAGGTTAGGGTATTTAATGATATTTTAAAAAAAAAATTTAAGGGGCCACCGGCTTTTGGGCAGCCAGTTTTAATTAAATTAGGGACGAGGGCACATATTTTTATTTATTGGGCCAGCGGACAGATGCTGGTCTCAGGGGGCCCATTAAAATATATGGGGCCTGTTCAATTCAGCTCCCTGAAATGTGTCAATTCTTGCAGAATTTGGGATTATTTCAGGGACTTTCAGCCCTTACTGGGTCTACAGGCCAATTTCCTTGAACTGAATATGGCCAAAATCAACCCACAATCGGTGTAAATTGACGATTTTGGGCCAAAATTGGTCATATTGAGTAGCCAGATTCTGAAATTCTGCTACAAACCACGACATGGCTCCATTTCGGGCCAGATCAGTCTTTATTGTGTAGACCCTTTAGAGTAGACATGTTAAATAAACATTATTTGATGAAAGATGCAATGAAAGCACTTTATTGAGCCCTCTTTTCTCTGTATAGGTCTGTCAGGGGCAGACTTGTTGTTTGGAATCTTGGATCAGATCATCCTGGAATATTTCCCCCAAGATTCTAAACATGTCTGCTCCCAAATAGATATATTTGAAGCCAATAGGTTTCAAAAAGATACTTGCAATGTAAATAATGTAATTAGAATTCCTATTTAACACATCTATACATCAACAATATTTAAATTAAACATAAATTCTTAAGTGCCACAGTTTTCCTTTAATCTAAGTAAGGTATAGTGATTTCTGTACTTCGTCCTTATAAGCATCTCAAAAACACAGGATAAAACAGAACACAAAACACACTTGTTGCGTGTAAGAATATTGGTATTACTTCAACGTTTCTAGACATACATTAAATACAGTACTCCATACTGTCACTTGCATCCCGATGGATCTTAAAGGAACCTAAACATTGCTCATGGAGAAAAAATGATCTATGCATTGTGTTAGCAGAATTGCAGGCAAAGGCAAACATTAAGAGAAAAGATGTGTTTTAAACTTTTTTTGTGGTGTCTCCTGTTGATGACATCACCTATGGCTTCACAAGAAAATTATCTACTTTTCAATGGGAAACTTGCATGTCACATTGCAGAATATAAGAAAGAGGCCACAAGTGGACATCTTTTTAAAAAACCAAAAAACAAACAGGCAGTTCAGTCCAGAAATGGGGTCACTAAGAACACAGAGAGAAAGGGGTCTGATCTGGTAAACCCAACCTTCCAGTGAGCCCGACAAGCTCCCAGCTATGGGAGTCAGTAGTGTATCTTCCACAAGGCATACAAGGTACTCGCCTAGGGCGGCACTTTGCCAGGGGGTGTTAAAGCGCACTTCTGGTGCTTCAAACATTTTCGCCCCCCCCCCCACCGTTCAGCAAGCTTTAGCTCCTTGCAATTAATTGGGGAGATGGGGGCATGTAATGGATGTGGTGAGGGTATTTAATGAGGGTGATGGTGGCATGTAATGGGGTGATGGGGCATTTAGTGTGTATGCAATGTGGGTGATGGGGGCATGTAATGGGGCGATTGGGAGTTTAATGTCTGTGCAATGTGTGTGATGGGACATTTAATGGGGTGATGGGGCATGTCGTGGGTGTGCAACATGGGTGATAGGGCATGTCGTAGGTGTGCAACATGGGTGATAGGGCATGTCTGCCTAGAGCAGCACAAAACCAAGATACACCACTGATGGGAATCCTCTTACCCTGATGATGCCTATCAGTATGCACTGCTGGTGTGCTCGCAAAGACCAAAATGCTGCCAAATGCCCGTTCAGGGTTCATCACCTGAATGATGAGCAATGTATCAATCTTGAGCAACGTCAGAGTGGTTCCATCAGTCTAACATTGTGTAATATCTTAACGCTTATCATTTGTAGAATTCTCACTGCAATGAACCAAACATTTTGCTTTTTAAAGTTCCAGCAATAGTTATTTATTCCCTTGTCAGTAACAAACTGTGTAAAAATATCTTCAGGTTTGGCAGACACTTTTTCTCATAACATAATGGTTCTAGCCAGAGGCCTGTTGTTGAAGATAATTACTTTTTGGTTCAAGTTTTGCAGTCAAACATTGTACAATGATTCGAGAATTAACATCATGAACCTCTACAAGAGGGATTTTTTTTTTTTTACACAGCACACAGCACAGATTATAAGGATATAGCCATATAGTCTAAGATAGTGGGAATAAACAGGACAAGTTATCCACTTGGAGGGAGATGGGGGGGGGGGGGGGAATAAGTCCCTACGTAGGTTAGGATTCTATGTATTTGAAGATGAAAAGTGAGGACTGGCCAGAGATAGAGCACTGAACATTTGGGAGTAAGGACCTCCAGGGCCTGCCAGCAGATGGAGCTAAAACAGGAATTAGGAACAAATCCTGTTGAAGGGCAACATTTGAAACGTGGAGGTGACTAGCACTGAGCAGGAATGCTAGATAATTCTAAAATTTAGGGTCATTTTGGATAGACCTGATTGACATACTGGTATACTGATCCGTACCTGTGTCTGCTTTACCAGTGACGATTGCTTCTTTTTCTTAATTGACTTTGTCTTGACTGTTGGTGGCACAGTAGCAGGAAGATCTCCCTCTTTGGCTTCCTATGGGGTGACAGAACAAATGGCATAGAAAAAAACCCCAAAGTAACCAAGGAGCTATCTTCCCTTGGCAGAACAACATGACTAAATGGCTGCCAAACCAGGAGTCTACGGGAAAGTCCATGATGTTCCCAGTTATTTTCGTTATTTACCTTCAAAGTGGATAATGAAACACGACTGAAGCTTGTTGTTTTTGTGGTATAGAGCATGAGATATTTTATGTCTAAGCTGTGTAGGGGAAACTAGAAATAAAGGTGCTTTTCGTTTGGCAGATATCTCTTTTGCCACATTTATATTCTTTTCCACAGAGAATAAGGGTGTTTGTACCAATCAGTGGTTTCATTATGTACTAAATTCTGTAGATGAACCATAATTAGTTAAATATAACCATGTATTATATAAATGAATGAAACTATATATGTTATCAAAAGAAACGTGTCCCTGTAAGTGGCAGGTTTGATATAATGAGATAATAATCAGTTATAATAATAATAAAGTATTTGTTAACTAGGAAGGCTATACATTGAGCCACCAAAATATGTAGAAAAAAGCAGACATGCACACTGGCCATCTGAATAAGGGGACTGCTCCGAGCTTGTTGCTCCATGGACTTCTGTGTGCCTCCTTACAGCCATCCTGTAGCCCCCAGACAAGGTCGGGGCGGGGCAATCATGACAGGGTGCTGAGAGGATATGTCAGCCTATAGTGGGAATTAGTGGGAGGAGTTGGGAGGGTATAAAAGATAGGAACAGGAAGTTTGGGGGCCATTTTAGGAAAGTTTTTTCCCCCTTACCTGTTGTCCCACCCACCCTCCCTTATTTATGGTTAATGAGCCTTTATTTATTTATTTATTACATGTCACAGCGTTGGCGAAAGCTTGCAGGGTATCCAGGAGGGTTAATGGAAGAATGGATTGGGGAGAGTCAATCGGGACTCTGGTGGGAGGTTCGAGGGGAAAGTGGTATCTCGAACCTCAGGTATTGGGGGCATTGGGATATGCCCAGAACATGGACTTCGGCAGCCACCTGGATACTCTTGCAAGCTTGGTTGGTTTTCCTGTATATGGAATGTTTATGTTTATGTTTAGTCATTGTATTAATTATGGATATATATATGTGGAATGTGTATATATATATGTATATATGATTGTAAATGCAATGGCTATTTAAATAAAGTGCTGTGGCCGTTGTTTTACCCCACAGTCTGGTTTTAAGTTTAGTTATTTCTAGGCAAATACATATCCTCAATGATAGAAGCTACCATGTCATGCCCCTGAACAATTATCTACATATGGGTGAGACAGTGGCCAGTTTTTTGAGGCTACTCCAGCATTTATTTATCTTTTTTTTCTCTCATACTTTTTGCTATATCTTTTGCCATTTCTTTCGTCTTTTTATACCTTTTCTGCTTTTTCTGCGCTACTTTTGTTTCATATTTTCTATATTGTTTTGTTCTGGATGCAGGTTACTCCACCACTGACATTTGCAAGAGGCATAATTGTTTTGTCTTTCTATGTTTAACCTTTTTTCTCCTTATTATTGTATTTTGATTTTGCTGTGGTTCGGACAATACTTATTATCTCTCTGCTGAATAAGTTGAGCCATATAAAACCACATCTTTTTCCCTTTTTGCCTCTTTGATTTATACACTTTTCTGTCTTTTTTCTCGCTTTTATTATGCATACATTAAAAAAATGTTCCGTATAGTTACAATTGTTTTCACCTTTTTTATTTTTTGATATATTTTGTCTGTCTCACAACATTTTTTTGCTTGTGCTTTATTTATATTTTTGACCACTCTCTCAAGCTTTCTATTTTTTTTAAAATTTTTCCACTTTTCTCCTTTTTTTTCTTTTTTGATACATTTTTGGACCATCGTTACACTACTAATAAAATATATTTACATACAAATCATCAGTGTGCATGTCTGCTTTTTTCTACATATTATGGTTTTTCATACATATGCCCCTTAAGAGAGAGCATATAAGTAGTCCATTGTTTTTGCACCTGTTACTTCCCTCTCAGATCTCACTATAGCCAGCAGTTCTCATCCCTCTTTTTTATAGATTGAGACAGTCTCTCCTTTTGAAGTACATGCTGGGGATGTTAGCATTAACCAACATCCAGGGGTGCGGACTGCAAGCACAAGAAAGAGGTGTGTATAATTTAAAGTCACAGTAATGGTTCGGAGAAGAACCTTCAAACCAATTTTATTGTTGTGGGTCAACAGACAGGGAATGGGTGGAAGTGTTGAACTTGGGGGAATACATGTCTTCAATCCACCTTATTAACAATGTAACTAAGAATACAGAAAACATGAGTAATACAAATATATTTGATGCCCAGTATAATTAAAAACAGTTTAAATATTTATTTTTTTATTTTAGAAAATCCAGGCTAAAAATAACAGAAACAATACTATATTTAGAGCTTGCTGATCCACGGAGAAATCAAGTAATAATTTTTGGAATCACTTATTTAGGGGAGGGCAGGGGTTGCCTTCTTTTGGACCAAAAGTAGAATAGGCAAAGGGTTGAACTTAATTACTATGTTAACATGCAGAGGCATCACTAGGGTTGGTGTCATCCCCCCCCCCCCCCCCCTCCGGATTTCCTCTAATACCATGGCAAACAAGTTCCTTAGTAATGCCAGTCAGATGGCCCATTAAATATTCCACATACGGTAGCCCCCCAAATTATGCCACACACAGGAGCCCCATAACTATGCCACACACAAGAGCCCCATAAATGATGCCACACCAGAGCCCCATAAATGATGCCACACCAGAGCCCCATAAATGATGCCACACCAGAGCCCCATAAATGATGCCTCACCTCGGAGCCCAGTTAATTATGCCACACACACAGGAGCCCCTTAATTATGCCACACATGGGGCCCAATCAATATTCCACACATGTGACCGTCACTAATTATGTGACACACAGGAGTCCCACGAGGTGACAATTGCACAATTCTAAAACAATACATATCTGTACACACAGACATCTCTCTCTATCTCTCTCTCTATAACTAGTTGCATTTATACTTATTTGAATTTTTTTTATATTATATTCAACTATTTTCATATGTAATAAAAATTTTATTGAAAAATTGCATTCCTTGTTTTTATTCCCTTCCTCTGCACCCACATTGCACCTAAGGGACTTAACACAGCACCGTACAGTACCTACAGCACTTGTCATGCACCTATATTGCACCCACAGCACTTGGCTTGCACTCACATTGCACCTACACGTATTGGCATGCCACAGTGTCAATGCCCCACAGAACATACCACAGTGTCGCTTTGCCCCACAGAACATACCACAGTGTCACTTTCCCTATAGTACATATTATTTTCCCCCACAGCACTGCCTTTGCCAATTAAAATAAACCAGTTTTCCCATTAATATGCCAGTGTTAGGTTGCCCAATAATATGCCAATATTATTTTGTCATTAATAAGTCACAGATAATTTGCCCAATAATATTCCAATGTTATTTTGCCATTAATAAACCACAGATAATTTGCCCAATAATATGCCAGTATTAAATTGCCATTAATAAGCCACAGCCAATTTGCCTAATAATCTGCCAGTATTATTTTGCCATTTAATATGCCACAGCCAATTTGCTCAATTACATGCCAGTATTATTTTGTCATTAATAAGCCATAGCCATTTTGCTTAATAATATGCCAGTAGTATTTTGTCAATAATAAGCCACAGTCAATTTGCCCAATACTATGCCAGTATTATTATGCCATTTAATATATGCCAGTATTTTGCCATTCAAGATGCCAGTATTTTGCCATTAAATATGCCAGTATTTTGCCATTTAATATGCCAGTATTATTTTGCCATTTAATATATGCCAGTATTATTTTTCCATTCAATATGCCAGCATTTTGCCATTTAATATATGCCAGTATTTTTCCATTCAATATGCTAGTATTTTGCCACTCACTATGCCCCTATTTAGCCATTCAGTATGCCAGTATTATTTTGCCATTCAGTATTCCAGTATTTAGCCATTCAGTATGCCAGTATTTTGCCATTAAATATTCCAGTATTTTGCCACTCAATATGCCAGTATTTTGCCACTCAATATGCCAGTATTTTGCCACTCAATATGCCAGTATTTTGCCACTCAATATGCCAGTATTTTGCCACTCAATATGCCAGTATTTTGCTTGTTATTTGCCACCCTTCCTCAGTACTTACCTCCTTGCTGCTCCGTGTCCCCAGTCATCTCCTCCATGCAGTCTTCCCTCTTGCACAGAGGAGGGAAACACAGCCAGTGGATATGACAGAAGGTCATATTCGATCGCAATGATTTTATTTTTTTGAATCTAGCGGATGCGGCTGCTGGAAAAAAAACGTTTAGCATCGCAATTTGCTGCAGGAGGATGCTGGCAGCACGGGTGTCACCCATGCAGAGGAGGTCACCCGGTGCGGTCTGCACCCCCCTCAGAACGCCACTGTTAACATGTTAATTATTAAGAACATATAACCAGAACCATATAACACCATTGATCACGTCTAAACAAGATGTTATCTACAGAAAACAAGTTGTCATCTTGAGAAAAATATAAAAAATACATGGCCACTCTGGGCTTCCATAGTTTCTGGTCAACAGGGGCAAACAATTATCATCCATTCGTAATGGCGGTGTAGAGATTGTGGAATTTGAGTTGATCAGCAGCTGAAGAACTGTCAGGGAACCTAGGTGCTATGGTATTTCTTTTTTGCATTCTACTTTTCATTTCATTGACAGCTTTTCCCTTGGGTTGTCTTCTGGATGTTTCCCTCTCTCAGAAGTTTCTCACCAGTGCCATCACACAATTGCCCTCCAATCATTGCTTTAAAAATGAAAAAAAAAAAGGCAATTGCCAGATTCTGATCTCCACTGACCCTTTTGAAATGAAACACTGAAGGATATTCCCAAGGATTTTCCTACCTGTATTTGTATGAAAACAAAACAACAGGTTAAATTCTACCAGATGCATCAAAGTTAGTGTGATGCCTGGAGAGTACATTTAAACAATAATGCAGGATACTTATTGAGCTTAGCTGTTGATGCATCTTTTCACCCCCACCCCAATATTTTGTACACTCTGTAACCATGTCAGCAGTATCTGTCAGCAATAAGGCATAGGAATGTGGGTAAGCAGACATTTGTTCCATTTATTAGAATTTCTTAAGGATCAGTCGAATTTATTTTAAGATGTAGCTCAGATAAACATGGAAGTAAAAAAGACTGGGGAGAAAATCAGAGACTAAAGCTCAAATAATAAATTACATTGCTTATACCGCACAGATCCAGGCATTTTATCATTGTCTCCTTACAAAAATATTAGAGTTGGAAATTAAAAATGCATATGAAAATGACAGAAGCGACTTCATGGGAGAGACGTCTACTAAATTCAATCTCCGGGATAATCGCTGGCTCTATCCAGTAGATTATAGGAGAATAAAACACATACACGCTATGGGCTCCCATCATAATCAGTCACTGCTCTTTCCTCACCGCTGTTTGACTTGCAATATTGCATTTCAGTTCTTCTCTGGTAATCTAATTTGGGGGTAGGGATGTAGAGAATGGGGACATCTCATTTAACCGTTTTGGGTGCTGAGCAGGGTAACGGAAGAGTTAAAAGGCTTCAGATTTTGTTAGTTTTTTTGAAAGTCATAATTTTAGGGTTATTTGCACCACCAAAATTAGAAAATAGAAACGGACGGATTTGCTCTGTACTCCTCCACTCGGTACTCTCACCGCAAATAGTAAGTGTTGACAGACGAAAAGGGGGATAGAGGATAATCCACTTGGAGAAAAAATAATAAGACAAGGCTGCAGGAACATGCTGTATCAAACATTTTAACGTCATAGACATTTACAGCTATTTGATAGTGCATATGAAAGTGGGTTCCCAGTAAATCAAAAGCCTACGCGTTTCGCACCTGTGTGCTGGCGCTTCGTCAAGGGCATAGTGAGAAGCGGGATTCCGCTTCTTAAATACATAAGTGCAGTGATTACCTAATTAAAGTCCGGTGATATACTTAAAGTGACAAGCTTACATAAATATAAAGTGACTCATATAAAAAAAAATTACACATATAATACATGGAGGCAATCAACATTAATGATGTATACAGAGGGTACAGTGAAACAGAAAAAGAGCAAATGCTGATGCTTCTGCAATATGATCAATAAGTTATCGTTTTTCATTAACTATTAATAGAAGATACCCGAGAGGACAGAAAATTTTGTGTAGATAGTAGTCAATACACTTCAGACTAGGGAGGGGTTTGTTATAACATTTGTCATTTATCGTTTTTCAATTTTTTGATTTTTCAATTTTTTTCAGGGTGGGTATTCGGGAGATGATTTAAGGTGCAGATGTGTGAGCTAGGGGAGAATATAATGTATATACACTTTAGATAATAATGGAGTCCTATTGTCTAAATTCATTTCTAGACTAATTACTAATTAACATCTTCTAGGGAACAGAAAATGGGCCTATGCATATCCATCCCAGGCAAACTCACACCAAGGTGTGATCTGTTTGTTGGTAATTGTAGCATCCTGTACTCCAGTACCAAAATCAGACATTGTGGCATCAACCAACCCTGGGGGGTCCCAGGATCCATTTGGCCCAGAGATCAGAAACAAATGACCACATAGTTCTAGAAATGTCTGTATCTGGACGCAGGTTGGGATGAGGTTCATAATCAATATATATTTGAAACCAGCATGGTCCAGGCTTTTGAGGGACACCAAACAGTAATAGGAGATATGGAAATATGGCATTTGGGCTAGGGGCACACATATCATGTGTGATCTTAAACTGACTGGCTGGAACAGGGTATTAAGATGAGCCCAGTGTCATAATGATGGCATGCGCAGGGAACCTTCTATTACATATTTCTGTTCAGTTCTGTCTCTTGTTCTCTAATCAAATTCAGCCTAGAGGTAGCCTTTTTATAACATATTATAAAAAGTTAATTTTTAAAGTTAATTTTCTAGATATTTGGTCAGTAAGAGTTTGTGTGTATTCTGCAATTTTACTGTGTTTTTGGGGTAACTAAAGACGCCCATAAGTCTTTTAGCTAGGAGTTTTGGGAGTGATTGTTGGGGGGTTCGTGGTGGTTGCTTTGTGCCCTGCAGGGAACGTTTAGCCCCTTTCACACCCATACTCCCACGTCACGGCTCGGCCGATAGCCCTGTCCGTGACGATCCCCTCCACAGCAGTCTTAAAAAGTTTGTTGACTGTTGAAATATTTTCATTTGTAGATAAATATCTCTCTTACAGGTCTAATTGTTCTTCCCACATATTCTAGGCTACATTTTGTACATGGGATAAGGTAGACGACAAATGCTGTGTTACAGTTCAGGAAGTCAAAGATTTTGAATTTGTCTCCTGTTCCGGTCGACTGAAACTCCTCGGAACTGCTTTACATATTTGCAGCAAAAGCATCTACCTCCACCCCTGTACATTCCCACGCTTGAAAGCCAATTCCTTCGTATTTCGGCCTTGTCTTCCAAGCGGTTGGAGAAGTGAATAGGAGATAAATAGGGTTTTGGTCTTGCGGACCACAAATCTGACGCCGTCCGTCATAATCCTGTTATAAATAGGATGCGGCTTAAGTACTGGTAGATGTTTTCGTATGATTTTTTTGATCTTCATTGTATTGCTCACTGTATTCTGTACTGAAACAGATATTTTTTGATTTGACGGACGGGGGCAGACTGCGATCCTCCAAGAGATTCTCCCTTTTTCTGTTTCTGGCAATTTCATAGCCTGTTCTGATAGATTTATCTGTATATTTTCTTTCTAGCAGTCTGTGTCTTAGATCCACTGATTGTTTGTTTCTCAAAGGCCTCCTCTGTGGAGCAATTTCGTCTCTGCCTAGGGCAGCACAAAACCAAGATACACCACTGGGGTTATTACTAGGCATTGGTGGAGTTTGATATGTTAACCCAGTTCTGCTCTTCAGTGCACTTTGATATACAAATAATGGTGTGACTATGGCTTACATATGTAAATGTAATCTGCCTTTGTTTGCCAGTGCTGTCTCCTTGTCTATTCCTTTGCAAAGTCATGTATTGCCTCCATCTCTACAGTGCATTGTGCTTGCTCCTACTGAGTATTAATTAATACATCTTCCATAATGGTCTTTTCCAACACTGCTACATACTCGTGCTATGTAACCTTGAGCTTGTCCTATTCCATTGTTGTTTTGCATAGTCATATGTAACCTACATAAAGGGCCTTGTACTATCTGCTGCTCTATTTGCAGAGCTTTGTGCTACCTACATTCTATTTGCACTTTGAAGAACCTTATGCAAGCTATAATTCCCCCATCTGCTGAGATAAAAGCTTGCTCAGAGACATTATCCAAAGTCACTGAATGATCATAATTGCAGCTAACACACATTTGCCATCTTTCATCACTTCTAGCCATCCACAACCACATAAATGTCTGTCTATGAAATTGACCTTTTTGGACTGGGGATAATGGAGATATTGGACAGGACCAGCCAACGAAGGTCCTGTTATCGGGAATATCACAACCAAATCTGGACACTTGCATACTATGGATAATAATCAATCGATTATAAAAAATGTTGCGTATGAATACGCAAATTATGCTCCTTATTAAGTTAGGCTTAACAAATGTATTGTATTCTATTAGATAGGCAATCTTGAATTTGTTATGAATGGGCACAAACAGATAGAGGCTAAGTGTCCATACAAGGACATCATTGTCCATGGCAAGGTCTGTGAAGTCCATCCTGGGAACAATGCTGGTGCCAACTCTGGACACAGATGGGTCTATTCACTAAAATTTGAGATTGGAAGTCACGATTATCACTAATCTCGACTGTCAGACCCGAACAGACTCGCCACCCCCTCGAATGCCTCATCTCAACCTCTGGAAATGGTTTTCACTATAGTTTTTTACGAGGTCAAGATGTGGCGAGATGATGTATGGTGAGGAGGTTGACTTCAGCGTCATGCTCGACCTCCGAGATCAGAGGTCTATTTTGACTTAGATGGAAAACACGCTTTTCCTTTTGCCTTCCACGGGCCATAATGGGAGGTGAAATAGTCGAATTCAAACTCAACCTACTCAACCTATTCTAAAATTTTAGTGAAAAGACCCAAGAGAGGTGGCATTTCAAATAGTAATGCAGAAGACGTGCAGCAGGGAGTCTGGGAGGTGGTTGGAAGGGTTACCTTCATTATAATGATAGTTGTGGATCATACTGATGTCAATAAACCAGGCGGAGGATGAGGAGGTAGCACACCAGTTATTTTCAAGTCTCAGTTAGTTAAGTGGTTAATAAAAGTTGCTCACAATAACACCACATGCTGATTTTTCCCTCTGATTCAGATAATTTATTCGGAAGCCTTGATGCTCTAAAAATACGATAAATCAAACCAGTTTTCCTGCAGAGTGTATGATGTTTTAATGAACTGACCCATCTGTTTAGTTCTCGGCTTTCTTTTTGCCGTTGAGGATGATTCAGGAAAGGAATGGGAATAATACGATTTCATGGATATTTTAGGATTTCTGACCTTTATTGACAGATGATGTAGAGGAACATAATAAGGTTTAGTGATGTAAGGAGTCTTAACAATACTGGCGATGGAAAGAGAATAGCACATAGATAGATGTATGTAAGTATTACAAACCTGATCTCACAAACCTTTCACAATCCCAACAGTAAGATCTACAGCTCAGTCCAGACGATTCTGATTATTTTTTTTAACGGGTAGACTTAATAAAGAGAGAATTGTAAGGAACTAAGATGGGAATTTCAAACTTAAAGGGGCACTCCAACCAAAAAATGAAAAGTTTTTTTTAAATTTATTTTGCATTGTTGATTTCAGATATGATATTCAGAATCTTTTGACATCATCATGCAGGCTCTGGCCATAGCTGTAAAGTGAGACTGGCTGGAAGATTTTGGAGAATGTTGCATTGTGGGTACAATTCATGTAGATGTTACTTTGACACGTACCCCCTACCTAAGTATTGTTACAGACCATGTACACCCTTTCATAGATGGCATTGGCTTCTTTCAGCAGGATAATGTGCCCTGCCACAAAGCAAAAATTGTCTAGGAATGGTTTGAGGAACACAGCAACGAGTTCAAGGTGTTGCCTTGGCCTCCAAATTCCCCAAATCTCAATCCAATGTATCATCTGTGGGATGTGCTGGACAAACAAGTCTGATCCATGGAGGTCCCACCTCACAACTTACAGGACTTAAAGGATCTGCTGCTAACGTCTTGGTGCCAGATACCACAGCACACCTTCGGAGGTCTAGTGGAGTCCATGCCTCGACGGGTGATGGTTTTGGCTGCAAAAGGGGAGCTACAAAATATCAGGCAGTTGACCATAATGCTATGGTTGATCGGTGTATTTTCCCTCCATATCTTGGTAAGGATGGGCATGCATTAGGGTTGCCACCTTTTTTCCCCAAAAAATACCGTCTATGCAATTGCCTCTATAGATTTAACATTGACATCAAGCCAAACCATAACCACCCTGCTGGCAAAATACAGACTGGGTAGCAACCCTAGCATGCAGACAGTGATTACAGCGGATCAAGCATGACCATAGCTACCGATAGGCCTGATGGAAAGAGATGTGGGCCAAACAGAAAGTACAGAATTTGAACTTCGCCTTCTGTAGAGATAACCAAGTAATTACGTGTAAATATCAATGTGTCTGAGGCCCATCCCGAGAGTTTATGTAAAATGATGATAGGAAAAAAAAAGAATTCCCTTTGGCTCCGTTTAGAATAATACGGCCCACTTGTTTTCCTTTTCCATAAACGAAAGGTATTAAGGGATTTGATGGATAGTATAATTTATTACCGCAAATAGAGTAGCAGGGGAGCATTGATATGCAGCTGTACAATTACAGAAAAAAAACGAGATCAAAGAGATCTAATGGAATGTATAGAGTTGATACAAAGATGTTAATTATACAAATTACATGCAATTAAAACACTGCTGTTATATTAAGTGAGATTTAAGAAGTTGTGGTATAGCTTTTTTATGTGATGACATTTGTCAGCCATATCTTACTAAACTGCGCTGACGAACCTATGCTTTAGATTGTTAACAAACTAAAATGAATTTATTTATCTATAAACGTATACGGTATATATATATATATATATATATATAGCTAGATAACTCCTTCCGGCATTTGTAGGAACAGATGGGCCCGAACAGGCTAACGGAGACTGTGTTTCCATGGCAACGAGGCCTAAGCATCATTACAGGCCAGAGGCTTTTTTTGTTTTCCACCTCCAGTTTGTACGAAGTAGGGGGTATGTTCTACAGCTTGTGGCACAGGAATGTGTATATAGGGGTTACTTAAGTATTTGGCAATACAGGACATTTTCAAATTTCATTTGGTAAATATGAAAAAGTTAAGGATTAATCATATCGTGCATTTTATCCATCTTTTTTTTTTTTATCTTTGTTTGTGACTTTTTTTTTGCATGAAACTGTCACGGATATTTAACAGACAAACATATAGTGGGTTTTTGCGGAGGTGCATATCACACAGGTTCCCCCTCCCAGCCTTAGGGATACCAATAAAGCAGGGTATTGGTTCCCCCAAGGTAATTCTTGGGCTGACCAATTTGTTCAGGGTGGTAGGTTCTAAGCTGTTTACCTTGGGTGGAGGCTTTGACCTTCCTGTGTGGTCCATTGTAATAATGGGTGCCAGGAACTCTTGTATCTATAGCCTCATTGGGCTTATTTTTTTCAAATTCTACAACAGGCACTCTACACCAGAGCCATCTTCAACATCAGTTATAGATATACAAAGATTTGTTCTTTACTGATGCAGTGGGTTCTGGTACCCCAGATCTTCAGGATGGTTAGTTGCCCTTTGCACGTTGTAGGACAGAAGTAGGGGAGATGTATATCTTCAGCCAAACCTAGCGTTGGAGGCTGCTGCCTCCTGCTTTCTGCCCTACATTCATCTAGTCCTGAACTTACCCTGGCTGACTGAACATTGAACACACTCTGACTGAACATGGTAACTATTTATTGTATCTCAACTACACAAGCGGCAGCTGAGATGAGGTCTGATGAAGGCAGAACATGATGCTGTGTGAGAAGACCAAGACGTATCCTCAGGAATAGATACAAGGGTACACAGAGGGTCTATGACTGTCTCCTCCTGTTGCCAGCTGCCTCATTATCCTCAGCCCTTCCCTATTTAAACCTGCAGCTTATGGCAATCAGTACCTTTGCATTGCTTTGGTTGCTGCCTGTGATAATGCCTTGTGTCTTTTACTAGCGTTCCTGTATTCTATTTATCTTTATCTTTTGCCGACACCTGCTTTTTCTGACCTCGTCTGATTGCCGCCTGTCCTGACCTGTTTTTGCCTGTTCTTACTACGTCTGTTTGCTGCAGGCTCCGATCCTTGCCTGTTTGACTATTCTCCTGTCTTAACCCTCGGTACCTTTGCCTTGATCCTGTATACCTTATCCATATTCTGTTTGTTGGGCTTCGCTTCACCCTGCCCTGAAACGAGGCTCCTCCCTGGTCTGTTATCCCAGGTTGTGACAATGACTGTTCTTCACAATGTTTTTTCGGAGCAGCCATTCCACCACGAACGTTACCGTGGTGCAACGGCTAGAACGATGGAACATTAACCCTAAAACTAACCCCTAACACTAACCCTTAAATAAACACCTAACACTAACCATAAAACAAACCCTAACACTAACCCTAAAATAAACACCTTACATTTACCCTAAAACAAACCCCTAACACTAACCCTAACATAAATCCCTAACACTAACCCTAAAACAAATCCCTAACACTAACCCTAAAATAAACACCTAACACTAACCCTAAAACAAACCCCTAACACTAACAATAAAATAAACACCTAACATTAACCCTAAAACAAACCCCTAACAGTAACCCTAAAATTAACCCTAAAACTAACCCCTAACACTAACCCTAAAACAAACCCTAACACTAACCCTAAAATAAACACCTTACATTTACCCTAAAACAAACCCCTAACACTTACCCTAAAATAAACCCTAACACTAACCCCTAACACTAACCCTAAAACAAATCCCTAATAGAGTTGAGCGGACACCTGGATGTTCCGGTTTGGCAGGTTCGGACGAACTTCGAAAAAATGTCCGGGTCCGTGCTCGAACTTGACCCGGAACTTGACCCCGAACCCCATTGAAGTCAATGGTGACACGAACTTTTGGCCACTAAAATGCCTCTAAAAAAGTCCTGGAAAGGGCTAGAGGGCTGCAAAATGAAGTAAAATGTGGGTAAGAGTGTCCCCATTCATACGAATAGGTCAATATATATATTGACCTATATATATATATATATATATATATATATATATATATATATATATATAAGTCTATATAAGAATAGGGACTCTATTTCGGTTTATAGAAAGCCAATAGCATTACATGTATTCCATAAACCGAAAGTCTATAAACCGAATGTCTTTCTGTTTATAGACTTTCGTTTTATGGAATACATGTAATGCTATTGGCTTTCTATAAACCGAAAGTCTATAAACCGAATGTCGTTCGGTTTATAGACTTTCGGCTTATGGAATACATTTAATAGAAGAATTTCTTATGAATGGGGACTCTATTTCGGTTTATAGATAGCCAATAGCATTACATACAATGTAATCGCCGAACCCTGAACTCCAACACGGACATACAGTGAAAAGTCTGTGTTCGGGTCCGGGGTCCAAAAACCGTAAAGTTCGGTACGTACCCGAACAGTGCGGTTCGGGTTCGCTCAACACTACTAAACTACTATGTAAAAAAAATAAAAAATTGTAGCTTTTTTGTTTGTTGGATATAATGCTTTAGCCAATTTGTGTATTTATAAACAGCTGGCTAGCCAAAGGTCACATGTCCTTATCTTTTTTTTTTTTTTCTTGTGCCTTTAGTGTACCACACCTCTTGTCTTTGGTTTCAGATGGATTGCAGGAGGCAGCATCACAGGGGCGGCAAGAATCCTGAGTCTCTCCGATAACAGACGCCGGTGAAGATGGATACACTTCTACTGGCATGGACCACTAATAGGGGAGACTAACTTCTATAGAGCTAGACATTTGGAATCCTATTCTTAGTAGGGCAGAGGGAGGGGTTACAATAATTACAGAAAAATACATGAAAACATAAGGTATGTGAAAAATAAAATAAGAAAGCAGATTCCTTACACTGTTATAAGTTTGTAGACTCCTAACTTTCTCATGGTAATTTTAGACTAGGTTGTGATAATGCAGGAGCCAAGTGCTCATCACTTTCCTTTGTTCCTTGTGTAATTTCCATCTAGGAATACGTATGACAAATGAGTAGAACAGAGTTTAAGAGAACTATAGTTTCCAGCCGCTGGCAGGGTAACTAGACTGCAAATTGCATAGAGGTTCATCAGGTGTCATTAACGATAGTGTCCTGAATGCTTGGCACCATTAAATGTCCGCCGCTATTTCTTACACGGCCATTATAGCTTGATCATCACAGACACAGAGGACTTATCTGTAACAACAGTTATGTCCACAATTGTCATTTTTAATATGTTTGTAAAATTATTATATACTTACATTTGTTTTGTTATTATTATTTTTTTGCTTCTTTTTGTTGTGAGGATTTTGAATGTGGTGTATTTTGGTTTAATCTCCCTTGTTTTGTGTGTTAGGGGTATGGTGATGGCACGGAAGCCTGCGTTTCCCTGGATTCCCCTGGCACTGGATAGCATTCCTATAGGACACATCACTGGCCCTCTTGCTCCTTGTTACCTGTCCCCTGGATCTATTATTAACTAGCTCTATGGGTGCTCATGTTGTTCCCTTTTCCCAAAGCCCCAATTGCCTGTCAGCACCCAGGGCCTTTGCCCTGTACACACTTTGGCAGTGACCTGAAGCACCCATTCAGTGCAGCTAGGAATTCAACACAAGGTGCCCAGGCAAAGCTATTCCAAGTAGTGTGTGCAATGTTATTATATGTTAATGTTGAAATGTGTACTTATCCAATCATTAAATGTTTACTGTCCTGGGAGCCATCTGTTGTCCTTGTAGTCTGGATGTCTGGATCTACAGATGGCATGTTTATTTTATGTAAAGTTATACTGTGTTTAATTCCCTGTTTCAGGTACAGTTTTCTCTTGTTTGAGGCTTACCATATTATAATTAGTTTCCCCTGTGCCTCTCCCTGGGTGATGTCATATTTGTGTGTATATAAGTCTGTGCTGTTTGACAAATAAAGGTTGTTCATTCTTGCTGTACCTAACTGCTAGTGGTCCTGTCTGCTATTTGGGTACAAAAAGCAAGGGAAGACTTGCTGGGTGAATGCTGAGTTATAATTGGTGGCAAAGGAGGTGATTTCCTACAACGGGCAGAGGTGCTACCGACCTTGGTTTTTCGATGTTCTGTCCCAACAACTTTGACTAGAAAATACAAGTAAAAAAAATATTCAAGTTCAGTAATTAGGAAAATGCATACATGTTTTCAAATTGGCATATCTATAATATGATTATGTTTAATTTAATGACGAATATCAGGTTTGGAGCTTCTGTTAATACTCCCACTTAGCCCACCAGTGTTTTCCTAGAACTTGGGAGTAAAAAAACCTACAATCAAAGGATCTCAATGGATAACTCTACTTACAATGTGCGCATGTCTTGCACAGAAGCTAGTAAAGAGGTCGCCCTCTTCAGGCTTCTCCACCAAGTGTACAGCTGTATACTTGGAGTCTTTCAGATACAGACATGGGTGGAGCTAGGATAAGGGTGTTTGGGTTTATCTCACTTTGTCACCTAAATACAGTTTTTACTGCAAATCTATAATGAATCTATAAGGCAAGCAAATGCTTAAATTAAAAGGGAATGTGTTAAAAATGTCTCCTATTGTGTCATGTTTAATCATGCCCCCAATATATCATGCCGGGAATTTGTAAAACCAAGTTTATATTAATATCCAGGAGACACTTTGTGTTCACTATACACACGCTTGCCTTTGCTCAGTGCCATCAATTCTATACAATGGGAAATTGCTGGACATGCACACATATAGTCATACAGCTGTATGCTTAGAATTTGTATAGTAGGTCCGGGGGTGGAGCATGCCTATCTTACAGCGTGCTCCGTTGGGCAAACACTAATTAGAATTGAGCGTGCAATAAAATATAGTGTGTGTAATACATCATACACCGCTAGGGATGCCTCCCAGCACATATTTTACCAGCAGAGAGGTAAAAAATTGTCTTGTGTCTAATGTTGAGTCTAGGGAGGCAACAGCATGAGCAGCAGTTATTGGAAGAAAAGGTGGCATCCCTGTGCATCACCAAATAAAGACAATTCGTTTTTGCCTAGAGTGGACCTTTTACTTCTCATCAGAAATCATTTATCAGAATTTTTTTTTGTCTTTCTAATTTTCTGTTGTGTAACATAGTATTCTATTCCTCATTGCCACTTTACTCCACATGTCATGGAAGCTTTTGGGCCTCGGGCACCTGGAGGGGTTTGAGGGCCTGCCTCCTCAGTATAAACTATGGCCCTACTTGCAGAAGCTCCTTCCTCAGTTTCCCTGACTCCTCTTGTGTCTAAGATAGCTTGTGCTTGTTTGGAGGCAAAACGTCTCTCGGGTATTTCCAGGGGGTTTGTGTGCTGAGAACAAACCCCCGGAAATACCCAAGAGACATCGTTACATCTGAAAGATGACGCTGCGTTGAATTCGGCAACAGAGTCACTCACTCTTGGAAATTCAACAAGCACGAAAAAATTCGTATAGTATTCGTGCTTGTTGAACTGGCAACAGAGTGAGTGACTCTGTTGCCGAATTCAATGCAGCATCGTCTTTCAGATGTATTTCTGAGGTCTGTGTGCTCTCTGCTCGGAGCACTCAAACCCCCAGAAATACACAGCGGCGCACACCTAGCACATATGAAGCATCCGCCGCTGCCATAGATTAACCTGGAAACCCAGTCTGGTCCCCCCCAATCTAGAACTCTACAGAATAACCAACCATGAGGATTCTGTGCAACCTCAACTGGACAAACCTAGTAACACTCTGGAAGTGCCAAGTAGATTGGAACTTAGTCACTGTCCGGATGTGACACTTGGTTCTGGTTACGACCTCCAGAAAAACTGGTCACTGTCCATTGCCTATGCTTCAGGTTGAGGAGGCGTCCTCTTTCAGGCAACCCTTACCCATCCTGCTAGAGGTATTAGAATCATGGAACTTCACCACCACTACCTCCACATGACTAGAGTAGGGCAGTATTTCCATGGAGCTCTCGGCGGATTGTGAATCTATTGCGATCTGCTAAAACTTAAACTGACTATGGATCCTCCATAAAGCCTTCAATCCCAGCGCTATTTGGGGAGGTGGCTATTTGGGGAGGTGGCTATTTGGGGAGGTGACTATTTGGAGTGGTGGCTATTTGGAGTGGTGGCTATTTGGGGAGGTGGCTATTTTGGGAGGTGGCTATTTGGGGAGGTGGCTATTTGGGGAGGTGGCTATTTGGGGAGGTGACTATTTGGAGTGGTGGCTATTTGGAGTGGTGGCTATTTGGGGAGGTGACTATTTGGAGTGGTGGCTATTTGGAGTGGTGGCTATTTGGGGAGGTGACTATTTGGAGTGGTGGCTATTTGGGGAGGTGGCTAGAGGGACAGGGTATTTTATTTGTTAAGTGAATGATGCTCTTGTTTGATGTTGTCATTTAATGATGTAGCTGATGTAATTAAGTGTGATGTAATCATGTTGTGATTTGCTTATTTAGGGTATGTGTATAAATATAAGTGTTGTGATTTAATAAAAAGTTGTTCCACAACACTGGTGTTGTCTAGTGATTGGTGTAACCTGCTATACTTCACCCTACACTGAGGGTTCCGACTAGTGACTGGATGGACTGAGCTATGATCCTTGTTCATGGCTGGTGGGTTTCCTGACTGTCGTCCCGGGTTAAGGGAGCCCGGTTTGGCAGAGCTGCTCAGTCTGAGTACCGGTATCCATCACGCCACCTTTAAAGTGGTAATTTCCAAGCTTTCATCGACTTTAAACATCTGGCCACAAAGAATGTTCTCTCTTGTTCATCTCGAATATTGGACAACAAACAGTCTGCCGGATTATACCAAAGAATATATTGGAGGAAAATAGTAAAGGTCGAATATACTGTCAACTATTGGTTTTCATAATACATTTTGCCCTTTCCCAGTCCAAGAAATTGAGATTTTACAGAGAGAGCCTTTTTATTAGATCCAGCTTGGGTTTAATCAGAATGGATGTCAGTAATACCTGTTAATACAGAGATGTTACTCCAGACCCATCAATCAGGCCCAGGGTAGTCATTATACATGTAGGACAGCATCCTTATAAAGAGTCAGTCAGCAGTGTATGGCCTCGTTAATTGTCTCATTGGCACAATCCTGCAGATGGCCGTTTGTCCTTAGTGTAGTAATACTCATTAAATGGAGGGTGTAACCATCACCTGTGATGTCATCAGGGAAAACATCGGGACAATGTCACGAAATTCGAAACTCATTTCACTTTTTTTTTTTTTCATGTTAAAAAAAAAAAATCACAGTTGTTGCAGTTCCCACTGATTTTGTATTCCTCGCACGTCCGTGAAGCTTTCTCTCTGCAAATGACAGCTTCAATTATATTGTAATCTACAGCACTGCCCTGGGAAATTATACATGACTTGCAATGCATTACCACTCCTCTAATAAGAAAGGTTAACCCCTGCTGGGCAGCGGATGTAAAGAATCTTACTCAGGAGTCGCTGATTGACGGGCACTAGAGATTGGAGTTGTAAACATGAGCCTCTTCCATACACTACAATAGATGTCGACTAAAAGCAAGTTAAAAAATAAAGGTCAGGGAGGGTCATCCTAGGCACTTCTCTGTGCACTACATATTGCGCTATTGCCAGTTAGGCATGAGGCTCACTGAGCATTAGGGGATATGTAGTCTTCAAACATCGGCAGTGCCAAGGTTAGCCATCAGACATCGGCTATCATAATGGTCTATGGGTTCTAGTTTTGATAGGTGGGATTTAAAAAGCAAGCAATAAGACATGACCATTTTTCATGAGTAACCCTCCTCTCCTTGCAATCAACTTTAAGGAGTTATTAATATCTTTATTTCTTAGCAGCTGGTTTAATGGATTGCCTGAAAGAGCCCGAGGAGGGATCTGGAGTTTTGCTGTGATTTATAATAATTGAGAAAGATGCCTACTGTCTGTGACCAGGAGGGCAGAGAGGGAGTCTAGTCTTAGGATGGCCTCTATTCTCAGTGGTAGACAAGGAAACGCTTAACTCTTAGGATTCCATTCGATGTACAGCTCGCCATCCCTCTTACATTCAAACGTGTCTAGCGGAAAAAATGTCTAATTGCATTAACACGTGTGTATCTCGTAGTCTGTGTAAAAGGGGGAGGGGGGGGGGGGCTGCGCCTCCAAAAAAAGTGTGCAGAGAAAACTTCCATGATCTGAAATATGAGTATTTGTGTAGAAGAGGAAGGCGTTAGTCCCCTTGAGGATGTTTAAGATAGTGATGATGTCGGTTTTTGAACCCAGTGGCTACAGTTCAGCAGGAAACCAGATGATACATTTTAAAGTGTTCTCTCATCCCGTTTTCAGGTCCCTCTCGCCACTCATTGCCGCCTCTTCTCTTTTAGCTCCCTCGTCTTCTTTACCCTCCGTCAGTTTCTCAATCTGTCCCGTATCACCCATACATGCTACACAACCATGGACAGGTCCCCTTTTCTATTTAAACTCTGCCTCTTCATTACAGTTCCCTTCTCCCCCTTTCCACTATTGCCAACAGTCCCAAATTTGACAGGAAAGTCGATTTTTGGGGGTCTCTGTCCTGTCATATTCAGGTCTGTCCCAGCATTGCTGTTATTCTCTTTCTTCCCTTTTGTTCTATATATCCTTCTCTCATCTATTTCCTACAGCGCAGTTGCATTTCCTAATTTGCTACGGCCTAGTCACAGTGCTCGGCCCTGTCTACATTCGACCCTGTGTTTACGTAGCAAATACACACAGTGTAAAAAAAAGTGCATTCTGAACTACCTGTAGTAAAGCCTTGAGATGCGTGAAACGTTTCAAACTGCTTGCTTGGTCCCATGTTTTTACCTGTGTCACTCTCAATAAAGCCTATTATATTATCGATTTAATTTATATCCATATGGTGTTCCAATGTCAGAGTAGGTCCCCCTGTGTGGAGGCTTGACTCCCAGCAGCTTGATGTACCCCAACCAGGACTTGCGTATTTCCTTTTTCTTCTTTATGATATCTGTACCGGGTAGGAGGACGTTCAATATGGCCACTTAATACAGCCCACTTTAGGCTGCACCTCCATTGCATTCTGGGAGCCAGACCAATTTTCCTTCCCACCTGTCCTTCATATCCACCTGTCCTGTGCGCTCCGCTCCTCCCCCATCAATATTCATGTATTTTCCATTCCACTTTACTTTTCCCCCTATGAATACCCACAACTTCCTTTACTTACTGGCCCTTCTTGAGATCTTTCAGGTGGGGTTTCCCTACTAGTTAGTTGACTGCTGCTGCTGCTCTGATACGTGATCAGTGAAAACAAACAACTAAAGGCCTTAATTCATGATAATCCCAGCACTGGTTGCAATGGATGTCCAACTGCATTGATCGTAACACACAACATTCATTTGGACATCCAGGATTCTTACCATCGCTGCTATACGATCCACATAAGCAAAAAATGTAGTTTACTCCATTCTTTCTCGCCCATTCTCTTTTGTCCAGCATTGATCTATTCTACTAACATTACCATTCCCGTACATGTATTTGCCTTTCCTCTCAGTTTGGAGGCAAGAACTTGTCCACTGTGTACAAACATTTCATTGACAACCAAGGAAGGGATTCTTTACAGTAAGGACAATAAAGGTATGGAACTCACTGCCAAGGGAGGTGGTGATCAAAATACGTCACATGCATTCAAAACGTGTCAGGATATTTTTCTAGAAATGCAGGACATACAGGGCTATTAACAATACAGCTTCTTGATCCAGGGAGAAATCTGATTTGAGTCAAGAACTATTTTTTTCACCTGAGTAGCAAAATCAGGAATGATAAGTAGAAGGGTTGAACTTGATGGACTTAAGTCTTTTTTCATCCTAAATCACTATGTTATGTTACTATGATTCTCAAGCTTCTTCTTCCTTTTGTTTTTCTTATATTTCTCTGCCAATTATGCCTTTGCCTGTGACTAAAATAGAAGATTGGCATGTGGCTGTGAACATGTGAACACTCACACTCCTACACTTAAAAGAGAAGAGAAACAGTACAAGGATCTAAATAAATTAGGTATGGGTATCACCCTCTGAGCAAAAATTAGAGTTATGCCTGAGGAAGAGATACCCATATTTTTTTTCTTTTAATTAATCAACATGGGGGTTTCTTATTGTGCATCAATCAGTGAGAGCAGGTCCAGGGCCCCTCTCTCCATCGTTGGTATCTGCGTCCGTCAATCATGCTGCAAACAGCCAATTGCGGCAGAGGATATGATCATGCTTTGCTTAAGGGTGTTTGGCGTCCCATGCGGCTGTACACCAATCACCACGCTCTCATAGACACTTCCAATTCAAAAGGGCATCGCTTCCGAATGGTGCTCAATGGGAATGTTGTCTAAAAGTCTTTTTAAGGAGGCAGAAGTCACCTTCTGCCTGATTAAACAATCCCCTGGAGAGTTTAGTCCAGGAGCTGACAAATCCCCCTGTTATCTGTTTATTAAGAGGAGGGAGGTGCTGGCCGAGTACTAGGAGGAGGTGAGACGGGCATGACCTGATGTCTGTGCAGAAGCACTGTGTAATGTGAAGAACAACACAATTTAAAAAAAAGAGACTGATGACACTGTCAATGTCAAATACTGTCTTTATTTGCCACCAGAAAAAAAGTATATTTGATACCATGCTCACTCGACCACGTGAAAGTCTTTTTTTGTGTGTGTACTGTGCGTTTCATAGAAATAACTCAAATTATCAGACTGTAAAAAGAAGTAACCCCAGAAAGAACAAAGGTAGGTGGGATGATTGTCCTATACAGTCAACATCATTCTCCAGAAGTCTTTATAACATGGAACAAAGTGACATTGTAGAGAACTTGATGACCATTATTCCAAGTGTAAAGGACTCTCTCCCGTGGGTTGTAGTCCAGCATGGATATGTGTGAATACTGATTATGGAATGGGATATCTGTGTACTCGTAAGTAGAGGAATTGGTGTAGTAAGCAAAGTAGATCTTGGCTCCTGCCAGGTGAGAATTGGTTACATAGAGGGTGCCGCATATCATAAAGGACTCTCCGGCGCTTCGTTTCGGGTATCCGGTGTCCCAGGTTCGGAGGATCTCCAAAGTTAGAGGATCCATCTTGCTGACTACAATGTTGCCTGCATTCTGGTTGGTTGTGTAGACTGCCCAGAGACCATTTTCATCCACCATGAAGTCAATGTCGGAGAAGCCGCCCCAGGAATAAGGGAAGGTATTGTTGTAACCGGCGTTATTGAGACTCCTCTGCACCGAGACACTTCGTGACCGAAAGTGGTACTTCACTACAATGTTGCTCTGGTATTTGTTGTAGTAAAGGGAGCCGTTGTAAACCACATGCCCAGTACCGGCCCATGGGTGAGGAAGAAGATGCTGAACAAAATTCTGCCCTTTGATGAAGTCATTGAGGCTTCGATATTCCAAGACTCTACGACCTTTGTAGTAGCCATCCATGTACCAGACCTGTAAAGGAACAAAGAAGATATTTGGTTGAGGGCACTGTAGACTATTGTTTTCATCTGTATCAGAGACAGTCTTAATTGAATGTTCCTAAGTAGAAGTATCAGTTGCTAAACAAGATTGTAAAAATATATGGTTATGTTGGGCAGAACGGGTGAACATGTTAAGTAGGTATGGTAATAATCATGTAGGAATTGTAATGACAAGGTAATGTGGCACGAGTTAGAATTAAATGGATAAAACATAAATATATTTAAAAAAAAGGAACTATGCTTCTTGTAGCTATATTATTACTACTGATAGTGCCCAGAGTACACCCAAAATGTATATTTTCAGACATTCAGCCATACTGCTCCTGTACTGTGGAGCACTCATTCAGAGATACTCAAGCTTTTTCACCACCTTTAGCAGGAATTTAATACATATGACTAATAGGAAAGCACCCTTTTTTCTTGTTTGTAGGTGAGTATAACAGTGAGAAAAACATCATAAAAACATTTTAAATTATTGTTCTTATTTTTAGAATATTGTACTATAGACATGTCAGGGAAAATTAGACAGTGGCCTAGGAATTCTCTTGGAGCAGAAAAGTTCAAAACCTTTGAAGCTACACAGATTTCACACATGAATGGGTGATATTTAAAAGGGGGGCGGGCTTTGAAAAGAAGTAGCCATCTGAAAGCTGGTAGAGCTGCCTCACAAATACAGGCAGAACTAACTACCTTTGCCCTATGCCAAACAGACAGTCTCTGGGTCCAACTTCACTGGTTCTCAGCTGCATATGTAATGCATCTCAGTTACAAATCAGATAGCAGTGGCCACCATCAATATGGCAGCCCTGACTTTCTTATGTACTTTCCACAAGGAATCATACAAGACGATACAGCTGCGAAACTATCATAACAAGAAATGTTTAAAAATGTGGATCTTCCCCTGGCTCAACACTCTATAATAATCTGGTGGGAATGCCCACTCATAGTGCCCTTCTGGGAGAAATATGGGTCCACCTTTACCAATTTCACAGACCATCCCCCACCTTTTACACCTAGTTCCTACCTATTGCACATCACAACATTACAGTTTATAAAAAAAATTGTTAAACACTTTCTTAACGCAGCAAAAACCATGATCCCATTACATTCTGGCGACCGTTACCCCACCGTCAGAGAAGATGAGCACATTCGCACCATAGGGGAACGTAACCCCCCTTTTATTTTCTACATTCAGAGGCCTTGGAGGGACACTCCACTTTCTCCCCCCTTTCCCAACCTCTGTCTATTTATCCAGTTACCATCACTCTACTTTTATAGGTTTCGGACCCTTGATTAAATGTGTGTCGTCCTGAAGTACGGAGCTCCGCATTTGACTCACTGGATAGTGTTTTTCTCATATACCCTGTGAATTTATGCAAAATGTCTATATGTATTCCCATAAGGTTTCTATATAGCTGCCCCACCCTTCCGCCTTTTCCACCCACTTATTTCTGTAACTCCCCTTTCATGTTCTAGATATCGACAAAAAGAAAATCAATAAACACTGATTTAGGGAAAAGAAATGTAGAAAAGGGCAAGAATCCATAAAAATATGAAGGTGTATGGTGACTGGGTAAAAGCATCATAAATCTAGGAAAAGGTAATTTTCCACATGAACCTGTGCTTTCCCGACGAGAATTATTCTGTTATATCTTTCTCAACCAAAACTTATTTGTTGACCTTTCTCGAAGAGCTTTAGAAACAAAACAAACAAAAAAAAATCACAAACACATCAATCATTCAGCCATTAAAAAAAAGAGAAAACTGAAATCATCTCTAAATTGTAATTGTGGTCAGGAATCGATAGCAACAGTAAATAAGTACCCAAGGTAGTAAGAGTATTAATACCATTTAATAGCCATTGTTTTTTCATGGCGGAAGTATACTTATAGTGAGAACAAAGAGCAATGTCAGAGCCAATATCGCACTTAGTCTTAATGTATTTTCTACCAATATTCAATATGGATATCACTTACTATGCAGGGCCTTTGCTGTGTGGAATCAATGGCTTTACACTTGCACTCGGGACTGATAACATTCAGGCTTAAGAATGAATTGTATTACAAGTGCCAATCGATAATGTTTCGCTTAAAACTGATGGTGCCATTACCTACAATGGATTGGGTTTCTGCTAAAAATCAATTGTCTTACACTGGTACTTAGCAGCAAGAGTATTACAGCCTGGACCCCCCCCCCCCCAAAAAAAAACAACAAAAGGTTAATTGCAATGTAGGATGCCAGGGGGCATAACGGATAGGGTTAAAGAGATACAAGGTCGCGGTTTGGGCCAAGACTAAAGGTGCTTGATTACAGTGAATGGCTTGTGGGTTAAAAAAGCATGCAGTGAGAGAGAAAGAGCGCATGCAATATGGCAGCCACGTGTTAATAGAATGTATTAAATATGTTCGGATAGGAATGTAGTCTCTATGATGATAAACAAAGTGACTGTCGGCGACCACATCAACCAGCATGCTTCTACTGTAACATGGAAGTCACAGGATGAAATGGAATGCATTTTAAAGGACACATTAGCAAAAAAAATACAAAGACTGTAAATAAAAAGTGTAAATGAGCTATATAGAAATTATTTAATGAAAGAATACAAATAAAGTACTTACTTAGCCCTTTTTTGTTCTATGTAGCTCTATCAGTGGGGTGGCCATGTTGTTTAGAATCTTGGGACCCAAGATTCTAAATGACATGCTGCCTCCTGGTAGAGCTACTTGGAGAAAAGACTGGCATTGCTATAATTGCAGCCAACAAATTCAATGGAGCTTTTAGGACCTCTATCAAAATATTAAGCTCTAGTGCTGTTTAAATGAAAATAACCAAGCAAAGGCTTGGAAACTGGTCAAATCTTATGGGGAAGTTTGATAAGGCATGATGGTGTAATTGCAGTCCCACTTGGAGAGCTTGACCTTTGGACCACTCTCATCTTATTTTAATTATTTAGAATTAGAATCTCAAGTGTCCTCTTCCCAGTCATATGGAGTTTCTTATTCCTGTGGGTTTGGTTAAGTACAGGCCCTGTTTTCTATTGTTACTCCAAAGGAACGCAACAATGGTTCTAATCAATAGAAATCATGGTACCAGAAGAAAAAAAAATATCACAAGAAGACATAGTTTTAAATTAGAGGGGCAAGGGTTTAAAAGTAAGATCGGAAGTATTACTTCACTAAGAGAGTAGTGGATGCACTGGATAGCCTTCCAGCAGAAGTGGTGGAGGTTAATGCAGTGAAGGATTTTAAACATACAGTGGATATAAAAAGTCTACACACCCCTGTTAAAATGTCAGGTTTCTGTGCTGTAAAATAATGAGACAAAGATAAATCATTTCAGAACTTTTTCCACCTTTAATGTGACCTATAAACTGTACAACTCAATTGAAAAACAAACTGAAATCTTTTAGATAGAGGGAAGAAAAAATATAAAAATAAAATAATGTGGTTGCATAAGTGTGCACACCCTCTTATAACTGGGGATGTAGCTGTGTTCAGAATTAAGCAATCACATTCCAAATCATGTTAAATAGGAGTCAGCATACACCTGCCATCATTTAAAGTGCCTCTGATTAACCCCAAATAAAGTTCAGCTGATCTAGTTGGTCTTTCCTGAAATTTTCTTAGTCGCATCCCACAGCAAAAGCCATGGTCCACAGAGAGCTTCCAAAGCATCAGAGGGATCTCATTGTTAAAAGGTATCAGTCAGGAGAAGGGTACAAAAGAATTTCCAAGGCATTAGATATACCATGAAACACAGTGAAGACAGAACCCTGGGAAATTATGCAAATTAATTGTACAGGACATGTATGGGCGAGGGGGAGGCAAGAGATGACTGACGGGGGCTGGGGGAGGGGCTTCAAGGGGGAGTTGATAAAAGCCCTGGAGCCTCTCTCCCCAGCAGCCATTTTAATCTGTAAACGCACCTGGTAGCAATTTTTTGCAGCTCTGGTGTTTCATTCACGGCTCAGGCATGGAGATTGAGGCAATGCTCGCTGCCCTGAGGGCTGAGGCTCTTACAGATGGTGGCAGACGTTTGAGGCAGCAGTTTGCAGCGCTGCAGGCTGCTACGCCCGCGGTGGCATCGCCTCCCGCGGGTCCTCATGGCGGGGCGCGGCGGGTGTCCCGCCCGCCCGCTCGACTGAGCCCGGATGCCGGCTCCATCCAGCCTCATCGGAGCAGGAGCGGAGCTGGGCGAAGGAGCGGCCTTCGCCCGTCGGCCGCGCGGCCCGCTGCGTCCGGCGGCGGGCCTGCTAGTGCAGCCACGCGACCGTCCCCGGTGGCTAGTGGGAGCGGGGATCGCAGGCCGCGCCCCTCCCCTCGGGGCTTGGAGCGCGACGGACGGAGGACATCCAGGGCTGTGACCAGGTCCGGTACAGCCCTGCTACCTTCCCCCCCGCGTCCGGATGCGGGGCCTAGCAGGAGGAGGAGCACGGATCGGCAGGCCAGGGTGGTGAGTAGGCCTCAGGGCCGAAAACGGGGGTCCCTTCGATTACCCTCCCGGGCGGGGGGCAGTGGGGAGGCTGTGGGCAGCTGCAGTGGGTCTTCTGGGGATGAGGATCCGGCCCTGGGTCTCTTACTGCCCCCTACCCCGTCCCCTACTCCTACCCCTGTGACTACTTACCAGGTTCCCTTGGCTGGGCTTCTCTCTCCTCCTGATCTGGCGTTGTATTCACCTGTCTCTCCTTCACAGGCTCCAGCTACTAGTGCTGTGCCACTCTACGTCCCCCATCCTGCTTCCCAGGTTGCGGGTGATTCAGCGGCCTCCCGGGCCTCCACGCCGGCTCTGGGCGCGGTTCAGGGAGACACTGGTGAGTCCACGGGGCAACCTTTGGCGGGGTTTTCGGTGGTGGGTGGGGTGGGGTCTACCGTTACTCCTGCTAGTCAGCCTTGGGTGGATTTGTTGCAATGCTTGCGGGGGGCGATAGAGCAAGTGAGCCGGGTGGCTGGGCCTTCTGGTAGTGCGGCCCTGCAGGGCATCGATAGTACGATGGGCAGCGTGTGGGGTTCCACGGGGGGTCCACCGGGGGTGGTTTCTGGTTTACCGGGCACGGCGGGGGTCCCACAGTCCCCCTTATTACCGCCCCCTTTGTTGCTGCCGGCGGCCACTGCTGCGGCGCTCCCTGCGGTTCCCTTGTCAATGCCTAGTACATCGGCGGCACCGAGTACGTCGGCGTCCATGGTTGGGGCGGCTGATTTGACACACCCAGTTGCACCGATGGCGCATGGGGCCGCGTATTTATGTTGGTCGGGCCCCTTAGGCCTTCATCTTAAACCGGAGTTAAGGGAGCGTATTTGGAAGGGCGAGTATGTGGAAATTTATTCGCTCCTCCCCATGGAGGACGTTCCTCCTCCTGAGAAGGAGTTGAAGGATGCCGAGAAAGAAAAGGAGAAGTACCGTTATCGCAAAATCCCAAAGAATTATGGGAATTGGATTCGGGCTTTCTCCATCTTGGCCAGCGTCATCGGGGAGAAATCCCCTGAAAAATGTTGCTCCTTGTTTTGTTACCAAGATCAAATCTGGAATGCGTGTAGGATTTATGGGGGTCTCAGCTGGTGGCGCTATGATGAGCAATTCCGGCAACGGATTGCTTTACGGCCTACTTTGGGTTGGGATCAAATGGACGTGGGGCTGTGGCTGGCCATTATGACCCGGCCAGCCTCGCATCAGGGGGGTTTGACGTCCTTTCTCGGGGGGGTCGGGGGACTGGGTTCGCCCTCTCCCTCGGCCACGACCCAACGACGACCGGGAGGGTGCTGGCAATTTAATGAGGGTCAGTGCAAGTTTGGCGCCGGTTGTCGCTTCAAACATGAGTGTTCCGGTTGCGGGGGTAACCACCCCGCCACCCGGTGCTTTAAGCGTCAGAGAGGTGGGGACAAGTCTGACGTGGGCGGAAAGGGGGATGACGCCGGTGGACGTCGGGGCAATGCGCCCATGGCTAAGCCGGTATAGGAATCGTAGGGCGGCGGACATTTTGTTGCACGGGTTTGAGTTTGGTTTCAGGATCCCCTTTCAGGAGCGGGAGGTTTGTTTGCGGTTGCGTAATTTGCGTTCGGTGGCTGAGCACCCCGAGGTGGTGCGGGATAAGTTGGCTAAGGAAGTGGCTCTGGGCCGTATGGCGGGTCCTTTTGATTCGCCCCCGTTGGCCGCTTTACGGGTTTCTCCCCTGGGGGTGGTTCCCAAAAAGGAACCGGGAAAGTTCCGGCTGATCCAGCATCTGTCTTACCCCTATGGGGAGTCGGTTAACGATGACATTGATGCAGAATTGTGCCGGGTGTCTTATGCGTCCTTTGATTCGGCGGTTAGGATGGTGAGGGCGGCAGGGGCTGGTGCGTTGATGGCCAAAACCGATGTGGAGTCGGCCTTCCGGCTTCTTCCGGTTCATCCAGACTGTCATCACCTCCTCGGGTGCCATTTTGAAGGGAAGTTTTACGTTGACTTGTGCCTTCCCATGGGTTGTTCTATTTCCTGTTTTTATTTTGAGTGCTTTAGCACATTTTTGGATTGGGTAATCAGGGAGGAGTCCGGGTGCAACTCAGTGATGCACTACCTGGATGACTTCCTGCTGGTGGGTCCCTCGGGTTTGCAAGTCTGTGGCCATTTGTTGAGGACGGCCCAGGTGGTTCTGGCTTCGTTTGGGGTCCCATTGGCGGCAGACAAAACGGAGGGCCCGACTACCTGTATTTCATTCCTGGGCATTGAGATTGACTCCCTGGCCGGGGAATGCCGGCTTCCTCAGGATAAATTGTTGGGCCTTAGGGCGGACATTTCTAAGGCTTGCGGCTTGAGAAAAATTCAGCTCAGGGCGTTGCAATCTTTATTGGGGAAGCTCAACTTTGCCTGTAAAATTATGCCAATGGGCAGGGTGTTTAGCAGACGTCTGGCGGGGGCTACGGCGGGGGTGTGCCGGCCGCATCATTATGTCAGGCTCACTCGGCCCCTAAGGGATGATCTGGCGGTGTGGGATGATTTTTTGAGCAGGTACAATGGACGGTCGTTGTGGCAGGCTCCGGAGGTGTCCAACGCAGATCTCCATCTGTACACGGATGCCTCAGGATCCGTGGGCTACGGGGCAATTTTGGGGTCCCAGTGGTCTGCCGAGACTTGGCCCCCGTTCTGGGGTTCGGGGTGCCTGACAAAGAATTTAGCTTTTTTGGAGCTATTTCCTATTCTGGTGTCAGTGGTCCTTTGGGGAACTACGTTACGGGATCGCAGGGTGGTCTTCCACTGTGACAACATGGGAGTGGTGTTGGCGGTGAATAACCTGACGGCTTCTTCCCCGCCGGTAGTTCGGCTGTTGCGGCTTCTGGTCCTTAACTGCCTTGATTTTAATGTGACCTTTCGTGCTGTTCATATCCCTGGGGTGCATAACGTAATTGCGGATGCACTTTCTCGTTCGCAGTGGGCAACGTTCCGGGCGGCAGCACCATGGGCGGACCCGGAGGGTATCCCGTGCCCGTCGACGCTGTGGGACCTTGGGTTGGGCGAATAGCACAGTGGGTTAGCCAGTCTGTCGCTGGATCCACATGGAAGCGTTACGGTAAAGTTTGGGGGGAATGGTTGGATCTGGAGTCGGCTCGTGGGGGTTTTAGGGATGATGGGGCTCGCTTGGAAGGTTTACTGTGGTTGTTGTGGCATTGGGACGCGGCTGGCTTGTCGCCCGCGGCAGTAACGGCACGGATGTCAGGCCTCAGTTTCTGGTTCAGAGCTTCTGGGCTACGGGACGTGACTAAGGAGTTTCTAGTGCGTCAGGCGTTGAAGGGTTGGAGGAGGGGCGTTCATTCCGTGGATTACCGTAAACCGGTGTCCGGGGCCTTGTTGCTGGGCCTGTGCCACATACTGCCGGTGGTTTGCCACTCGCCTTTTGAGGTGGATCTGTTTCGGTTAGCCTTTTCCATGGCATTTTTTGGAGCTTTGCGTATTGGGGAATTGGTTAGCCAGGCAAAAACGAAGCCAGGGGGTATACTGGCGGCTGATATGGTGCGGGAACCTGGTCTGGTGAGGTTTTTGATCAGGCGCTCCAAGACGGATGTACTTGGGGTTGGAAAGTGGGTCTCCCTGCGGGAAGTCCCCGGTTCTATGGTATGCCCGGTGGCTTGTTTTGACCGGTACGGTTTGGTCCGACCGGCCGGTTCCAATTCATTGCTGGTGCACGCTGATGCGACTCCTTTGTCTAGATTCCAGTTTATCAGGGTCTTCCGGATGGCAGTCGAGGCCCTGGGCCTTCCAAGCCGGGAGTTCGGGGGTCACTCGTTCAGGATTGGCGCTGCGTCTGAGGCCGCAAGGCTGGGTTATGCTGAGTGGGCTATCAGGCAGATTGGGCGGTGGGAATCCCGCAGGTTTCTATCTTATGTCCGTCCGGCTGGTCTGATCTCAGTTTCCTCTGCTTTAAATTCACAGATGTTGCGCCTAGGAGGGTGTGGCTTATAGGCCACTCGTACATATTCTGGGCACGGAGTCGGGCTGCCGTGCGACCTGGGGGAGAGTGCCTGGGCTTTCCGGGAGCCGTGGCAGACGTTCGGTGGTTCGGGTTCCGGGGTATGCGGTGGGTACGCTTGTTACCCGAGGTGGTTCAGCTGTCTCGGCGGTTGGGGCCCCCTGATATTTTACTTATTCATCTGGGGGGCAATGATCTGGGTTCGGTCCCTGTGTGGACCCTGGGGGATACCATAAAAAGGGATCTGGCGAGGCTGCTGGTGCTCTTTCCTGGTGTGTCGCTGGTGTGGTCAGAGGTGGTACCACGTAATTATTGGAGGTGTGCGCTCAATCAGAGGGCGCTGGAACGGAGCCGGGTAAAATTGAATAAACGAGTGTCTCGTTTTGTGTTGAGTGTGGGGGGCGTGACTATACGCCATAGGGTTTTTGAGTCCGATGCGGCTAGGTATTTCAGGAGTGATGGAGTTCACTTAACTGAGGTGGGCCTTGATCTGTTTAACTTGGCTTTGCAGGATGGTTTGGAACAGGCCATGGCGGTGGTGGTGGGTGGTCCCCGCTGATTTAAGGTGTTAAACGAGCGGGTCTGTGGCGGGGGTTGGCTGTCCTTGCCAGTAGGGGATATGTTTTGGAAAATGGAGTTGGAGTTATTACAAGGAGAATGGTGCTCGGGTCCTCCCCTTAACCTTAAAAGCAACATGGAAGTTGTTTGTAGTTGACGTGCCCACTGAGCTAAGTGAGTCGGCTAGTGGTAAGCATTGTGGGAGAGATGGGCCAGATGGAGTTATGGCATCTCAAGGGACGAGGAGGGGAGGCGAGCTTCTGGATTCTGGATTTGGTTGGAAAAAGGTGGCCATATATAAATATATGGGTGGAAGTGGAAAATGGTTTTACTGGCAAGGGCTTAGTCAATTTGTCAGGCTGTATTCTGTTTTATACATATAAGTATTAAAGGATGGTGGTGGTTTATACAGCCTGATATGTGTTTAATAAAGAAGTGCTGTGGCCTTGTTGTACCATCACAAGTCTCGTGTCCATTATTGGGGGGAACATGGGCTGGTATGGTTATGGGTGACTGTGGGGTTATGGTATGTCTCAGGAATCGGGCATCTATCCCCTCTGCATACATACAAGAACCCTGGGAAATTATGCAAATTAATTGTACAGGACATGTATGGGCGAGGGGGAGGCAAGAGATGACTGATGGGGGCTGGGGGAGGGGCTTCAAGGGGGAGTTGATAAAAGCCCTGGAGCCTCTCTCCCCAGCAGCCATTTTAATCTGTAAACGCACCTGGTAGCAATTTTCCCACCCTCCCTCCCTATGTTTATGTGTTTTCTATGTATTAACTTTCTTTTGTCGCAGCAGGCGGGGGTTGGCTGTCCTTGCCAGTAGGGGATATGTTTTGGAAAATGGAGTTGGAGTTATTACAAGGAGAATGGTGCTCGGGTCCTCCCCTTAACCTTAAAAGCAACATGGAAGTTGTTTGTAGTTGACGTGCCCACTGAGCTAAGTGAGTCGGCTAGTGGTAAGCATTGTGGGAGAGATGGGCCAGATGGAGTTATGGCATCTCAAGGGACGAGGAGGGGAGGCGAGCTTCTGGATTCTGGATTTGGTTGGAAAAAGGTGGCCATATATAAATATATGGGTGGAAGTGGAAAATGGTTTTACTGGCAAGGGCTTAGTCAATTTGTCAGGCTGTATTCTGTTTTATACATATAAGTATTAAAGGATGGTGGTGGTTTATACAGCCTGATATGTGTTTAATAAAGAAGTGCTGTGGCCTTGTTGTACCATCACAAGTCTCGTGTCCATTATTGGGGGGAACATGGGCTGGTATGGTTATGGGTGACTGTGGGGTTATGGTATGTCTCAGGAATCGGGCATCTATCCCCTCTGCATACATACAAGTGATCATCAAGTGGAGAAAATATGGCACAACAGTGACATTACCAAGAACTGGAGCTTCCTCCAAAATTAATGAAAAAGACTAGAAGAAAACTGGTCTGGGAGGCTACCAAGAGGCCTACAGCAACATTAAAGGAGCTGCAGGAATATCTGGCAAGTACTGGCTGTGTGGTACATGTGACAACAATCTCCGGTATTCTTCATATGTCTGGGCTATGGGGTAGAGTGGCAAGACGAAAGCCTTTTCTTACGAAGAAAAACATCCAAGCCAGGCTACATTTTGCAAAAACACATCTGAAGTCTCCCAAAAGCATGTGGGAAAATGTGTTATGGTCTGATGAAACCAAGTTGAACTTTTTGGCCATAATCCCAAAAGATATGTTTGGTGCAAAAACAACACTGCACATCACCAAAAGAACACCATACCCACAGTGAAGCATGGTAGTGGCAGCATCATGCTTTGGGGCTGTTTTTCTTCAGCTGGAACTGGGGCCTTAGTTAAGATAGAGGGAATTATGAACAGTTCCAAATACCAGTCAATATTGGCACAAAACCTTAAGGCTTCTGCTAGAAAGCTGAACATGAAGAGGAACTTCATCTTTCAGCATGACAACGACCCAAAGCATACATCCAAATCAACAAAGGAATGGCTTCACCAGAAGAAGATTAAAGTTTTGGAATGGCCCAGCCAGAGCCCAGACCTGAATCCGATTGAAAATCTGTGGGGTGATCTGAAGAGGGCTGTGCACAGGAGATGCCAACGCAATCTGACAGATTTGGAGTGTTTTTGCAAAGAAGAGTGGGCAAATCTTGCCAAGTCAAAATGTGCCATGCTGATAGACTCATAACCAAAAAGACTGAGTGCTGTAATAAAATCAAAAGGTGCTTCAACAAAGTATTAGTTTAAGGGTGTGCACACTTATGCAACCACATTATTTTATTTTTATATTATTTCTTCCCTCTATCTAAAAGATTTCAGTTTGTTTTTCAATTGAGTTGTACAGTTTATAGGTCACATTAAAGGTGGAAAAAGTTGTGAAATGATTTATCTTTGTCTCATTTTTTTACAGCACAGAAACCTGACATTTTAACAGGGGTGTGTAGACTTGTTATATCCACTGTACATAGGATAGGCATACGGTTATCCTAGATGTAAGATAAGGTAAGGGGCTAATAAAAGTATTTAGAAACTTAGGCCAACTAGATGGGCCGAACGATACTTATCTACCAACATATTGTTTCTATGTTTCTAAGGGGTCTGTTCACTAAAAGAGTGAGTTGCAGGTGAATTCAGGTGAGTTTAGGTGAGTTGAACCTCTCATCTCACCAATTTAGCAATACATTGTGCGGGGACAAACCTGGTGAGCTTGCTTGTTGGGGGAAACTCGCCAGGTGGGCCCTGGAAAATGTCAAGATAAATTGGTGAGATGAGATGTTCATCACACCTCCAACTCACCCTTTTAGTGCATAGAGCCATCAGAGTGTGGATCTCTATATGCATTATTATATCCACAGCTTGGTTTGGAGCTAAGTCCAATGTAATGAGATGTAGACTACATGGTTTCCTGTTCACGAATTCTAAGCACAGTGATCTCAAGTAGATGTGCCCAGCCATCTCAGAAGCCGAGGTAATGTTTTCCAGAATGGCTTGTCTGCTATTTTTTGCAGAATAGATTGAAGAAATATGGTATGAGGTACTTGCATGCATAAACAAAGGCATTCGAAATAACCTGCCCATACCTTACCAGCTTATTAGAGGATGGGGCACCATCATTGTAATATGGTTTCATAAACAGGTAAAATGGTAGAATGTAAAGGACTAGTCCAGAAATAAAAGTAATGCACTTGCAGAAATGCACTTACTTCTAGCATCCTTTATTTATTACATTTTTTTAATTTCCCAATTATGTTATTGGAAGTATACAATTACTTATATACGTATTCAGTGTTAGTTTAATGTAAGGGGAAATATTGTACCTTGTATTTGTATAAACATTTTTTTTTCTTTTTACCGTATTTGCTCGAATATAAGACAAGGTTTTTTTTCCGGAGCAAATGCTCTGAAAAATGCCCCTCGTCTTATATTCAAAGTTTGTGTTATAATCAGACCTCAAATTGAGGTTTGACAATAAGACTGGGATCCAGGTCCCCAGTACAGCTGCAGGGGACCTGGATCCCATTCGCAAGCAGCCGGTGGATGTCTGTGAGATGCCCACGGACATCCTCCACTGCTACCCGGCACTTACGCCAGGACTTCTATGACGGAAGGTCATGTGACCTTCCTGCGGTCTGTCAGACGGGCATTGGCAAAGTCTGGGGGCACTGGTAAAGTTTGGGGGCAGCATTGGCAATGTCTGGGGGCTGTATTAGCTAAGTCTGGGGGCTGTATTAGCTACGTCTGGGGGCACATGGCTGTTTGGGGGGAGCATGATTGGCTAAGTCTGGGGGCAGATTGGCAAATAAAAACATGAAATGCTATTTTTTTCTATCACAATTTTTATTAAATATGAAAAAACAGTTACATGTGAATATTTACAAGTAACACTTTTTTTCCTATAGGGAAGTCTTCTATTCAGACTTTTTCTTATTTTCCTAAAAGAATATCAACATTTGGGGGGTTGTCTTATATTCGAGCAAATACGGTAGTAACGGAAAAATGGAAAATGTGGGCAGATTGAATATCCCACAACATTACTACAAAACACAAGATACCTTGAGAGCTAAAAAATACAGTAATTATGGGCAACAACTTGGTGAATTCCACTGTTTATAAACCCTTATGGTGCTTAGCGGTCAGTCCAAGCAGCACCGAGGGAACTTAATGGCTGTAGCAAATTCAATAAGATGTTCCTGGATGGTACTTTAAAATGTTTGAAGCTGCTTAAGGCAGCTTTCCAGTGTAATTACAAATGTTACTAATTCTGTGTGATAGTCTCAAACGGTTTGTGTGTGTGTGCTTTAAAAGAGAGCAGAACACAAAGGCCTCAAATGGAAAATTGAAACAAGGTGTGAATATTAATATATCTATATAGTAGAGTAATAGGAGGCGTTATAGAGAGAGGTTGTATGGAGTAATAGGAGGAGTTATAGGGAGGGGTTATATGGAGTAATGGGAGGAGTTATAGGGAGGGGTTTTATGAAGTAATAGGAGGAGTTATATGGAGGGGTTATATGGAGTAATGGGAGGAGTTATAGGGAGGGGTTATATGGAGTAATGGGAGGAGTTATAGGGAGGGGTTATATGGAGTAATAGGAGGAGTTATGGGGAGAGGTTATATGGAGTAATAGGAGGAGTTATAGGGAGGGGTTATATGGAGTAATGGGAGGAGTTATAGGGAGGGGTTTTATGAAGTAATAGGAGGAGTTATGGGGAGAGGTTACTAAAGAGTGTTACTAAAGCATCTCCTGTATGGATATAGCTTAACATTTTAACCCTTCGCATAGGTTATTTGTTGCTTTTCACTCCTGCCAGTCCCCTGTGAGTAAGTAATGAGTTTCCAGCTAGAACAAAGTACAATGGAAATGCCTTCTGGCCTAAATCCACCAATAGATTCATTTGGCAAGTGCAACATTATGATTTCAAGGTAAAGAACCATCAATAGGAAAGGTGCGGATATATAAAGGCCCTCAGACATGAACCACCTAGACTTACCAATACCTTACACACGGGCAGCGAGAGAGAGAGAGAGATGGATTCCATGCCAGTATTTGTTTTGTCCATTACAAATCCTTGCAGAATAACTAACAGCAGAACAGGATGCACCGCAATGCACTATAAAGACAATAAATGCCATGTGAGAGTTTGGAACTATTGCCTCATCCTCTCTGGTGAGAATTATGTACGAACAGTGCGGCCGCGTAGCATCAAATTGATTTCCAAGAAACGATTATCGCCTTCGGAGAAACACAGCGCCCATGAGAGAGAAGAGAACCTCTGCCCGCTGTAACTCTGGGTACCATATTACAGAGCAAATAATATATATATACCAATGCCACTGACCTATTAAAGTAATGTTTATGTATGCACAGAGGATCATTTATGTCATTTATTTGAAATAATATTAATATACAAAGGAATTATGACTCAGGAAGACTATGATTATTGAAAGCTGCACTGTAATCGGAAATGAGCAGTGCATTTTCAAACCCTGCCGGTGGTTACTGGCAGATCATTCATGCACATAATGTGGTTTGCGTGTGTCCAGAGAATCGCTGCTCCTAATTGTCACTAGACTTAGTGATGTTGAGAGCTGGGTAGCAAAGGCAGCTCTTTCTCTGGGCTGCTATCCTGCATGTCTGCAGCATTTGTTGACCTATAAGTTATTGTTCAAATAAAACTAAGTTGCTGGAGGGCAATCCAAAAACGAGCAACAGACGATATATACTGAAGCACCTCCTACAAGACATTGCATTTACTAAATTAAATAAAAAAATAATCTGAAAATATTCTCAAAATTAGACAAGATATAGTCACTTATGTAGCACTATATCTAAGTGCCAACAACATTTCTTAATGATGGAGTGAGTTTAAGGCAACTGTGCTATAGACTAAGGGTTGGATTTTTCAAGGGGGGGAAAAAAAGGTGTTCTTTCAAAAAAAAAAATGCTAAATTTGGAGCAAAATGCTATAGTATTCCATTGGTTTCCATGGTTATTACTCATATTTTAGCACTTTTTCCTGAAATAGGACCAATTTTGTCTTTATAAACAAGGCCCTAAGTGCTCTGAAGTTCCGGGCAAAATCCATCAAGCAAAGACTGCTTAAATATGCTTTCTTAAATATAGATAAGCATTAAAAATGATATTGCAGAGTAATTACAGATACACCGCAGACATAAGACACGTAAAGAGAGTAATACAGTGAGCTGGAATAATTACTAGCTAGCCTGCTATGTCACACAGAAAGCCAGCGAGCACAGCTAAATGTTTCGGGTAAAACACATCCCACACTTGTCTTGCTGTTTAACATCTTGCTAGAAATGTGTCTGCAATTACCGCAGTGTCTCAGCAATGGATAGTTTCTGGGTCCGATGGTCATTTGTGTAATTTTTCTTGACAATGAGAGCCGTAACGGAAGAGGCACCTAGAGTTTTCTCAGGAGATGTCTGTATTTTACCAGTAATGGCAGCTCATTAGAGAGTCTCGTCCTCAGTATTTTTTTTTATTCTTCTTTCTTTTAATATAGAAACATTTCAGCCTGGATGAGAGGGGAGATCTTCTCTACTGTGCCCAAAATCCTTAAGGGGCGCGAGGGTGGGGAATATGACTTGTTCTATAGCACAGGTACGTCAAAACATCTGCCTACTCACACACCTTTGGGAAGGATCCTGAGGAAACAGGAATGTGAAAAATCAGGGGGGTTCAATTCTGTGCCAAAGGTGAAGTAGCATCAGTGTGTCTTCCACAAGGCAAACAAGGCACTTGCCTAGGGCGGCTCTTTGCCATGGGGTGTTAAAGCACACTTCTGGTGCTTCAAACATTTTTTCTCCCTTCCCCATCGTTCAGCAAGCTTTAGCTTCTTCCAATAAATCGGGTAATGGGGAATATAATGGACGTGGTGGGGGTATGAAATGCGGGTGATGGTGGCATGTAATGGGGTGATGGGGCATGTCGTGGGTGTGCAACGTGGGTAGGGGGGTAAGGGCAGCACATAACCAAGATCCACCACTGAGTAGCGTGGAACTAGCTGGAGCACTAGGGCCTGCTTCCAAGCTAATTAAGGTAGACAATTTGTGGAGGTGGATTGATGGACAGAGAAGGGGAGAGAGTAGATTTGTGCCCACAACCCCTTAAACTTTCTATGTATGCCAAATTACTTGTAGAAATGATCATACGTTTACATTAACAGTAAAAAGGATATGCAAAAAACATAATAGTGTAACACTGCTGTATACATGAAATATCATTTGTACAGCATGGAGCACTTTCATAATAACAATATGTTGAGTAAGAGATACAGAACTACTTTCAGGACCTACAGCATGATATAAGTCAAGATCGGTAGAAACGGAGGGCTTAATGTAAGTGTGAGTGGGGTGTTAGTGTGAGTTGTGGACCAGAGGAGAAACTACTGGTGGTGGAGGCAGTAGCGAGTGGCATAGAGGTGCTCAGGCAGCTGAGCATCATCTGTAATGTAGGCTCAAAGACATTGAAGAAGGGCCCAGAATAAACATTTTCCCCCGGGCTTCCAACACTGCCAAGGCCTAGTGTGAGACAAGACAGAGTGAGATTTGCAATGTTGCAGAGGGATCTGCCTGATCCAATGGCTCCTGGCTACGTAGGCAGAGATGGGCATTTCTTAACATTTAGGACCAAGTGCCTGCACTATCCTCACATTTTTCACAAGGCCATCTGCACAGCCCTTGGACTAACCGAGCTACAATAAAGAACACCATTACTTAACTCCTTCAGGTCTGGAGGAAAATAAACAAGGCAGTCCAGCCTAGGGATAGGCAAAGCATCCATACAAGGACACTGGGGATTGTGGTAAGGTCTGTGATGGTCCATAGAACATCATTAAATTGACATGGTCCACTAAATTTCCATCATGGGGCCCAGCTCTGGACCAACCCAAAAAATACTCTGATTTCTTGTAAAAACATCATCTGTTATTATATTTCACATAGTGCGACATGGCCCATGCAATGGGGTTAATAAAAAGCAACTCATGGAATTCAATATACATGTTGATATATATACAGTATATATATATATATATATATATATATATATATATTTGTTTAATTAATTTGCGATTACTGTCACTCTTGGGTCAGTGGGGCTCTAAGCCACTGCTTAGGCTGCTCATCTGGTAGCCCCCCATGTGTCTTGAGTACTGAGCACATATGGGAGGGCTGTGTAACAGTCAAGCACTAACACAGAGCTGTAAGTACCTTTCATGCATGTAATCATTGCTTAAGTAGAGTACGTAACAGTCGGATTTCTACCTGGTTAAATACCAAACGGATAAACTATTCATGCAGCAACCTTGGAAGGCAGGACGCCCGGACCCATGAACCCTAACTAATGGCCACTACGCAATTCTAATTTTAAAACCATATGAGAGTTTAAAAAACACACCGTTCTGTTTTCTGGTGTCAGAGAAAGAAAATAAACCCTTTCCCCTCAGGTTTCTAATCTCTTGGCGCTTCCAAATGAAAGACAACTGATTTGTTTTTTTTTAAACTCACTGATGCAGAGATGGACAATATCAGTGCTGCTCTGGTAGGACCTGGTAAGGTAGCCAGTGGCGCTAACATTATGCTTTGTGAGACATCTTAAACCTTTGTGTGTCCAACACGCTCCTTATGTTAGTGAATTCACAATTTCTATGCATGGTACATTGATTTGTTTGGACATAGATTTCTGTTGTTGGGTCAGTCCAGACCACATCACCTGGGGTGCCCAGCATCACAGGAGACTAATTCCCTAGCATCACAGAACCTTTCTCCAGGTTCAGAACACCCTCTTCCGCTACGTGCTCGGATATCGTTCCTTCTGAGGCCATCCTCGCGATCTATGAGGGCGTAGTCAAGTCCTCTGCTTTTTTTTCACCAATGACTTTCCTGGATCACAGCTTGGTATTTTCTCCAAGTGGATGGTACTTATCCACCTCTACCATACCACCAACAAATCAAATCACTGTATATGGGTGAGATAGTGTCCATTTCTATGGACCACATCAGATCTTATTGATATACTGGTTTATCTACCTGTTTTTTCCGCATTTTGGTCTGTATCTCGCAGTGTCCAGATATTTACTGCAAGAGGCATTTTTTTGTTTTCCTTTTTCTTTTTCCTTTTGTTCATTGGACTTTTCTGTACTGTTTTTTGAGCTATTTTATCTCCTATTGTTTTCATTATTTTGTGGTTAGGACTTTTTTTCACTGACACTTTATTTTACAGGCTTAATACCTTGCATAACCACATTTTTTCTTTTTCTTTTTTTCTCTTTTTCTTTTATCGTTAAAATTTTTTTTTTGCTTGACACATCCCCCTGTGTCCCGTTTTTTTGCTTTCCCTGTATGCTTGTTACTTTCTTTTATTTTTTGCTTTTTGATATATTCACCATCTGCTGTCCATTTATAGCACTGCTCTGCTTATGCATAGATTTTTTTCCCTTTTTGTTTTTTGTCTTTTTGCTTACTATTTTGTATGGTCCTCTAACCTTACATCTACAGCTTCTATCAATTTCTATGCATGGTACATTGATTTGTTTGGACATAGATTTCTGTTGTTGGGTCAGTCCAGACCACATCACCTGGGGTGCCCAGCATCACAGGAGACTAATTCCCTAGCATCACAGAACCTTTCTCCAGGTTCAGAACACCCTCTTCCGCTACGTGCTCGGATATCGTTCCTTCTGAGGCCATCCTCGCGATCTATGAGGGCGTAGTCAAGTCCTCTGCTTTTTTTTCACCAATGACTTTCCTGGATCACAGCTTGGTATTTTCTCCAAGTGGATGGTACTTATCCACCTCTACCATACCACCAACAAATCAAATCACTGTATATGGGTGAGATAGTGTCCATTTCTATGGACCACATCAGATCTTATTGATATACTGGTTTATCTACCTGTTTTTTCCGCATTTAGGTCTGTATCTCGCAGTGTCCAGATATTTACTGCAAGAGGCATTTTTTTGTTTTTGTTTTTCTTTTTCCTTTTGTTCATTGGACTTTTCTGTACTGTTTTTTGAGCTATTTTATCTCCTATTGTTTTCATTATTTTGTGGCTAGGACTTTTTTTCACTGACACTTTATTTTACAGGCTTAACACCTTGCATAACCACATTTTTTCTTTTTCTTTTTTTCTCTTTTTCTTTTATCGTTAAAATTTTTTTTTTTGCTTGACACATCCCCCTGTGTCCCGTTTTTTTGCTTTCCCTGTATGCTTGTTACATTCTTTTATTTTTTGCTTTTTGATATATTCACCATCTGCTGTCCATTTATAGCACTGCTCTGCTTATGCATAGATTTTTTTCCCTTTTTGTTTTTTTGTCTTTTTGCTTACTATTTTGTATGGTCCTCTAACCTTACATCTACAGCTTCTATCATATATATACACTGATTTTTTTTCGTTTGTGTCCCTTCTTTTATGACATATATTTCCTACGCTTATCCCATTGTCGATACATTTCTCCAATTAACACTGGCATCCACCCTCTTCATTTCCCCTGTAAAAAGGTGCATAGCCAGAGCCTCTTTCCATTTCTCCTTTTCTCCAGCATTAGAAAAACATTTCCTCTCTCCTCCACCACCACCACCACAGGATCCCAGGTGACGGGCGATACTGGCGTCCCGGGCCAGGTGGGCCCAGGTCACGCCAGAAGAAAATCATTTTCTTCATGAAGCAGCACGGCTTTAATAAAGTAAAATATTACTGGCATATTGAGTGACAAAATACTGGAATATTAAATGTCAAAATACTGGCATATTAAATGTCAAAATACTGGCATATTAAATGGCAAAATACTGGCATATTAAATGGCAAAATACTGGCATATTAAATGGCAAAATACTGGCATATTAAATGGCAAAATACTGGCATATTAAATGGCAAAATACTGGCATATTGACCAACTGCTCCCAACCACCCTCCATATTACACTAGACCTGAATAACATGCTTGTGAGGGTAGGTGGGGCGGGTGGGAGATATTGTCGGGGGGGGGGGGTATGGGGCCCAGAAAATTTGTTCAGTAAGGGGCCCTGAAATTCCTGGTGGTGGCCCTGCAGGATCCTCTCTCCCAATGATCACAGAACCCTCTCTCTAAATGACCCCAGCTTCATAGCACCCCCACAGGAACCGATCGCCCTAACCAGCCTTTCCAGTATCCCCACAGTTTTACTTGACTCTAGATAAATGTGTTAACCTCTAGCGACAAAACTGCAACATACATTTTTTAATGAAATATCTAGGCGGATGAATGTCGGCAAAAGGTTGTTAAGGGTAAGAAAGTGATGATAAAGATATACAGTCTCATTAACCTTTGCGGATAATTCTTGCTGGTGTTGTGTAGTACTGGAACCAGTTTGCATGCAGTTCTCTCGGGGGGGGGGGGGGGAGGGGGGGGGGTGTTTACTGCTGTGTCCCTGAAATTAACTTTTCTATATTATTACATTTGTCCCTGAAATTAACTTTTCTATATTATTACATTTGTTATTCAGATGTGCACTGCTCACCCACCAAATTAAATTTTAGCCATGATTACAAAAATCATATTGATTTATAGTGTTCTAAATCAGATTGGCTTTATGGTCAGATACTGCTGTAAGTGCTTGCTACAATCTATACATAATTTTTTGTGTCGCAAAACAACCTATGGAGTCAACCAATGATAAATTCCTGAATTCAGCACCTCTACCCCCCGTTTATCATTCTCAGAGGAAAAGCCCAGCACTTAACAATTTCAAAAGTCATAACAATCGTCATTCGTTTGCTATAACTCAGAGTTTTGTTTTTAACATATCTGTATTTCTTATAATTTTATGCTGTGCAAAAGCGGGCATATTGCATCATTATTGGCATTTGCCCTATATATTAATGGTTTAGATTATTTTGCTAAATTTTCTTGTTTCTTAGGGGCTCATGCACTAAACAAGCGCAAAGGGGGGAAAAAAGTAGGTAAAACATGAGTAAAGAGCAATTCGAGAATATTTGTAACTTTTTGTGCTTTTTTTTTTTACAATTTGCGCCTCTTCTTAGAGGCCCATGTACTAAAAAAAATGCAAATATATTTTATGTGCAAAACTATTTTTGCGCTTTGCTCCTGTTGCAATGTACTAAACATTTAACACTCGAATAGTACATACGAGCAAATTGGGACTAAAAAGCGGCATAATTGAGAATAAAAACAGGCAATTTTGCGAATATTTTTTCGACCTCTTTGGATAGCGCTCGCTAAAAGCTGGTGTAATTTTCACACGCAAATAAGAATTATTTTTCACAAAATATTCGCAAAGCTCTTTAGCGTGTGCAAATATAAATGCAATTTATTAGCGCAACCAGATATATGCACGCTAAATAAAAATAAACAGAAGAATCGCAAATAAGGAAAAAAAAAGTGCAGAATGTTACAAATAGTCGCAAATTGCTCCTTACTCATGTTTTATCTACTTTTTTTTCCCACTGTACTTGTTTAGTACTGGCCCCCTTAGTGTGTACTTTTTTTTGTTTATTCTTTTCTTTTGCGTATGGCATTTCTGTACTGATAAGAGCAGGGGGTTCAATAGAACATGCTTAGTAATGTTTGTGCATTGACGAGCACCTCAATGCGTAATTGGCGCTTGCTATGTATAACGGCGATTGCTCCTTTTTATAAATTCCGACACTTGTCAGGTGGAGGTTCTAAGACACTAGTCAGGCTCTTTGCAGCATCTAATTTATTTATTCATTGGCTGCACCGGAGGACTGAGTGCTTGTGCTCCATGATTGTACATGATGACCCCCATAAAATGGTGTATACGAAGTGCCATAGTGTACACTGGAGTAAATAAATCACACAAATAGTAGGATTGGATAGTTAATTAAATTGTGTGGGCCCTGCTTAAATGGGGTACTGTTACGTGAGGGCTATTGGTTAAATATTTAACAAAGAAAATAGAGTACAGGGAGAAATCTGATTAAAGTCAACAAGGATTTTTTTTCCCCCTAAGTGACAAAATTCTAAATAGGTGAGTTGGGTTTTTTTTTTGCCTTCTTTTAGGATCAAAAGCAGGAATGATAGGTTGAACTTAAAGGGACACTAAACTCTAATATATAAGCACAAGTGAAAAGTTAGTTGCCCCTAGTATGAGGATAAACTGGCGAGTACTTTTGATAGTACTTTTGATAGTACACGCCAGTGTATCTTATGACCGACAGCTGCCATGCTCCCATAGGAAGAGGGCAGCCGTCTGGTCGGCGACCGGCTCTCTCTGCTAGCTCCAGATATGCTGAAAGACAGCAATTAGGAGTAGTTTCAATAATGATTGCTCCACTTTTTCAAAATGTGCCCCCTGTTGATTCCATGCAAAAAAAGATGGCATCTCTGCGTTTAGGCTTGCCAACCAAACTTTTTTTTATTTTTTTTTTACCTGCAGGCCGGTAAAAAATGGGCATCAGGCCAATGTTAAGTCTATGGAGACAGTAGCAAGGCCGGTATTTTTCCGAAGAAAAAGTGGCAACCCTATCAGCGCTAGCAACGAGAGATCCTCACATTTGGCAGATGGAGCGGGGAAAGACGTCAGTGCACAACAACCAGGAACTGCTGTGTCTCAGATGTAAGGCACAGCAGATAGTAAAACCCGCGTGTATCTATTATGATACACGTTGGGTTAACTTCAAAGTCCGGGACATGTTTTTTTTATCCCTCCTTGAAAGAAGCAAGGGTAAAAAAAGGTGCAATGTTCCTTTAAAGGACATGGTTCTTTTTTTCAACCTAAATTACTATGTTACTATATTACAAGGTGTAAAACTACTATTTAATTATATTTTTTTTTAAACCAAATTTTTCTCATACATTACAAAAATATTAAGAATTTTGTAACATGTTTAATACCTGTAAAAAAAAGTATATCAATTTAAAATACATTATACAAAACCAGATACATTTATAGTAAAAACAAAACCCACAGAAGATATAATAATATAAAAACCTGTGTCGCCGATAAGGAGGGGTCTGATGGGAAAATAAATATTTTAAATGAAAATTAAATATTCACCCAAATCAATTGCATGTCAGTCTGAAATGGAGGATCCAAGGATCAGAATTCTTGAACGTTGCTATGAGATTCTCCTTAGATGTTTCTAACGTGTGTTTTCATTTTCGAGTATTTTAAGACCATTCTATAATGTGGAACAATGTCAGCTCTGAACTGACTAGTATAAATAATACTGAATACTGCTAGTTTCCAGCACCTGTAGCCAAACATGGGACTGGTAGCTGAAATAATATACATCTAATAGTGCAGGTTTACCTCCCTTTTAAAAATTATTCTATGGGAAAAGGATGAGAACTTGTAAAATTTTAATTCAGATATCAGTAAGACAAGTCAGGAAGAAAAAAAAGTCACCTGCCATGTGAAAGGCCCTATAGATTACAATTACTAGAAGCTGTAAAAGAAATAGTCATTAATTAGTAGGTGAATTAATAAATGTATTATGAACAAATCAAACAGGAAAATGTTATTAATGAGACAGTAAACTAATTAACAGACTACAAGGCACTTGATGGAAAATGTACAAAAGGCTAATACAATCTGTGTGTTGTGATCCTGCTAATTGAATATTTTTCAGTGGGATTTTGCTCGCGTTGGTTAATTCATGTATCTTTTTTTGTGTGCAGAATCTACAGATCAAATCTAAGTTCCTTCATTAAAAATGAGTGACTAATTTACACCAAGTTCTCCCTAACGTCTCAAACTCATTATCTCAGTATGAACACTGTCTATGGAACTCTGCATGATATACACGTATATGAATTTACAACTTAAGACGATGGGCTGTATCTTTAAGAGCAATTGTGGGGCACATGTTAAAAAAGTGAACCACCCCGGATCCAGTTATCAACCTCACACTCCGTCTTCAAAAAGTCAGTCAAAATCACCTTGTTCAAAGAGATTTAGCACTCATCCCTCTACAAAAACCCATTAAAGACGGAATAAACCCAATTGCATCTAACGAGGTAATGCTGATTTTAGAAACATATAGAAACATAGAATGTGTCGGCAGATAAGAACCATTCGGTCCATTTAGTCTGCCCAATTTTCTAAATACGTTTATTAGTCCCCAGTTCCCTATCTTAAAGCTAGGATAGCATTGTGCCTATCCCACGCATGCTTAACCCCTTCGTGACGTTGGGACGTTCTATGCCGTCCTGACTTTAAGTGCCTTAAAGTCGTTAGGGCGTCATAGTAAGTCCTGTACTAAACAGCTCATCGCGGCTCCTGCGATGAGCTGTTTTCGGATCCCGCTGTAGGCACTTACAGCGGGATCCCACCTGCCAGATGAGGCCACTTTGAGCAACTTCCGAGTTCGGGCACGCCTCCGTGACGTCACACGTGACGTCCGGAGGTCTCGCGATTTTTTGACAGGGACCCACAGGGTCTATTAAGACCCTGATCGGGTCTCTGCCAGAGTGTTCCTGGCTACCGATCACCTTGTGAATGGTGGCCAGGAACAAATCGTGACGTTTTGGTGCTTGCGTCGTTTGGGACGCAAGCACCATGCGTCACGAAGGGGTTAAACTCCTTCCCTGTGTTTACCTCTACCACTTCTGCTGGAAGGCTATTCCATACATCCACTACTCTCTCAGTAAAGTAATACTTCCTGATATTACTTTTAAATTGTTGCCCCTCTAATTTCTTGTTGTGGTAGTTTTTCTTCTTTTAAATATAAAATATATTCCATTACTGTGTTTACTGTGTTACTGTGTTCCTTTTACTACTTACGGTTTGACAATCCCCATCCCAAGCCACGCCCATCGACGTCCCATGTTACAGGGGGCTCAAGTGAAAGGGTTTAGTTCCTCTTTACATAACCTCTGTCCAGACCGACTCAGCTGCCACGGTGCATTTAATTGCCCACCAGTTTCCTATCCTTACTATTATCAGGGCTACGTTGGCCCAAAACAGGATGGTAGAAAAGTCGGCGGTATTTGAAAAGACTCGCGGTTTATGAGATCTCTTCAAACGCTGCCTCAGTAAAGACGTGAAACGGATTCTAACTTGAGTTCCACCTGATTTGTCAACGGGTCCAAAGTCTTGATGGTCATCGCAGAACTCAAAAAGGTCTTTTTACAGATTTAAGCTCCCAAGCCCCCCCGGGCTTAGTGAACAAAATGCTGCAATCACGTCGGCAGACTTTCCAGACCTCAAACTAGTATGATTATTTTATTTTATTTTTTTAACACACAACGAGGATTTTTCTTTCCCCCTTCAAACCGCACAGGTCTTTTTTTTCTAATATTAAGCGCATACTAAATCTAATATATTCCTGGAGACGGTGCATCTGTCATGCTTTTTTGACTCGGTCTAAATCCTTTAATTTCATTAGCTCCGCCTGGCTTGTTCCACAGGGGGATAAAACAGATTAAGTAAAATCAGTCGGGAAACTCCTGCCTGTATTTTCACTGCTAAATGGAGCACAGTTTAGATTATGATTTGAATGAGTAAAAAAAAAATCCTTGGCTCTGTGATTAATGGGAGAACAGTGATATTTAAAGGGAAAAAAAAAAGAAGAAGAAGTTTTAGTAGACTGGTTCATTTCATGGGTCTGTATAATACCTGCTAATGTCTTTGCTTCTTAAAGAGAGAACGACTAACGTTAGTATATATATATATAATATAATAAATATAAAAGCTTGCTGGCTGGGGAGATCAGAAGACCTCCCCTCACCAGCCCCCTGCCAGCGAGCAGGCAGCATGGTGTCTGTGTGCTGCCCAGGTACACAGACATCATCGCATGCTGCCTCTCACGCTCACTGTGCGTGTCTGACAGAAACATAGAAACATAGAATGTGTCGGCAGATAAGAACCATTCGGTCCATCTAGTCTGCCCAATTTTCTAAATACTTTTATTGGTCCCCCGTTCGCGGTCTTATAGCTAGGATAGCCTTGTGTCTATCCCACGCATGCTTAAAATCCTTGACTGTGTTTACCTCTACCACTTCTGCTGGCAGGCTATTCCATACATCCACTACCCTCTCAGTAAAGTAATACTTCCTGATATTACTTTTAAATCGTTGCCCCTCTAATTTAAGACTATGTCCTCTAGTTGTGGTAGTTTTTCTTCTTTTAAATATACTCTCTTCCTTTACTGTGTTGATTCCCTTTATGTATTTAAATGTTTCTATCATATCCCCCCTGTTACGTCTTTCCTCCAAGCTATACATGTTAAGATGCTTTAACCTTTCCTGGTAAGTTTTATCCTTCAACCGGGGATCACATGACCTGTCGATACGCAGACTTGAGAGCGGCAGGGAGCTCGACAGGCAGCATGGGATGATTGCTCTGCGCCTGGGCAAAGCACAGACTCCATGCTGCCTGCCACTAGACACCAGGGATATGTGGATGCTGACTGGGGTAAGTCCTAGGTATGCAATGTGGGTGGTGGAGCATGTACTGGGCTACTGGGGCATGCAATTGGGGTTCAGTGTGGTTGATGGGGCATGTCCTGTGGCACTGGGGCATTTAATGGGTGTGCAATGTTAGTGATGGGGCATGTACAGGGGTGCAGAGGTAAGTCCTGGGTGCAGGGGTAAGTTCTGGGTGTGTAATGTGGCTGATGGGGCATGTCTTGGGGTGTTGGGGTAAGTCCTGTGTGCGCAGTGTGGGTAATGTGGCATGTACTAGGGTTCTGTGGAAAGTCCAGGGTGTGCAATGCGTGTGATGGGGCATGTCCTGTAGATGCAAAGTGGGTGGCTTCTGGGGTAGGTCCTGGGTGTGCAATGTGGGTGCTGGGGCATGTCCTGGGTGTCAAAGGAAGAGCTATGGCAAGGGATGTGGGCGCAATAACAAAAGGAGAACTAGAATGGGGAGGGAATGGACCAGACCATTTTGTCTGTAAGGGGCCCCACAATTTCTGATGTCGGCCCTGATTAGCATAACTGGTAAATCCTGCCCTATAGACTTCTGGAATTCAGGGGTATGATGCTGTTTTATTGCAATTAAAGTACAAATCCACCATTTCCTTTATATATATATATATATATTATTTTTTTTTTGCTTAAAATTTTTTTTCCAGTAAGGCCTTACTAATAATATCATAAACAAGCAAAAGGATAAACTTGTTTTATGACCTAAGCATTCCATTTGCAGGATGTCACCTTACTGCTCCTTCCATTCCCACGACTCACACTATTCACTGAAAGCTGAGTGTATGGTAAATTGCATGCTGATATTTGCCCCTAAAATTACATTTACTGATGCTGCTTCTGCCATTTACTCAAAAATGCCCCCTAGTTTTCGAACATCCCATTGAAATAAAGAAAGAGGCCATCCTGGACGTGTCATTTTACGCAAGTGTGTGTAATTTGCAAAACAGATTAAGGCCCACATTTTCGGAACTTTCTATTGGCTGTCCTAGCGTCACCTGACCAACCTAAAACCATTGATTGGGCAGGTCCACTCTAAAAGAAACACAATGACCTGGAAAGGGCACCAGCATTTTATATTGCAGAAAGTCTACCCACATTAAAAAATATTCTTGTCATAAAGATTTACAACTTTTACTGTCTGTTCCATGGTCTGAAAGAAACATTTAAATCCTGTCCCTTTCAGGGTGATTAGGGTTTCCACCCAGCCGGAAAAAAACAGACTTGAGGCCAATGTTGAGTCTCTGGAGGCACCAGCATGGCAGGTATTTCTTGAAGATAAGGTAATAGATACACTAGAATCAGTGCAAAAAACCGCTGCAAAATGTCATTACCTATAGCATACCTCCCAACTCTCGTCCCTAGCATATTGGGACCTGGGTGGGTGGAGCTTGGGGGGTTGAGTGTCCGCTCTACCGCACATGTGAGGCAGGTGCTGTCACTCACACTGACAGCGGTACCGTACATGCACATAATGCTGCTCATGCTCAGAAACCAGTGTCCGGTGTCCCAGGCAATGGAGGCGTCCATGTTTAGTGCCTGATTGCAGTCTTAAATCCCACTGTCCTACTGAGCTCTACCTCTGTCCTGACAAGCGTTGCCAGAGCTAGAGCTCGGCTGGACTGCGGGATTGCCTCCCAAAATTGGGAATATCCCACGCAAAGCGGGGCAGTTGGGAGGCATGCAGTAGGGGCAGGCAACCTTCTGGCAGGTAGAGCTGATATGGGTGATGCCTACCGTGAGGCTCAGCCAGCAAAAACCCTGCCGGCTGCCAGAGCAACAATGGATTCTCATTCCGTTGCAGCAGCTGAAGTTCTGACGGTTTCCTACCTCTGGTCTGAAGTGAAAGGAATGCACGTGATTCACAGGCTAATGAATTCTTTCCTCTAATTAAGACGTTATTCTGCTCCAGTTACCCAGCATTCAGTGACCACCGCTGGTTTGCAGTCAATGCACTGAGTGCGACGGCTGTATCCGTCCTCCACGCTGGGTGACCACGAGGTCACTTGGTTTTTGGTATGAGATGCTGGAGTCAGTGGAATGCTTGGCCCCAGCTGTCGTGCTGGCTGGCAGGGCTCTATTTACAGATCATTCCATGTGCCTGGATGCTGATTTAACAATCCATGAGCAAAAAAAAAAAGAGAGTAAAAAAATAGATGTTTTGCGCTGAGAACAGATATTTTGACATCTATACTTAACCGCAAAGACCCCAGTAGCACTGAGGCTCTAAATATCTGTTAATATTTATTAAGAGAATGCAATAGCCATACATCCTGCTATATCTCTTACACAAACAGTGGCATCCATGCGTAAGATTAAACCAGTTTTGACACTTGTATCATCTGCTTGCGCAACATTGTCTGTTTTATTTTCATTTTTTCACCGACACGTGTGCAGCAAGTGTGCAGTTTTCAGTATGAGTCGAATGCCAAATTATTTTCTCTATTGAGTTACAGTTGTGTTTTTGCCATATCTCCCACAATCCATTTCACTAGCATGCACCTCTCCTAACCAAGGTTCATTGGCTTTTTGTCCACCCTTCTCACCCCTTGCTACTTTGCATCATTACTGATATGAGTTACTTGTGTAGCGCAAACAAAGGATGCAGTGCGAGATACAGAGGACTCAAAAGGCCTACTTTCATTTTCAGAATGAAAGTCAAATTCGCCACCTGAGTTTGACAGAGGAAAAAGAAAAACAGGTTCGAAACTTCCCCATTTAAATGAATGGGAGGCCAAATGATCAAAGCCATTTTTGATACTAAGTAAAATGCTCGAAAAGAACTGAAACTGAAAAAAAAGACGACCAACACGAGACAAATTAACTATGCCATAGATTTGGCAGAAATAGGAGAGTTGGGGGGAGTGCTGTATACATGTGTTAGAATGCCAGAGGTAAACAAAACATAGCTATTATAGAAAAGAGACAAGGGTGACAAGTCATGGGTCAAGTGTAAGGATCATGTAGGTTAATCAAGAGAAAATCCCCAAGGGGGGAAACAGCGGAGAGACCAATGCAACAGTAATGGTAAATCCCACTGTGCTTAATAAAAAGTACAAATGCCTGTACAGGTATGCAAAAAAGACAATCCAACAATACACTTTGCGCATTTCGTGCCCTTCAGCATGCTTATGATTAAGTGCCAGAGGGCACGAAACGTGTAAAGCGTATCGTTGGAGGGTCTTTTGGATTTGTACTTTTTATTGAGCACAGTTGGATTTACTATCACTGTTACACTGGTCTCTCTGATATTTTCCCTGGGGATTTTCTCTTGATACCTTTGAGGCTTGGAATGCCTGGGCGCTATACTTTCCATGTAGGTTAATGCTGAGGTGTGCGGGTCTATATATTGGGTTTCCTATTATACACCCAGACGGCATTACTGATGATCATGTGACAGTGATTCCTGCTCGATCCTCTCTGTGGCTGTCTGCTTAGTGACCTCTGGCCTCTTGTGGCCCAGTGATTTAGCAGTCTGAAGCTGGACCAATGAACCGTCTATTAGTCCACTCACCCTGTTATCGGCGCTTGGAGCCATGGTATCTGTCATCCACGATCCAAACCTGGAGCCCGAGGCACGGATTGTGATAGGGTTACTGACACCAGTGAGCTTCCCGCAACCTACAATGGAACACAAAAGAGACCCGTGTGTTAAATAAGCCATTCCTACCCATCTGATATAACTGTACTTATCCTATAGCCAGTCTATAAAGATCAAAGCTCTGAAAGTGGAACCTTCCATTGGTTTCTATGGTGATTGTTCTACTTGCAGAACTTTTTCTTAGACGTTTGACCATAACGCTAAACATTATATGAAATATTAACCAGGAAGCATTAGTCCACTAACCTAGCTCACCAACCAAGTACAGATCATTATACACAATATTTAGGTGTTCAAGAGCCTTTCCCTTTTTAAGTAGATTTCAAATTGCACCCACATTCATAAATTACACTATGTGCACAAACATTAACAATCGTTTGTGTAAGAGAATCCATTTACAGAGATATTAGTAAAAAAAATAATGTTTACTCTTACAAAAACACATTTAAAGGAACTCTGTCAATTAAAAACATAGTTTTTACCATGAATGTAGAGAATATAAAATGATTAAAAGAAGGCTATACACTGCAAGCAAATTTCAAATGTGTCTGTGGAGTCTCCTTTTTATGACATCACATGTGGCTTGATATGCAAATTAGCCATTGAAAACCATTTCATTTGCAAATCGAGCCACAGATGATGTCACAAGCAGAAGACACCACAGACACCTGTAGGTACATTTATCTACTAATATCCTAGCAATTTGGCTAACATAATAGGCTTTGTTCATGAATGAGGGAATTGAGAAGGGAACTGCTAAATCCAGGCCAAAATAGCAGAGTTTGAAGTGTCGCTAAATGGATGTTTCCAACTCGGCTACTTTGGCCCTGAGTTTGCAGTTCCCTTACTAATTCCCTCTGTCATGAATTAAGCCTTATATTTAGATCATTTTCAATCATTTTGTATTCTCCAACTTCACAGTCCCTATGCGAATACAATTTTTTTTTTTAATTTATGATTACTATTTCATTGATCTGACACATTAAAAAGTGTGGACATCAGGTTTTGCGACATAAATATCTCCCTTGACTTCTGTTACATTCATTGTTTTCACAACTCTTATTAACTTTCATTATTTTGTTCTTTTTTTTTTTCATTGAGACTGGTCTGGGTTTACAGCAGTAATGCTGGAATATTTAAGCTTTTTAATTTAGCACATGTTTGGAAGTGAGATGTTTTGTGGGTTTTTTGTGTGAATATTTTGTGGCTTTTGTAATAAAACTGAGGTTCACACGCTGACAAAACAGGTGTATGTAATGATTTATTGAGGATCAGCCCGTAATGCATATAAGATCTTTTTTTTTTTTTTTATTTAATTCAGGGTGCCTTTTTGGAACTAGACAGAGTGCAGAGGAGGGCTACAAAATTAAAAGGGGAATGGAAGGCTGTAAAAGTTAAAATTGTACACGCTAGAGAAATGGCGGCTTAGAGGGGATATAATAATATTATATAAATCTGTTCAGTGTTCATATAAAAGGCTTTGTAAAGACCCGTTCATTAACAGAACAGTACAAAGGACAAGAGGTCAGCCGCTAAGGAGATTTTGTCTACGACAGTGAAGGGATTTTTTTCAGGACAATAAAGATATGGAATTCACTGCCTGAAGAGGTGGCTCTGAATATATGTAAGATGCATTTACAAGTTGCCTGGATGTTTAATTAATGAGCCGGAGCATAGAGGGCTAGGCATGTTAGTGTAGGGATTAATATTTATTTAGTGCCTGTTGATCCAAGGAGAAATCAGATTGCTGTTTGGAGTCAAGAAGGATTTTTTCCCCCTACTGAACGCAGAATTCGTAATTGCTGAAAGGGTTTTTTATTTGCCTTCTTTTCGATCAACAGCGGTAAACAGGGAATTACAAAAAAGTTCAACTTGATGGACGCAAATCTTTTTTCAACCTAACCTATTCCTGTATACTGCAACTATGTGCCATGGTACCCACCATGACTCTTACCCCTGGCGGGCACAGTAGGCCAGCTACCTGCCAAGAGACTACAGACCTTGTCTGTTGCCAAAGCCAAAAGCTCCTGGGAGAGCTATAATCACTGACCCCTGCACAGACTGTCCTATACAATGCTACTGCTTTCTCCGTCTATCTGGAGTACAGCAGGAATCACCCTGGAGCTATACAGCGCATTGCAGGTGCGCCCTGCACACTACAGAAACTCGGGAGAAGTGCCAGGTAGGTGCTCTCCCCATTGGCTGATTCAAACAGCCAGCCTACCAGCTTGCAGGTAGCTTGCTGGTAGCTCACATACTGATTGGTCGCTCGTTTAAAGGGCTACAGGTAGCTCGGCTTCCGATTGGTCCTTGAGCCGAATGGTCCCCCTGTGTTAACTGTGTGTTTTACATGTGTAATGCACTGTTAAAGAGCTTAATCCCTTGTACACTTTCCCCAGGAATGTAGCTTCAGCAGCCGCTTCACAATAAAGGTTTATCCCAGCTGCTGAGCTCATTCTCTGGTTCAAAATGTAGGCGGCTTTCCTATTGGTCACTCAGACCAAGCCCCCAGTGTAGGCACTGTTCTGATTGGTCGCTGAGTTAAATGCCCGATTTAAAGGGATTAAAGGGACTAACTCGATCTGTGAACACTCCCTCTGCTGGGGATTGGTCGCTACTGATTCTACAGTGAATCTTATTGGTTGCTGGTATTCTGGCACCAAATTCAATTATCCTTTGTGTATGTGTGAACTTGTAATCTCCTATGTCCTGTTTCCATTCACTATACTATGTTAAACTTTAGCTAGTGTTCTTTTGTTCAAGTTATGTTATCAAGATGTGTTACTGTATATATGTCCTGTGTTTTGAAATAATAAACAGTTCGTCTGGCTTTACCCAACATGACCGGTCTCGTCCGCTATGTTAGGGAATTGCAGTGACTATAGCCCCGTTTGGATATTTGTATTTTCCTGGACCTGAGGAGTGATTTTGTGGAACTGATTCCGGTAGCAGCTACACATCTAGTAGCCCTCCCGTGACACTATGCAATTATGTCTGAGGGCACGAAACACACAAGGTATTTGTTACTGGTGATTTTTACTGCTTGTACCCGTCTTATACCTTGAAATTACTAAAGCACCATTTGAAGCAATCAATCTATCGTGAGCTTATCTGTCTGCCAGATTCATTTTTGCCTTGCTTGTAATATAAAATATTGTTTGATAATTAGTGGATTTGTTATAGTCAATATTTGCAATTTCTCTATGATTTGATTTTTTCAGCCATCCTATAACCATTTATCTCTTTGTTGGAAAAGAGGAATATTGATTAATTAAGCTGCTCTACTGGTTAAGCAACGTCCTTCAAATGCTGACAGATTGGCTTTAATTGGTTTTTAAGTACTATGGAAAGTACTTTGTGTGTTTGCAATGATCTATTTGAGACAAGAATCAGTACACTATTAATAAATCCCAGTCCTATGCGTGCAAAAGACTGTGTTAAAGAACTATTCCATCCAAAACATATTTAATGCATTGCACTACCGCCCACCAGCTGGGTCTAGGACACTTCTTCGCCGCATCTTCATCGCTAACAGTCCAGTGCGGCAGTTAGAACGCTGAACTGTCAGCAATGAAGAATAACGCGGCCGTTTGATCGCGGACGCGGCTATGTAAGAGCTGACAGTTCAGCGCTGAACTGTCAGCTCTTACAAATGTAAAAGTAAAAATAAAATACCCCCCCCCAAAGCCCAATACTAAAATTAACCCCAATACTAAAATTAACCCATAAAACCCCAATACTAAAATTATACCCCCGAACCCTAATACTAAAACCCGACCCCTATCAACCCCTAAACCCTAATACTAACCCCCGAACCCTAATACTAACCCCCTAAACCCTAATACTAACCCCCGAACCCTAATACTAAAATTAACCCCCTAAACCCTAATACTAACCCCCTAAACTCTAATACTAACCCCCGAAACCTAATACTAAAATTAACCCTCTAAACCCTAATGCTAACCCCCGAAACCTAATACTAAAATTAACCCCCTAATACTAAAATTAACCCCAAAGCCTAAAAACTAATTCTAACCCCCTAAACCCTAATTCTAACCACCCTTAGTAAAATAAACTAAAATAGCTAAAACACTGAAATAAACTTACCTTTAGCGATGAAATGTCCCGCGATGAAATCTCCAGCGACGCGCTGTCTTGTGGTGCAGAGTCGGCAGTGAAGCGGCTGCGCGGAAGCAGCCGCAATGAAGTGTCCCATCCCCCCACCAGCTGATGAAGATAATTCGAAACGCGTTCTGTTAGTGCAATATCCTAACTGTTCAATAGACCTGGCCAGGCGAACAGACCCAGTGGGTAAGGGATTTTGTTTTTATCTGTATTTCATTTTAATCTATTTTCTTGCTTTCGCCCATTTGTGGCTTTTTATTTTGTATATGACTATATATCTCATTTATGTACATGTATATTCCATGTGATCACTCATTTATTTTGTGACTCTGGAATTTTGTCATATATTATATATGTATATTTATTTGTATATCTACATTTCTTTGTAATAAATTTATATATTTTTATATTCATTCGTTTGTGTAGTTTACTATATTGTTTTACCCTTGTGTATATATATATATATATATATAGCGCTGTCTCACTTTTACAATATTTAATGCACACAGTGGAGAAGGTTGTGTTAATTTATCTTCATTGTATGGCAAAAATCAAAGTTATACTTTTCGACTGCAAACAAAATAGACTTGCAAACCTTTGCTCCACCTACTGGACTGTATGTGAAAACACTGAGTGTACTGCTGTACTCTCCAACTTGCACATGGCCAGAGGCCATAGAAAATAAAAGGGGTAGCATGAGCACAGCCAGTCTATGGAGACGTATGATATGTGCACGCAAGAATGCAGTCCTAGTGATAATTAAAAAGATGTCTGCGTGGCCAAAGCTGTCAATGACCAATGTCAACACTGGTTATTAAAAAAATTTAAATGTCAACTTTAAATACATTAAAGATTTTTTCGCTCTGTTGAGGTTGCATTGTCCCTTTAACATGACCTTCTATATATTGGAGATATATAATTGCATCTGTCTTGAATGTATATTACAGTCGGTGACATCTCCTGGCAGTGGCTGGGGAAATCAAAAGATCTCCCCTCACAAGCCTCTCTGCTGCGAGCATGCAGCATGGTGTCTGTGCTCTGTCCAGGCACACAGAGATCTTCCCATACTGCTCTCATGTTCCCCGCCCCAGTTCTGAGGTTATGAGTGTCACGGGTCATGTGACCTGCCAGTGTTCAGACATTCGACCACGCAGAGAGTGCAAGAAGCAGCATGGAATGATGTCTGTGTGCCTGGGCAGTGCACAGACACCATGTTGCCTACCATTAGACACAAGGGTGTGTGTGCTATGGCTGCTGGGTTGGGTGCATGTCCTGGGTCTGTAATGTTGGTGATGGAGAATGTCCTGGGTGTGCAATGTGGGTGCAGGAGCAGGTCCTTGGCGTGCAATGTGGGTGCGGGAACATGTCCTTGGTGTGCAATGTGGCTTATGTGGTATGTCCTCGGATGCTGTGGTTTGTCCTGTTATGCTGTGGTTTGTCCTAGATATGCAATGTGGGTGCTTGGGCATGTCCTGGGTATGGAATGTGGGTGGAGGGGGGGGGGGGGGCAAATGTATTCAGAATTGCCCTTGCATCCTTATTGCTCAAACCGGACTTTCCCCATCATAATCATTGCTGGTGCCATATTCAGATACCCATTAAAATATGCCACAGTCAGATGTCCATTAAAATATGCCACAGTCAGGTGCCCAATAAGACAGGCATTCAGATGGCCAATAAAATATGCACTGTCAGATTGCATTACAATATGCCACAGTGTGATGCCCATTAAATATGCCACAGTTTGATGCCCATTAAAATATGCCACAGTCAGGTGCCCATTAAAATATGTCAGTCAGGTGCCCAATAAAATATGCCACAGTCAGATTACCAATAACTTATGCCACAATCAGGTGCCTAAAAAATATGCCACATTCAAGGGGCTCAATAAAATATGCCTCAGTGCCATGCCCAGTAACAAATGCCACAGACAGGTGCCCAATAAATTATGCCACAGTGAAATACCTAATAAAATATCAGGGTTTCTCACCACACAGCACACTGACTTGTTCTGCTTTAGGCCTAATTAAATATGCCCCATCCAGGTGCCCATTAAAATATGCCACAGTTACGTGTCCAATAACATATGCCACAGTGAGGTGACCAATCAAGTATAATACAGGCAGGCGCATTATAAAATATGCCACCTACAGGTGCCCATTAAAATATGGTACAGTCAGAAGCCCATTACAATATGCCACAGTCACGTTCAGATCGACATGATAAAAATACTTTCTGTAAACAAAGGTTTCTGTGTTTTATTTGTAAGATGTTCTTTGGCTTAGTGCTTCCTGGTACCTTCCTTTCAGACTTCATTTGAGCGTTTATTAGCTAGCGTTGGTTACATCCCTGCTGGTTTAAACACTTCAAATAAGAGACAGAATGAAAAATGCATTCTGTACGGACATTTTGTCCATCAAGTGATACATGGCAATACTGCAAAATGAATTTATAACCAGCGCCTTCAGCCGCTAGAAAGACGGATGAGGAAACGGGAATTTTATCAGCGAATCAGTTTGATGAGACATGGAGTCTGAGACGAGACGGGGGAGGTGGTTGTATGAATCATAGGGGTTATGTATGAAGATGGCGCACACGCCGATAGCGGCGAATAGTGGAGATATCGTCGTGTGCGCCCGTGTGAAAAGCAGACTCCTAACAAATTTCGGGAGTCTCCGTCCGCTGCGCCAAAAAGGTGCTTCCGTGTTGTGGCGGTGCTCAATGCCCCGTTGCAGCCAATTTAAATAAAATCCGGCACTTAAGAGCACATGATTATTTTATGGTGCAACACTGCCATGTGTCGGGATTTATAAAAAAAAAAAAAAAGCGCAATAGACAATTACGCCTTTTTATAAAACTCCCGACACTTTGCTGTGCGGGAGTTTTTTCATAACTTCCATGGATTCTTCACCTCCCACCACAGGGTGACACAGACAGGAGGGAGCTATGGGACATGGAGTCTGCCCCTCCCACCCCAAGGTGACACAAACAGGAGGGAGCTATGGGACATGGAGTCTGTCCCTCCCACCACAGGGTGACACAAACAGGAAGGAGCTATGGGACATGGAGTCTGTCCCTCCTACCACAGGGTGACACAGACAGGAGGGAGCTATAGGTCATGGAGTCTGTCCCTCCCACCACAGGGTGACACAGACAGGAGGGAGCTATGGGACACGAAACCTGTCCCTCCCACCACAGGGTGACACAGAGAGGAGGGAGCTATGAGACATGGAGTCTGTCCCTCCCACCACAGGGTGACACAGACAGGAGGGAGCTATGGGACACGGAGTCTGTCCCTCCCACCACAGGGTGACACAGAGAGGAGGGAGCTATGGGACACGGAGTCTGTCCCTCCCACCACAGGGTGACACAGACAGGAGGGAACTATGGGACACGGAGTCTGTCCCTCCCACCACAGGGTGACACAGACAGGAGGGAGCTATGGGACACGGAGTCTGTCCCTCCCACCACAGGGTGACACAGACAGGAGGGAGCTATGGGACATGGAGTCTGTCCCTCCCACCGCAGGGTGACACAGACAGGAGGGAGCTATGGGACATGGAGTCTGTCCCTCCCACCACAGGGTGACACAGACAGGAGGGAGCTATGGGACACGGAGTCTGTCCCTCACACCACAGGGTGACACAGACAGGAGGGAGCTATGGGACATGGAGTCTGTCCCTCCCACCACAGGGTGACAGAGACAGGAGAGAGCTATGGGACATGGAGCCTGACCCTCCCCACCAGAGGGTGACACAGACAGGAGGTAGCTATGGGACACGGAGTCTGTCCCTCACACCACAGGGTGACACAGACAGGAGAGAGCTATGGGACATGGAGTCTGCCCCTCTCACCACAGGGTGACACAGACAGGAGGTAGCTATGGGACATGGAGCCTGACCCTCCCACCACAGGGTGACACAGACAGGAGAGAGCTATGGGACATGGAGTCTGCCCCTCTCACCACAGGGTGACACAGACAGGAGGTAGCTATGGGACATGGAGCCTGACCCTCCCACCACAGGGTGACACAGACAGGAGGGAGCTATGGGACATGGAGTCTGACCCTCCCCACCAGAGGGTGACACAGACAGGAGGTAGCTATGGGACATGGAGTCTGCCCCTCCCACCACAGGGTGACACAGACAGGACGGTGCTATAAAATAGTTGCTGTAGTTTGCTTTCAAAAAGGGGTGGAGCTAAAAGAGTCAGAGTTATGTGATTGGACGATGCCAGTGATTAGGATGATGGCTTTATACTGACAGGGCAAAGGTTAAGAATCCCTTTAGTCCCACAGAATATAAATAAGATGCACGATGCAGGTGGTTATATAAACCCAATTAATATGGCTGGGATTTTAATACCCCAATGTCCCAATCATATTATTTAAATGTCTGTCTTCTAATTAACTCAGGCCTCACTCTAGCTGGGTAGGACCATAAAAAACAGAGAATGGACTTTTAACATATTAATATTTGATGCCTCTCCAAGTTTGAATTGCCTCCAGAAAGGGCTCGGAGAAACATAATTCAAGGTTTTTATTTGAAATACGGCTGAGTAGAGAGAGAGAGAGAGAGAAAGCGAGAGATGTTTATAGGAGGAGATGGATTTTAATTTATGTTAGGCACGGAGGGTATGGAGTGTAATTCAACAAGAGCTAACCTCGGATATTAAAAAATAAAACACCAAACAACACCACAAAAGAAAATCCAAGATGTCTATTGTGTAATGCTAATTAAGGCTAATTTAACAGGCACAGGCCTGACTTTCAATTCATTAGAATTTTCCAATTTTAAATACATGGTAAAGTCAATTAGATTTTTATTTTGTAACCACATATTTGGACCTTATATTAATAGTTGCTGTATATACAGTCGCCACCTGCAGTTGCCACGTCGGCCATCTTTTACCGGCCACGTAAACATTTTGCATGCTGCCTTGCATTATGCATTAGTTATTTGACCAGCAGGGAATCAAGCAACAAGTTTGATCAGACTGATTCCCTTCTGGTCACATATAACTTCTATACACTGCATGCGTGGTCCTACAGCCACATTGAACATTGAAATCATGTATATTAAAGGGATATCCCCTAAGGAAGTCTAAAGGACGAAACGCGTTGGGTGAGCTCTGCTTCTCAATTTTGAAACTACAAACTTTGTTCTGTGTGCACTTATTCTGTTCCAAAATTACTATGACATTGCATCCAGCCCTGAGGCGCATGGAGGACTGGAGCAAGTGACTGAGTATCTTTCTGTTTTTTAACCTGTATGCATTTTTTATTGTGGATTGCTTCCACTATATCTCAGTTTTTGTGGAATAAATTGCTGCTATATACCCTGGATTCGGATCACGAGGCTCTTCGTTTTCACACATCAGATTGGAGGAGGCGATCCCTTGGAAGGGGGCAAGTATTCAACTGTCATATACAAACCTGATTCCATGCTCCTAGGTTTCTAAGGAGCTATATATTGTGAGTCCATTTCTTATGACCATCGTTTTACTTATAAGTGTACAGTACATATTGCACTATTTTGTTGTACTCTTTATTCACAGATGTACTCCCTATCAAGGTTATAAGTATACTTTTTTGATCTTTTTTATTACACGTTTTTGGCACATTGGTGTTATTTTCCAGTGTTGCATATCACTTGATATTTGGATTCACATCCTTATTTAAGCATATCATTTTTTCCTGTTTTGCACGTATAATTGCACAGACCTTGTTGATATTGTGTGTGTATTTTCATGTGTTGTATCACATACTATCATAGAGTCTATTTTTTATTCTTTACCTATATTCAAGTGTCCAGACACTAAGCCCCTGACTCTTCTTCCCCTTTTTGCACTTTCACGCAGTTTTTTTTAAGCTGTCTGTTCTTTGAGTTAGGCTCCTGGCCATGTGGACACCAAGTTCATTTTATAGTTTTATATATTATATCTGATAACACTACTTTTGCTCGTCCTTGCCCTGTTTTTCCTTTTACTCTGTTCCTAAATGTTGCTTATACTGTGAAGGTAGAGAAGAAAAAAATCATCTTAAATTATCCATAAATTGTGTTAACAGAAGTGCAAGCAAACATACAGTCCCCTGTTTATGACATCACTGAGACTTGATACACATTTCTCATTAAAGAGTAGTTCGTTTGCATATCAAGCCACAGGTGATGTCATAAACAGGAGATTACACAGAGACCTTTAACACACACTTTTCTCTTATGTTTTGCATTTCCGCGCATTCCCGCCGTGCGATCATTTTTTATCTTTCTTTTTGTTTTCTACATTCACAGTATGAACAATATTTAGGTGAAGCCCCCTCCAAGGGTAGAAGCAGAATTAGATGCTGGCGAGAAAGCAAATAAAACACATTTTTTTTTTACATTTGTTTCATGGATTAAAAGACCATGAAATAATTGAAGTATATTAAAGCTATCACGTTAAGTACACATTCGCATGTATCATAGTATTTCAGTTTCATTTAATTGCTAAAAACCTGCTAAGCATTCTCCTCCACTACCTCCTCTGGGGGGGGGGGGGGGGGGGTCTAAAAAGATGGACGTCCCCAGCACCTTGTAGGAGCCAGTCAGAAGCCTTCCATAGAGTTTAACGGAGACGGCCAGAGCGCCAGTGTGCAACCTCAGTGTCAAGTGCACACACATTAGAACTCTACATATATCATTCTGGAGATACAATAAGACTCACTGCTCACATATCCACGCATGGTGCATATCACCATAACACCTTCCTAGTGATTCTATCCAGTGGCAAAAAGGCTGAGCAGCCCCAGTTCTGTGCATCTATATGACTGGGGAGCATGCACTTTGTGTTGCATTCTCCAATTTGCAAAAATTCACCCTATGCAAAAATCCACTGGCCCTTTAATTATAAACAGTTTTTTATAGGCTGGTTTCTTTGTTTGCCTAGAGCTTTTATCTCTTATAAGGAACATATTATGTGCTATAATAATAAAAAAAATTTAAAAAAGTTTTTTGCAAAGAAGGGTACATGGAGATATTACCTTGCTTCCACGTACATACTAGGGATATTAGTACAGAAGAAACACAAATGTTACTATTGTCTAACTTAATGGGACTCATTTTAGCAACCTAGGAAGGATGGAAGACTGAACTGATCTAAGTTGTGATGTTAGGTTGTCAGGGAGGGGATCTTTAATCCTAAGAACCCTGTGCATTGAAACAACTTATAAGTCGTTTTAAATTAGAAACACGGCTATGGGGTATGTCAAAAACTGACAGTCAACTAAATTGTGCCTTGTGTTGAATAGAACTATTGTAGCCTTTTTAGATTTGCCTACACTACTGCTAAATAAGACACCTTTGATGAGTCAATTTCCAAGTTATACCCTATCCAGGCGTCCTCAAAGTGAAGCCACCCATCTAATGTCATCCTACAGCCCCAGCCAAAGAGATGGGCTGAGCATGGCATAGTTAGACTGTTGTCTGATTACGGTTGTCGGATTACGTAGATGGATTACGGAGAACATGTGACCCTGGGGGTATGAAGCCCTCTGGATACATTTTAAAAACAGTCAATGTGTTAATCGGAAGCCTCCCAACCAGTCAAGTTAATTAAGAAACATACCTAGTTTCTGCATACAAGCGTGTAGCCTGGCCTCCAAGATCATGACCCTCTGTTGGAGTTCCTCGTAGTCATAGGCGCCCATCTCCTCTTGTATCAGCAGCAGGACGTTGGAGAGGTTTCTCACCTCCTCCTTCAACTGGACTATCATCTTGGTGTCCGATTTGTACTGGTCAAGTACGGGGATTAGAGGTAACAGCTGCTTCATCTTATCCTTTAGCTCCTGGAAAGAAAATAGCAGAAATGTGTCAAACTAGAGACTGAGTAAGAAGGATATCAATGCAAGCAATAAACACATGGTGCTGAGAAAACATAGAGGAGGAAACCTCGTAGTCCCAACTCTAGTACCTTCACATTTGTTGGTGCTCTAGAACAGGAATCGGCAGAGAGTGTCCATACAAGGACAAAAGTGTCTGTGAAGGTCAGTAGAACATCATTATATTGTCCATCACAAAGTCCAGTAAATGTCTAACATTGAACAAAATGGTGCCTACCCTGCTCTAGTACCACGCTCAGTACCTTGTCCATTCTTAGCATCTTCCCTTGCATGTCTATATAGCTATGGAATATATACTTTCATAAGATGTATGCACTGAAAAATGTCCCAACACTTTTCAGTCTGGGAGAGGAATGGAGATTTTCAGTGTTTGATTTTTTTTTTTTTTTTTACACATTATACCAACTTCTGAAGTTTGACTGGAATCTGCTCTATACATAGAGACACACGTCGATTGCACTCGTATGTGGTGCTACCTGCGTGTGAGCCGTGTTCATACATGAGCCCCGATGTATATTTAGCCTGTGAGATGAGCTCATCTGCAGGCAAGTCAAGGGGAAGGAGCTCACGTGTTCCTATACATACCCATACTACCCCTGAAATTAACCAATGCTGTGCTGAGATCGGAAAGTTAAATCCACTGTCCCCTGCCAAAAAGATGGCAAGACCGAACCACGTTGATGAGTTGTGCCTAAAGCCGGAGCTGTGGCCAAGGCGCAATTTTATTGAATGTAACAGACACTCAATTTAAGAGTCAGATTGAGGCCACTCAAAGTATCCTCACCTAACAGAGCTATTAAAAAGAGGATGTTCTTTTTCTTTTTCATCTTTATTAAATTTTCTTTTTTAAATATGAATGTTTAGATTTCAAATAGACTGACTGTATTTACTCGAATCCGATGTGCACCTTTTTTTTTGCAAAATGTTGTCTCCAAAATATGAGTGCGCACTAGAATTAATGGTGCGTTACATTCGCGTATATGTTTTCCGTTGCAACTTAATTCCAAACCTCCAAATGTTGCTATTAACAAAAAGCACAACGCAATAAAGACAAACTGCGCATGCATGTCGTTTTATAACAAAACTATCGTAAGTTGGCAGCATAAACGGACTGTTATAAAAAAAAAATAAACGTCTTGTACAAATGCGCATTACATTCGCCAGCGAAAAGGTTTTTTTGCCTTCAAGGTGTCAAAATGTGTGTATTATATTCGATGGCGCATTAGATTCGCGTAACTACGGTATATCAGTGAAATTAATGTAAAATTCATGTAAATATAAACTTGCTTCATTAAATCCTACTGAAGGTTCAGAGGTTTTAGACTCTTTGCCTTCTGTCAGTTAACATAATACATACTAACATATAATAGACATTACAATACGGTCACAATTACAGTTACAATAGGGGAGTCATGCTATGGCAAGGTGAGGTGTGGTGCGTCGTTAGATAGAGTGGAGGCGCCAAAAAAGATGTTCTCTACTGACCTCAAGGCATTTGAGCCCTGTATTTTGGGATGGCACATAATGTCTTTATCCTGGGGCTAATTCTTGGTTTTGGCCACTCTTTTGTTAGCTCGCCCCAGTTCATTATTTGAACTGGGAGGCTGAAGCTCTTTCTGAAAACCAATGAGACAGTGAGCCTGGTCCAGATATTCCCACAGGAGGACCATGTCTGGGATAGACTCAGGAAATAAAATCCAAAAGGACTGGATTGCAACGGTGAAGGCCTTATTAAAAATCCACAGAATGGAGAAACATGCACAGTATGACCATGCATAGCCGCTTGTCAAGTTTCGCACCTCAGTGCTTAATCATAAGCTTAATCAAGGTCAAGTACGCGGGGTTGCAGAGCTCCACCCACCTATCAGCTCCTTCTCTTGCTAATACCCCCTCTGCAAATGCAGGCGTGGTAACGGTATTGTTACAAGCCAGGGAGCAAAATGTACGTTATAGACACCCATAGGTTAAACACAGTGCCACTTGTGTACCGTCATGCCAGGACAACCTCAAAAAAAAAAAAAAAACACAGGACTGTCCTGTCAAGTCTGGGTCTGTTTGCAGCTATAAAAACGGCCCCAGTGTGCAAGTGCTACAGAGCAGGTCTCACTATTTTCCCCTCCCAATATTCTACCTTTTTCTACATACTAGAGCATTAGCTCATTGGCAATAATAGGGTAATTGGCGATGGGTAATTGTCGGCAAGTTGGTATCATTACAAGTCTCGCTTATGATGCAGAATCTGGGATTCAGTCTGCCAATTCGTCAACTGCGAGACTGTCTTTCTGCTCGGCTGATTGAGAGAGTTTTAAATGCCAGAACGGGCCTTTGCGATAATAAAGAGACTCTGCAAGACGGAATGTATTCTTCACTGTGCTCTAACTGCACATGCAGGCGGCTTGGTGGGACTCCAGGCGAGATGCGGGGAGACAAGCCAATAAAGGGATTGTATATGACACTATTAGCCTAACTGCTCATAATGCGCAGTGTTCTGGGTAATAAAAGGAGAATCCACATTTCCTCGTATTATGAAAGCAATGGCTCGTGACTTCAGTGTTATCAATGCAGATTTCATCGGGGGACCACGGGCCACGACTATAATCCCCTCCGCTTCTCACCAAGCTTGATTTAAATGCTATGACCTTCATCTTAATCACACTTAACCTTTCAAGTGCTGGCTGTGTGTAATCAGAAATGTATTAATCACTGTTACTGCGCATTGAAGGATTAAAAGGTACGGCTCCAATATCTAGCTCCTCTATCTATCGATATATATATATATGTACATAAATCAGCTTGTTTTAAATAAATTGAAATAATATATATAAACCTGTTGTGCACCCTTGGGGAAGCACCTGGGTTCAAAGGTGGCTCGACCTCTCAACTGGGTCGGAGCTGATCTAAAGGCGCCGGCAGTGTCAGCGGGCGCCATGGTTACCACCTCGTTGCCTGTTCCTTTGCAGTGTGTAGAAGTCAAATGTACACCGCTGGAAATCAATGAACTAATCAGCGTGGTTCTGTGTGATCCTATCCTTGATTAGTTAATTGATTTCCACCTGGACACATAACGTCGACACACTGCAAAGCCGCAAGCGAAGGCTAAATGTATACAAAAAAAAAAAAAACTGTCTGCGCTTCTCAGCCTAATAAAGTTGGCAACAAATATATAAATATAATATAAATAAGGAAACCTCTAATTTATATTGTATTTATATATTTGTTGCCAACTTTATTAGGCTGAGAAGTGCAGAGAGTTTTTGTTTTTTGTATACAGTGTACAGCCAATCACACTGTATTTGCAGCATGCTCACACCTGTTTGGTAAGCATAATTTTATACATTTATATTATTTTCCCCAAAGGCTATATGTGACCGGTAAAAAATGGCGGGATGCGCAGAGCATTTGATTGTCTATCGTGTCTGTCCGGGTCCGTCAGGTACTGCTGACATCTATTGTTTTGCAGTCAATAAGTAGGGGTCACCTGGTCATGGTCAGCTAGCATAAGGCACAGGGAGGCTTGGAAACTGATTAAATGGCAAGTATCTTAATGTACATATACATGTTATTTTATCATACCAGGGCCACTGTACGGTATCCCTCAGTATATCTGTCTGTCTATCTATCTCTGTACCTTATCTGTCAGTATATCTGTCTGTCTATCTATCTATGTACCTTATCTGTCAGTATATCTATCTATCAATCTCTGTACCTTATCTGTCAGTATATCTATCTATCAATCTCTGTACCTTATCTGTCAGTATATCTGTCTATCAATCTCTGCACCTTATCTGTCAGTATATCTGTCTATCAATCTCTGTACCTTATCTGTCAGTATATCTGTCTATCAATCTCTGTACCTTATCTGTCAGTATATCTGTCTATCAATCTCTGTACCTTATCTGTCAGTATATCTGTCTATCAATCTCTGCACCTTATCTGTCAGTATATCTGTCTATCAATCTCTGTACCTTATCTGTCAGTATATCTGTCTATCAATCTCTGTATCTTATCTGTCAGTATGTGTCTGTCTATCAAACTCTGCACCTTATCTGTCAGTATATCTGTCTATCAATCTTTGTACCTTATCTGTCAGTATATCTGTCTATCAATCTCTGTACCTTATCTGTCAGTATATCCGTCTATCAATCTCTGTACCTAATCTGTCAGTATATCTGTCTATCAATCTCTGTATCTTATCTGTCAGTATGTGTCTGTCTATCAATCTCTGTACCTTATCTGTCAGTATATCTGTCTATCAAACTCTGTACCTTATCTGTAAAGTATATCTGTCTATCAAACTATGTACCTTATCTGTCAGTATATCTGTCTATCAACCTCTGTATCTTATCTGTCAGTGTATCTGTCTATCAATCTCTGCACCGTATCTGTCAGTATATCCGTCTATCAATCTCTGTACCTAATCTGTCAGTATATCTGTCTATCAATCTCTGTATCTTATCTGTCAGTATGTGTCTGTCTATAAATCTCTGTACCTTATCTGTCAGTATATCTGTCTATCAAACTCTGTACCTTATCTGTCAGTATATCTGTCTATCAAACTCTGTACCTTATCTGTCAGTATATCTGTCTATCAACCTCTGTATCTTATCTGTCAGTATATATGTCTATCAATCTCTGTATCTTATCTGTCAGTATATCTGTCTATCTATCTATGTACCTTATCTGTCAGTATATCTATCTATCAATCTCTGTACCTTATCTGTCAGTATATCTATCTATCAATCTCTGTACCTTATCTGTCAGTATATCTGTCTATCAATCTCTGCACCTTATCTGTCAGTATATCTGTCTATCAATCTCTGTACCTTATCTGTCAGTATATCTGTCTATCAATCTCTGTACCTTATCTGTCAGTATATCTGTCTATCAATCTCTGTACCTTATCTGTCAGTATATCTGTCTATCAATCTCTGCACCTTATCTGTCAGTATATCTGTCTATCAATCTCTGTACCTTATCTGTCAGTATATCTGTCTATCAATCTCTGTATCTTATCTGTCAGTATGTGTCTGTCTATCAAACTCTGCACCTTATCTGTCAGTATATCTGTCTATCAATCTTTGTACCTTATCTGTCAGTATATCTGTCTATCAATCTCTGTACCTTATCTGTCAGTATATCCGTCTATCAATCTCTGTACCTAATCTGTCAGTATATCTGTCTATCAATCTCTGTATCTTATCTGTCAGTATGTGTCTGTCTATCAATCTCTGTACCTTATCTGTCAGTATATCTGTCTATCAAACTCTGTACCTTATCTGTAAAGTATATCTGTCTATCAAACTATGTACCTTATCTGTCAGTATATCTGTCTATCAACCTCTGTATCTTATCTGTCAGTGTATCTGTCTATCAATCTCTGCACCGTATCTGTCAGTATATCCGTCTATCAATCTCTGTACCTAATCTGTCAGTATATCTGTCTATCAATCTCTGTATCTTATCTGTCAGTATGTGTCTGTCTATAAATCTCTGTACCTTATCTGTCAGTATATCTGTCTATCAAACTCTGTACCTTATCTGTCAGTATATCTGTCTATCAAACTCTGTACCTTATCTGTCAGTATATCTGTCTATCAACCTCTGTATCTTATCTGTCAGTATATATGTCTATCAATCTCTGTATCTTATCTGTCAGTATATCTGTCTATCAATCTCTGTGCCTTATCTGTCAGTATATCTGTCTATCAATCTATGTGCCGTATCTGTCAGTTTATCTGTCTATCAATCTCTGTGCCTTATCTGTCAGTATATCTGTCTATCAATCTCTGTACCTTATCTGTCAGTATATCTGTCTATCAATCTCTGTACCTTATCTGTCAGTATATCTGCCTATCAGTCTCTGTACCTTATCTGTCAGTATATCTGTCTATCAATCTCTGTACCTTATCTGTCAGTATATCTGTCTATCAGTCTCTGTACCTTATCTGTCAGTATATCTGTCTGTCAATCTCTGCACCTTATCTGTCAGTATATCTGTCTGTCAATCTCTGTACCTTATCTGTCAGTATATCTGTCTATCAATCTCTGTACCTTATCTTTCAGTATATCTGTCTATCAATCTCTGTACCTTATCTGTCAGTATATCTGTCTATCAATCTCTGTACCTTATCTGTCAGTATATCTGTCTATCAATCTCTGTACCTTATCTGTCAGTATATCTGTCTATCAATCTCTGTACCTTATCTGTCAGTATATCTGTCTATCAATCTCTGTACCATATCTGTCAGTATATCTGTCTATCAATCTCTGTACCTTATCTGTCAGTATATCTGTCTATCAATCTCTGTACCTTATCTGTCAGTATATCTGTCTATCTATCCATCTCTGTACCTTATCTGTCAGTATATCTGTCTATCTATCAATCTCTGTACCTTATCTGTCAGTATATCTGTCTATCAATCTCTGTACCTTATCTGTCAGTATATCTGTCTATCAATCTCTGCACCTTATCTGTCAGTATATCTGCCTATCAGTCTCTGTACCTTATCTGTCAGTAAATCTGTCTATCAATCTCTGTGCCTTATCTGTCAGTATATCTGTCTATCTATCAGTCTCTGTACCTTATCTGTCAGTATATCTGTCTATCAATCTCTGTGCCTTATCTGTCAGTATATCTGTCTATCAATCTCTGTACCTTATCTGTCAGTATATCTGTCTATCAGTCTCTGTACCTTATCTGTCAGTATATCTGTCTATCTATCAATCTCTGTACCTTATCTGTCAGTATATCTGTCTATCAATCTCTGTACCTTGTCTGTCAGTATATATGTCTATCAATCTCTGTACCTTATCTGTCAGTATATCTGTCTATCAATCTCTGTGCCTTATCTGTCAGTATATCTGTCTATCTATCAGTCTCTGTACCTTATCTGTCAGTATATCTGTCTATCAGTCCCTGTACCTTATCTGTCAGTATATCTGTCTATCAATCTCTGTACCTTATCTGTCAGTATATCTGTCTGTATATCAATCTCTGTATCTTATCTGTCAGTATATCTGTCTATCTATCAATCTCTGTACCTTATCTGTCAGTATATCTGTCTATCTATCAGTCTCTGTACCTTATCTGTCAGTAAATCTGTCTGTCTATCAATCTCTGTACACACCTTTGTAGCGAGCACTGGTGCTGGTGACTCATCTTTTGCTTGAGCTATGGATGTCATGGTGGTCTGGACCAATCCCCAGGAGAAAGCTTGCCAAACTATACCACTGAACTGGAAGAAAGGTGGTCCCGACTGCTGGCCCAGGGCAGATTATAAGTCTTGGTGACAATAGTTATGTAATAGGTGTTGATTTGTGCATTAGAATGTTATAATTACTGTATAAATATACCTGTATACCAGTGTTCCATCTCTCCTGCACCTGGACAAGCAAGGTAATAAGGACTACCCAATGTTCCCTCCCACTCCCCCCTTTTTTTTTCTTGCTTCTTTCTTTCTTGTGTTGTAGTCACAGCAGTAGTGTTTCTGGCCAGCATTAAGGATGGGAGCTGGAAGTGGTGATCAGCTCCATTGACATGGGGAGCCATGTCCAGATGGTGGTCAATGCCATCTCTGGGTACAAGAGCTCATGGTAACACATCGGTAGAACTCTCTGCCACGGCCTATGACTTGGAATCATGCGGTTTGTTAATTGTTAAGCTGACATTTTTAAATAAAGCTGTAGCCAACACCCTTACCCACTAATGATGTGTCCGTGTGTTATTTGGGTAATGGCTTAGGCCATTTTGGGATGCATATGGGCCTCAGCAGTCAAGGTATTTTCTTGTTAAGCATTGCAAAAACTAGAAAACCAAAATGTGGATTAAATAAATCCATATTATTTTTTACAGTGTCAGCTTTAATATGCATTTATTTGTCTATTTTTTTTTCTTTCAGACAGTCATCCTTTAATAATAAATACAAGGGTTTCAGTTAACCTTCTTACTGCAGGAAGTGTGTTTACAAATGTTAATGAGTGGCCAGTAGCATACAAATGATTAGCCAGCTTTACATACTGTACGATCTCATTCCATTCTCTCTCCCTCTAATGCAGACACAAAACAGGCTGCCGTGTCCTTAACCCCACCGACATCGGAAATAATCACGGATTTGTTTGCTTTTGCTGATAATCACTTTTTTTTTTTTAACAACGAAAGGAGAAAAATAATTACACGGACGACAAAATCAATGAGCAACAGGAGGCTCTCCATATAAGAGCGTCTGGCTCCAAGTGGAACCAAAAAACCCCACTTCAGTCTGCTCAATATCCAAAGTGAGGACCACCCACTATTACCTCAATAACCCAAGAAAGATTCGTACTCGATGTTAAAGTTAAAGATATTTTTATTCTTTGTAAAGAGGCAGAAGGGTCACTAAGTGTACACAGCCAACCAGTGGGGTGGAGTTTTGGTTTGTGTACCATATTCACAGTAAATCTATGGTGATAAAGGAAGATAGAAAATGCACAACTATGGCATCCAACACGCACACTGCAAATCCCCATACACCTCTAAGACAGCCACTTGACTGGCTAAGAAGAGAAGACAAGTAAGGGTCAGATTGGACATAATAATTAAAAGGTGAGATGAAGTGAATAGCAGGTGAATTGAAGTGAATAGCAGGTGAATTGAAGTGAATAGCAGGTGAATTGAGGTGAGTGAAATTTCATCTCACCAATATAGCTATACATTGTGCTGGGATAAACCTGATGAGTTCACTTAGCGGGCAAACCTAACCAGGTTTGTTCCTGCACAATGTATAGTTAAAATGTTCATCTCACCTCAACTCCCCTGCTATTTAATTTAACTCACCTGGTACTGACTTCAACTCACCTTTTAATGAATAGCCCCAATAGATAGTATGCTGAAGATCCTGCCCTGAAAGGAAGCTGCAAAACACTGACATGGATGTATAGTTGGAATATCTTATACAGCGCATTGCCCACAGTGCTGCTTCAATGCCCCAGTTTAAATTGGAACAGTCACTATATGTCGATGTCCAGGATTCCTGCGTATGTCTTAATGTGTTTCTTTGGATGCCCGATTGCAGTATAATAAATAGTTTTACCTGTATTCATTACTGGCTTTAAAAATTAATCAGTGCATTTTTTTAAAGTAAGGTTTAATGTGCAGCTCTATATAGGGAGAAATCAAATACAATTCATATTATGGTTTGTTTTGATTCAGCAAAAAGTCTGACGAGTTCTCTGCCACAAAGTCACTTTCCCAATCAAATGATCAATACTAATATAATAAAGGATACGGAGGAGGAGAGGGCAGAAGCTGCTACTGTCAGACTGGCCTTGCAGCAAAAAAATCTCAAAATGCAATCAGTAATGATACAAAAATCACGGCAATTTATACGGAAACTACATGAAATATAGGGATATATCTTCTTGTAACAATCTTTACATATGTTTCTCCAACTAAGGCCTCAGGACTTAGGGTGACCACATTTTATATTGTATAAATTATTAAGTAACTTGGGAACCATGTAGATTTCGGATTTAATAATATACATACAATTACTATTAGCGGACAGGAGCAGTTTCAGAGAATTGACCCCTGTATGAGCAGACAGGAGCAGTTTCAGAGAATTGACCCCTGTATGAGCAGACAGGAGCAGTTTCAGAGAATGAACCCCTCTATCAACAGACAGGAGCAGTTTCAGAGAATGTACCCTCTCTATTATCAGACAAAGGCATGTTCAGAAAATTCACCGCTCTATGAGCAGACAGGATCAACTTAAGAGAATGAACCCCTCTTTTAACAGACTGGAGCAGATTAAGAGAATTAATCCATGTATTAACAGACAGAGGCAGTTTTGGTGAATTAACCCCTCTATTAGCAGGCAGGATCAGTTTCAGAGAAGTAACCCCTCTAACAGGGGCAGATCCAGAGTCTGATCTCGGGAGGGGCACATGTCCGTCTGTCTTTTCCTCTCTCCCATGTCCGTCTGTCTTTTCCTCTCTCCCATGTCCGTCTGTCTTTTCCTCTCTCTCATGTCCTTCTTTTACTCTCCTCTCCCTTCCCATGTCTGTCACACTCCTCTCACTCCCCGTGTTCATCTGTCTCTCTTCCTTCCCATGTCCGTATCTCTCCTCTTCCTTCCCATGTCCTTATCTTTCCTCTTCCTTCCCATGTCCATCTTTGTATCCTCTTCTTTCCCATGTCTGTCTGTCTCTCCTCTCATTTCCCATTTCTATATCTCTCTTCTCCCATCCCATTTATGCCTGTGTCCTCTCCCTTCCCATGTCTCTCTATTCTCTACCTCCTATGACTGTCTCTTTTGTCCCTCTACCCATGTATGTGTCTCTCCTCTTCCTCATAGTTGTCTATTTTACTCCTTTCCCCTGTCTGTGTTCTCTCCTCTCTCCTCCACCCGTCAGTGTTCTCTCTTCTCCTCCCTTCAGTGTTCTATCCTCTCTCCCCCCATCAGTGTTCTCTCCTCTCTCCCCCCCCCATCAGTGTTCTCTCCTCTATCCCCCCCCCCACCCCCCATCAGTGTTCTCTCCTCTCTCCCCCGTGGTCTATCTTGGTTTTGTGCTGCCCATGGCAGACACAATTTGAGCACCCCTACCCACGATGCACATCCACGAGATGACCCATAACCCATGTTGCACACCAAGGACATGACCCATAACGCCATTTCCATGCCCATATCACCCCATTACATACACATTGCCACTATTATTTGCCATTAATATTCCCCAGCCAATTTGCCCAATAATATGCCAGTATTATTTGCCATTAATAAGCCACAGCCAATGTGCCCAATAATATGCCAGTATTCGACATTTAATATGCCCCTGCCAATTTGCCCAATAATATGCCAATATTATTTGCCATTTAATATGCCCCAGCCAATTTGCCCAATAATATTCCATTTTATATGCCCCTAAAAATTTGCCCAATAATATGCCAGTTTTATTTGCCATTAATAAGCCACAGCCAATGTGCTCAATAATATGCCAGTATTTGCCATTTAATCTGCCCCTGCCAATCTGCCCCATCACCCCATTTACATGCCTCTATCACCCCATTACATACACATTGCCAATATTATTTGCCCATAATATTCCCCAGCTAATTTGCCCAATAATATGCCAGTATCATTTGCCATTAATATGCCCCAGCCAATTTGCCCAATAATATGCAAGTATTATTTGCCATTAATAAGTCACAGCCAATTTCCCCAATAATATGCCAGTATTTGCCATTTAATCAGCCCCTGCCAATTTGCCCAATATTATGCCAGTATAATTTGCCATTAATATTCCCCAGCCAATTTGCCCATTATTATGCCAGTATAATTTGCCATTAATATTCCCCAGCCAATTTGCCCAATAATATTCCAGTGTTATTCTGCCATTTACCTGTAACATGACCCAGCCAATTTGCCCAATATTAAGCCAGTATTATTTGCCATTTAATATGCTCCTGCCAATTTGCCCAATAATATGTTAGTGTTATTTGCCATTAATATGCCCCTGACAATTTGCCCAACAATATGCCAGTGTTATTTGCCATTTAATATGCCCCTGCCAATTTGCCCAATAATATGCCAGTGTTGTTTGTCATTTAATAAGCCCCTGCCAATTTGCCCAATAATATGCCAGTGTTGTTTGTCATTTAATAAGCCCCTGCCAATTTGCCCAATAATATGCCAGTGTTGTTTGTCATTTAATAAGCCCCTGCCAATTTGCCCAATAATATGCCAGTGTTGTTTGTCATTTAATAAGCCCCTGCCAATTTGCCCAATAATATGCCAGTGTTGTTTGTCATTTAATATGCCCCTGCCAATTTGCCCAATAATATGCCAGTGTTATTTGCCATTTAATATGCCCCTGCTAATTTGCCCAATAATATGCCAATTTCCCCAAATCCCCCCATTTCCCCAGCACTTACCTTTCCCTGGTGGCAGGCAGCATGGTCTCCTCCATGCTGCCTGTTCGGCTCCCAGGCGGTTGTGCCGATAGGTCACGTGACCCGGTGTGCGTATGACGTCAGCGCGCCGGTCACGTGACTGTCGGCACTTCCGTGTCACAATGCACGGGAAGCCGAACAGGCAGCACGGATTTCTCTGTGCTGCCTGTTCGGCTTCTTGTGCAGCCTGCCGGCAGGCAGAGATAGTGAGGGAAGATCTTCTGATCCCCTCTCACCCTTGTCTCTGCCTGCAAGCGTGGTCTTTTTTTTTTATTTAAAGGGGCGGATTTTTTATTTTTTTTCAGTGCTGGGGGCGCTGCCACCCCCCCAAATTTGCCGCCCTAGGCATCCGCCTAGGATGCCTCGCAGTAAATACAGCACTGCCTCTATTAGCTGACAGCAGCAGTTTTAGACAATTAACCCTTTATTACCATCCATTATACACATGCAGACTCTCTCATAAACACACACAGTCACTTACTCACACAGTCACACAAACAGTATCTCATTCACACACACAGTCACAGAAAGAGAGAGAGATTGTGGGTTTCTTACGAGGTGCTGCTGCAGCTTACTCTGAGCTCCGTGAAGGAGGCCCTAGAGGGTTCTGAATTCTTAACCAATCAGGAGAGTTGGAGGACTTTTCCCGGATAGAAGCTGCCTGGGACATGGGACATAAATCACATTGCAGGACTGTCCCGGGCAATCCAGGACATGTGATCACCCTATCAGGGCTTTGACTTAACCTCTTCTCACATGAGGGTGCTTTAGGCCTTAAGGACCAAAGCACCAAAAAGAGTGTCTTTTTTTCACCTGGCCACAATCACTGATGGGAGCCAAGGACACACAGGCAGAGACCAGATCAGACACTTTATAGACCCCAAGGGTAACCTGCTAGAATAGAGCAAGACTTTGCAATGTCATACATTGTGCCGAGACAAACCTGGTGAATTTGCTAATAGGGGGAGACTCACCAGTTTCTGCACAATTTATAAAACTGGTGAGACGAAATGTTCATCTCAGCTCACTGCACCTTTTAGTGAATAACTCCTATTGTGTTTATGACATCACCTTGTAGCTTGATAAGCTCTTCATCAGCAGTGCAATGAGGTGCCCCCAACTACCTACCCAGTGGTGTATCTTGATTTTGTGCTGCCCTAGGCAGACAAAATCTGGGCACCCCCCTACCCAAGCTGCACACCCACGTTACACACCTAACACATGCCCCATCATTCAGACTCACATCAAGCTCACACTACCATCACACTCAGTCACACACTCCTACTCCCATCACACTCAGTCACACACTCCTACTCCCATCACACTCAGTCACACACTCCTACTCCCATCACACACACTCCAACTCCCATCACACTCAGTCACACACACTGTCTCCCATCACACACACACTCTGACTCCCATCACACTCAGTCACACACACTGTCTCCCATCACACACACACTCTGACTCCCATCACACTCAGTCACACACACTGTCTCCCATCACACACACTCTGACTCCCATCACACTCAGTCACAGTCACACACACACACACACACACACACACACACACACACACACACACACACACACACAGTCTCCCATCAGCACTTACCTTTCCCTGGCAGGCAGGCAGCATGGTCCCTCCATGCTGCCTGTTCGGCTCTCCGGCGATTGTGCCGACAGGTCACGTGACCGGGCGCGCGTATGACGTCAGCGCGCCCGTCACGTGACTGTCGGCACTTCCGTGTCGGCATACTGCACGGGGAGCCGAACAGGCAGCACGGAGGTTTCTCTGTGCTGCCTGTTCGGCTCCCCGTGCAGCCTGGCAGGCAGAGCGTTGGTGAGAGGGGATCTTCCGATCCCTTCTCACCTCCGTCTCTGCCTGCAAGCACGGTGGGGTTTTTTTTTTTTTAAGGGCCGCGTTTTTTTTTTTTTTCACATTTTCAAATCGTTACAAAGAGATTGGGAAGTTTAGTGTCGGTGCCACTGCAAACGCGTGGTGACGCTGTCGCTAATCCAGAGTTTGAAGATCTCACATCACCAGCTCCCTGCTGGCGAGCAAAGCAGCATGGAGTCGGTGCACTGCCCAAACACACGGACATGTTCCCTGGGGGTCACGTGACCTTATGGCTCTCAAACTTCAAACGACACAGTGAGCGTGAGAGGCAGCATGGAAGGCATATCTGGGGGGGGGGGGGGGGGGGGGCAGAGTGGCAGGTCTGGGGATGCATTAGCAAGTCTGAGGAGCAGATAAAAGTAACTAAAAACAATAAATGCTTTTTTCAATCACAGTTTTTGATTAAATATGAAAAGAACAGTTTACATGTGAATTAATATTTACTAGTAAAATGTTTTTCCTGTAGGGTATTTATATTTTGGCTTTTTATGTTTTTTTCCTAAATTAATATCCAAATGTATAGCGTGATTTTGCCATGATATCCCAAGTTTATTCATTACTACTGATTTTACCATGCTATGCCATGTTTATACATTACTACTGATTTTACCATGCTATGCCATGTTTATACATTACTACTGATTTTACCATGCTATGCCATGTTTATCCATTACTGCTATGCCATGTTTATACATTACTACTGATTTTACCATGCTATGCCATGTTTATACATTACTACTGATTTTGCCATGCTATGCCATGTTTATCCATTACTGCTGATTTTGCCATGATATGCCAAGTTTATATATTACTGTTGATTTTACCATGATATGCCAAGTTTATACATTACTGCTGATTTTACCATGCTATGCCATGTTTATACATTACTGCTGATTTTGCCATGATATACCAAGTTTATACATTACTGCTGATTTTGCCATGATATGCCAAGTTTATATATTACTGTTGATTTTACCATGATATGCCAAGTTTATACATTACTGCGGATTTTGCCATGATATGCCAAGTTTATACATTACTGCTGATTTTGCCATGATATACCAAGTTTATATGATATGCCAACTGTTTATATGATACTCCAACTTGTAGTCCTGGGAAGAGTCTTGTGAGTGCAAACTAAGTGCTGGGGTAAATCATATGTGCTAGGGCAAGTCCTGTTAGTGCAGACTGAGTGCTGGAACACTGGAACATTTGTCTAGCAATTTATGCACAATCCGACATTACTGGGGGCCTCACAGTACTTGTAGCCAAGAGGCCTACAATGTCTTCATCCAGCTCTGGTGAGAGAGTATCGGTAACTTTTGCTTCATTAATAGAAGTAACATTTTAAAACCTGGTGCCACTAGTGTGGAGTAAAGCTGATGTGTAACTTTGCAGATAGTTCTGTGCTCCGCCTCTCAGATGAAGCAGAGCTTATCTGATGCTGGCGCATTCTGACAGCGCCCTCTATTGGTGGCACTAGAATAAAGGGACCTGATAGACACAGATGAGACGTGCGGTCTCAGCTTCGGCTGAGAGGCAGAGCTAAGAGTATACCCGCGTGTATGTGCCGGGTGTACACCAGGCTCGTGTCACCAGGTTTTTAAATGTCCCTTCTATTGTGCTTGTTTAAGCAGGGACCTTATGACGAGTTAACTCGTCATGCAGTCTAGCCGGCGGTGTGCTCCGTGGGCACCGCCAGCTAGTCTGCAACGGGTCCAGGACTAAGCCTCGCACCCGAGGCAAAGCTCCTGGACCCGATCGGTCAGTTTTCCGGGCAACACAAAACTGAATGGAAACAAAATACACAAAACTGAATTGCAAAAAAAAACAAAAAAAACCCTGATTTTGAAAAGATGTCACAATAACATAATTATACAAACATCACTAAGATTAGAAGTGAAATTCTGGGTATTACATTTCCTGGCACTTTCCAGGCAACAGCAGAATTCGCAGATTGTCTCCATAGCAACTGCAAATAATACTTCCTATAGTTATGCTATACACGCTTTATTGGCTGCATGCATGTCATTAAAATGACAACACTATTAAAAAGGAACCCTTCAGCATAAAAGTGTTTACAAAGTAAATGTAAAGCACAAATAGGAAGTAAATTCATCGACTTTGTATTTCATGCCGATAATCATTAAATATAGAAACTTTACATATCATGCCAATGAGCAGTAAATGCATAAACTTGGTGCATGGTGCCAATGAGCAGGAAATGAATATACTTTGTATATGATGTAATGATCAATAATGCACCACCCTTATATATCATGCCAATGAGCAGTAAATGCGTAAATATTGTATATCATGCCAATGAGCAGTAACTATATAAATCTGTTATAGCATGCCAATTAGCAGTAAATACACAAACTTAGCAAATCAAGTCACCAATGCCAATGAGCCATTGTTTCACCCAAGCTTGCCTGTGTCTTCTCTGCAACATACAACTTCAGTGCCCTCATATCAGCCTGCCCGTGCCATCTGTGTCATCAATCAGCTTCAGTGTCCCCAAAACAACCTACAGTGTCATCCTTTCCATCAAAAAGCATCAGCCTTCCTACGCCATCTTTGCCACCTACCTGCTTCAGTGTGCCCAAAACAGCCTCACTGTGTGTGCCATCTGTGCCACACACATCTTACCAGCGCCATTCTTGCCCTCCAAACAGCTTAGCCAAACACACAGCAAAGCAGTGCCATTCTGCAAAGCGTGCATCACACAGTGAAAAGTATTTGCGTGGAGAGCCAACTTCGCTCTACATAACAAATGTTTTCAAATTTAAAGGGACACTGCAAAAAAAAAAATGAAATACACGATTTGATCACTACACTGATACTATTGTTCACTGCACAGACAGCACGTTAAAATAGGCCCTGCATGGGGCAGAGTCACTTTCTCCTTATCTATACATTTATCTGCTGCTTTTCTTGAACAGTGCCGAGATGCTTAATGCTCTAAACCACATTGGGGTGATAGCGTCTATTCTCTGCCAACGCTCACAGATACAATAATGCTGAGGATAGGGAATCATGAAGAGGGGAGATGAGAAATCCAATCTGTTAAATTGCCTGCTCGAAACATTTCCCCGCACAAATGATCCTGCGGTGAACATACAGTGCTTTTATTCACGTCTATAAAAACACATGCACATTACTGTACACGTTGGTTTGTCTTATTCAAGTCCCACTTCCCCAAGGTTCCCCGTTGCACATTAAAGATTCAGCTTTCGAAAACCTGCCAGCTGCTTTCTTACTCTAAATCATGAAATGCAGCCAGATACCATCCTGCTCGAGCTGCACAAATTTAATAATCCTGAAAATTGATTAAGTATCTCAGCTGTGGCAAGCGCCTTTGCGTGGGCGTAGGGACACTGTGCGGTCACCGGCAAAGTAGATCCGGGGAACTGGAGATACTGGGAACGTTATATGATTTATACATATTTCTGTCTGTCTTATATAAAAAAGTAGCTATATATTTATAGACAGATATAGGGCTTTTTTTCAATAAAGTCCGAGATTGAAGGTCGAAATTAGAGCTAGTTTTGACCTCCAAGATCCAAAATGTGGTGAATGCAGTTGAAATGAGGCGGGGGGGGGGGGGGGGGAATATTTGTTTTCAGGCTAACTACAACGGTCGTGTAGGACTTAGCCCATAAAAGAATGACCTATAAGAAAGAGCAAAGACTCCCAGCAACTGAATTCATATATGGGAGGCCAGGGCGAGTTGTTCTGGCCCCTGGTTATAATAAGCTGGGCTGGGAGCTGAGCATATGTTGCCCAAATGGCTTCTTGAACTGCTGTGTAGTAATGGGCCAGGGGCTGGCCAAGGGGCCCTTATTGTACAACCCCCTTCATAAACGAGGTCCCTGAACCCTATAAAATTATATTAACCTCCCTGGATTGCAAAAGGCTCCTGGCCTCAATAAAATCATATTTACCACCCCTGCTATGTTCCCCTCCCTACCTCTACTTTGGCCAGATAGGGGGGACAAATCAATTAAAATTGTCTGTAAATAAAACCCACCCTTTGAATGCAACGAGGGTGAAAATCATTGGCCACACCCCAGCACCCAAAGGGTGCCCTGCAAATTAAAATTTCCCACCATGATGCCCTCAATCCTCAGCTTTGGCACATGGAAAAGGGGCCATCCCCCAAAAAATGTTTTAATTGATTCATCCCCCACATAGGGTTGCCACCTTTTCTTCAAAAAAATACCGGCCTTGCTGGTGCCTCCATAGACTTAACATTGGCATCAAGCCAATTTTTTACCGGCCTGCCGGTAAAATACCGGCCAGGTGGCAACCCTACCCCCACCCCACCTGGACAAGGTAGAGGCAGGGGAATAGGTAGAGATTAATTTGTTTTATTTTATTGGGTCCTTTGGGCTAGCCCCATAACCCAGAGGTGGGGGGGGGGGGTTAATATTATATTTCTATATATGTATGTATATATGATTATTGAAATAATATTGTTAATACTTCTAATATTAACAATGTTGAGTTCTATTTTTTGCCTCATGTAAAAACAAAATTGACCATCTTAAATCGCCATACAATAAACACTGTTTGTACTATATTTATGCAGAGAATAAAAAGTTATCAGAAATGGTCTATATAATGTGTCCAATCCATACATTAAGAGAACAATTTGTCTTTAGTGTCCTGTTTCTAACATCCCCTTGCGTCTTGATATGCAAATTAACTGCTGTGACGGGGAAACGTGTAATTGACATGTAAAAGTACAGGGTAGTGTTAGAAGCAGGAGAAACGACACAGACACATTACACTCACATCCTCTCTGTTACTTTATGTACTCGCTTGCAATTCTGCTAACACACTATATGGATTGTTTTTCAATTAATGTTTACAGTATAAACAGTACTTGGGCGAAGGAATCCTTTTAGTTATTCTCCAAAGATTGGATGGATGGATGGATGGATGGATGGATGGATGGATAGATGGATAGATGGATAGATGGATAGATGGATAGATAGATAGATAGATAGATAGATAGATAGATAGATAGATAGATAGATAGATAGATAGATAGATAGATAGATAGATAGATGTATGGATGGATGTATGGATGGATGGATGGATGGATGGATGGATGGATAGTTGGATAGATGGATGGATAGATAGATGGCTGGCTAGATGGATGGATGGATAGATGGCTGGCTAGATGGATGTATGGATGGATGGATGGATAGATGGATGGCTAGATGGATGGATAGTTGGATAGATGGATGGTTAAATGAATGGATGGATAAATGGATGGATGTATGGATGGATGGATGGATAGATGGATGGATGGATAAATGGATGGATGGTTGGATAGATGGATGGTTAAATGAATGGATGGATAAATGGATGGATGTATGGATAGATAGTTGGATAGATGGATGGATAAATGGATGGATTGATGGATGGATGGATAGATGGATGGATGTATGGATGGATGGTTGGATAGATGGAAGGTTAAATGGATGGATAGATGGATGGATAGATGGATGGATAAGTCTAGTTACAAGGTGGCTAAGGGTCATGGGAGTTATAGTTCAGCTTCTGAAAATCTAGCTAATTCTTGCCTATTCCTATGTTTTTTTTCTTTCTTTCTGTGGCTGTCCATCTGGAAAGGTATGTGACCTATTAATTGATGGCAATTAATCAACAGTGATGACAGGCGTTCTAATGAGCATCGGGAAGGCAGCATATTTTAGTTACCTGGAAGCTCTTGGCGTTGATACTTCTCTGGCCGTCGGTGGCCCTCAGTTTCGTGTCCAGGACTTTCATTAAGGTTTCTGTGTTCCGTACATACTGCAGATCTCTGAAGGTCCTTAAATCCAGAACTTCCATGGACTGGGAGATATTCTGAACCTGTAATGAAACCAGGGCTCAGTTATACACATAAAGCCTCACATGTCTTCTATTAAACTCCATCTCTGATGAGAAGACAATGGAGCCAGAGAAATACACAGCACTGAAAACAAGTCTACAATCTTGAAAGCAAATATATATATATATATATATTAAAAAAAAACACTCATTTATCTTGCTCACTATTTGGTCCCAATATGCACATTATTGATCGTTTCCAACGTCCAAGGTAATTTCATATGGTTTATTAGGTGTAGAGAGGACTTGGTATGTATCTGGTGTACCAGGATCCCCCGAGTCCTCGGCATCCATCATTAGTTTGGAAGATTTTCAACACGTCTCATGGTTTTCTGCAGTTCTCAGCTTTACACGTGGTTCACAATGAATCCGTAATGAAAATGAGATGTTTGCATTTAAAAAAAAAAAAATTAGTGAAATGCCATCTATACATCTGCCAGTCACTTGCGTAGAAGCCATTTTACAGTTTCCTGCTTAGATCTGTGTTAAGTTGGCACACAGACAGAAAACTGTTCTATAAAAAGAAATGTACTGAGCTGAAAGATTGCATCTAGTACAGACGTTTTATATACAAATGTTTCAATAAAAGAATTTAAATAAACCTTACCGAGCCCTCTGTGCTCCGTAGAGCTCTATCAGGGGGCGGTCATGTTGTTTGGAATTTTGGGCTAGCCCCTCCTTGGTCCGAATCCTGCAGTTCAGATCTAATTGGCCATTACACGGGCCATTAAAATGAACATTGTTAGTGCCTAGCATTGCAATTAACAGAACTAGATAAGACTAGCCAACTGCATAGTACACAAATCACCCAAGGAAGGGCATGGGTGAGCCAATGTCACTCACGGCCAAGATGCAAAGTGGCATATTGACAGCTTCTGTTTTACTAAAAGGGGTGGAGCTAAAATGGGGGGTCCACTCTGGCATCACCCAAATTCTGTGACCCTGGGAAATCAAGCTCCAGCCTCCCTGGAGCTAAATTCTACTCATTTCGACTGTGTATGTTTAAATACAATCCTGCCTGTGCACAGTGGTCAGCATTACTAATGCCAGAGCAGGCCCGAATTTGATGGGACAGGACCCAGGACTTTCCTGGCAAATTCAGGATTGTTGGCAACTGTGGCCTAGAGATTCCAAGCATGCTGGCATCAGAGCCTAGGTACAGCGCAGCTCAATATAACACGAAACCCAGCACCACCTGGTCGAGCGCCCCATCGCTTGGAGCCATCTTGTTTCTCACACTGCAGATTGATATCTCCAAATCAAGATTAAAAAGTCAGTTCGCACAGAGTCTCGCTATGGCTTTGAGGAGAAAAACAAAACAAAACGATTTAATTGATGTCAAATCTTTTCTGGTAGGTATCTCCTGACTCAGCACTGAAGTCAGTCCGCTGCAAACAGTGAAATTACAGTTTCTCACGACTCCGGGGCGCTAATCAGTAAAGGTTGAATAACTCAGCCGACGAATTTGTCTGCTTTATTCAAATGAATTCAACAGCTGGAAATTGGCAGCTATTTTCCAAATTCGCCAACATCTGAGCTAAATCATTGATTATGACTAAACGAAAACAGGAAAATGATATCTGTTGGTTTAAAGAGTCCGTTACACCTGGCTTATTTTCTGTATATTGTACCTGTGTTTAATATATGTCACATACCCTTATTTTTACTTTAAAACAGTTTACAGCTCAACTGTAGTTTTACATTGAAAATAATTTGAACGGGGCTTCTAAATTCAGTGACAGGTAATTAGAAGGGCTTGAAGGGATAGGCAGGATTGTTGCTATGGCAACAGCAATAATGCTATCACACTTTTGTTGATTTTTTTTTTTTTTGGGAGATAGGAAGAGCTAGGGAATAAACTGATCAAACAGATGCTTTTTTAACCGAAACTGGCAATAAATGGTAATAGCATAGTAAAACCCTAAGTTGTAATTTGGCTTCTATTTTTTCTTAGCTTGAGAAAACTATCCTTATAAACTTTAGATTGGACTTGAACAGTTTGTATTCCGTAAAAAGCAGAGGAGAAAAAGATCAAAAAGATGTGTCATTGCGACTGCGCATGCACAGAATGCATTCTACTCCATTGTCTCAGAGAATCATGACAAAGGAGAATTAAAACGGAAGTGTGGAATGGCGTGCGATGAGGACCCAATGGCGGGGGGGGGAGGGGGGCAGCATTGTGGAAGGGAGGGGAAGAGAGCTAGCATGGGGGGGGGTAGTAAGCATTTGGGGAGGGAGGGTGTAGATCCAGCATTGGGCAAATCTGGGGGACAGAGGGGTGGAGAGGCAGCATTGAACAAGTCTGGGGGAGGGAAGGGGGAGAGGGAGCATTGGGCAAGTCTGGGAGGTAGGGGCAGCATTGGCACATAAAAGGAAATTAAAAAAAGAAATGCATTTTTTTTTATATAATAATTTGCATTAAATATGAAAAAGCACTTTACATGTGAATATATCCCTATTAAACTTTTTCCTATAGGGTAGTCTTATATTCAGGCTTTTAGTTTCTTTCCTAAAGGAATATCCAAAGTTTCTTATAATCAGGGTCGTCTTATATTCGAGCAAATACAGTATATAAAAAAAATAATATAACAATAATGCACTTATATTGTTGTTTTTTTTTTTAGGGTGGGATAAGAACCCTTCGGCCCATCTAGTCTGCGCATTGGGTTCCTCTACTGTGTACAGATGCCGCAGTGCTGCATTAGGAGCGCTCTCACACCTGTGCGCATGTACTTGACTGACCTAGCTCATTCACAGAGTCCCTGAAGTGAGGTGGGAGGTAGGTAAGTTCTCCTACAGTGATTCTGTGAGGAACGCGGTTAAGACGATGGGGCAATGAATCAAATTATACTTTTGCTGCACTGATCCCTTAACTACCTTGTTGTTGTGGCTTATGCCTGGAAAAATAGAAATATCAGGTTCAGACCAACAAAATGGTCTCTCTGGTTACTTAGCAACCAGTATATTGCTCTACTAATGTACGGTTATGGAAAATATAGGCGGCGAACTGCACGAAAACCAGTGTCAAGCTGACGTGTCTCCTTGGATTTTGGTTAAAATAGCTTAATCACATAGTTTAAAACAAGAGAGTCAAGTGATTGTTACTATTTTCATCTGGCCAAGCAATATTCAAATAACCCTTAAACACTGTTTTTATTCAGGCAGAAAACCACTTCATATATACTATGATAGCTCGCTGGGCACCTGCATCATCTGTAGAATCCATTCAACCCTTAAAGTTGTAGGTTCAATTTCTGCCAGGCCTTTTGAGGTTGATTAATTAGGCAACAGCCAAGGGACCCGCTAAATGACTCTCTAAATATATCATTCCTTGTTTATATTGCTATGAAACACATTCCACTAAATGACGGCTAAACTTTATTTTTCACTGGTGCTTAGGGTTGCCACCTAGAGTGGCCACCCGGCTGGTATTTTACCGGCAGGCCAGTAAAAAATTGGCATCAGGCCAATGTTAAGTCTATGGAGACAGTACCAAGGACGGTATTTTTTTGATGAAAAGGTGGCAACCATATTGCCACCTGGCCATTTTTTTTCCCGGCAGGCCAGTCAAAAATTGTCTTGACCCCAATGTTCAGTCTATGGAGGTAGTAGCATAGCCGGGATTTTTTGACGAAAACGTGGCAACCCTGCTTGTGCTTCTGAAAAATTGGTAGCCCCTAGTCTGAGAATAAACGGGCATGTAGACAGTAGTGTATCTTCCACAAGGCAAACAAGGCACTCGCCTAGGGCGGCACTTTGCCAGAGGGTGTTAAAGCGCACTTCTGGTGCTTCAAACATTTTCGCTCCCTCCCCCACTGTTCAGCAAGCTTTAGCTCCTTTTAATTAATCGGGGTGATGGGGGCATGTAATGGACGTGGTGGGGGTATGTAATGAGGGTGATGGTGACGTGATGTGGCATGTTGGGGGTGTGCAACATGGGTGATGAGGCATGTCGTAGGTGTGCAAAGTGCGTGGGGGTGGTGCCCGAATTTTGTCTGCCTAGGGCAGCACAAGACACCACTGCATGTAGATTTGGCAGAGTGTAAGTCATTTCACACTCTAGTGAGAGCTGTGTAAGGGTCTAAAGGCATATTGAAAAGGCACAAGTAGGTCATTAAGTCAGTTGGGGCTATTCACTAAAAGGTGAGTTGCAGGTGAGATGAACATTCCATTTCACCAAAACGTTATACATTGTGCAGGCTCAAAAACGGTGAGTTTCCCCAGCACTAAACAAGCTCACCAGGTTTACCCCTGCACAATGTATAAAGAGATTGGTGAAATGGAATGTTCATCTCCCCTGCAACTCACTTTTCAGTGAATCGGCACAAGTGAGCTGTGATGCACAGTTCTCTTGAACAAAAAGGAAAAAAAGAATACAATTATAGGAAATTGTACAAATCATAAGATAAGATGTATTTTCAGCGTGATGGTGTCCATATTGAAATAATTTAACGATCTGTACGACTACCGGCAAAAAATATCACTATAAATTTAGAACCATTTTTTTTTAAACATACCTCCAGTAATTTTTGGTTCCATTGGGTGCTTTTTTTTTTAAACCATCACTGAAATAATTTGGAACATAAATGTCTCTTACCATTTCTGATTTTGATCTCTTGTGAGGGAGGTTTGGGTTCAAGTGGTAATTTTTCTACAGTTATTAATTATTAAGCAATGTCATTGCCTCTATTGATTTTGTCATTGAGGTAATACATCACCCATCACTCTCCCGGGTACAGGAAAATGTAAGATCTCCACAGGAGGGAATGCCTGACACACATCGCACTCTAAGATGGAGATGTAGTTGAAAAGGTCATGTCTTCATATATTCCCTTTATTAACATAAATATATCCTTTAAAAAAAAATACACCTCCACTCCCACAACAATAGGTCTTCCAGGAGGTTGATGGAGGATGGGACTGGTTGTCGAATATTAAGATTCTGTTGATTTGGTTATGGAGCAGGAGGAATGTGTCATAGATCTCTCTTAAATGTTTCCTACCTGGCGAGCTAGGACATCATATTTTGCCCCCCCCCCCCGCCATTATCGCGTTCGTGCCCCCAACTGTACCACTTTTTACGATGTTAGGGACACTAGAGACTGATTACAGCGCATGGCGTATACCAGGGGTGTCCAAGTTTGTTCTGTAGTGGGCCACTTCAACACAACACACATGTATTTGTGTGTGTGCCGCATTCATGTTTAATCAAAGAAAACAACAAATATATATATAATATATATATTATATACATACATTCAAATGTGTGTGTATATATAAGTGTGTGTGTGTGTGTGTATGTATATATATATATATATATATACACTCACACATATATTTACACATACATACACACACACACACTTATATAAAACTCACAGTGATGTGTGAGTGTATCACAGATTCTCCAGCAATAAAACTCATAAAAAACACACTCTCAAATACACAGTCACACATACACACACAAAGTCACATTTACATATCCACATACTCTCGAAAACCCACAGTCACACTTACACAAACAGTCACACACTCTCCCATACACACATAGAGAATCACACTTACGTGCACACAGAGAGTCACATTTACACACTCTCACATACACACGTAGAGTCACACTTACACACTCTCACATACACACATAGAATCACACTTACACACTCTCACATACACACATAGAGTCACACTCACACACTCTCACATACACACATAGAATCACACTTACACACTCTCACATACACACATAGAATCACACTTACACACTCACACACACACACATAGAATCACACTTACACACTCTCACATACACACGTAGAGTCACACTCACACACTCTCACATACACACATAGAATCACACTTACACACTCTCACATACACACATAGAGTCACACTCACACACTCTCACATACACACATAGAATCACACTTACACACTCTCACATACACACATAGTCACACTCACACAGAGTCACACTTACTCTCACATACACACATAGATTCATACTTACAGAGTCACACTTACACACACACACACACACTCTCACATACACACACATAGAGACTGAGCCAACCACTTGTGAAGCGCAAGGGGAGGAAGCTCCGCCCCCTCGCACTCTGACCTTGTTGGAGCACTTGGTGTTAGTGACATCCCAGTGGTCCAAAAAGGTCAGAGTATGAGGGGGCAGAGCTTCCTCCCCTCGCGTTGCCTCATCCTGTGGCCAATGTAAGCGGGGTTTAGGTGCGGCTACCGCTGCCAATCTCAAGAGGGCCGCACCTGTTCCACTGGCGGGCCGCATTTGGCCCATGGGCCGCATGTTGGATGCCATGGGAGTATACCCCATACCAAGCCATGCTCCAATGGAATTCTGCATATAGTGCATCACATCTCTCTCCATCACTAAAAAAGATACATAAGATGGGAGGAGCTAACAAATAATCATGCTAAGCCCACTCCCCCATTTAATTATCCCTGGGTTCCACTTGCCAATGAGAACATGGACAGGAAATGTTGCAATAAAAGCAAAAAAAGAAACTAACCTTAAAGAATCTGTCTTTGATAGCCAAAGAAGGCTGGGACTGCACTTGAACACATCCAATATTCATGGAATATCGTATAATAGCAATGTGTTTCTGAAGTCCTTTGATCACAGCATCCCTCCCACAGGATCCCGACTTATCTCTACTCTATGTATAATGCCGCACTTAACAATAAAGCTGGCTGTCTAGCCCGATGCCTGTAATCATCTGGAGTCTGAAGTGTTGTGAGTTTATTACTCTTCCTCTAGTCTGGCCAATATCCTCTGATTTTTAAAGGATGTTTTGTGCTTTGTATAGCTCCATAATTCCCTGTGTTCTCTCTGTTTTGCCTTATTTTGCTTGAGAGCGCAGATACGAACAGGACAGAGCAGAGAGGTATCGTATGTACTGATGCTGCATGTGCTAAAACAACTGTAGGAGCAACTGATGCTCCCAATCAATGAGTGCTGCATGGTCACATGTTATTAGATATTCTGCCTCTCATGATTTATATTATTGTAGCTCTCTCTTTGCAAGTATATTGCCCTTGGAAACGTGCCGCAGCATCAAAAACATTTTTAGGATGTTTTTAGAATGGTTTTCACACACGGGAACAAAGTAACATTTTTTCAGCTAACACACCTGACAAACTAAACCAATCAGACATAACATTATGACTCCCCCCCCCCCCCCCCCCCGCCCCGCCTAATATTGTGTCGCTCCCCTTTTGGGGGATGGGACACTTCATCGTGGCTGCTTCCGCGCAGCCGCTTCACCGCCGACTCTACACCACTAGAGATTTCATCGCGGGACATTTCATCGGTAAAGGTAAGTTTATTTCAGTATTTTAGCTATTTTCGTTTATTTTAGTAAGGGTGGTTAGAATTAGGGTTTAGGGGGTTAGAATTAGGGTTTAGGGGGTTAATTTTAGTATTAGGCTTTGGGGTTAATTTTAGTATTAGGGTTTAAGAGAGGGTTAATTTTAGTATTAGGGTTCGGGGGTTAGTATTAAGGTTTAGGGGGTTAGTATTAGGGTTTTGGGGTTAAGGGGGTTAGTATTAGGGGTCGGGCGTTAGTATTAGGGTTCGGGGGTTAATTTTAGTATTGGGGTTAATTTTAGTATTGGGGTTTGGGAATCATTTATTAGGGGGGGTTATTTTCTTTTTACTTTTACGTTTGTAAGAGGTGACAGTTCAGCGCTGAACTGTCAGCTCTTATATAGCCGCGGCCGCGATCAAGCGGCCGCGTTATTCTTCATTGCTGACAATTCAGCGTTCTAACTGCCGCACTGAACTGTCAGCAATGAAGATGCGGCGAAGAAGTGTCCTAGACCCCCCCTTTTGCTGCCAAAACAGCCCTGACCCATCGAGGCATCGACTCCACTAGACCTCTGAAGGTGTGCTGTGGTATCTGACACGTTAGCAGCAGATCCTTTAAGTCCTGGTGGGGCCTCCATGGATTGGACTTGTTTGTCCAGCACATCCAACAGATGCTCCAGATTGTGTTCCTAAAAAAAAATTCCTGAATCATTCCTGCTTTGTGGCGCATTATCCTGCTTAAAAAGCCCAATGCCATCAGGGAATACCATTCCCATGAAAGGCTGTACATGGTCTGTAACAATGCTTAGGCAGGTGGTACGTGTCAAAGTAACATCCACATGAATGGCAGGACCCAAGGTTTCCCAGCGGAACATTGCCCAAACCATCACACTGCCTCCGCCAGGCTTGCCACCTGTCAGTGGTCATAATGTTATGGCTGATCGGTGCATATACAGCTATATTTATTTGTAAATAAAAAATATTTTTGAACATACATTTTGTTTTTTGTTTATTATTTTACATTAGTTTGCAGCAAAACATGTCAAGTCTCCACCTAGCAAATCACTTCCCAGAAATTACCCATTAACATCTAACAATAATCGATTTTTCTAAAATGGCAATTAACTCCTTAGGTACAAGAACGCTACCCCATCTATCCGAAATTTGCCTCTTTCTAATTTAGTTGCTTTTTTTAACATTTAATAATTTATTTTATCTATTTAATTAAATGTATGGTGCCTCAGGTACTTGGGCAGTCCCTAAGTGCCCCCACGGGCTAATTGTATTTATTTTTGAAAGGGGCCACGGGTATGGGGCTGTAGTTCTTTTTTGGGGGGCCAGTTTGTTTATTTTTTTATAGGGTCCAGTGGCGCTTTTATTTAATAATGGGCTAGGGGTAATGGATGTATAGAATAGCCATGCAGGTGAAGTGGTAGAGGTAAACACAGTGAAGGAGTTTAAGCATGCGTGGGATAGACACAAGGCTATCCTAGCTATAAGACCGGGAACTGGGGACTAATAAAAGTACTCAGATATTCGTGTTTGGATTCTCTCCGGGACTCATTTTGACTATGTCAAGATACAGAAATAGACAAACACTCTTATGTGAATCTTTACATAATAAAAATGGGTCCTGGACAGAATCAATGTCAGTGTTACCTAAACAAATCAAAGAAGGTATGGAATGTTTAGATTCCGCTAGTTCTCCATAGGCACATTGGGCATTCTGCATCATTGTATCACTGGATAAAATGGAATGCTAGAAGCCAATCAAGTCATCTCGTGGAAATCCCAGGTTCTCATTGGCTACTGTGTTTTTGAATAGTATGCTTCCTACCAGCTGGCCCCTGTTGAAGGACTTGAAATCATAAGATGTCTAGTACCATGCATTGGATTTTCATTTAATTAGGCTCAGAAATTCAAAGTACATTTTTCCTTATCGACTGTGAACACATGGAGCTTTGTATCCTGTATGTAGCATAGTGAATTCTGCTCACATATACTGTATAAACCGGTCTCAAAGCCAGGGTTCTCAATGTTCGACCATCCTGCGCTCTGACAAGTCTTATGAATAGGGATATTGCTGCCAAAGTGCCCATGCCACCCCATAATAAACAATTAGATTTTGGGTGCTAGGGGCCGCTTTGCATGCCCTCAACCCTGGTATTCTTGTGGGCGGTCAGGGGGGGCATTTTTGCAGCCCCCGGTCTTGTAATATTTGCAGGACCTATGACTGCTTTTTAGAGGCATGTGACTATTACCTGGTCCCCTAGTATTAAATTAAGGTTTTTTTAGGGAATAACACAAAAGGATGTTATTCTCTGACGCACATTAGTTTGCTGTGTATTGAGTTTATTCGGAATAACGACCAGTAAAATGACCCGCTCTTTAAAAAATACTTTGACTCCAGGCCAATATCTGTTATTTTTTTTTATTTTCCAAATTCAAATTAACAAAAATCTATTTAGTGGACAGAGTCCTTTTAATTCACTTTATCCTATTTAGATATAGTGGCTTTTGAAGATGAAGGCTCTGAGCCCATTAACAGCCTTACGCTCAAAGTGAAGGTTATATTTAACTTAAATTGCCCTGTGACTGAACTTCTGGGGTTAGGCACACCTCAGTGACATCACCTGTATGTATATTTATTATATTTATTCACTCTATAATCATTTAATTTGTGAGTGTATTTTCATTGGGGGACATATCTCCATATTGTATATTACTCCTATATTACTACACATTGTTGTTTATTTTTTTTTTGTTTTTTTTTTCTCTGTTTCTTCCATATGTACTTTCCTGAGATATTATCAGTTTTCTCCATATAAGTAGAGTTTCTTTGCGCAACACATTTTTTCACTTTTGTATCACTGTTTGCTGTGTTTGTTTTTGGAGGAACTACACTTGTGTATGCTGCATTTTTTCACATATATTTATCTCTGTTTAGCGCCCATCACTTTTTTATATACTCTATAATCAGGCCTAGGAAAATACAAATTCGGCCCTTTGGCGCTTTTGTCAGTAAGCACCCTCAGGCGTCAAGGGGTTACACGTAAGGTTGCCACCTAGCCGGTATGGCTTGCTGCCAATGTTACGTCTACGGAGGCACTAGCATGGCCGGTATTTTTTTCTGGATAAGGTGGTAAACTCTAGTTACACGGGATGCTTTAGAAATTAGTCCTGACTCCTGACCTGTTACAAAATGTGACAAACGCAGGTTTTGAGTTATACAGGCTTAAAAATGGTCTTTAGGATGATATATACGCACAATATACAGTAAAATGGGTGACGGAGCAGATATAGATCAACACAAAGAGGCACAAATGAAAGAACATGATTTCCCATAAGATCAAAGCCGGCCTCAGTCTGCCTGAGCTATGAGTGGCCAAAACCCTCCAGGCAAATTATATTAAATCAGATAGAATCATTCAAAATCCAAAAGACCTGGTGTGCAGGGGTTAAATACAAACAATACGAGAAGCAGGGTAGCCACTGTCTGAATTATGCCTCCTCAAGGGAATGGGGGGGGCTCAAGCTTAAGGTCCCATTAAACTGACAGTGACAGGATTAGAGGGTAACCAAATATACATGCAGCAAACAAGGGGAACTCCACATATAAAATCCAGGGTGCATCACTCACCCCAAAACGGAGATCAATAAACAAAAATATAGGCGGGCTGGAGGTTGTTAAAATATATTACTTTATTACAAAGATGGTAATGGCATTCTAAAATTGATCTTCAGGAAGTACAAACATAGAAAAACATGTTGCATCCCGACACGTTTTGTGCGCACGCTGGCACTTCATTGTAAGTAGTTAGTGGGCATGAAATGCGTCAGGTGTTACTTCCGGTGCAACATGTTTTTTTTTTACGTTTGTATTGCCTGAAAAGCAGTTATAGGATGCTATTACCGTCTTTGAAATAAAATAATATCTTTTAACACCTTCCGATGAGCCCGTCTGTGTGTTTCTTTATTGCTCAGCCCATATACTCAAACTTTAATAAACAAGTAATGGACATTTTCCAATTATACTCCACTATGCTTTTAAAACAACCTAAATATTAATGTGGTCTTACTCTCTCTCCCCTCTGTTGAGGACTCCCTGGTATCTTAGGGACAGGAGTAAGTGGAGGTAGTGATAAGGATAGAAAGTGAGGTGAGAGAAATAATGTGTTGGGAGAAATGACAGTGTGGGCTACTAGTGACTAGCCTTTGTACTCCTCAGAGGGGCAGCTTGGGCCATCCATGGTGGACTTTTTATAGATAGAGATGGTTTGTTTGTGACAGAATAGCTGTTCTAGGCTAGCCTTTCCACAATGCTAAACTAGATATTTTAATTTGAGCGACTGTAGCCATAGGTAAGCCATATTTAATGATGGGGGAAATTTTTATATAAAAGTGATAATTAACATTTGGCCCAGGTCCAGTAAACGACAGTTCCCACCATGGTTAGCCAACACTGCAACCGGCCGAGCATCACTGGAGCTGTAGGACAGAGCTCTGTTGCTTAGCCATTTCCACCCAAGCTGCAAAGCATCATGGGATTTGTTGTCCATAGTAGCTACGAGAACAAAGAGCACCCCTCACTGATGGGATGTCACCTAAATATTGCTGTAATGTTAATGTGGAAAATAAAATATAAAAATCCTCCAAAATGATCTATATATTGTGTTAGCAGAACTGCTAGTAAATGCACAAGCTTAGAGATGTTTTCAATGTTTCTGTGGAGTCTCCTGTTTATGACATCACTATGATAGAAACAAAGAAACAAAGAAACATAGAATGTGTCGGCAGATAAGACCCATTCAGTCCATCTAGTATTTTTTAAATACTTTTATTAGTCCCCCGTTCCCGGTCTTATATCTAGGATAGCCTTGTGTCTATCCCACGCATGCTTAAAATTCTTGACGGTGTTTACCTCTACCACTTCTGCTGGCAGGCTATTCCATACATCCACTACCCTCTCAGTAAAGTAATACTTCCTGATATTACTTTTAAATCGTTGCCCCTCTAATTTTAGTTTTTCTTCCTTTAAACATACTCTCTTCCTTTACTGTGTTGATTCCCTTTATGTATTTAAATGTTTCTATCGTATCCCCCCTGTATGATGTCAATGGGTAATGTGTCATTTGCATATCGAAACAGGTGATGTCACAAACAGGAGACGGGAGGTCTTTGAAACATGTTTTTATCTTAATTTATGCATTTTGCTAACACAGTTTTTGATCATTGTTTATTCTCTAAATTCACAGTATGAACCATATTTAGGTGACAGAGCCCATTTTTTTCCATTCGTTCAGCCGCAGTACAGTTCAAACATAACTGTTCTTTAAGATGACTTGAACTTTGTATCTATGTAAAAATGTACTGTGCATACGCTGTTGCTTTAAGCAGCTTTAAATCCCTGCTAACCTCACCCATTTCATGGGTTACTGTCGAGTGCATGGTATAAAGGCAGCTGCCGATGTAACTTGGCGCCAAGCCTGCTCTGCACCCACTGTGGTGTTTAGAATTCAATGTAAACAGGCTCTGGGCGCATTGAGTCTCCGGGGAACAAACTGTGCTCTGCTCCCCGCGTTACTCTAAATGTACCGCATTTCCATGGGGTCTGTCTGGTGGGAGTTCATTAAGCCTACATTAAATAAATCTGTTAGCACGGCCTCATTAGCAGAATTACAGATGTCATACTGGCAAAGCTAACCGTCTGAAAACATTTCCCATGATAAACACGGCGCATGATATCATTATGCTCTATACGCCCGAAAAACTAAGATGGCGTGATGTGTAATGATACTAGATATCAGCGTACGCTGATTATGTTGTTTTATTCAGTGCTGTAATGTGTCTCCTCCCCTCAGTCTACCTTTCAATGTCTATAAACATTTCCCCATCTTCCAAAACAAGACTTTCTTTAAATCTTCACCTCCCGACCTTTTCCCCCTGTTTTTCCCCTCAGTCCCTCTTCACCCAGAAGCCTTTTCACTCCTGGCATCCTCTGACATCGGTTCCCACACACAGGGCAGTTTTTCCCCCAGAAATCCTTAAAATCTTGTTCATTTTTGCCTTTATCTAACAACCAGCACAAACATAAAGCTCTACGCAAGAAAGAGAGAATTGCAGGGGAATTTCAAACGTAAGTGCCACCACTGATGTTCATCCGTCCCTTTTGTAGCACCATATCAGCATCCAAAGCATTGCTACTTCTGTGGAATCCAGGCCACAACTCGAAAAAATATAAATGTCCTTAGGGACTCTGGCGCAGTATTAGTTTTATTATTTTACTATAACTTTTTCTTTTTTGCTCGAACTGTCATTCAGAAAACAACTGATTTGTAGGGTAAAATCCAGCGTGATTTTCTGATTCTCAAACTACCAAAAGTTGGTGGGTCATTAAGGTGAACCTGTCTCTATAAAAACTAACATGACATAATTACAAACAAAACTATGCTTTGTAATTTTTTTTTTTAAATATTGTGTTTTTTTTAAAAAAATGTAAAATCATTTAATAATTTCTCGACATTAAATTCCACAGAGCTTCCCTTTTGTTTTTTTGTGTGTGGTGTATGTTTTATGTTATCTAGAGGATAAAATCCATTGTTATATTTTCTAGGATCCGTAATGTTTTCCATAAATAAACTGTCATCAGTGATGGTAATGTCGATTCCATAAGCACACAAACAAACTGTAAACGCCACATTAGGAGTTTACATAGCGCCAATCGGGGAGTCTACGTATAGCAAGACAATTCAATCTACAAAAACGGGGAGACTGGGGTTTGTTGCAAAGGACAAATATGTAACTAAAATTCAAATTGTGGCAAGTTTGTAACAAAACTAACTACAAATGTGTCTGGTGTGGTTGATGGGATTTTGCCAGCTAATATTACCGGCCCTCAACATTGACTCCAAGCACTCCCCTCCATTAAATGGGAATCTTCATTAGGAAACCAGACAGATTGGTGCCAGGGCTTGCCGGGGGAAAAAAAAGGAAATATTTGTATTACTCGTTTCATCTTTTTTGATTGATCCTACAAAGTGCTCTGTGATTTTGTCTAGCAGTCCTGAGTCTTTGCTTACATGCAAGCAATTTAAAAGGTCATTTAGAATTGATTTAAAAAGGGAGTTACTCCAGACTTTTGTACCTAACAACCAACAATTTTCTAGATGTATTCCACGTATATAAGTGGCAACTTTTGTCTCCATGAATCTCACGATGAGCGAGATCCCAGTACGGGACTGTCTAGTGCCAAAATGCAGGTTTTACATTTTGCATTGCTCAAAATATAAAATACTAGATGAGATTTTGAAATTATAGCAGTTTGCAAGAAACCAGGACTGCCCACACTAGCTGAGTGAAATTCCAAATGCATGGCATTTCCTGTCTCTCTACTGATGTCATCAGACAATGTGTTGCACTGTTAAGAGATTCTACTGTGTACAAGACCAATTTTATTACACCCCACACAATGCATTCTATTCTAGCAGCATGGGAAGTGACTAAAATATACAAACATTTATACCCTCAGTGTCTATATAATCAGTGCTGCTACTTCCCAGTAATCATTGGAAAGGGCTTGAGTAAAATATTAAAAATGTGATTTATGCAGAATGCCTGTATCAAATCACATTGGAAAAAAGCCTGTGCACTAAACAAGCAGTGATCTTCAACTTGCACCAAAGTGAATTAGGGGACTAGCCTGTCCCTTTAATGTAATGGTAAATGACACTGCCACTTTGGTTGCTCTTTGTGCAGCATGTGGAACACATATGTATCCTTGAAAACATGACTGATGTAGGCATACTAACTGGGAACAGAGGGGTGGTTTGCCCCAGTTGACAGCTGGTTAGGGGAGGCCATCAAATGCCAAGAACATTAAAAATCTGTTTATCTTCCTGCGACAGTAACGAAAAAACAGATGCTGCTATCAATCATCACAGAGCAAGAAAAACAAAAATGAAAATTGTAGGCGAGAAGGCTAATAAATACTTTGGATTATTTTCTATCATATCTATAAAATATATTTAATGCTAAACATAAAATCAATCACACGAACTAAATATATAAATGTATTAAAGGGACCAAACACACAACAGATTCAAAGCCAATGAAGAAAACCCCGAATTGAAGGTATCTGTGCTTTTTTAGACATATTGTAAGTTAGCTACTTTGAGGCACAGATATTAATGAGATGAGGTCATACATTTTCAAAAGTGCAGCCACCAATGGGAAAGTGTGGCATGATATGCTAATTTTGAACACATCCCCTCCCAATGTGTTGCAGAGATTTGTCCACAAACTGGTAAATAGCTTCAAGCACTTCCTCCTCGCAGGGGAAGTGATGTCACTTCATTTCCTGGCAACCAAAAATAGCTCTGTATAGGTACAGCTTGTGTGAAAGGGTTATCTACTGCATGATACAGAAGAAGAATTTTCTTCACTAGTTATTTAGCTAGGATTTATTAAGTCTCAGTGTGGTGTATCAACAGATTAATTATATATGATTAAAAGGTATTTATTACAAGGCAACAACACAATGTTACACATTTATCACAAACACACACAGCCAATGCCCACAGAGCAACAACCCCTTTAACCTCTCTCTATCATATGGTAAACCCCTTCCCCACACGTTTGATCTCGGCCACGGTTAGGCCTCCACATCTAGTAAGGGATCACTGTTGCAAGTTTACGTTTACCACCTCCACCAGGGAAGAAAAGAAACTGAATGATTATCTGCCTGGCTGTAGCTTATAAAACCTTAATTGAGATGATGTGTTTTACATCACATCCTGGTTTCCATATATCCATGCATCACTTCCTTTAAGATAATAGTGGGAGGGAGCGAAAGCTCCTTAGCCCACCTAGGCTCGTTTACTTTGTTTAGAGAGATCCTGAAAGCAAGACAAGTCACCACACTCAGTAGGTGTGGGCTGTGTTGTATGCTAATTTTTATTAGTTCATGGTGCATAACTTGCTTTGTTATTTCTATTGTTCTGGGATTGTGCCATGTGAACTAAGCAGAACGTTCTGAATGGAGAACCCTCGCTCCTTAAAGTGTCATGAACTGGAATTGACCCATCCACAATGTAAGCATTTTTAATGGAAAGCTGAATGTGCTAGTTGTGTGCAAAATGTCACTTGTGCCACCTTGGAGTATTCCTAGGTTTGACAAGCTATTCACAGGGTACACCTGTAATGCTGCCCAGACACACACCTTATGTCCATTATAGTGCATTCTGTGGGCTATAATGTCTTCCTTCCATTACCCACCCGCAAACAAAACAAATGATGCTTGAAGCACAGTGAGGTCTCTACAGGGTGCACTTGAGCAAATCATGGTTTTCTCAACCAGTGTAGCATTGCTTGCCAGCACATAGGAGTGGATACCAACATCCTAACTTCGCCCTGGATGTATCCTCCGAGAAATATGGCTGCTCGCATGCTGATTTCTGCATAATGTATGTATGGCTCTTCTTTTACATCTTGCACTTTACTATGTATATCTACATTTACATGTATTACAACAGATAGATAGCTAATTTTGCAATGCTCCAATAATGACAGAGTCCCTTTAAAACGATACACTTTTCTCTGAACATGTGGCCCACTTCTTAAAAACACCCTGACATGCCGGTATGTGAATGTAGTAAGTATCTCTCCAAAGACAAACAGTATTGCTGTTTATTTTTGCCTCTAAAAAAACAACCCAAAATTAACTGTATCCACTGTAGATAAATGAATTGGAGCAATGCTTTGAAAAGCTGTTAACATATTAACTTTTATCTGCTGATGGCTCGGCGCCCTTTGTATCTACAGCACAGCTAATTATGTGCGTACATTGCCTATTAGGAAAAATGGCAGTGATCAGACATCGTCACGCAGAGCCAGTTATGTACAAACAATTATTCTGTGGCAAAGTTCTAAAAACAGAGCCAAACCATAAAAATAATATAATGTTCCTGCTGGCGTTTAGAACGTTTCCCCACAATGGCTCTTTATACAACCATCCCACAGACTCTATTCCGCTTCATTGATTCGGGATTTCCTACACACATCTCTAAAGGCTACATTGAGAACACATATGTCTCAGATCATCAGCATCAGAAACCTGCGATGCTCCAAATAATGGGCCCTATCTATTATTGAGAATAAGAGTCAATATTATAGCATCCATATGTATAATGCAATACAGCAGCCACTATGGATGTTTCAGACAAGCGGAGTAAACACTTGTGTCGTGTCTTTTGTGCATATGAGCCGACCCAATACTGCAGAGTGACAGAGAGGCGATACATTTTAATTACATCTTCAGGTCCATCGTAAGGTTCCTATCGGATGTGGCTATTTGATCAATTAATCAGTTCAGGAGTTGTGAAGGTCTGATTCCATCTTATGAAACATTATTGCACTCTACTAGACTTTCCCCAAGTTTCTAGACCTCGCTAAAAATCTACTTCTTAAAGGAGAACTAAAAATGTTTTGTTTTTTTCCCCACTTGTTTTTCAAACTTAGAAGCACTGAATCCCTAGTATGAGTATAAACTGTCTGGTACTTTTTATAGCACCATGGGAAGCAGGCAGCCTGGACAGGTCGACTTAACCGCATTCCCTCTATTGTTCCCCTTTGAAAATGGGTGTCTCTACCTTTAATTGCAGACAAGAGACCCCTGCTACATTCATAGTCCGATCAGATGAGTGGGGAGAGCATTGACATCCTCTCTACCAGCCTCCACCACTGGCTCTGTCTCAGCACTGAGGCGGAGCCTAGAGTAAACTTGGGGGAAGGAGACACGATTTTTTTAAACCCTTGCTTATAAGGATGAAGGGGTTAAAAAAATCTAATTGACATTTAAGCGATGTGTATCAACTAATTGATTAGTTAACCCTTCAGTCTCACCCTTCCATGGCTCTTACATCCTACTGTACAGCTATTATTACTGTATATGCATATCAATAACATTATACTGCTTACTGCTGTACACTGCTTATGCTCCTGGGACACCCTATTATGTCTGACAGTATTATGTCTGAAGGGAAGCTCTTCAGGTTCAATTTCCAGAATTGCATGTGTCCATGCGGGTGGAGTTGTAGACAGGAATTAAGAAAGGTCCCCCTAGAAAGCTTAAGTTTCTGGAACCAGAAGTGACAATCATTTTGACTGTTCATACATAGACAACTCCACAGCACTCACAAAAAAAGCCTGTGTTTAATCCAATCTAAAGGGTCCTTTTATACCAAGTGATAGGGCCAGTCCTTCTGGAGCACAATCATTTCACAGACAGTGAATTAGCCTGTAGCTCTCTTGTACTATGGAAGAAATGTCAACCATCGCCCTCTGTAGGGGAGACGAGGAAGTACAACCCCCAGCCACTTATTACCATTCACCACCACCCGCAATTGGCTATTAAAGGGACTAATGCCTTTTTACCTTCTCCATTAGCTGTCTTAGCTGCCTGCTCCGGGGGTCCCTGGAGCAGCTGGTCTGTGCAGGAGCCACCACTGTGCAGATACATTTGCCGTCTGGGGCTTGTGCGGACGTGTAGATTTGCCATCCATCTTCGGGACTTGGAAAGAGAGTCTGCAAATGGAGAAAAATAAAATAAAATCAGATACTGTACCAGTGCTGGAAATACACAAAATAGTTTGTATGATCAGGTTCTACAGCAATACTGAAAATCTAAACACACACGGACATAGGCAAAGTGTCTGTACAAGGGCCTACACATAGGGCTTTAAGGCCAAAGTAGCTTGGTATAGCTGAACTGGAGAATTTTTTCAACTTGGCCTTATGTTTGAAAATCCCTTGTCAATTCCCTGCCATTCCCTCTAATTAAAGTTAATAGACACAAAATATAATCAACTTTATTATCATCTATGGAGTTGCTGGGATCAGGCATCAACAGCCACTTGGAGTGAATTTCCAAGTCATGTATTTTGGCCTTGTTTTCGCAGTTCCCTTGTCAATTGTGGTAGATCCAGGCACAAATTGGCCCCGTCAACAGTCTATTGGATTCTTTTGGAACTGTTTTAAGTGAGAAAAAAAGGACAATAATGTAAATATATATATATATTAAAAAATGGTTGCAGTTTCTGCTCTGTCAGTGTAGTGGACAAGATGAAAGGTACAACAGAACTACATAACAATATACCAGCTCCGTCCTCAGCGATCTCCAGCGAGTGATTTGCTTTGTTTGTAGAGCTGGGAGTTTGTATTAATTATTCAATGCCAACAGTAAATAGCAGATATCTTTTAGCAGATGCTTCAGTTAGGTTTCATTAATAGGTTATAGTCTTACATCAGGGCTTCACAAGTGTTATTTTAAAAGCCAAAACAGACCAACTCAGGAGACAGCCTGATAAAATTTAGGGGCCAGGGAGGAGGTTCTTCAGTTGGCTTCTGTTTAAAGCAATTAAAAAAAATTAGGAGCCAGCAACGTGGATTTTAGGAGCCATGGCTTCCTAGCTCCCCCCATTTGTCACGTCTGCCATACAAACATATCTCCCACACACCTTCCCCTCATTCCTGATTCACCTCTCCTGCCCATGTGTGAGAGGAGGGTAGAGTCTATCCCTCGGCCCACTTTCACCCCCTTCCTCTCCCCTCTAGATTTGTGGTTCCAGGATAGAGAAGGTGCCATACAAGGGGATGGGACTCTTCATCGCAGCTGCTTCCACGCAGCCGCTTCACCGCCGACTCTGCAGCACAAGACAGATTGTCGCTGGAGATTTAATCGCTGGACATTTCATCGGTAAAGGTAAGTATTTTACCGATTTTAGTTTGGTTAGAATTAGGGTTTAGGGGGTTAGAATTAGGGTTTAGGGGGTTAATTTTAGTTTTAGTATTGGGGTTTAGTGTTAGAGTTTAGTGTTAGGGGTTAATTTTAGTATTAGGGGTCGGAGGTTAAATATTAGGGTTAGTATTAGGGTTAGTATTAGGGTTTAGGGGGTTAATTTTAGTATTGGGGTTAATTTTAGTGTTAGTATTGGGGTTTAGTGTTTAGTGTTACTATTGGGGGGGGGAATCATTTATTAGGGGGGTTATTTTAGTTTACTTTTAGATTTGTAAGAGCTGACAGTTCAGCGCTGAACTGTCAGCTCTTACATAGCTGCAGCTGCGGTGAAACGGCCGCGTTATACTTCATTGCTGACAGTTCAGCGTTCTAACTGCCGCAATACAAGGCCAGTGGATGAGTCTTGGTAAAACCCATTGGGGCCTAACCACTGCTCTGGCACAATGTAGTCGGACTGGGACAGTTCTTTGCGGCCGCTTCATCACGGAAGTTTGAGCGCCTGACAGCAATTGATGTTAGTTTTAGGGTTAGTATTATGGGTTGGGGGCTAGTATTAGGGTTAGTATTACGGGTTGGGGGCTAGTATTAGGGTTAGTATTACGGGTTGGGGGCTAGTATTAGGGTTAGTATTATGGGTTGGGGGCTAGTATTAGGGTTAGTATTATGGGTTGGGGGCTAGTATTAGGGTTAGTATTACGGGTTGGGGGCTAGTATTAGGGTTAGTATTACGGGTTGGGGGCTAGTATTAGGGTTAGTATTATGGGTTGGGGGCTAGTATTAGGGTTAGTATTATGGGTTGGGGGCTAGTATTAGGGTTAGTATTATGGGTTGGGGGCTAGTATTAGGGTTAGTATTACAGGTTGGGGGCTAGTATTAGGGTTAGTATTATGGGTTGGGGGCTAGTATTAGGGTTAGTATTATGGGTTGGGGGCTAGTATTAGGGTTAGTATTACAGGTTGGGGGCTAGTATTAGGGTTAGTATTATGGGTTGGGGGCTAGTATTAGGGTTAGTATTATGGGTTGGGGGCTAGTATTAGGGTTAGTATTATGGGTTGGGGGCTAGTATTAGGGTTAGTATTACGGGTTGGGGGCTAGTATTAGGGTTAGTATTACGGGTTGGGGGCTAGTATTAGGGTTAGTATTATGGGTTGGGGGCTAGTATTAGGGTTAGTATTACGGGTTGGGGGCTAGTATTAGGGTTAGTATTACGGGTTGGGGGCTAGTATTAGGGTTAGTATTATGGGTTGGGGGCTAGTATTAGGGTTAGTATTACAGGTTGGGGGCTAGTATTAGGGTTAGTATTACGGGTTGGGGGCTAGTATTAGGGTTAGTATTACGGGTTGGGGGCTAGTATTAGGGTTAGTATTATGGGTTGGGGGCTAGTATTAGGGTTAGTATTACAGGTTGGGGGCTAGTATTAGGGTTAGTATTATGGGTTGGGGGCTAGTATTAGGGTTAGTATTATGGGTTGGGGGCTAGTATTAGGGTTAGTATTACGGGTTGGGGGCTAGTATTAGGGTTAGTATTATGGGTTGGGGGCTAGTATTAGGGTTAGTATTATGGGTTGGGGGCTAGTATTAGGGTTAGTATTATGGGTTGGGGGCTAGTATTAGGGTTAGAATTACGGGTTGGGGGCTAGTATTAGGGTTAGTATTACGGGTTGGGGGCTAGTATTAGGGTTAGTATTATGGGTTGGGGGCTAGTATTAGGGTTAGTATTATGGGTTGGGGGCTAGTATTAGGGTTAGTATTATGGGTTGGGGGCTAGTATTAGGGTTAGTATTACGGGTTGGGGGCTAGTATTAGGGTTAGTATTACGGGTTGGGGGCTAGTATTAGGGTTAGTATAATGGGTTGGGGGCTAGTATTAGGGTTAGTATTACGGGTTGGGGGCTTTAAGACTTAGGGTTAAGGGGAATTTTAAGGGTGACAAAGCAGCCGCTCTGAATTGTCCTCATTTTTACTGCTGAGGTGAACTCACCGCAAAGCATTGTCCTCTATAGACCCCAACATAGTGGCTTATAGTGCAACTTCACCAGTCCACTCATTATCATCAGAGATAGACACAGAAAGACAGGCAAGACAGACAGATACACGGACAGAGATGGTGCGGAGACCAGTAAAGGTTTTCCCTTTGTTTTTAAAACAGGTCTATTTTTTGTCTCTAGATATCAGCAGGGGGCTTGTCCAGTTCCTACAATGAGATATTATGTGTACTGCAGCATTTCCAAAAGGCTGGACAATAATACTGAGTTAATTTGAAAGCTCCAGTGAGTAGTTTGAATGTGCCCAGCACCTGTTTAATGAAACTTGCCACTGTTAGCATTAGCACAGTGGGACAGAACCATTCATTGTGCCCCTGTCGTTAAGTACCTCCCAGTGGGGACCAACCATTACATACATCACTGTCAGAAGGTCACTTTTGTGGCCCTGACACTGTAAGCCAGCAAATGTGTGACTCTGGCAGCTGGAATATCAGATATTAGACAATGAAGAGACGAATGAGGATTGAATTTCAGTGTCTACTGAATAAAAATCAATGTGTTGTGCTAGGAGTATTGCAACCAAGTATGTAGATCAAAAGACAAAGGGTTGGAATCATGCCACAAATGCTTGGAAATGTTTACACTTTGGGGAAGAATATGGCATTTAACAAGCACTTCGCAGAGGCCTTGAACTGTGGACCAACTCTGGGTCTCACTAACATCTAACAACACGAGTGGGTCTGAATGGGATGGAGTCTGCCACTAGAGGCAGGGAACCAAATTGGGTGTTAGTGCGCAGGAATTTTATTCTTAGTTCCCAACCCAGATATGTGACTACTGCCCTTCCACTGGAATCTGCTCTCAGACAGGAGCCGCCGGGGCAAATCCGGCAAGTTGTCGAATATGTTTAAAATCTAATAAACCTTGTGTGTTACCGACTACTGCCCATAATCTGTTTTATTTGTGCAGCTCTAGGAAAAAAAAGGTAGTAATGATGCGGGTATTATACCTCCCAACTGTCCCAATTTTTTGGGTCTGTCCCACTGAGCTCTACCTCTGTCCCGCTTTTCTGCGCTCTAAGCACCGTGCCTGGACTCTACCTCCCAAGCTCTGCCCCCAGCATCCCGATTAGTCAGGGGGGAAATGTTGGGAGGTATGAGGTATTGTAAAACAAAATAAAAGCATGTCAGTGTTGTAATTTAACACAATCCAGAAACATACCATTGAATGAAAGTATTTCTAGGATATCTAGGATAGGCACCAGGCTATCCTACATATAAGATAGTGAACTGGGGACTAATAAAAGTATTTAGAACATTGGGCAGACTAGATGGACCGAATGGTTCTTATCTGCCGACACATTTTATGTTTATATGTAGTTCACTAACCAATTAAACTAAAAGGTCTAGATGGATAATGCAGGAAGCTGGTCACAGGGTTGATGGTAAATCATTGACTTAGAAACATAGAAACATAGAATGTGTCGGGAGATAAGAACCATTCGGTCCACCTAGTCTGCCCAATTTTTTTGAGTACTTTTATTAGTCCCCCGTTCCCGGTCTTATATCTAGGATAGCCTTGTGTCTATCCCACGCATGCTTAAACTCCTTCACTGTGTTTACCTCTACCACTTCTGCTGGAAGGCTATTCCATACATCCAGTACCCTCTCAGTAACGTAATACTTCCTGATATTACTTTTAAATCGTTGCCCCTCTAATTTAAGACTATGTCCTCTAGTTGTGGTAGTTTTTCTTCTTTTAAACATACTCTCTTCCTTTACTGTGTTGATTCCCTTTATGTATTTAAATGTTTTTATCATATCCCCCCTGTTACGTCTTTCCTCCAAGCTATAGATGTTATACAAGCTATACACTTGGGGCTAACGTTAGTCTATGGAGAAAATAGCAAGGCCGGTATTTTTTGAAGAAAAGGTGGCAACCATACATTTTATAAACCTGAATATGCAAACTATAGATGGTCAGCTGGTGATCAGGTTTTGCTTCAGTTTTGCCCAGCCAGCGTTTGACAGCTAAGCATTATGGGAACTCCTTAAAGCTGCAGTCACACATAAGGCAAATACCCAGTCTGCAAGACAATAGGGTACAAAGCTGGTGCAATAAACCAGAGTGCATCCCATTAATGGGGTCCACAGAAAACATGCTGTCCAGTATCACAGTCAGCCACATTGGATAGTCAGTATGGGGGTAGAAATGGTTTCTACACAAGGACCCTTAATGGTGTCGTTCTGTCACTGACAATAGCACCAGTTTTAATGTGCAGAATATATTAAACGCATGCTGTTTCTGCAGTTGAAACCCATTAAAAAGCTGTGTTATTAAACCATTTACATGTTGGTCCTGCAATCAGCTAATCCTTTACCAGCTCTGCCCACGCACGAGGAAGACACAGAGTGGCGTATATATAGAAATGATTGTCTTTAAATCCATTTAACACAAATTTTGTTGTTTTTCTCTCTTTTTTTTTTTTTAAATCTTAGCCTGTGTTGGAGAATGTGAAGGATATTACCCCTGGGATAAACAATCCAATTCTGCAGTAGAAGATCATCTATGAACCCAACCAAATAATCCAATCCAGGTTCATACAGACAAATGTACGAAATGTTTATTGAACTTGCTAACTTAATCAAAGGTTTCCCCCTGTGACGCCCTTTATTAATGCAATATGAAATGGAGAATCTGACAGCAGGGTCAAAGAAAGGGAAATAGCGCATGTGTTTGTCTTATAGAGAAGGCTACTTGTCAAGCTTCAGCTGTGTTGGACTCCCACTCCATCACTCTCAGTTCTGCAGCATAATTAAAGCCATTCACCCTCCTGCAAAATGACCATGTGAGCACCAAGACACCAATTGTTGGCCAGTAATGTAGGAGCCTGAATGGTGGGTGTTTACCATAACGCTAACTGTCCTACTTTAACCGGGACAGTTCCGATTTGGAGGTCCGCCTCTGTCCCATTTTCTGAGACGGAGCTCAGCAGGATTAAGGACCACAATTTTTGCAGAGCGGTCAGGGTGATAGACAGTACCAGCGCGCATGCACGGTAGACGCTAACACTTGACCTCTCAGGATCCGCCCCTGGTGTCCCGATTCGGCGGGGTGAGGAGATATGATTTACCAAGGTGCACAGTGGCTTCAAAGAGACTCTGGCATCTGAATTAACTGAAAAGTCCATTTGCAGCTGCTGCAAGGGGGTGAACTTGAAGATGCCTGTGAGATACCTCACTGGGCTAATGCACCATCTGCTCAACCCTGAGGGTTACAGGTTAAATTCCTGGTGGGGTGACTAAGCCATTCATCCTCATCCAGGCAGATAAAATAATATACCTGGTAAGGATAAAATAAAATAATAATTTGAGTAATAGTAACATCTCGTTCATGCACTTAGAAAACCAGAGAGTATCTGAATATACCCTTCCTGGTTAAACACCTAACCCCTTAAGAAAAAGGAACATGCCAGGCAAGTCACGGGGAAACTGACATGTCTGCAGAGTGCCTGGCTTTGACAGTTTTAGTCTCTCCCTTTTCATTAAGTTAGCCCTAGGGTTTGGGCTAGTGTTTGGTTTAGGGCTATAATGTCACTTTTTTGATGCTGAAAGTCTAGTAGTTAGTTAGTTACTAGTTAGTAGAAAGCAATGCGTTACTTTTAATTATTGCCTTAAAACTAGCAAAAAAAAAAGTTAAAAATATAAAAACAAGTGGTGTTACTAAACTCAAGACAAATATTAGAATCTATATAGCAGTAACATTTTGTAGAGGCGTAAAAGTTAGAAAAAAATAGTTTTATAGTAAATATTATTTTATTGTAAATTGTGATGTAGTAAATATGATCAAAATAATGGCATCTAAACAAAGCACTTATTATCTAGGGGAAAAAAATAATAATATATAATTTGTGTGGCCACAGTAATTGAGAAAAAGATAACATACAGCTAAACACAAACACCACAGTGTCAAAATAGCTATTGTCACAAAAGGTACAACATTTAAAAATCAGTCTGGTAATGAAGTGGATTAAGTCAATAAGGACTCAATTCTGCCACACTTATATTGAGTTAGGATCTAGGTTGAGGCTGGGAGTAAGGGATTTAAGTTTCACATAAATGGGATTAGGTTCTTGGTCCAAGACTCTTCATGAACAGAAGAAAGAATTGACATTTCTTAAGTGTATTTTTATATTTAAAACATTTAAACAGTACGTCCAAGTCTTCAACCATGTAATTCTATAAAGCAAGGCATGACAAATGAGAACCAGACTTACCAATTCTGGAACAAGGCAAGCAATGTTTTAGAAGCCAGGCAAATGCTACTTCCAGTGAGGTTAATGCAAAACAAGTTAGAAGCAAGCAGTAGGGTTCTTAGGAGCTGTTGCTCCCTGGTCTGGGATTTGTCAAGCTCTGCATTAGTGAATATAAATGAAGCTCATGATTTAAATGTAAATCACCGTAGCAACCATCAATGCAAGTCTTAAATTACAATGTTTAGTACTGGTTGAGTATCCCTTATCCAAAATGTTCGGGACCAGAAGTATTTTGGATAATGGGTCATTTCAGATAACGGATCATTTCCCCCTATAATATATATTAAAGCCTCTCAGCACTTGTGAAATACAACATAATTCGTGCAAATACTGGATAGAGCAAATAAATCACTATGATGTAGCTGTGCTGTCCGTTGTATTGCCCTTTGAGGGTGTGGGGGAATCTGCGCATGCATGGAAAGTCTATATCACAGCTTAAAGGGGCTGGAGGAAATAGATGTGCGCTTGTTTTTGACAAGGGCAGCAAAATTCTCAAAAATGTTTGGATAACAGATCATTTTGGATAAGAAATACTCAACCTGTATTAGAACATACATATTGTCAGTATAAAGGACAGCTAACAATACATAACATTACAGACGCTACCAACAAATCCGGGGAGGCTCCTAAAATCCCTAAAAACGATGAGGTCACCCGTGACCCAAATATACATGCATAAGTCTATTATTTGGACCCCTGCAGTGTTATGTTCTAACTCTTTTCCATGCCCTGTGCATAATGTCTAGCGCCTGTGTGTGCTTCTTCTTACTTGTTAAGTCTCATCTAAAATCTGCTTGTTATTTACTGTGTTTTCCTGTGCATGCACCTCGCCGACTGTGCGAGCTGGAGAGATCCGTCTTTCAAGCAGCCCCGCTACGCACGCCGCAAGAAAAGAACGAGCTGCTGAATTTGCAATATTCTCTCGCCCCCATCCATTAGCCGGATTGGAAAAACAAGAGGGAGCTCAGTAAAAAACCCAACTTAACAAGAATTACAGCTCCCAGCCAAATCTAAGAAAGTACAATTTTTATGGGCGACTTTGAAGGCTTTTAAATCACTGGCCCTACAAAGTATAAAGGGATGCGATGTAACTCACGGACCACAGACAGGGCAAAGCAATTATGTAACCCCTCCTATTGCTCCATGTAATCTCTCCTGAAATAACTCCTATTACTCAACCTCTGCCTCTGACCTCTCCTATTACCAAGTACATTTGTAATTCCTTCTATTTCTCAATCTTATGGCTCCCCATGTGGTCGACCACAAAATAATGAATTTTCTCGACAGACTGGGAAAATACCAAACATCCAATTCTGGTTTATAAATGAACGTATGGCCGCCCTACCCACGTGCCTCTTTGGCATGAGCAGGCAAAGTATCAGCTGAATGACAGCAATGTCTCTGGCAAGTAGGGTTACCACCCTGCTGGTATTTGGTTAAAAAAAAAAAAATCCCACCAATTTAACTGTACATCACCTGACTCACCTCATGTGACCTCAACTCACCTTTTAGTGAACAGACCCCACTGTGGCTGTAAAACTGGACAGAGTTTCTGTCTGTCATGGGACGTCTTACAGGGACACTTTGCGCCCACTGTGCACCTTATTATTCCTCCCCCAGACTAACTCCTGCTCCTTATCTGAGCTCTGAATGACAGGCCTGTTCCGAATCCCATGTACTCTGTGACTGACACTGATGATGTGTCAGGAAAGAAGAGTTGTTTTGTTCACTATCACAGTAAGATGTCACTAGTGTGCCGCAGACAGCCTTTACCCATCAAATTTATTTTCCCAGCTGTCACTGTGTCTACTGCTATCTACATTTTTTTTTTTTACATTTTCTTAACACTTTCTTATGCATCCCTTCACACTTCAAGCTGTTTATTTTTTTCACTAAAGCAGTCTCCTGTTTGATTTATCTCATCGTTTATTGACAGCTGCACCAAATCTATCTCTTTTTGTCCAGTTTTTGCTCTTGCCGTTCTCTATTTGGGGGCCAAAGTTCTAAAAGTGGAGCGAACCCAGTGAAAATTCCATTGTTTCCCTGGTGACTGCACCACTTCTAGACCATTCTTTGTGAATGACTGCCAGCGTTTCAGGCTACAAGAGTCTCACTTTGCAGCAGTCTCTCATGTATTGCGTTCCGTCTTGTCTCACCTCAGTTTTAGCGATAATATCTTTGGAACCTGTTTTTCGCAATCTAATAAATCTAATAAAATCCCACTCTCATATTTGTTTGCCTGTCTGTATTTGGCAACCTTTAGCCTCTTCCAATCCTCCCCTTTCCCTGTTACACTGCCTCTCAGCTCCCTCACTCTCCATCATGCACCTGACTGTCTCCCCTGGGGCTTGCCAACCGTCCACTCTCCTTCCTGACCTTTCACTGTGGCGGAGAGAGCGTCTACAGAGAGTGTGAGTGCGTAACCATGGAGACTGATAGAGCAGGACCATGTCAGGCCCTGACATTACTGAGGTAATGGCAAAGTATCATCACAGAATAAATGTTTTTTTTTTATAAGTGGAAGAAATATAAAAGTATAATACCGACTCCGGTTTGATATTACCTTATTATTATTTATTGTACTCAGTGAAGTTACTGAAATAAGAATTTATACATTGTAGTACAGCGTAGTGCCCACCTTGCAAGGAGTTATGGGGGTTTTAGTCTGAGATGGATTTTTGAGAGGCTGTAGACCCCTTAGCGCTGGTCTAACCCTAATTTAATAGATATTAGGAAATTTTAAGGAATAAACACACCATAGGAAATCTTTCCCCCACCTAGGGTTGCCACCTGGCCGGTATTTTACCGGCAGGCCGGTAAAAAAATTGGCTTCAGGCCAATGTTAAGTCTATGGAGACAGTACCAAGGCCGGTATTTTTTTGAAGAAAAGGTGGCAACCCTACCCCCACCCCAATATAAAAAAAATATTAAGCAGTCTGCAACTATTGTGGGAGATGTATCAGTTTGGGCGATTAGCTGATATATAACTTGACAGTACAATATCAGCTAGGTGGGAACCCTACTACAGAGGTAGAGATTGGAATTCTGGGACAATGAGTAGGAACATTCTATTAGCTTCCAAGGTGATTGGCCCCAGAATTTCTCTCAACACGCTGCCCCCCTCTCTAAAATTCATCACAGCCTGGATTTCTGGATAAGCTCAGAAATGTATTTAGTCAGTTAGTGATCTTGTATTGCAGGACTAGATAGACAGAGAGCCAGCAGACTGAAGTGAGCGGATGGAATAGGTGTTGTAACAGGGAATACTTAAATCACAGGTTTCTGCATGACTTCAAAGGAATATTCATTGTGCATCTCTGCTAATGTCTGGGGGAGACAGCTCTATGTTTATCAGACAGGGAAAGATATTGTGTGTTATTCTTCCCTCCTTTATTATGTTATAAACAGTTATAGCAAATTATTATTATTACTTTCATATTCCACAGAACTCTACAAATCATTCTCACCATATATACAGCTAGGTGCAGCCATAAATCATATCATAGCCAGGTATTTATTTACACACAGCTATACATACAGAAATATACTGCTCAACTTGTACACTGCTATCAAATCACACACAGCTATCTATCAGATCATACACAGCCATCTCTCACACAACATTAGATACACAGCTATCTATCAGATCATACACAGCTATCTTTCAAATTATACACAGCCAACTCTCACACAACACTAGATATATAGCTATCTATCAAATCATACACAGTCATCTCTCACACAACACTAGATATATAGCTATCTATCAAATCATGCACAGCTATCTCTCACACAACACTAGATATATAGCTATCTATCAAATCATACACAGTAATCTCTCACACAACATTAGATACACAGCCATCTATCAAATCATACACAGCCATCTATCAAATCATACACAGCTATCTATCAAATTATACACAGCTATCTCTCACACAACACTAGATATATAGCTATCTATCAAATCATGCACAGCTATCTCTCACACAACACTAGATATATAGCTATCTATCAAATCATACACAGTCATCTCTCACACAACATTAGATACACAGCTATCTATCAAATCATACACAGCCATCTCTCACACAACACTAGATATATAGCTATCTATCAAATCATACACAGTCATCTCTCACACAACACTAGATATATAGCTATCTATCAAATCATGCACAGCTATCTCTCACACAACACTAGATATATAGCTATCTATCAAATCATACACAGCCATCTCTCACACAACATTAGATACACAGCTATCTATCAAATCATACACAGCCATCTCTCACACAACACTAGATATATAGCTATCTATCAAATCATACACAGTAATCTCTCACACAACATTAGATACACAGCCATCTATCAAATCATACACAGCTATCTATCAAATTATACACAGCTATCTCTCACACAACACTAGATATATAGCTATCTATCAAATCATACACAGTCATCTCTTACACAACATTAGATACACAGCCATCTATCAAATCATACACAGCTATCTTTCAAATTATACACAGCCATCTCTCACACAACACTAGATATATAGCTATCTATCAAATCATACACAGCTATCTCTCACACAACACTAGATATATGGCTATCTATCAAATCATACACAGCCATCTCTCACACAACACTAGATATATGGCTATCTATCAAATCATACACAGTCATCTCTCACACAACACTAGATATATAGCTATCTATCAAATCATGCACAGCTATCTATCAAATCATACACAGCTATCTCTCACACAACACTAGATATACAGCTATCTATCAAATCATACACAGTCATCTCTCACACAACATTAGATACACAGCCATCTATCAAATCAAACACAGCTATCTTTCAAATTATACACAGCCATCTCTCACACAACACTAGATATATGGCTATCTATCAAATCATACACAGCTATCTCTCACACAACACTAGATATATGGCTATCTATCAAATCATACACAGCCATCTCTCACACAACACTAGATATATGGCTATCTATCAAATCATACACAGTCATCTCTCACACAACACTAGATATATGGCTATCTATCAAATCATACACAGCCATCTCTCACACAACATTAGATACACAGCTATCTATCAAATCATACACAGCCATCTCTCACACAACACTAGATATATAGCTATCTATCAAATCATACACAGTAATCTCTCACACAACATTAGATACACAGCCATCTATCAAATCATACACAGCTATCTATCAAATTATACACAGCTATCTCTCACACAACACTAGATATATAGCTATCCATCAAATCATACACAGTCATCTCTCACACAACATTAGATACACAGCCATCTATCAAATCATACACAGCTATCTTTCAAATTATACACAGCCATCTCTCACACAACACTAGATATATAGCTATCTATCAAATCATACACAGCTATCTCTCACACAACACTAGATATATGGCTATCTATCAAATCATACACAGCCATCTCTCACACAACACTAGATATATGGCTATCTATCAAATCATACACAGTCATCTCTCACACAACACTAGATATATAGCTATCTATCAAATCATGCACAGCTATCTATCAAATCATACACAGCTATCTCTCACACAACACTAGATATACAGCTATCTATGAAATCATACACAGTCATCTCTTACACAACATTAGATACACAGCCATCTATCAAATCATACACAGCTATCTTTCAAATTATACACAGCCATCTCTCACACAACACTAGATATATGGCTATCTCTCACACAACACTAGATATATGGCTATCTATCAAATCATACACAGCCATCTCTCACACAACACTGGATATATGGCTATCTATCAAATCATACACAGTCATCTCTCACACAACATTAGATATATGGCTATCTATCAAATCATACACAGCCATCTCTCACACAACACTAGATATATGGCTATCTATCAAATCATACACAGCCATCTCTCACACAACACTAGATATATGGCTATCTATCAAATCATACACAGTCATCTCTCACACAACACTAGATATATAGCTATCTATCAAATCATGCACAGCTATCTATCAAATCATACACAGCTATCTCTCACACAACACTAGATATACAGCTATCTATCAAATCATACACAGTCATCTCTCACACAACATTAGATACACAGCCATCTATCAAATCATACACAGCTATCTTTCAAATTATACACAGCCATCTCTCACACAACACTAGATATATGGCTATCTATCAAATCATACACAGCCATCTCTCACACAACACTAGATATATGGCTATCTATCAAATCATACACAGTCATCTCTCACACAACATTAGATATATGGCTATCTATCAAATCATACACAGCCATCTCTCACACAACACTAGATATATGGCTATCTATCAAATCATACACAGCCATCTCTCACACAACACTAGATATATGGCTATCTATCAAATCATACACAGTCATCTCTCACACAACATTAGATATATGGCTATCTATCAAATCATACACAGCCATCTCTCACACAACACTAGATATATGGCTATCTATCAAATCATACACAGCCATCTCTCACACAACACTAGATATATGGCTATCTATCAAATCATACACAGTCATCTCTCACACAACACTAGATATATAGCTATCTATCAAATCATGCACAGCTATCTATCAAATCATACACAGCTCTCTCTCACACAACACTAGATATACAGCTATCTATCAAATCATACACAGCTATCTCTCACACAACATTAGATACACAGCCATCTATCAAATCATACACAGCTATCTCTCACACAACATTAGATACACAGCCATCTATCAAATCATACACAGCTTTCTTTCAAATTATACACAGCCATCTCTCACACAACACTAGATATATAGCTATCTATCAAATCATACACAGCTATCTCTCACACAACACTAGATATATAGCTATCTATCAAATCATACACAGCTATCTCTGACACAACACTAGATATATGGCTATCTATCAAATCATACACAGTCATCTCTCACACAACACTAGATACACAGCTATATATCAAATCATACACAATTATCTATCATATCATACGCAGCCATCTCTCACACAACACTAGATATATAGCTATCTATCAAATCATGCACAGCTATCTCTCAAATCATACACAGTCATCTCTCACACAACACTAGATACACAGCTATCTATCAAATCATACGCAGCTATCTCTCACACAACACTAGATATATAGCTATCTATCAAATCATACACAGCTATCTATCAAATCATACACAGCCATCTCTCACACAACACTAGATCTATAGCTATCAAATTATGCACAGCCATCTCTCACACAACCCTAGATATATATAAATATATATATATATATATATATATATAGACATTTGGTTTATAGACTTTCGGTTTATAGAATACATGTAATGCTATTGCTATTCTATAAACCGAAATAGAGTCCCCATTCATACGAATAGGTCAATTGACCTATTTGTATGAATGGGGACTCTATTTCAGTTTATAGAATAGCAATAGCATTACATATATTACATCTGAGAGTCAAATAGAACCGTCAAATGCTGTTCTTACAGCGCACTTTGAAAAATTCTAATAGTTTTGTGTGCTAAATAGTACATTTGCGTCTTGCGGTGCACTTCATATCTGAGAGTCAAATAGAACAGTGAAATACTGTGGTTACAGTGCACTTTGAAAAATTCTGGCTACCTCCTCCTCCTCCTCCTCCAGCGCCGCTTCCACCTACACCACCACGGTCACCGCCTCCTCAACCTATGGGTCACTTAGTATAAACTGAAAGAGAATACCCTGCACTCCAACCCTCTCTCAAATGGATAATTCTGTTGATCCCCCTGGCAGACATGCTTTAGATTTATGTTCTTCCAAAGCTAAAATCAAAGATTCCATCTAGTGCTATTTTATGGCTCAGCTGTATTTGTAATTTGTATGTATTTTATATTATTTGAAGTTATTTCCCTATCCACATTTGTTTGCAGGGCACTTGTCTTACTCTTACCCCCATTTTACTTCCTTTTGCAGCCCTCTAGCCCTTTCCAGGACTTTTTTAGAATGTCCCCATTGACTTCAATGGGGTTCGGGGTCAAGTTCGGGGACCTGGACTTTTTTCCGAAGTTCGGCCAAACCCGCCGAACCCGAACATCCAGGTGTCCGCTCAACTCTATTAATGATATAATAGGCTATATAGGTATGAAGTTTAATTAAGGTGATATTCCTATAACTGAAACTGGTTGTATATGTTATTTTGACTTGTGAGAGTATGTATTTTATGTCTTTAAGGATATTATTGTTACAGTGTGTGATAGAAATATACACAGCTATCATTGATATACACACACAGCTATCTATCACTGATATACACACACAGCTATCTATCACTAATATACACACACAGCTATCTATCACTGATATACGCACACAGCTATCTATCACTGATATACGCTCACAGCTATCCATCACTGATATACACACAGCTATCCATCACTGATATACACACAGCTATCTATCACTGATACACACAGCTATCTATCATTTACATACACACAGTTATCTATCACTGATATACACACACAGCTATCTATCACTGATATACACACACAGATATCTATCACTGATACACACAGCTATCTATCACTGATATACACACAGCTATCTATCACTGATATACACACAGATATCTATCACTGATACACACAGCTATCTATCACTGATATACACACAGCTATCTATCACTGATATACACACACAGCTATCTATCACTGATATACACACACAGCTATCTATCACTGATATACACACAGCTATCTATCACTGATATACACACACAGCTATCTATCACTGATATACACACACAGCTATCTATCACTGATATTCACACAGCTATCTATCACTGATATACACACACAGCTATCACTGATATACACACAGCTATCTATCATTGATATACACACACAGCTATCTATCATTGATATCCACACAGCTATCTATCACTGATATACACACACAGCTATCTATCACTGATATACACACACAGCTATCTATCATTGATATACACACACAGCTATCTATCACTGATACACACACAGCTATCTATCACTGATATACACACACAGCTATCTATCACTGATATACACACAGCTATCTATCACTGATATACACACACAACTATCTATCACTGATACACACACAGCTGTCTATCACTGATATACACACACAGCTATCTATCACTGATATACACACAGCTATCTATCACTGATATACACACAGCTATCTATCACTGATATACACACACAGCTATCTATCACTGATATACACACAGCTATCTATCACTGATATACACACAGCTATCTATCATTTACATACACACAGTTATCTATCACTGATATACACACACAGCTATCTATCACTGATACACACTGCTATCTATCACTGATATACACACAGCTATCTATCACTGATATACACACAGCTATCTATCACTGATATACACACAGCTATCTATCATTGATATACACACACAGCTATCTATCACTGATATACACACAGCTATCTATCATTGATATTCACACAGCTATCTATCACTGATATACACACAGCTATCTATCACTGATATACACACACAGCTATCTATCACTGATATACACACACAGCTATCTATCACTGATATTCACACAGCTATCTATCACTGATATACACACACAGCTATCACTGATATACACACAGCTATCTATCACTGATATACACACACAGCTATCACTGATATACACACAGCTATCTATCACTGATACACGCAGCTATCTATCACTGATATACACACAGCTATCTATCACTGATAAACACACAGCTATCTATCACTGATATACACACAGCTATCTATCATTGATATACACACACAGCTATCTATCATTGATATCCACACACAGCTATCTATCACTGATATACACACACAGCTATCTATCACTGATATACACACACAGCTATCTATCATTGATATACACACACAGCTATCTATCACTGATACACACACACAGCTATCTATCACTGATATACACACACAGCTATCTATCACTGATATACACACAGCTATCTATCACTGATATACACACACAACTATCTATCACTGATACACACACAGCTGTCTATCACTGATATACACACACAGCTATCTATCACTGATATACACACAGCTATCTATCACTGATATACACACAGCTATCTATCATTTACATACACACAGTTATCTATCACTGATATACACACACAGCTATCTATCACTGATATACACACACAGCTATCTATCACTGATACACACTGCTATCTATCACTGATATACACACAGCTATCTATCACTGATATACACACAGCTATCTATCACTGATATACACACAGCTATCTATCATTGATATACACACACAGCTATCTATCACTGATATACACACAGCTATCTATCATTGATATACACACACAGCTATCTATCACTGATATACACACAGCTATCTATCATTGATATACACACACAGCTATCTATCACTGATATACACACACAGCTATCTATCACTGATATACACACAGCTATCTATCACTGATATACACACACAGCTATCTATCACTGATATACACACACAGCTATCTATCACTGATACACACAGCTATCTATCACTGATATACACACAGCTATCTATCATTTACATACACAGCTATCTGTCTGCCCCTCTCTCTCTGTGATAAATGTACGCCTCCTAATGAGCACTGCTGATAAATTCGGAGCTGCAGCCCGAGGAAGATTTAACTTCTAATGAGATAACGAGTTTGGAATGACAATTTGGGTGCTTCACAGCCCCTCTCCTCCCATCCCCTGCACCTCATCCATCACTGGGAACACACCTTTATTACCAGTCATAGAGCATTGCTATATGTTCTACTTCTCAAGCATCAGACCTATACAGTCTCCTAATCACCCCTTACACGCTATATAACAACACTACCATTACTCATACAACTTCTCCCTATGACAGTGATGGCTAACCTTGGCACTGCAGATGTGTTACAGGGCATAAGTCTGGTCAGCCAGAATAATGCCTAGAGTTGCCACCTGGCCGGTATTTTACCGGCAGGCCGGTAAAAAATTGGCATCAGGCCATGGAAACAGTGCCAAGGATGGTATTTTTGTGAAGATAAGGTGGCAACCCTACTAATGCCTAACTGAGCATCATGGGATATGTAGTTCCAAACATCTGCAGGGCCAAAGTTAGCCACCACTGTCCTCCGGAATGGGACAGTTCTGTGCGACCACTTCATAGTGGTGACTTCATCATGGGAGTTTGTTAGTATTGGGGATCAGAGTTAGTCTTAGGGTTAATTTGAGACTTAGGGTTTGGGTTATGGGTTTGGGTACTTTTAGGGTAAGAAAGGGTTATTTTACTATGAGGGTTAGTATTTGGTGCTGATACCACTTTACTGCCGAGGTGAAAGGGCCACGAGCAAGTGACCTAGACCCCTGCCCTATGCCTTTGTGTATCTTATTGCATATTAACTCTTCTTCAGCTAAGGTTTGACAAAGCTAGGGAGTCATGTGGTCTAAAGGTTTTACAGACGTTTTCTGCATTTTTGAGTCTTTTAAACAGCAATTGTTTAGATTCAGGTATCTCTATTGCCATAAAAATTATTTACAAATTAGCTTGGCCACTGAATTTGCTGTCTGGCTTCTAAGTATTTGCAGGTTGTCATTTAATGTTAATGGGGTCCAGGGAAAACATATTTTTATGGGGCCCCATCCTACCATATCATACACATATGAGCATAGTTTCCAACGGTCCCAAATTTGCAGAGCAAGGTTTTTTGTTTTTTTTTGCACGGGCATTATTAATGCCAAGACACCATCTTGGCATTAATACTGCCCATGCACAGTGCTTGGCATCCATAGACTGAACATTGGCTTTCAGAAAAACCTTTCCTGGCCAGTCGGTAAAATAAGGCTTAAATGGCAGGCTCAATGGACTCCTGCAGTGTGCTTGGACACTGTGTTAAAGATGGCCCTGGGTATTTGTCAACTGCTGTCCTATCCAAATGGTTGTAATCCTAGGTGTAACATGGAGTCTACAAGGGCCTCCCTCCTGCATGCCACCCAACATGCCCCTAAGGCAATGAAGGACACAGGGGAAGGGGGGTGTATTTGACTGGGGAGTGAAAGCCATGGCAATGCAACTAGCCAAAACTGTGGGAAACCAGCCCCTTCCTAAGCCACGGGCAAGGCATCCCATGTAGCCTCCATTGCACGACCTTTCTCTTTAAACAGACTGCTTAAGACTGCTCAGCCCCATCTTGGCTCCCTGTGTTGACATTTAGTGAATAGGATCTGGAATAATGTGCAAGGAATTGGAGACAGATAGGATGTGAAGTCGGACAGATGCTGGGTGCCTTCCGCTGACAGATCGGGCCCCACATCCCATGTGCTTGTGGTAGATGCTCAGTCAGTCTCATGTCTCGACTGTCACTTTGCCTCATCTTCTACCTGCCAGCAAATATCCAATAATGCTATACCATTTCCTTACAATAGTTCTCGGCCCAGCTCCATCTCCAAGCCTTTCCTCTCTTCCTCGCTCTTTCCATTTTACTCAGCTCACTTTTTCCTGAACGCTCCGAAAAAAAAAGACAGTAACCAGATCCGCCTGTCAGCACATTTTTTTAAGGTGCACTCTCGAGTACCCTTAAATTCCTGTACGATTTAGAAGAGCAATAAAGGCCAAATATGAGGCAGTAGCTTTATAGATAAAACTTGATATTGTAGAAAGCAGAGTCGATAAAACTAAAAGAACATCTTATTGGTTTCTTCCCCCCCTCCCCCCCCCCCTCCCTCACTTGGCTCGTGAGACCTCACATGGAGTATTGTACGCAGTACTGGAGACCGTATCTCCAGAAGGATATTGATACTTTGGAGAGAGTTCAGAGAAGGGCTACTAAACTGGTTCATGGGTTGAAGGATAAAAGGTTAAAGCATCTCAACATGTTCAGCTTGGAGGAAATATTTAAATACATAAATTGAGAAATTCAGCAAAGTAATGGAGGAGAGTATATTTAAAAGAAGAAAAACTAACCCAACTAGAGGACACAGTATTAAGATTTGAAAGTAATATTAGAAAGTATTACTTTACTGAGAGGGTAGTGGGTGTATGGAACAGCCTTCCAGTGGAAGTGGTAGAGTTTAACACAGTGAAGGAGTTTGAGCATGCGTGGGATAGGCACCAGGCTATCATAGATATAAGATAGGGAACTGTGGACCAATAAATTATTTAGAAATTTGGACAGACTAGATGGACCGGATGGTTCTTTTCTGCCAACACATTCTATGTTTATTCCCTGTCTAAGAGAGAGGTGACACCTCCGAAATTCTTTTATTGGGGAGTGCCAATGGGGCTCCAAAGAGGAGGGGGGTGGAAGGAGTGATACTTTGATCTCAAACAGCCTTTGAATGTGTGGTGTAGCTTCTTAGAAGAAGTCACCCATGGTGGTGGAAAAGTGTTCCATGCATTACTCCGGAAACTCTAGAGTCTAGGTGGGCAACCTTTTTTTTTTCAGTAGAAACACAATTCTGGCCAATGAGATGTAAAATTAGCCACACCTTGAAAAAAATCATGAAATAGGTAGCGCAGATCTTTTCGCGGATAACATTCCACAAATTAGACCTTACCAAGATTGCAAATTCACTTGCAATGGTGGTAATCTTTACTCCCATGCCCCAGTCAGCAGGGTGGAATGATGCCATCGGCCCATTGTGCCTTTTTTCACTATAGCTTTCCCAAGTGGCTGTCAGCAAGGCTATATTTTTTCCGCCACTGCACTCCCACTTTCCGGATCTACTCGCTAACTCATTTATAGCCGCCAGAACTTAACTAAGGATAGAGGAAATCAATCATTTGAAAACCTCTGCTCTAGAAAGCTCGGGACATTGGCCACTTTTTGAGCAAATATGGCAGGGTACATCAGACCTGCAGTTACGTTTGGTGTAATTAACTCTCCCCACACAAGCCTTGGTCTCTGTCTCCAGAAACCCTTGACACTAGACCCTTTATGTTATTGTCCACTCAATATCAATACATTCTATTTATTGCCTATAACAGGGGTCTGCAACCTGCGGCCCTCCAGCTGCTGATGAACTACATCTCCCATAACGCTCTTTCAGCTAAGATGCTGGCAGACGAGTATAGGAAATGTAGTCCTACAACATCTGGAAGGCTGGTTGCAGACCACTGGCGTATAGAGTCTACTCAATAAAGATAATATTGAAACAGGAATTTCAAACTTCAGACCAAGTAGTTGAGTTGGAAATATTCTTCCATTCAGCTGCACTGGAAAAAAATTCTAACTCGGCTACTTTGGTCTAAAATTTGATATTCTCATCTCAGTTCCCTGCAATTCTCATTATCGAGTAGCGCCTTATATGAACCGTTTTAATCCACCTCTATGGAAAAACGGGAAAGATATAAAGCTCGGCAGGACAGCGGGCTATACCTTGGGACAATCGGGACTGTCAAGCTTAAAGTGGGAATGTTGGGGGTGTGCTCTGACCAAACATACAGTGGTGTATCTTGATTTTAGGCTACCCTAGGCAGACAAAATTGGGGCACCCCCCCCCCCCCACCCACGTTGCACATCTACGAAATTCCCTATCACCCACATTGCACCCACACTAAATGCCCCATCACGTCCATTACATGCCCCCATCAACCCATTAACTGGAAGGAGCTAAAGCTTGCTGAATGGTGGGGGAGGCAGTGAAAATGTTTGAAGCACCAGAAGTGCGCTTTAACACACCTCTGGCAAAGTGCCGCCCTAGGCGAGTGCCTTGTATGCCTTGTGGAAGATACACTACTGCAAAAATAGCACAAAGCCATGTGGAAAGGTATCACAACACAGTTCTGGCCTGGAATAATGCAATATATGTAAGGCCATCATGACAAAGGTTTCCTGTCATTTCCCTCACCCTGTCAGTTAAGCCAAGAGCCCAATGAGGGCACGGCAGGGGGGTGGCAATGAGTGGATAGAGGGGATGGCCTTAGGCTATATATTGCAGGATTTACAGGAATGATTTCCTGTTTAAAGTAAAATGACAAGTTCCCTCCCTCCCATCCCTAGGTGACGAAGAAGGAAGTGGCAGCGGGGGTCCCCGAGGTTTGGCGCTTGTGCAGGGGGTTGGTCATCTGGGGTATGGCCAGCCCGGTTGGGCAGTAGCTGTGGGAAGCTAGCTGCACGGGCTCCCCATGGGCTTGTCCCTGGGGAGTGAGGCATGGCTACTGTGCAAACAGGGACGTCAGTAGCCGTGGGTCATGTGGTACGCCTGCGCCAGATTCTCGGGGTCCTGATCCTAGATGGTCTAGGATAAGGCACACGCTACCGCTAAGGTTCAGTAGTATTGTTTCATGTTGTTTATATTTATGGTTATAAAAGCATGTGTTGGTTGGTATATATGTACATGTATATAATGTTTGTATATATATATATATAATTGTATATGCCCGGTTATTTATTTATTTATAAAGTTTTAACCATATTTGGTTTACAGTAATATTCGTTACTTATTTCAGCTATATTTTAGCTGTCAATTTATGTTGCAGCATTTCAATAAAGACTGCGACCTTTCTAGCCACTCAGTTGTCTGTCTCTTTATTGGTGGAGGGGAATGAATTATCAGGTATACCTTGGTCATGTATATTCCTGGTTTAGCTCACGAAAAACTTAAATCATATCCATAGCAGGACTGATTACTCATTTTGATCTGAATGTAATGGATACAGCTGGGCATAGCAAACTGGAGCCGATCACGGATGCAGTGCAAGCAAAAAAACATATATAAAGAAATAAACGATTCGTGAATGTCAAAGCAATGAAAACAGAAGGGAGTTTTAAAATGTCTTGTGTTACCTGTACGTGTGCATTTCCAACGCATTGGTACACAGATGGGAAGGTTTAAAGTTCCAGCCTGGAGCAAAGATCTGACAATAAAGCAGTTACCCTAGAAACCCGTACAGTAACCATGGAAACCAATAGAACTGTCCTGCAATTTGCTCCACTTTTATAATTATCCCCCAGAATAGCTTTTTATGAACGTAATCCTTACATAGAAAAAAAATTATGAGAAACCATTCTGATTTTATAGCTGGCTACAAATATTAGTGGGAATCTATAGGCAGCAATGCTGGGCCGATGTTGTAACAGCGAGGCAGTTACTATAGAAACCAGTGCAAAGTTCCTGCCTTGCGCTAGAACCAGGGTTAGCACTTTTTTTTTTTTCAAATAAAATACCAGCCCTACTATTATCTCCATATCATCTTAACATTGGCCTCAAACCAAGTTATTTACAGGCCTGCCGATAAAATATCAGCTGGTTGGCAGGTCTAGCTAGAATCACTTCATATGCTTTATCCCCAAGATTTCAAATTACAAATGAACAAGGCTTCTTTCGTAATAGATTATTATATTATACTACTATAAATGTAAATTAATATTAATATGCCAGGCTGCAAAAAAAAAAAAAGTACTGATCATTTCACAAAAGGATCCACCACACAATGTAGTAATTTATGGCAAATATCTGTCATGGGAATGTTTTTTTTACCACCACCTTCTGGTTAGCACCATCTACTGATCATATAATAATAAAGGTTATGTGCTGGGGTCTCTTGTTCATCATGCAGCATTATGGGAGCCCTGATATTGGTCTTAAGACTAGTGAGCAGACTGGGAATGTAACTTTTAGCAGCAACAAGAGCAGGAGAAGTCATTCTTGGACATAAATCAGCAAACAGTGAGTTTTAAAGTTAACTCATACCCCCCAAATTCTACCCCTGGAATATTGCGACACTGGGGGGGGTCGAGTCTCAGCGATACTCCGCATGTAAGGTGTCACTCCAACGGGCAACGCTACTGGCCATGCGATCAATTCTGAGCACGCGCACTGTGCATTCTCTGGTGTCCCTGACATGACAAAAAAACGGGACAAATATAAAGCTTGGGACTGTCCCGCATACAGTTGGAAAGATGGGAGGAATGGTAACTACTGCACACATGGTAAATAAAAGAAGCATTATATTGATTCATGTATATATATATATATATATATATATATATATATATATATATATATTAAAAATGGCAGCTTTAACATATTTGAATGAATGTATTTTTAAATTGAGCTGGAGTGTACCTTTACGGTTTAGGCCTATCCACTTATATTCTGTCAAGAATTGGACACAGCTTTTCTACAGAGCAAAAGTGGACCAATCAGCAGGAACATTCCTAGTTTCCATGGTGATTCCTCCACTTTCGAAACTGTCCCCAGAGCCGAATCCTCTCCCGTTACTTCAAATGACTTCCCAATAGTTATTAAGTGATATAAGGACATAATATATATATATATATATATATATGTTTTTTACTACAACCGTAGCCTCTCATACAACCCAGTATCCTGCAGGATTTCATCCCCCCCATCATCTGCCACTATCTGCGTATTGCTCTCTCTTGCTTTCTCCTTTATCTCCCCCGAAGAAAAGACATTTGCCTTGTTGCTTCCATCTCGGTGAGATTGACGGCCCTTTTACCACACAATCCCCCTCTCCTCTCACAGTCATAATAAAACATCCTGTAAGCGGTGGTACAAGTCACTCTGTAACTACTAACGGAGAGGGTATTCGCACTCAAGTCTCCTGTCTAAGGGCTGACAAAATACAAACCAGGTTATGTTATTTTTTTGCTCTATTATGGCTTTTGAGTTCAGTTAAGGCCTACAGGTTAACCATCCTGCAGTGACGGCTATTGTGCTAGGGGGAAGGGGTTAATGAGGAGCCGCTCAGATCTCCTGAAAATGTGCGTGCAGCCACAGCGAGAAGCCAGGGTTATTTATAGACTTGGGTTGCGCTGTGCAGGGCAGCGGATATTGTCTTGTGGCGCTCTCTCTCAGACGGACGCTACTGAGACGACTGCCAGGGATCCCACAATGCTTTGTACTCCTGCTAAGAACCTCAGATAAAGTCCCCAGCTGTGACTTAATTCTGAACCGAAGTGATGTAGCAGGGTTTTATTCAGCGATAGGAGAGGGATTTCTGCTTTCCGATCATGATAAAGTAAGAGGTGAATTCGTGTCCGGAAAGTGTAGTTCACTGTGTGGCAGATGTGTGTCTTGTATCATAATAGCATGATATGGTCAATAAGATGATCCTTTAGGGGACCAGTTCATGAAACTGCAAGGTAAAGGTAGGCACAGGAGTAAAGGCTACTCTACTGAGGCCAGGGTCAGCACCAGTGACCCACATACAGTCCATACATTGGATTTAGCTCTGATAATTGAAGGAAAGACAGATCAATGTGGCGGATTTTAAAAAGGAGTTGGTAAAATGGAGAGGAAATAAAGATAATTCAGGAGGGATAGAGAGTTATAGATGGTCGGATAAAGAGAGACATTAGGAAGCAGTTTGAGATAAGATGGGTGTGAGAGACCCTGGCGTATAATGGAGAGAATAAAATGTTCTGTACCAGTGATTTTTCTGCCTCTTTGGTGGGGAATGGGCACATGCAAGTAATGTTGTTCAGGTGTAAATGTCAGGATTTGGGCTTAGTTAGTTGGAGATATAGTGGTGTTCCCTACAGTAAAAGTGGATTCAGGTACAGGAGTGAAGCTTGGAGGAATGATATCAAATCTGTTTTAGAGAGACAAGTTGTAGAGATTGGTCAGACATCCAGGAGATGGTCAACAGCCAGTCAATGACACGGGACAAAACAGGGGGAGGAAGATCAAGGGAGGAGGGGTAGAGTGAAATGTCAACATATAGGCATTGCTGAAAGCCAAATGAGCTTATATAGGTTTCTTAGACAGGAGGTATAAAGCAAGAAGCACGCATTAGGCCAAAGACTCACCCTAGCGGGACACCACTGGATAACGGAAGGATAAAGATGCTGTGCCAATGAATAAGACAGAAGGATGCAGTGCATGAAAGGGGTGTCATTAGAATACACTAAGGATACCATGAAGTAGGAGGCAATAATAAGAGTTTAATGCAGCAGAGAGAGATAGGACACTTTTCTGAGTGAAAAAAGACTGGTCAAGCAGGTCATAAAGTTGGTCAGAGCTCCTCATATGTGGAATTAGCCTTCCTGTTTCTGCCAAATCCTCAAAACAGATTGTACCTGTTATTAGTTTACAAACTCCTTCGTATACTGTACATGTTGTTCCTTTTTTGTATCAATAATGATTTACCTTGTATGTTCTCCTTCCAACTTTTTTAATTATATGTATGTATGGATTTATTTTTAATCTACTGTTAAATGTGTAACTCCATTCTGGACTGGGTCCCCAGGACATACTTGAAAACGAGACAAATCTCAATGTATTCTTCCTGGTAAAATAGTTTCTAAATAAATAATAAAAATATACACAGTCCAGCATCTTAGAGGTAAAAGGCAGAAGACAGACTAGACAGTAGTTTAAAAGAATAGTGTGGGATGTAAGGACAATTTTCTTGAAATAGTTGTGATTTGAGAATGTATAAACGTTTATTCCAAGGGCCTTGCAGGTTGTGAGTGTAACATTGACAGGTCAGCAGGATTCTGACATTTTTGTCCTTGATGTGTACGACAAGGTCTTGGGCAAAAAAGAGAGCAGTAGGGTGTTGCTACAGGGGGGTGTTCGAGGGAGATATAGAGATCAGATGATAGAAAATAGAGTGTACAAGTAGGGTTTAGATAGCTGATCAACTCCAAGGCAGATAGACAGACGGAGAGGGATAGAGAGATAGGCCTCTGATGCAGCAGTATCAAAAAGGAATATGAGAGGTGAGAAAATAGTGTGACATAGCAGGAAGTAACAGATAGACAGCACAGGATCCCACTGATATTGTTAATATTAAATAAAGTTTTGAGTGCATTGAAATGTCGCAGGCGGGTGAATATCTTTAGGAGCCATTTTAGGAGGTAAAACAATCAAAAAACTTAGGAGCCAGACCTAGGATGTTAAGAGCCATGGTTCCCTGGCTGCTGGAATTTCTCAAGCCTTGTTCTATAGTAAAAGTAATAAAGAGAACAAATTGAAAAACAATGGGCCAAAGCAGGTTTTTCCTGCAGAACTAACTAATTTTAATATGGGATCGAGATATAATACAGGTGGAGCATCACTTATCCAAAGTGCTTGGGACCAGAAGTATTTTGGATAACGGATCATATGGGATCACGGATCATTTTCAACAATAAGATATATTAAAGCCTCTCAGCTCTCATGATATCCAGTAGTATCAATACAAATACTGTGTAGAGCAAACAAATATGTAGCTGTGATGTGGGAACCTGCCGTTAGAGTATCAGGACTGCACAGGTGTCCTAAATGAGATCCATGCATGCGTGGATCTGCGCATGCATGGAAAGGCTATATCACAGCTTAAGGGGGCTGGACACTGACTACACTGGTGTTTGCTTGCATTCGGACAGGTGTGTGCGGAATTTGCAACCTGTACCAATATAACCCCCCACAGGTGCTAGTCAGCGATACACCAACTGTTTCACGTGGGAAGGTCCTGGTTTGGGACTAGTATGCTGCTACCATACCATGCTTCACCCCTGTGGAAAGACTGACCAATGCTTTGTGCGTTGGTTATTCAGCGTTTGGTATTAGCATAGATAGTCCTGTAGACACGCCCCATCAGAGCTTGTGCTCCCCGATGTCCCCCCGCTCTCCCATGAATAAAAGTTATGGCTCTCTGAGCAGCCTGGGTACTGCACTCAAACACGGCTGAGGTGCCAGAGGTTAGCCATAGCTGGCCCAGGTTCTAACGACTGCAGAGGAGTGAATGCTAAATCCTGTAACAGAGGAAGAGGAGACCATACTCAAGGCTGCTACTGTTACCCAGTAAATGGTAAGGAGATGACTAAGGGAGCTTTAATGCAGAGCTCCCCATCTGCCACTCAAAGGTGTTGCCATACAGAGGGGAAATGGGGCCAATAGGCTGCAGAGCTTGCACTCTAAAACACACACACACAGCACCGACACAGTCTGAAGAATGTGAATTCTGTGACAGTCTTCCAGCAATCCTCTGCTAAATCCACCTGTGGCCGTAACTCTCTATTCCCCAGATCCCCCTGTCTAAATGCCAAGGTAGGAGAGGCACAATTTAATACGTCAAATGGGGTTTTAGGCAAAGACTAAAGAACGTCATGTAATCTACAATAAATAAAAACATGTGCTATCAAATATAATTTCTCCCTCTCTCCATTATCCCTCTGTAATCCTCAATAATATTAATACCAACATGACTGAGCATCATATTCATCTCTTAAAAGGTCCTGGAGTTCCCCTGAGTTTACAGAGAACAGGAGAAGGGGATCCTGTATTTATTGTACAGCAATATATAAACATAGTATAGACTTTTATTAATAAACATATATGATCTAATTTATTTATGTACATATTCACCTCTATATGCATGGACTTGGGGGAGAAAACAACAGTAAATACATGCAAAAAGCAAGACAGAAACAAAAAACAAACATACAATCGAAACATAAAGAGGTGTTCTGTAATGACTCGTTAAAGCCAAGAAATCACTGACAATATTACGATCAGGATCAAACCGTTAGGAGGCTAGTTTGGTAATAAATCAACATTTACACACAGACATACATGGGCTTCCTCAGTTACAGGTGAGATGGTATTAAGTAGTTAGATCGATCTTTGTACATATCGGAACAAATTCCTGAATATGCAGAGACAAACATCACACTGGTTACAAAATCTGACACATTAATGCACACATATCGAACGGCTGGAAAATATTAATACAATGCTGTGTCAATTAATCCAGGAATAAAAATGCCAATGCCAATAATATTTCACTACATATATAAATAAACACATAGAACACATATACCCATTTAATATTTCCCTGGCATATAACATGAACCCCCAGGTATAGCAGGTGTTCCCTACACGGGGAGCTTTGGAGAGTCTCCTAAGGATAGGGGCAGGAACAGGTTTCCTAACTTTGCTATCGCAGTTCTAAGAAGCCACATAAAAGACGCCCCACAGGAACTCACAATTTTCTCGGAGGTACCACCTCGGGTGGCATTGAGACCCACGAGCGATGGCAATGTCTGGGACATCCAGTTGGTGACCATTGCCATAGTGCTGAGCACAGCCCCGATTTTCAGTAAGGGGACCGTCATTGTGCCACCGGGGCCACCATGCTCATGGGGATGGCATCTTGTTTGCCACCCCCCCTTGCGGCCCCCGGGTTGGTATCCCTGTGTGTAGGAGTCAAGCTCGGGCAGGCATGGAGTTCTTCCCTGGAGAGGGGGCTAGTACGGATGCACTGCAGTTCCTGCCTGTGTCAGACCTGGGCACTGAGTGAAAGGAGGATGAGAGAGGAAAGGAGAGCGATACATCCCCCCCTCCTTCTCTCTGCCTCCCTGCTCTCCCCCTCCCTCTGTCCGTCCCTGCCTGAGAAGCCACAGGACTGTGTGGGCTCAGCCAGACAGACAAACAGATTTCAATCTCCCTCATTATCTATCAATCCACTCTGCCCCTCCATATGCTGTCTGTCTATCTATACATGCACTGTCTGTCTCTATAGCTATCAGTCTGTCTGTCTCTCTCTCTCTCTCTACATATATATTCATTCATGTGTTGTTTCCATCTCTCTGTATATTTATGCATTTGTATTCTCTCCATCTATATTTGGGGTCCCAGACATCTCTTCCGTAGTCTGTCTGTATGTATAGATGTGCATTCTCTATACCCTGCTACCTACCTACCTGTCTGTGCAATTTCCCTATGCCATCTAATCATAAACAAAAATACCAGCCAATTATACGCTACCGGTCATGCTATTGCAGGGTTGCCGGTCATGCTATTGCAGGGTTGCAGGTCTTGCTATTGCAGGGTTGCCGGTCTTGCTATTGCAGGGTTGCCGGTCTTGCTATTGCAGGGTTGCCGGTCATGCTATTGCAGGGTTGCCGGTCATGCTATTGCAGGGTTGCCGGTCATGCTATTGCAGGGTTGCCGGTCTTGCTATTGCAGGGTTGCCGGTCATGCTATTGCAGGGTTGCCGCTCTTGCTATTGCAGGGTTGCCGGTCATGCTATTGCAGGGTTGCCGGTCATGCTATTGCAGGGTTGCCGCTCTTGCTATTGCAGGGTTGCCGGTCATGCTATTGCAGGGTTGCCGCTCTTGCTATTGCAGGGTTGCCGGTCATGCTATTGCAGGGTTGCCGGTCATGCTATTGCAGGGTTGCCGCTCTTGCTATTGCAGGGTTGCCGGTCACGCTATTGCAGGGTTGCCGGTCATGCTATTGCAGGTTTGCCGCTCTTGATATTGCAGGGTTGCCGGTCATGCTATTGCAGGGTTGCCGCTCTTGCTATTGCAGGGTTGCCGGTCATGCTATTGCAGGGTTGCAGGTCTTGCTATTGCAGGGTTGCCGGTCTTGCTATTGCAGGGTTGCCGGTCTTGCTATTGCAGGGTTGCCGGTCATGCTATTGCAGGGTTGCCGGTCATGCTATTGCAGGGTTGCCGGTCATGCTATTGCAGGGTTGCCGGTCTTGCTATTGCAGGGTTGCCGGTCATGCTATTGCAGGGTTGCCGGTCATGCTATTGCAGGGTTGCCGGTCTTGCTATTGCAGGGTTGCCGGTCTTGCTATTGCAGGGTTGCCGGTCATGCTATTGCAGGGTTGCCGGTCTTGCTATTGCAGGGTTGCCGGTCATGCTATTGCAGGGTTGCCGGTCATGCTATTGCAGGGTTGCCGGTCATGCTATTGCAGGGTTGCAGGTCTTGCTATTGCAGGGTTGCCGGTCATGCTATTGCAGGGTTGCCGGTCTTGCTATTGCAGGGTGGCCGGTCATGCTATTGCAGGGTTGCCGGTCATGCTATTGGCTCCATAGACAAATTTTTTTACTGGCCTGCCAGTAAAAGGCCAGCTAGGTGGCAATGCTAGCTATAACCTCCATAGACTTATCATTGGCATCAGGCCATTTTTTTTTTTTTACCAGTCTGCTTGTTAAAATAGTGTCTGTCCCTTTATCTATCTATGCTCCGGGGTCTCTGTAGGGGTATGTGCCCTCTGTATCTGTTACAGAGGTACTGTTTGTAAAATATTCTCTGTTTACACCTCTCTATTCTCCATATTATCTATAAATACCTAAACACCATCAAACTTCTTGTTGGAGCCAGCTTTTGGTATGTTATGGTTTTCTGTCCCATTCCTTTTCTATTTACCTATATAAATCCGCAAACACTGCTATATAACCCCCCAACCGCCACTTTAATTCAGAGATATTAAATTACCCAGAGCTCCAGTGGGGAGCTGTACAATGAAGGTGCCAACTGTGAGCCCTATCCTATATCTAATATTGGATCTATTGCTACAGGGGTGATTCAAAATCTCCCTGGCTGTCTACAAATGTATACTTTCTATCCTTATTCGTTTATTCCGCTCCCTTTACAACTGTCCTTTTTGAATATTAATAAACTTGTCCTATTATAACTGTTTGAACTTAGATCATCTCTGTTTTTTTGTTTGTTTTTTTTTTTCAAATTATTTCAAAACGTATTTTAAATGATTGGAAGTTGCAGAATAAAATACAATTAAGGATTATATGCATCATGGATATTACAGTTTGCCATCTCTACCTGTACTGACTTAGGCTATTGCAGCGCCAGGCTTACTGCTAAGTGGCCTTGCATTTAATAAACATGATTTCAGATCTGATGCCAGTAGAGATTTAAATCAGGGATGAATGCTTTCTACTTGGCTCCTATCACATTTATACAAGGGCGTAATCATTAAACAGCGAACACCAATATATTGTAACAAATCAGGCCAAAACAGCGGAATTTGAAAAAACGATCCAATTCTCCTGTTGTTCCAAATCTGCTATTTTAGTCTGATTTCTTAATTCACCACTGTTCACAGTTTAATGAACCATATCCCCTATAGCCAGGGAATGAACACTATGCAGTGCCAGATGTTTGCGATGATATTACCCCACCCGGAACAGTGGGGCCAAGTGGAGAAGTATGGCAAACAGACAGCAGTGGGTGCCATATACACCCCACCATATATGTCCAATTGTGCCTCACTGAGGGGAAACCGGTATAGAAAGGGTCCAAATAACTGACATCAGTTCTACCTTCTGATTTTCTACTTACGCACCCCCCCCCCCCCCAAAAAAAAAAACCTAGAACCACCTCTGACAGACCCCATCAGTTTTTCTTTATTCAAAATAATGTTAACAAACTTTTTTAACAAAGCTTTTTCAAAATACAGAAATCACTAGCTGGAAGGATGCAACACAAATCATCTCTGAAGGGATCTTCTTGATGGAGTCCTATCTGTTACCGACAAAGACTAATCCTTAAAGGTTCCAGTATACAGGGCATCTGCTGCTACTAGCTGAGCAGGATGGGCAGCCAATGGGTTTCTAGGACAATTGGGGGGGGGGGGGGGGGTCACTGGATTTTATGGGATTTACCCCAACAGTGTTTACAGAAATGTTCAGAATCTGATGACATTGTATCCCTAGGACAATAGCTACTTAGTGGGATTTACTAAAGGTTTTTTAAACATTCCAGACACATACATCTACTAGAACGTACTTGATCTTACTCTAGGACACTATAGTGTAATGACTCCAGCACTGTATGTAGCACGAAGCTCCAGCTAGTCTCCGATTTCCCTTTTCTGTTGTGATCCTGATCACTTAACATGGGCAGCTGTCAGCTTTTCACCCTAATGCTGTTCCATCATTAGGGTATGGAGAGGTGCTACCGTGACGCCCAATGAATCAGGTTCTCGGCTCTATCCATCAACCATAATTCAAAATATTCTTAGTCCTCAATAAATATTTTCTCTAAGATATAGTGGAGTTCGTTTTTATTAATGATTTTTTTTTTTTTTTTTTTATCTTTAAAACATACAATCCAGACACTACATCACTGGAAAACAAGCTGCCGCCAATGATAAGCAACTCACGCCATCAAGCTGCTGTAGACTGGAATAATTGCATGCTAAGCATCATGGGAGTTGTTGTACACAGCAGTCTAATTGCCAGAGGATTCCCATGCCTGACTGCTGCCCTCTAGCTGTGTCGTTGGGAAATGATGCAAGTCATCCTCAGCTAGGATTTGGCTGTTGAGCAAGCAGAAAGTGGCAATCTGCACAGAGATTGCCTCTCCGGTTCCATCCTCAATTCCCAGAGATTCTGATTAGTGTAGGTCATCACATAATCATTTGTGTAGCTTTAATTTAACCCTTCACAACAGAGAGTATTTCATCTGCTGCCTGCACTGCCGTACCAGATCCCAAATCACAGAAAGGGTTAACCTTGCTTGCTCCAGGGGACCTTGCTAAGAATTGAGAGCTGATGTCGGAATGAATTTTTGATGCAGTGATAGAACCCTGTTCTAAGGTATACAGGAACGCCTGAAATTGATTGCAAGTACATAGTGATCTATCCATGCCATTACTCTGCCATTCTATGTAAACAGCTTTGGAAAGACTGTGTAAATAAAACAAAGAATTCTGATTACTCGTGGATTGTATTTTCTGATTCTGATTGTGCGTCTGAACATATATATCCCAATAGTAGGCCCACGCCTTCTTAACTACCATACATTGTTACATAGTTACACAGTGGTTTAGGTTGAAAAAAAAGACTTGCGCCCATCAAGCTCAACACTTTTTCTAATCCTTGTTGCCAACAGTTGCCAACAATCCCGGATTTGAAGGGTCAGTCCCGTCATATTCAAGGCAGTCCCAGCATAACTCTAAAGCATACACAGTCTAATACAGCAAACATTAAGCTTATTATAGCTCATCATGGCTCCACCATCACCATGTCCCGGGGACCCAGTCCAAGGAGGTTGGTAGGTATGGCTTTCCAATGTATGGCTAAATCAAACTTAAATAAAAGTAGACAGTAAGCTCACACGATCAGAGATTACTACCCCTTTTCTACCACCAAATCCACCTACTGAATATGTTTGTAACCTTACAGCAGAAATTGCTGGTTCTTTATAGGTCATAATTAGTGTTGAGCGAACCCGAACCGCACTGTTCAGGTTCGTACCGAACTTTACGTTTTTTGGACCCCGGACCCGAACACGGACATTCCACTGTATGTCCGTATTGGAGTTCGGGGTTCGGCGATTACATTGTATGTAATGCTATTGGCTTTCTATAAACCGAAATAGAGTCCCCATTCATAAGAAATTCTTATGAATGGGGACTCTATTTCGGTTTATAGAAAAGCCAATAGTATTACATGTATTCCATAAACCGAAAGTCTATAAACCGAAAGACATTCTGTTTATAGACTTTCTTTTTATAGAATAACAATAGCATTACATGTATTCTATAAAATGAAAGTCTATAAACCGAATGTCTTTCGGTTTATAGACTTTCGGTTTATGGAATACATGTAATGCTATTGCTATTCTATAAACCGGAATAGAGTCCCTATTCATAAGAATAGGTCAATTGACCTATTCGTATGAATGGGGACACTCACCCGCATTTTACTTCATTTTGCAGCCCTCTAGCCCTTCCCAGGACTTTTTTAGAGGCATTTTAGTGGCCAAAAGTTTCGGGGTCAAGTTCGACCTCGAACCTGGACTTTTTTCCGAAGTTCCGCTGAACCTGCCGAACCCGAACATCCAGGTGTCCGCTCAACTCTAGTCATAATAATACATGGTTACAGACCAGGCTGACAATCATAGGGATTACACAGTCATACATAAATTACTTTAGAGTGTGAGGGTTTGCTGTCATCTAGTGGACATACTGAGTTAGTGCACACACAGTCACATCACGGTTTACATGTTTTCTTGCAAAACAACCTTGGAGGAATTTAGTGAACCCAACCTGGTAAATCCTATCCAGGTCTGTACGGAGGAGATTCAGATCTCTGCAATGCAGTTATTTATTCCTTTACTCATATAAAGTAATGATTATCCAGTGCAACAGTAATAAAAAGAATGACTAATGACTAGAAGAAGACAGTTTATCCTCCTGGGTCTGTCTGTAGCTTTTGACCACAGCCTATTGTTGGACAATTGTCATTCACTTGCCCTCTGTGTTTCTAACCCCTACCTGCTCCTGTATCTATTGCCTTCCCAAGTCAGTGCAGTATTCTATTCTTTCACCTCCCATCACTCCCCACAGCACCATCCTTAATAAGAGTCGTCTCCTGTGTCCTCTCTTGGGTTCCATTGAAAAACTAAAAAAAAAATCCTAATATCCTGTGCAGAAATGTGTGAACACTAAAATAAATAAATACATGTAACTAAAAGATGATAATAAAAAAAATAATACATAAATAGTGTTCATACTGTGAATATAGACAATACAACAAAATGCTTAATAAATACACGCAGGTTTACTTCGGCTGTGTCTCAGGTCTGATCCAGGTTTGTGCAGAGTGCGGGGGTCTCTCTCTTAGTGCAGATAGAGAGACCCTCGTTTTATGCATGGGATCCGCAGTGGAGGACCTAGTTACTGGTTAATACTTATTCATACCGATTATGACAGATATCCCCCCCACTCCCCCTTTTCTCTATGTTTATTTTTAGCAGGATGACAAGGTAGGAACTGACATACATGCATATAAATATAGAATACGCAAAGGTGGATATTTTTATATTTGGCACTGGTTATGGGCACTTGCCCGGGGACTACAGGTTAAAGGGGACCCCGCTGGGCTATACGAGCAGACATCCTCCGCTGCCGCCCGGCACAACCACCGGGACTTATATGATGAAGCCGGGACCTTCCGGCTTCATCATAAAAGTCCCGGCAGAAGTTTCAGGCGGCAGCGGAGGATGTCTGCGCGTATCGTGCAGACATTCTCCTTCTGCCTCCACTAGGCACCAGGGAGATTTGTGCAGCCGGGGGATGTCTGCACTATAGTGCAGACATCCTCCATGCTGCCTGACACTTCCGTCTATTATGACGGACCGGCTGTCTGTCATAATAGACGGAAGTGTCGGCAGCATGGAGGATGTCTGCACGTATCGGCTGCCCCCACTAGCCACCAGGGAGAGATACAAGGTGAGGGTCAGGGAGGGGGGCAGAAAAAGACAAGGGGAGGGAGGGGGAGAAGAGAAAGACATGGGGGGGGGGAGAGAAAGGAGTGGGTGGGGCAGAGAAGACAAGGGGAGGGAGGGGGGGAGAGAAAGACAAGGGGAGGGAGGGGGAGAGAAAGACAGGGGGATGGAGGGAAGGGAAGAGAGAGAGAAAAGTTTGGGGTGAGGGAGATAACACTGGTGGAGAGAGAGAGACAACGCGGTGGGGAGGCAGCATTGGCACATAAAAGGAAATAAAAACAAGAAGTGCATTTGTTTAATATCATAATTGTTATTAAATATTAAAAAGCAATTTTCATGTGAATATATACAAGTTAAACTTTGTTTTGCATGGCCTGTTCTGTGGGGCAAATTGACACTGGCATGCCAAACCATGTGGGTGCAATAAGAGTGCAAGTCAAGTGCTGTGGGTGCAATATAAGTGCATGGCAAGGGCTGTGGATGCTGTATGGTGCTGGGTTAGGTCCTTTAAGTGCAATGTGGGTGCAGAGAATGGAATAAAAACAAGAAATGTAATTTTTCAATACATTTTTTATAACATATACTATATTTTATATACATAAATAGTTGAGTGTGATGTGAAAATAGTTACATATAACATGAAAAAGTTTACATTTACAAGTTGGGTCGAGGGGGGCCCACTGTTAAAGACTTTGCCCAGGGCCCACCAGGGTCTTAAAGTGGCCCTGTCTGGGGAGATAGGCTGAGGCATAATTCATGGTAACCGAGTATCCCAAAGCCAAGGGCATGGGTAGAAGGAGGAAAATTAGGCAAACATTGGGATAGCTTTCTGTAATAAAAGCTTCACACAAGTTCCACTTTGGTCAAGTCAACATTTCCTTAAACTAGAGGATCAGAAGTTTTAAAGTAACAGAAAAAGTATTAGATACCAAAATAAAGTGAATAAGTTCGCTTGACCCAACACTCAGCACAGTTACCCTTTTCAGTGAGGTAATCTCTTGCAGGTGTTATATAAAGGGAGAAATAAACATAAACTATGATATAGTGTAGTATATTTTGTAAAAAAAATAGGTTTATAAAGTGTTCACTCACATGTACCTGAGCAGTAATCTGCTCAGGAATAGAAACATCTGCAGGCCCACAATAGGTAAATAGATTTGCCACAGGATATCTTACATTTCAGAGAGCTCCAAAGGTGTAACACAGAGGAAGAGAAGGCAGGATTGTAAGTACACACGTTTATTGTGTACAAAAAGCGAGGTCCATTAACACAGGGTTGGATTTGTTTGGTGTGGAGGAACTTGACCTGACCTCAGCCCCAATCGAACACCTTTGGGATGAACTGGAATGGAGATTGTGAGTCGGTCCTTCTCATCCAACATGAGTGCCTGACCTCACAAATGCTCTTACTGAATGAATGAACAAAACATCTGACAGAAACTCTCCAAAATCTTGAAGAAAACCTTCCCAGAAGAGTGGAAGCAATTATTTCTGCAAAGGGGGGGGGGGGGGGGGGACAACTACACATGGTTCTTATCTTCATAGGTTTCATGAATGAACAACTTTTGCATAAAAATTCAGAGTAGCGTGATAAAGAAATCAGAACATTTTTGAATTGTTAGAAAGCGATTGGTAAGATAAACTGTTTGCATATAACAAATGAGAAGGAATGCAAAATGTTAGCACTCTAAAATCCATTGCATAGCTATAAAAAGTACTGAATGTCAATGGAAAAAAAATAAAAAAAGATCTTAAAAATTCCAAACACAATTACCAGAAAGAAAAAAAAAATAACAATTACAATAGAGAAATCGAGCAGAACATTATTACTGCCAGAAGCTAAAAATGTATCAAAGGAAGCACAAGAGAAAATAGATCTGCAATTATACCGTCCGCGGGAAAAAAAATTAAAACCTTTCTTGTTAGATGCATAAATGCCTGATATTTAGGAAATACTAAACAGAAATTAATCAGCATTAAACTCACAGTCAAGCTTTGTATATTATAGTATGAGTCAAATGGGATTTCGAACAAAACTTAAAAGCACATTGTTACTGGGATCATTGCAGAAAGATCACTTAACATACATTATGGCAGACCTTCCAATATGCCTCATGAGCAACACAGGATGTAGGGGGGCATGGTTTTAGAGTGGAAGTGTCCAAAGACCACCTGAGAATTAAATCTGTACTGCAGGATAGCTGTACAGTCCCGCTTAAAGTAGAACCAAACAAACTTTTAGACGGATACTCAAGGCATTAATTCAAGTTTGATGCATGTTGTAGTTTTTAACCTGTATGTGGTACAGGTTGCAGTTAAGTTCCCAGCTCTAGTCTACTTTTGTTTACATTTGTTTTTGTTGGCATTGTAACTGAGATGAATGGGACAGGTTAAGTGCCTGTACAAGGACACTGTGTCAAGGTCTCGGAAGAAAATCATTAAACTGTCTGTCGACGGCTTCATTCGTTTTTTCACCCCAGTTAATGGAGTGGTGGTGACATCACTGTTTTGGCTCCCGTGAGATGCTGTGAACATCCATTTTATGCACAGAGCAGGAGATGTGTTGGTTCATTCTACAGGATAAAAGCGTCCAAAAAGGTTCGGCTTTCAAGTATCGAAAAAAATACAAAACAAAATTAAGACAGGAAAGAACAAATGCATACTTATTCTTTCACTTATTTTTAAAGTATCGGCATTATTATTCATTTTTTTTGTCTTGGTTTATTGCTTCTTTCAACACATAGGACCAAAGAAGATGAATTATGTGTTTTCAGATACCTACAAAGAAGGAGAGCCATTTAGCAACCCAAGGAGGTTACTGGAGTAACCCCATCAGGTCATATCCCCCGACTTCTGTCAAGCCACTGGATAGCGCTACTTTGGATGTACACTATGCTGCACATGGGCAGTACACATTCTCTGGTATCCCAGAGACCAGAGAATCAGATTAGCATCCTGGATTCAGGTCCTGAATCCCGCCGAACTCGACCTCTGATCCCGAAAAGCGAGACAGAAGTAGAACTTGATGGGACAGCAGAACAGACCCCCAAATTCATGCAAAGTGGGAGAGTTGGGGGTTCCTGTCACAAGCGATGAAACAATTCAGCTTTGCTTTCTATAACTTGATTAACATGGCCTGCTCTACACTCTGTTCGCTGTTTTGATGAGGAACTTTACTGTCATTTTGCCTCTAGGAACAATTTAGTTTTGACTTCATTCAAGAAGAAAGGAACTGACACCGTCTTATTGAGACAATAAATGTTAAAATGTATATATCACGGCTTCACAGCATGCACAGCAGTCGCATGTGTAAACCAAGCTGAGATATTTTTCAGTGTACAATACAGAAGCCACGAAGACTGATTATTACTGATTAAAGTGTCTTTTGACAACATGGCGTGGAGAACAGGACAGACCTGTCTTCCATTCTACATCTTTTCAAATCTGACTGGGAAAATAAGTTTATATACACAATTTAGAAAACACAGCAGGGAGTATGCAATTCAGATCAAAGCTAAAGTACACCTGTCATGCACAAATGACAAGAAATCATTTTAAAGACGTTAATAATACATATATTTTTACACATTGAGCCCATTTGATAGTAATAGCATAACATTTTTTTTTTATCACATTATAAGTGTTTATGCTTTACTGATGTGCACCAGATTATCAAAGCCATATCGGTCAAAAGCAACAAAGATGGAGGATGAAACCAGTGCGTTTGGTACACCATTCAATTTGGTGCATGTTGGAGGAGGTGGCAGTGTCCTTCAGTTAAGCATATCTCTCTATCAACATATTTGCAGCAGCTTCGTTACATGGCAGCTTGGAAGTCATCCTTAGAATTCCCCAAAAAAATAAAAATGTCTTTTGAACGGTAATCGCTAGGGGCATCATTCAATTGGACTTTTAATCAGGCAGAAGCAATTTCTGCCTGATTAAAAAAAAAAGTTTTGGGAGCGGGTTAGTGTCTCTTTGAGGTTAAGATGCTGGAGAGATCAGCATTTCTGTGGCAGGCTGATCATACTATTGCAGGGCTCCAGGTTTCTGGCTTGTCTGCAAGTAGGGATAATACTGCGACTCTAGACTAGCGAGTCTCCCATACCATGGTATTTATTAGGAGGGGTTTAACAGGGCTAAGGTCCCTTGGCACACTGGTAGCCACTTGGGTTAAAAGCAGGAATGATAGGTAGAAGGGTTGGACTTGATGGAATTTTGTCTTTTCTCAACCAAAATTTCTATATTTCTATGAATGTAGGTGTCACAAAATGAGTTTAGAGATCCACTGTGACTGGGGCCATTGGAAGGCCCTGAGGGCCAAACACCTCCCTGTGGACTATGGATCCTCATAGGGTAAAGGACAACCCCTCCCCGCAGGATCTATGTGTCATGGCAGCCTGCGTGCCCTAGGCTCCCCTGGCACTGGAATGGGTTACTGCATTCCCAAAAGACAAATCACTGGCCCTCTTGCTCCTTGTTACCTGTTCCCTGGATCTATTATTGACTAGCTCTATGGGGCCCCGTGTTATCCTCTGTTCCCAAAGCCCCAATAGCCTGTCAGTACCCAGGGCCTTTGCCCTGTACACACCTTGGCAGTGACCTGAGGCACCCATTCAGTGCAGCAAGGAATTCAACGCAAGGTGCCGGGGCAAAGCTATTCCAAGTAGTGTGTGCAATTATATGTTAGTGTTGAAATGTGTTCTTATCCAATCAATAAGTGTTTACTGTCCTGTGAGCCATCTATTGTCTCTTGTAGTCTGGATGTCTGTGTCTAAAGGTGTCAAGATTATTTTATGTAAAGTTATACTGTGTTTAATGACCTGTTTAAGATTAGGTTTTCTATTGTTTCAGTCTTACTCAGAGGCGTCACTAGGGTTGGTGTCACCCGGTGTGGAAACTCATGGTGTCACCCCCCTGGATTTCCTCCAATACCATGCCAAACAGATTCCTTAGTAATGCCAGTCAGATGGCCCCTTAAATATGGCACATACAGGAGCCCTGCAAATGATGTCACACACAGGAGCCCATTAACTATGTCACACACAGGAGCCCCATAACTATGACACACACAAGAGCCCCTTAAGTTATGCCACACCAGAGCCCCATAAATTATGCCACCCCAGAGCCCCTTAATTATGCCACACATGGGGTCCAATAAATATTCCTTAGTAATGCCAGTCAGATGGCCCCTTAATTATGCCACACACAACCGCCCCATAGTTATGACACACACAAGCGCCCCATAATTGTGCCACACAAAAGAGCCCCTTAATTATGCCACACATGGCGCCCAATAAATATGCCACACATGGGACAGCCATTAATTATGCGACACACAGGAGCCCCACATGGTGACAATTGTACGATTCTAAAACAATACATATCTATACACACACATCTCTCTATCTCTCTCTCTATAACTAATTGCACTGACAATTTGCTTAATAATATGCCAGTATTATTTTGCCATTTTATATGCCACAGCCAATTTGCCCAAATATATGTCAGTATTATGTTGCCATTTAATATGCCACAGCCAATTTGCCCAATAATATGCCAGTATTATTTTGCCATTAATATGTCATAGCCAGTTTGCCCAATTATATGCCAGTATTATTCTGCCATTTAATATATGCCAATATTTTGCCATTCAGTTATGCCAGTATTTTGCCATTCAATATGCCAATATTTTGCCATTTAATATATGCCAGTATTTTGCTATTCAATATGCCAGTATTTTGCCATTTAATATATGCCAGTATTATTTTGACATTCAATATGCCAGTATTTTACCATTTAATATATGCTAGTTTTTTGCCATTCAATATTCCAGTATTTAGCCATTCAATATGCCAGTATTTTGCCATTCAATATGCCAATCTTATTTTGCCATTCAGGATGCCAGTATTTTGCCTTTCTTTTGCCATTCAATATGCCAGTATTTAGCCATTCAATATGCCAGTATTATTTTGTCATTTAATATGCCAGTATTTTGCCATTCAATATGTCAGTATTTTGCCACTCAGTATGCCAGTATTTTGTCACTCAATATGCCAGTATTTAGCCATTCAGTATGCCAGTATTTTGCCACTCAATATGCCATTTAATATGCCAGTATTTTGACATTCTTTATGCTAGTATTTTATCCCTCAATATGCCAGTATTTTTGTCCCACAATATGCCAGTATTTAGCCATTCAGTATGCCAGTATTTTGTCATTCAATGTGACAGTATTTTGCCACTCAACATGGTTAAATATGTCAGTTTTTAACCATTCAATATGCCAGTATTTAACCACTCAATATGCCAGTATTTTGCTTGTTACTAGTGTTGAGCGAACCCGAACCGCACTGTTTGGGTTCATACCGAACATTACAGTTTTTGGACCCCGGACCCGAACACGGACATTTCCCTGTATGTTCGGGTTGGAGTTCAGGGTTCGGCGATTTAATGGCGCGTTTTGAAAGGCTTTCTATAAACCGAAAAAGAGTCCCCATTCATACGAATAGGTCAATTGACCTATTCGTATGAATGGGGACTCTATTTCGGTTTATGGAATAGCAATAGCATTACATGTATTCCATAAACCGAAAGTCTGTAAACCGAAAGACATTCGGTTTATAGACTTTCGGTTTATGGAATACATGTAATGCTATTGGCTTTCTATAAACCGAATCTCTTTCGGTTTATAGACTTTCGGTTTATGGAATACATGTAATGCTATTGGCTTTCTATAAACCAAAATAGAGTCCCCATTCATACGAATAGGTCAATTGACCTATTTGTATGAATGGGGACTCTATTTCGGTTTATAGAATAGCAATAGCATTACATGTATTGCATAAACCGAAAGTCTATAAACCGACTCTCTTTCGGTTTATAGACTTTCGGTTTATGGAATATATGTAATGCTATGAACGAATGAACGAATGGTTAATAATTCGTCCATTCGTGCTATTGGCTTTCTATAAACCAAAATAGAGTCTATAGAATACCAATAGCATTACATGCATTCCTGCACTTCATATCTGAGAGTCAAATAGAACCGTCAAATACTGTGCTTACAGCGCACTTTGAAAAATTCTAATAGTTTTGGGTGGTAAATAGTACATTTGCGTCTTGCGGTGCACTTCATATCTGAGAGTCATATAGAACAGTCCAATACTGTGCTTACAGCGCACTTTGAAAAATTCTAATTGTTTTGGGTGCTAAATAGTACATTTGCGTCTTGCGGTGCACTTCATATCTGAGAGTCAAATAGAACAGTCCAATACTGTGCTTACAGCGCACTTTGAAAAATTCTGGCTACCTCCTCCTCCTCCTCCAGCGCCACTTCCACCTACACCGCCACGGTCACCGCCTCCTCAACCTATGGGTCACTTAGTATAAATTGAAAGAGAATACCCTGCACTCCAACCCTGTCTCAAATGGATAATTCTGTTGATCCCCCTGGCAGACATGCTTAAGATTTAGATTTATGTTCTTCCAAAGCTAAAATCAAAGATTCCATCTAGTGCTATTTTATGGCACAGCTGTATTTTTAATTTGAATGTATTTTATGTTATTTGAAGTTATTTCCCTATCCATATTTGTTTACAGGGCACTTGTCCTACTCTTACCCACATTTTACTTAATTTTGCAGCCCTCTAGCCCTTTCCAGGACTTTTTAGAGGCATTTTAGTGGCCAAAAGTTCATGTCCCAATTGACTTCAATGGGGTTCGGGGTCAAGTTCGAGCCCGAACCCGGACTTTTTTCCGAAGTTCGGTCGAACCCGCCGAACCCGAACATCCAGGTGTCCGCTCAACTCTACTGGTTACATGTCACCCTCCTTTTCCCTTCCCAAGTAGTTACCTCCTTGCTGCTCCGTGTTCTGGCCGTCACCTCATTGCAGTCTTCCCTCATGAAAGGAGGAGGGAAACACAGCCCCTGGATGTGACGTAATGTCATATCCTGTTGCATTGATCTTGCAGCGGCTGCCAGAAAAAAATTAAATTCAACAGCGCAATGCGCTGCAGGAGGATGCCGCCAGCATGGGTGTCACCCGCTGCAGTCCACACCCCCTGCTGCAACGCCACTTGCCTTACTATCTTATAATTAGATTCTCCGTGCCTCCTGCTAGTTGATGTCATGTTTGTGTGTATATAAGTCTGTGCTGTTTGACAAATAAAGGTTTCTCATTCTTGCTGTACCTAACTGCTATTGGTCCTGTCTGCTCTTTGGGTACAAAAAGCAAGGGTCCAGGAAAGACTTGGTGGGTGAATGCTGAGCTTTAATCAGGGGCTTTCACACAACGGGCGAAGGTGATACCAGCCGTGGGTAGGCTTTCTGTTACAGTAGGGAAGACACATTGAATCCGGATCCCTCTTCAGTGCTATGTTTGAGCTAATAGTCTCTTCTAAAATATTCTATATTTGGGAGATCACTTTACTTTTCATACTTTAAAATACCTCCAAGACCATACATTGAATTAATGTAACCTTAGATGGGATAGGGCAGGATTGGGTATAGGAGATGCTCAATCTACATCTATAAATGTCTCATTAATGTATTAGTTCTGCTTTACGTTTTAGGTGAAAGTGAAACAGCCAGGAAGAGATGGTCTGCAGAGAAAAAGAAGAAAGTATCCTTACTACTTATATTATTGAGGTGTAAGTGTTGTTTATTATATGGCTTTAAAGTGTATTATGTAAGCTCAATTAACACTGTACTAGCTAAACACAACACTCATTGAAGTTAATTAAATGGGATGGGGTCTGTAGACTCAGCCGAGGTGCAATGCACCCACACCAGTGTCTCCCCCTACGTCATGGCACCCGGGGTAGCCCTCCCTCCCTGACCTGGTAAGTACGCCACTGAAGATGACAAGAATTGGCACAGTTATCAATAAAACCAAACACCGTATTTAATAACTATACATTTTGGCCAGCTCTAGTTAAAACTCTCCCACGTATGATCAAATCCTATCTAATTGGTCTTTTACACAATCCTTCCCTTATCAGTCCCGACAAACCTTCCCTTGTGCTTTCCGACTCATTACCTTGTTCCTTGAAGAATTAACTGTAACAACCCATTTAGCCATCCAGAATTCATCCGCGCTGATATAAGTCACACACTTTGTACAATTTATGAGAAATTTCTATAATTAGGATTCTGAGAGCGACAGTCTGGATTTTTTTTTACTGTATTCTTTTTCAGGTGTAAATAAAATAGTTATGTTTAATTTTCTAGATATCCTATTATATTTTGCGGACGCTGTTCATTACCGTAACTTTCATTTATATGGCACCCACAATTGACTCCGCACTTGATACAGAACTTATCGGGCAGGGATGACCGATTTGCGGTTCATTTGCCAAATGCGGCCTATCTGACAGCAAGGAGCAACGCAACCGGCTTAACTACTCATATGCTATTAGGACTGCAAATGAGTCGTTTTGTTTAATTAACGATACTTGAAACGTTTTGGAATGCTTTTGTATCATTGCTACAATACCAAGAAAATGCTGGCCACCAGCCGATCTTCACCATTATCATAAAATACCCAGACATGCTTTTCTGAGCACATGGCCCACTTAAGAAAAAACTTGGACGCCCCTATAATAGCTTGTTACAACCTCCATTAGACGACCAGAAACAAAATCAATAACAAAAACATAAAGAGGAGATATAGTTGGTTGGATTCCAAGTCTTGTGAAATAAAGTAGAGCTTTGAGGGAATTTGTGACTCTTAAGAGGGAAGGAAGAGCTGGATATTATGTAGAATTAATTCCAGAAATAAGGAGCAAATGGGAATGTGTCCTTAGTGTGTATCCTTCCGTTTAGTGTATTATCGCCTTAAGACAGGATTAAGGGGCAACATCTGAGAAGAGGTGATGAGGGAGAAGTAAAGATGTTGTCCATGGAAAATCAGGTCAGAAATGAGTGGGGGTCCAGATCATGAAGGGGTTTGCAAGTATTTTAGATGTAAGCATTCAAGGAATAGAAGACAGCAAAGGAACAGAAGAGGATGAGTGAAAGTGAGGAAAATAACACTGGCAGAGGACAGATTGTAGCAGAGAGACTCAAACCAGAAGAGAGTTGCAATACTTACTCCAGGAGAAAATAAGCTTTTGTACTAGGGTTTTTGTGGCTTCTTGGGTGAGGAATAGGTGGATGAGAGCAAGAGGGATAAAGGAGAGGAAAGAGTTATAAATTCCGACTATGGATGGGTCCATGCAAATTACTCATTAGCCTGTCCTGCTTTCTTCTAACAGTAGGTGTTTTAGAGACACCAGCGATAAGATGGATAATCAATAGATTGTCCAGGTAACACAACTGGGAAATAATAAGTTGTGTTGAACCGAAAGATTAAATCAAGTTTGTACCTTTTTAAAATAGAAATGCTTTAATGAATGTGTACAAATAAAGTGCTTTATTGGAATTTCTCTACTTGTATAGTATGAGCAGGCAGACATCTTGGGTCATAGGAGTCAGATTTTCCTTCATCTTATCAAAAGATTCTAAACAACATGTCCGCCCCCTTGATAGTGCTATACAAAGCAAGAAGAGTTCAATATGGCCCTTTATTTGTATTATTCATTTAAAAAATTTTTACTTAAAATTTCAACACTTGATCCAATATTTCAAAAAAATGTTGTCCTTTAACATTGTCTTGGGGAGAGAATATTACCGTATATACTCGAGTATAAGCCGACCCGAATATAAGCCGAGGCACCTAATTTTACCACAAAGAACTGGGAAAAAATATTGACTCAAGTATAAGCCTAGGGTGGGAAATGAGGCAGCTACTGGTAAATATTACCCCCGATCTGACATTTAATATTCCAGGATATTGCCCCCAATATGTCATTTAATATGCCAGGATATTGCCCCCAATATGCCATTTAATATTCCAAGATATTGCCCCCAATATGCCATTTAATATTCCAGGGTATTGCCCCCAATATGGCATTTAATATGCCAGGATATTGCCCCCAATATGCCATTTAATATTCCAGGGTATTGCCCCCAATATGGCATTTAATATGCCAGGATATTGCCCCCAATATGCCATTTAATATTCCAGGATTTTGCCCCCAATATGCCATTTAATATTCCAGGATATTGCCCCTTAGTATGCTCGTTATGCCACCCTCCTCCCCCCCTTCCCCAGACCCCAGTACTTACCTCTTTCCTGCTCCGTCTCCCGGTGCTCTGAAGGTCCGTGGCTGTGAGGGAAGCGTTGTGAACTCCCCTCCAGCCGCGCGGATCAATAAAGTTTGATTTAAAAAAATACACTTTGTTGACCACTTTGTTTTTTTCAGACACCGACTCGAGTATAAGCCGAGGGGGGCATTTTTCAGCACAAAAAAATGTGCTGAAAAACTCGAATATATATGGAAAATACTCGGGTATATATGGTAATTGACATATATTACTGCACGTGTAAAGCTGTCCAGTGTAGCAATAAAAAAAAATAAGATCTGACGTTTTTAAGGTTTTCTTGGTAAAATTAGTGTAAATTAATTGATTGTGGAAAAAAAAAAAAAAACCCATAGATAAAGAATGTTTTGACTGATCCTTTGATGGCTGGCAAAGGAACAGGATGATTCTGCCAACATGATGAATGACAAGAACAATTATAGGAAAAAAATAACACAAAGGTGTCACCATCTGGGATCACACAGCTAGATGGTAAGGTCTGCATGGTTGATAGGGTGAGGCAAACCTCCACAGTACACAATTTATGTTTAGGATGGATGCCAGGTCATTGGGTCACTGTAAATTTATAGTACAGAACGTAAATTCCCAGAAGACAATTTAAAGCGACTCTAAACCGTAGACAAAATAAATGTTCCAAAAATGATCTGTACTATGTTTTAGAAGTATTGCGTGGAAATGGATATATCAGGAGGAAAATACATTTTACTTGTGTCTGTGGTGTCTCCTATGACATCACCTGTGGCTTGGTATGCAAATTAACTATTTTTCAATAGGGAATGCTACATTTGCATATTAGATCACAGATGATGTCAGAAACAGAAGACACCACAGATTCATTTAAAATACATGTTTCTCTTAATTTATCCACATAGTTGAAATTCTGCTAAACACAGAGTGTAGATATTATTTTTATTCTGTATTCTCACCGTATAAACATTATTTAGCTGGCAAAGTCCCTTTAAGCAAAATGGGTCTCTATCTGTGGTACCCATAACCTGTCACGTACCCCTACATTTGCAGGCCGACCAGGGCAGTTTCCAGTTATTCCTGTTTCCTTTCTTATATTGCCTTGTTTTCTCTTGCTCTGATCCATTTCTGTTTTTTGTTGAGGAGTAGTGTTGTTGAGCGAACCCGAACCGCACTGTTCCGGTTCGTACCGAAAATTACGGTGTTTGGACCCCGAACCCGAACATTTCACTGTATGTTTGGGTTGGAGTTCGGCTATAAACCGAAAGTCTATAAGCCAAAAGACATTCGGTTTATAGAATAGCAATAGCATTACATGTATTCCATAAACCGAAAGTCTATAAACCGAATGTCTTTTCATAAGAAATAGAGTCCCCATTCATAAGAAATTCTTATGAATGGGGACTCTATTTCGGTTTATAGAAAGCCAATAGCATTACATGTATTCCATAAACCGAAAGTCTATAAACCGAAAGACATTCGGTTTATAGACTTTCCGTTTATAGAATACATGTAATGCTATTGCTATTCTATAAACCGAAATAGAGTCCCCATTCATACGAATAGGTAAATTGACCGATTCGTATGAATGGGGACTCTATTTCGGTTTATAGAATAGCAATAGCATTACATGTATTACATCTGAGAGTCAAATAGAACCGTCAAATACTGTGCTTACAGCGCACTTTGAAAAATTCTAATAGTTTTGGGTGCTAAATAGTACATTTGCGTCTTGCGGTGCACTTCATATCTGAGAGTCAAATAGAACCGTCAAATACTGTGCTTACAGCGCACTTTGAAAAATTCTAAGAGTTTTGGGTGCTAAATAGTACATTTGCGTCTTGCGGTGCACTTCATATCTGAGAGTCAAATCGAACCGTCAAATACTGTGCTTAGAGCGCACTTTGAAAAATTCTAATAGTTTTTGGTGCTAAATAGTACATTTGCGTCTTGCGGTGCACTTCATATCTGAGAATCAAATAGAACCGTCAAATACTGTGCTTACAGCGCACTTTGAAAAATTCTAATAGTTATGGGTGCTAAATAGTACATTTGCGTCTTGCGGTGCACTTCATATCTGAGAGTCAAATAGAACAGTCCAATACTGTGCTTACAGCGCACTTTGAAAAATTCTGGCTACCTCCTCCTCCTCCTCCAGCGCCGCTTCCACCTACACCACCACGGTCACCGCCTCCTCAACCTATGGGTCACTTAGTATAAACTGAAAGATAATACCCTGCACTCCAACCCTCTCTCAAATGGATAATTCTGTTGATCCTCCTGGCAGACATGCTTTAGATTTAGATTTATGTTCTTCCAAAGCTAAAATCAAAGATTCCATCTAGTGCTATTTTATGGCTCAGCTGTATTTGTAATTTGTATGTATTTTATGTTATTTTAAGTTATTTCCCTATCCACATTTGCTTGCAGGGGACTTGTCCTACTCTTACCCACATTTTAATTCCTTTTGCAGCCCTCTAGCCCTTTCCAGGACTTTTTTAGAGGCATTTTAGTGGCCAAAAGTTTGTGTCCCCATTGACTTCAATGGGGTTCGGGGTCAAGTTCGAGCTCAAACCCGGACTTTTTTCCGAAGTTCATCTGAACCCGAACATCCAGGTGTCCGCTCAACTCTATTGAGGAGCGTTAATTTGTTCTGTTCCAGTCCGGGTTTTCCTTGCTGCCTGTTTGTTTTAATCCCTAGTTTGTCAGTCATTATACAGGTTTGTTCTATGCGGGTTATTCACTAAAAGGTAAGTCGAGGTGAGTAGCAGGTGAGTTGAAGTGAATAGCAGGTGCAGAGGCGTATCTAGAAACCACCGGGCCCCCTGACCCCACCATGCAACTCCACCCCAGAAATGCCACTTACATGCCTCCCAACTGATCCGCTTCGTGCCTGGCCTTGTCTTATATCTAGGATAGCCTTATACCTATCCCATGCACGCTTAAACTCCTTCACTGTATTAACCTCTACCACTTCTACTGGAAGACTATTCCATGCATCCACTACCCTCTCTGTAAAGTAATACTTTCATTAGTCCCTGACCTTATCTTATATCTAGGATAGCTTTATACCTATCCCATGCACGCTTAAACTCCTTCACTGTCTTAACTTTTACCACTTCTGGTGGCAAGCTATTCCATGCATCCACTACCCTCTCTGTAAAGTAATACTTTCATTAGTCCCTGACCTTATCTAATATCTAGGGTAGCTTTATACCTATCCCATGCATGCTTAAATCCTTTACTATATTAACCTCTACCACTTCTACTGGAAGACTATTCCATGCATCCACTACCCTCTCAGTAAAGTAATACTTTCATTAGTCCCTGACCTTATCTTATATCTAGGATAGCCTTATACCTATCCCATGCATGCTTAAACTCCTTCACTGTCTTAACTTTTACCACTTCTGGTGGCAAGCTATTCCATGCATCCACTACCCTCTCTGTAAAGTAATACTTTCATTAGTCCCTGACCTTATCTTATATCTAGGATAGCCTTATACCTATCCCATGCATGCTTAAACTCCTTCACTGTCTTAACTTTTACCACTTCTGGTGGCAAGCTATTCCATGCATCCACTACCCTCTCTGTAAAGTAATACTTTCATTAGTCCCTGACCTTATCTTATATCTAGGGTAGCTTTATGCCTATCCCATGCATGCTTAAATCCTTTACTATATTAACCTCTACCACTTCTACTTGAAGACTATTCCATGCATCTACTACCCTCTCAGTAAAATAATACAAAGTTTCTGACCTCCACTGTATTAACCTCTACCAATTCTACTGGAAGGCTATTCCATGCATCCACTACCCTCCCAGAAAGTAATACTTCAATTAATCCCTGGCCTCATCTTATATCTAGAATAGCCTTATGCTTACACTCCTTCACTGTATTAACCTCTACCACTTCTGCTGAAAGGCTATCCCATGCATCCACTACCCTCTCAGTAAAGTAATATTTTCATTAGTCCCTGAACTTATCTTATATCTAAGGTACCTTTATGCTTATCCCATGCATGGTCAAACTCCTTCATATATTAACCTCTCATCCACCACCCTCTCAGTAAAGTAATATTACTTTTCTGACCACAAAAAAAACATCAAAATATTTCCAGACTTGGGCTTGAGGTGGACCCCAAATACATGTATATAACTTGCTGCATGTTTACTTATATGAACTTTTTAATTTTATATTAAACTATTTTCATATGTAATGAAAATGTTATTGAAAAATTGTTAATTTCTTATTTTTATTATGTTCCTCTGCACCCACATTGCACCTAAAGGTCTTAACACAGCACTATACAGTACCCACAGCACTTGGCTTGTACTCATATTGCACCCACATGATTTAGCATGCCGCAGTGTAAATTTGCCCACCAGAACATACCACAGTGTCACTTTTCCCCACTGAACTGCCCCTGCAGAACATGCCACAGTATTACTTTCCCCCATAGTACATCTATAGTAGTGTGGGTGGAATATGAGTTACTTTGCCCCACAGAACATGCCACAGTATCACTTTAGCCACAGACAATTTTCCCATTAATATGCCACAGCCAATTTTCCCATTATGCCACGATTAGCCTGCCCATTAATATGCCACAGTCATTTCCCCCATTAATATGCCATTATTAGTCTGCCCATTGATATACCACAGCCAATTTTCCCATTATGCCACGATTAGCCTGCCCATTAATATGCCACAGTCATTTCCCCCATTAATATGCCATTATTAGTCTGCCCATTGATATACCACAGCCAATTTTCCCATTATGCCACGATTAGCCTGCCCATTAATATGCCACAGTCATTTCCCCCATTAATATGCCATTATTAGTCTGCCCATTGATATGCCACAGCCAATTTTCCCATTAACCTGCCAGTTATTTTGCCCATAATTTGCCCATTTGCCATTTATTTGCCCATTTGCCAGTTATTTTGCCCATTTGCCAGTGTTAATTTGCTTATTTGCCAGTTATTTTCCAGTGTTATTTTGCTCATTCCCCCCCCCTCCCCCCTCTTTACTTACCTGTATGCTGCTCGTCGGTTGTCTCCACAGAAATGTTTCCTGCATGCACGCTGCGTGCAGGAAATACAGCCTCAGGAAGTGAAAAAAAAAGGAAGATGAAAAGTTCATCTCACCTGCTATTCACTTCAACACAACAATTAGTGAATAGCCCCATATGTCTTATTGTCTGTGTTTCTGTTATTACTTAGTAACATAGTCATTTAGGTTGAAAAAAGACACAAGTCCATCAAGTTCAACCCTTCGACCTATCATTCCAGCTTTTGATCCAAAAGAAGGCAAAAACCCCTAAGGAAGCTATTTCAAATTTTGCCTCCAAGGGGGGGGAAACTCCTTCTTGACTCCAAAGGGCAATCAGATTTCCCCTTTGATCAATATGCTCTGTTATTAATGCTTATTCTATTATTAATAGCCCTGTATGTTCTGCTTCTCTAAAAAAAAAAAAACATCCAGACCATTTTTAAATGTATGTATTGTGGTTGATAGCACTACCTCCCTTGGCAGTGAGTTCCATAATTTTATTGTCCTTACCATAAAGAATCCCTTCCTTTGCTGTCTATGAAATCTTTGCTCTTCCATTCTCAGTGGGTGACCTCTTGTTTTTTTTTTTTAGAAAACACATTTCGAATTCAGTTGTTTTTGTAACTAAAGTGAGTCTATTTCTCTAAAATTCGAATTTGGAGGTCAATCCTATCTGTAAGCTTGACGTACCAGTCTGTTCTAGTTTGTCTAACTTAGTATGTAGTTCCCTTCTATGCTCTGTACCTAGCGCTACGTAAATTGTTGGCGCTGTATAAATAAATGTTAATGTAATGTAATGTAGTGAGTTTGCAAAATAAATACAGTTTACAATGTAACACTCTGGGTGTAGATTTATTATATAACCATCAGATGGCGCCATTGTTCCACATCCTCTACCAGTTTATGTAGCTATTTTTCCATTTTTAAATTAGTGATTGATGCTGTTTAATTGAGCCTGTATATACAGAGGATTAGTGAAAATGAGTTGGTGCATCAAAGGCAATTAAAGAGACAATGGCTGTATAAATCAAAAATCATAATTATATGTATTAAACAGGGGTTTGACACCCACAGAAATGATGTTGAAACTGGCATTTCTTTTTTTTTATGCTACAAAACAGAAACTTTCCTGGCTCTGATTTTTATGAGGTTTATACAGATTCTCCTTCACAGTAAGAGTTAGGTGTTAATGGCCCTGTTTATGTTCTCTTTGCTTCTTTACGAGCGATTAGGATGTTATTCATGAAAGAAAGAATTGCAGGGTATTAACAAGGGAATTTAATACGTCAGGCCAAAGTAGCCGATTTGGAACAATTCTGGAGTCTGCGCTGCATCAGCCGGTCCCACATTTCTGGCGGTCAGATATATATATATGGGCTATATGTAAGGACTGATATATGCAGTATATATGGGCTGATATATATAGTCTATATGTAAGGGCTGATATATATAGTATATATTTAGTCTATATGTAAGTGCTGCTAAATAAAAAAAATATATATGGGCTATACATATGGTCTATATATATATATATATATATATATATATATATATATATATATATATATAGATATGTGTGTGTGTGTTGATATATGCAGTGTATATATATATATATATATATCTATATATATATATATATATACACACACACCTTTACTAGGAGTAACACTTTATTGTCCATTTAATAGTCCTGCCATCACCCAAGGAGATCGATCTTCTATGTATACAATGAAATGATTGCATATTTAGGGGGGAATTGGGATTAGAGGGAACGTAAAAGGGTAATTGGGGTCATGAGAGACTTAGGTTGGGGGGGGGGGTGAGTTATGAGGCGTTAAGAGAGCACATTTCCATTTGACCAGATGATGTCATAGTGACGCACAACATTATGGGATATGATGTTACAATGATACTCCACACTGACAAAAACACGTCATTGTGACACCTGACTGAGGATCATAGGAGAATTCAATAGTCATAACCTGTTTTACTAATGGTAGGGATAATGGGTGCCGTTATCTAATTACAATGGTTCACCCTTTCCACACGGCACTGCCATCCACTATGCCCAGATCAAGCTGTTTTGGTACGTAGATGGCACAGACAAGCTATTCTCTCAATACTGTGTGTTCTGTTGATGTTGTCCCTATTGTCGTGGTAATCAGCTTGTCTTTTCTCTAATTCCCTTCCCACTGTTTAAGGGGTAACACAGTGGCATGCTGATGCTGGCTCCATAAGAGGTTATCCACCCCTGCTAAGCTCTAAACAACATGAGAGTAACATTGTGTAAAGACTTCTCTATAAACAAGTAGAATTCCACAGTTACCTCATCGCACTATGCAGTTATCATGAGTCACGACGGCAAACTGCTTAATGCTGCCTGTGATGACATTTTAGCATCAGACACCCAGATATTCAAGACTACACGGAGCGAGGGGACCGTATTTGCTTGGATATTAGGCAACTCCCACCCCAAACAGGAAGGTTAGGAGCCCAGGTGCAGATGCTGATCCCCCCCACTAGTCCAATATAGCTCAAAGTAGATGTTTTACCGACAGATGGGGCTATTCACTAAAAGGTGAGTTGAGGTGAATAGCAGGTGAGCTGACATGAATAGCAGGTGAGTTGACGTGAATAGCAGGTGAATTGAAGTTGATAGCAGGTGAATGGAGTGGATGAAATATTACATCTCACCAATTCAGTTATACATTGTACAGGGACAAACCTGATGAGTTGCCCCACTAAGTGAACTGATCAGGTTTGCTCCTGCTCAATGTATAGCTGACTTGTTGAGATGTAATATTTCATCCATTCAATTCACCTGCTATTCACTTCAACTCATGTTTCTGTGAATAGCCCCAAGAATGTCTGTCATTGAAGGGACAGTGCCGAGTATCCTATTATTCTACCCGTCTCCCAAAATATATTACTTACCAGATAATTTGTCTCGTTAGATATCCAGAAAACATCTAATGAAAGTAATCCTTATGGAAGGATGCCAAGGAGGTGCCACAGTTGGCGCTATGGGATGGATCTCATGTCCGCTAATTGCCCATAGGAATTCAGATTTACATTACTAGTAGAGTTGAGCGGACACCTGGATGTTCGGGTTCGGCCGAACTTTGGAAAAAAGTCCGGGTTCAGGCTCGAACTTGACACCGAACCTGAACCCCATTGAAGTCAATGGGGAACCGAACTTTTGGGCACTAAAATGCCTATAAAAAAGTCCTGGAAAGGGCTAGAGGGCTGCCAAATGAAGTAAAATGTGGGTGAGTGTCCCCATTCATACGAATAGGTCAATTGACCTATTCGTATGAATGGGGACTCTATTTCGGTTTATAGAATAGCAATAGCATTACATGTATTCTATAAACCGAAAGTCTATAAACCGAATGTCGTTCGGTTTATAGACTTTCGGCTTATAGAATACATGTAATGCTATTGGCTTTCTATAAACCGAAATAGAGTCCCCATTCATAAGAATTTCTTATGAATAGGGAACCTTTTTCGGTTTATAGAAAGCCAATAGCATTACATACAATGTAATCGCCGAACCCCGAACTCCAACCCGAACATACAGTGGAATGTCCGTGTATGGGTCCGGGGTCCAAAAACCGTAAAGTTCGGTACGAACCCGAACAGTGTGGTTCAGGTTCGCTCAACACTAATTACTAGTCATGTTGCTTTGGGATTTTAGAAGCTGTCGATCCTGCTGGAGATGTTTCAAAATTTGCTGCCAAAAAATTGTGTTTTATACATTTTTTTCAAGCTACCTGCAAAAAGGTATGGGACCAGATGATAATTACATGTATTAAAGAGCATTTTCTATGTGGCATTGTGTCAACAGTGATAATGAACTGTCATCTATGCATTGTGCTAGCCAACATGCATAGATAAAAAGGAACGTCCTCAGAGATGCTCTAACATCTCTACTGTAATATACATAATCTAACACAGGATGGGACACATCCCAAGAACCTGGGGAGCCAGAGCTATTCAAATACCTACTGCTGGATCCTAACTTTTTGGATTATTTTATAAAGAAAAATATGTAAGTACAAATTATCTGGCTCCAACAAATAAATAGACTGTCTCCAAATATAACTATAATCTGTGTATCATCACCATTATGATGTGATTTTTAATATCCAAAACTGTGAGAAAAATGTATTCGTTTTTCTAAATAAAATGCATCATTCTTATTCTATTTAGTTACCAAATAAATAGTTCTTAACTGGCCATAAAGTCACCATAGCCAAACCTTGAGAGAGTGCCCCAGCAGGATGTCAAAGCCACAGGGGACTGTATAAAATGCTGCCCATTTGGACATCCACCCGTTAACTGACCCACCACACAGAGCCTTCGTGCTCCTTTCCTTTGCACTTGGCATCTATTCTGCTGGGTGGAAAAATATGACATGGACAAGCTGTCTGGGAACAAAGATGGCACAGACAAGCTGTTGGGGGCAAAGGTGGCACTGAAAAGCTATTTCAAAGATGGCACTGAGAGTTTGAGGACAAAGATGGCACTGACAAGCTCTTTGGGGCAAAGAGTCTGTCCTGTCTCCTTCACCCCTTACACCCTCCCTGACTCAAAATACCCCAAAAATGCGTTTTTGAATAATGAAGAATGATTTTGATGAAAAACTACACTATGAATCCTGCATGGAGCTTGTTTCCAGCTATGATCCATACAGCGTTGGTTACCTATATTACCCAGATACCTCAGTGATCCTGTATTTCCCACAGATACTGCCAGAATACTAGGCATATTCACCAATGCTAGATTGGATTTACAATTCTTACATGGGAGGGCTTAGTTACATTTCCCACGATGATAAACTGGCATTAAAAATGCACAACATAAAAGCAATGTAAACATACTGAGCTATAAATCACCCTCTACGTGTCTCTTGAGAACGATTGCAACAGGATGATATCTTTCTCAAGACACACAAGTAGCATGGGAATGGGAAAGAGACAAACAAAGATCTACTCACAGAGAAAGACCACCATACCTGATGTACACAAAGACTGGAGTACACAGGGAAATAAAGCAAGACACACAACAAGCTAAAAGGTAAAAAAAAAATTGGCTTGAGACCCCATCTCATCTGTTTTTTTCACGGAAGGCCCACAAAAACATAGAACCTCCCCACCTCTGAAGGTCCACAGAACATCACAAAGTCCATTAAACGTCCATTAAGACATGGTGGGACAATGCTGGGGCACATCCCAGCTTTTTAGATCTATGTTTAGAGCGTCTTGGAAGAGTAATCTGTCGTTTGGAAGAAAGAGTTAATTCACAAGTCTAAAAATGACTTTACTACAAAGCCCTGCGCTCCATCTGAAAGGACGATCTCGGTTTCCCAACAACTAATCTCAGGCTTTCTTCTTCTCCATTTATCTAGACTTGAAAAGTACAAAAATAGAAGACGTGTTCATCGGCTTCATATGTATAGCACTGAGATAGTGGTGGATACGCAACTGTTTAACCGCTAGAGCCTTTCTCTTTAGAGAGTTCTACAGAGATCATATTGTGAGATCGAGTCTTTTATTTGGTTTCCAGCTGATGATCCTTCATCCCATGAAAGGAAGGGAGATCAGCAGATTAGAAAGCAAGTAATCAGGTGATAACTGCAATGATTTACCACCTTATAAAAACATACCCAGTATTTTTGTATATACGTCATCTGGAAGCAGGGGAGAGATGTGCCATGGAGTCTGACAGGTGTACAAGGCCTTCAGGAAAGATGGGGAAGATTCCCATGAAAGTCCTAAAAGAGGTGGTATCAGTTACAGGGTCCTGTCTCTGGTACACCGCTGCACACAAACATTCTCCCCATTTCTCACTGCTTTTGGCTCAGGAGAGCGGTTTCCTGGTGGGAGGCAAATCTTAGCTACCCATTTGGGGAAAAATGGGTAACTAAGAAAAGACATGACTGCGTTAGTAATAGTAACAGATCAGCATTGTCCGTGAGCAGCATGGGACTGTTTACTAGAGCTGGACCGGTAAAGATTAGTCGCAACTATTCCAGTCTACAATTCCTATGGTGTTCAGCCTGTAATGGCTGACTGTATGTGATGGGAGCTGAAAGGGCCGTCATTGTTGGGCTCCTTACAGACCAAACTGTCTGGACATCCACCTCCCCCTCTATATTTCTCCTTTTGCTATTCCCCCACATCCTTTGCCCTAGCCCACATTGCACAACCAGGACTTACCCAAAGACCCCAGGGCATGCCCCATTCCAAAAATGCACCACACCCAAGACTTATCCCAGCACCTTAGGACTTACCCCAGCCAGCATCAACAGTACCATGGATTTAAGTGGCAGGCAGCACGGTGTCCGTGATTGCTGGCAGGTCGTGTGACCCCGACATGCTGACCTCTAAACACTGCACTGGGAGAGTGAGAGGGATCATGGGCAGTGCCATGTAGCTTGCTCAACATAATAAGAGATGCTCTACTTGTTGAGTAACTAACCTTAGCTGCAATTCCTTTTTTAAATAAACGACTTTGTGTCTCTGCCCATACAGGAACTCTATACATGTAAAGTAGCAGCAGCCAAAGTGAAGGGAAGGAGATCAGCTAGCAGGAGAGGAAGTGAGCAGATCAAACCTCTCTGACAGCAAGGGGGGGCATATTAAATAAAAGACTTTTCTCCTGCCTGCCAGGTGTTTTTTCTGCTCTCCGTGGCTAGTAACCTTACCTAAAGAGCCTACTGTTTCTCAGTCCCCTGTGCTGCTCTAGTGGGGATGTTTGAATTTAGAGTGGGCAGAGAGGTGGGCTCCCTCTCCATAATTCACTTGCACCCCCTGCATGCCAAACATTTTTAACAGTTGACTACAACAGAGAACAAATAGTTGATTCCACAATAATATCTAATAAGCACTTTCTCTTGCAGCCAGCCTGCATACTGGCACTGAATTATGTGGCTCCTGTGAAATTATTTTCATTTAAAAACTGCAAGAGAGCTGTACTTTGTTTTAAAACAAAAAAACAAATGTGCATTTCACATTAAACCTACAGAAAATGAGGCATTTGGAACTGCTCCTTTAAGTCCAGTTAATGGACTGACCGGGTTTATTTGTCAAAAATAGGACAACTGACAATTCTGCAAACGTAAGAAAAAAAAAGAAAGGAATTTACAAGACTGGGGACATGTTAAGTAAATCATGACTTTCTTCACTCAAGACCAAAAAAAAATGGTACGCTACCTCTTTTAGGGGACCTATTAGCGACGACTAGTTCTAAAAGGATTTTTGATTGCCGTGACCAGCATGTGGTTTAAAAAATGTCGCATTTAAATGTACCAACCTTTTAGTGAAAGCAACCATTATGTCAGGGTGTTATTTGACACTCCTATGAATAGGTCACTAAGGGTCCAGCTTCTGTATACCAGCCTTTAAATACAGTTACCCTCGCTGATTGAGCATAAAGGAGGGATGAAAGGCTTTTAGTCATTTGACATAAATTTGTAAACTTTCTTGGAAGATACTCGTGTGGAAACCTCAGTGGTTTCACTGTAATCTGATTGTCCCTGGACAATGTATAGCTAAATTGGTGAGAAGAACTGTTCATCTCGCTTTACCTTACCTGCTACTCACCTCAACTTATGTGAATAGCCCCATATATGTTGCATTATAGAGATACACCATATGGCGCCATGGAAATTTAAGACAAATAAAAAAAAAAAAAAAAACGCATTTACTTCCACCCCAAAATATGGGTTGCTTGTGAATGTAGAAAATAAAAACTATCTATGTGTGGCTTTGTCTGTAGCAGAGAAAAATGTTGGTGGTGTCTCCTATTTATGACATCACTTTGTGACCCATTATTCAAATTCTCCATTTTCCATTGAAAGCACTTCATATCCACAAACTGATGTTTTAAACAGGAGATATCTAAAGCATATTTTCCTCTTAATATATTCATCTGTTTGCAGTTCTGCTAACATAGACTGTGTCGGCAGATAAGAACCATTCTGTCCATCTAGTCTGCCCAATTTTCTAAATAACTTTATTAGTCCCCAGTTCCCGGTCTTATATCCAGGATAGCCTTGTGTCTATCCCACACATGCCTAATCTCCTTGACTGTGTTTACCTCTACCACTTCCACTGGAAGGCTATTCTATAGATCCACTACCCTCTCAGTAAAGTAATACTTCCTGATATTACTTTTACATTTTTGCCCCTCTAATTTAAGACTATGTCCTCTAGTTGTGGTAGTTTTTCTTCTTTTAAATATACTCTCCTTCTTTACTATGTTGATTCCCTTTATGTATTTAAATGTTTCTATCATATCCCCCCTGTTATGTCTTTCCTCCAACGCAATGTATAGATCAATTATTATTGAATGAAACCTAAATGTGTAGATATTCGCTCTCCCTAAAGACCTAAATGTGTAGATATTCACTCTCCCTAAAGACAATTATTACCTCTCAGTTAAAAGAAACAGATAGCTAATTGTATTGAGATCATTGCAATAGGTTCTCTCTCTCTCTAAGTCATTTTTTTGATCCATAAGGGGAATTAATTATTTATTTACAAAGTATTTTAGCAGAAAAAATACCCTGCGATTATTCTAATTTTCAAGCATGCGCTGGGTCCACAAACATTGCATTGTTACGAAAGGTTCCAAGATAATATTACAAATACAAAACTATATGACAAATACAAATAAGTTTAACACAGAACACGAACAGGTAAGAAATATAATCAACCATGATGACAGGTGCATTCTGTATTGAGGTATATTGACGGAAATGTATTAAGAGATTTTAGATCGGGGGAAGATTTGATGGTGTCTGTGAGGTTATTTCACAGTTTTGGTGCTCTGTAAGGAAAATGAGGATAGAGCCACTTTCTTTTCTTTTTTGTGTGTGTGTGGTATAGTAAGTAAACTGCAGGTGCTGAATCGGAGGTTATAGGAGGTGCGGATAGCTGGGGAGGGAATTCTACTCAGGTAGGGTGTGAGCTTCCCAGAAAGGCTCTTAAACACAAGGCTGAGATGAAGGATGAGTCTGTATTCCAGCGGTAGCCTCTTCTAACATGTCACGATGGAATGGAAGAAAGACTATAGGAAACAAGTTAATTATCAGGGCTTTCAAAACTACAGGGTCAGAAAAATTATGGCCAATGATGTCCTTGTATGGACACTTTGCCTTTCACTACGTATATCCTATTTGTAATAATATATATATCAAGTAGCATTGATTTAACTAGCTAGTCCTCATCAAATAGCTGAAAATCTGACAAGATGGCTCATCTTTTTTGAAACCTATAATGGAACATTAATAAAGGTATGGATTTTTCTACGTTTATAAATACAGTTTCCTGATCAGCTGGCATTTGTGTGATGGTCTATTAACAAGATGGCCGGCAAGGGCGTTGGCTGCAAACAACTCATGATGACCTCACTCTAAGCGCATCATACAAATTAATTGCCATGATATACAAAGGCACATGAATCCTCGTACTTCCATCAAACCCCTCCCTCCAAAAAAAAAAACCATTTGGCTTCTAGTCCTGTAGCCTACATTTCCAAATACAGCCCCCCCAGCTGTTTCATGAATATAACTACCATGAGTCTTGGCAATATTTAAAAACTATCAGGGCCGTCTTTAACGCGGGGAAAACGGGGCAGCTGCCCTGGGCCCAGTTACTCCTGGGGGGCCCCAAGGCAGCTGTCCCGTGGGCCCCCACCCCCTGCTTGCCGCGTTCACAGCGCATTGCGCTTGTGAACGCTTTTTTCCAGCAAGCCGCATCCGATGGATGTCCGACTGGGGACACGGAGCAGGTTCATGTAAGTACTTGGGAAGGGGGGGGGTGGCTTGGCGGGGGGCTGACTGGCACAGTATTACAGGCATCTGACTGGCACAATATTACAGGCATCTGACTGGCATAATATTACAGGCATCTGACTGGCACAATATTACAGGCATCTGACTGGCATAATATTACAGGCATCTGACTGGCATAATATTACAGGCATCTGGCTGGCACAATATTACAGGCATCTGACTGGCACAATATTCCTGTGCTCTGACTGGCACAATAATACAGGCATCTGACTGGCACAATATTACAGGCATCTGACTGGCACAATATTACAGGCATCTGACTGGCATAATATTACAGGCATCTGACTGGCATAATATTACAGGCATCTGACTGGCACAATATTCCTGGGCTCTGACTGGCACAATATTCCTGGTATCTGACTGGCACAATATTCCTGGGCTCTGACTGGCACAATATTACTGGGCTCTGAATGGCACTATTACAGGCATCTGACTGGCACAATATTACTGTGCTCTGAATGGCACTATTACAGGCTTCTGACTGGCACAATATTACTGGGCTCTGAATGGCACAATAATACTGCGCTCTGAATGGCACAATATTACTGGCATCTGAAAGGCACAATATTACTGGCATCTGAATGGCACAACAATTATGGCATATGTGTGTGTGTGTGTGGGGGGGTAACATCGTGATGGATGGCGGGATTGCATACAGGGGAGGGGGCAGGGTCCAGGGGGCCCAAGCAAATGCTTGCCCAGGGTCCAATCACTATTAAAGACGGCCCTGAAAACTATAGGAGCTTTTATGAAACTTGTGCAGGCACAATCTTTGCATGCACTAATGTGTTACATTTACCCAGACAAGTAGCCATTTGTACCACTTGCGCACTTAAGGTTGCTATTCAAAAAAGCAACATTAAGCTCTTAATCTCCAATTTCAGGTGAAAAAAAGGAGTAGTAACCTATAAACAAAAAATAAAAAATAAAACATACGCAGATGTATTATACATCCCCCAAGAGAGGACTACAGTTTGTAAATTAGCAGAACTATGTGGCACGTTGCAAGGTGTGAATATACACACACTTTGTTCCAGCTTTCTACTCCCACACACTTCTAAGTTCTCTGGCTTCTTTGCGTTCCCCCTTTTTTTTTCTGTGCGTTATTTCGGAATTAAAATCCCGTGCCACAGGATGCTAGAAGACAGTATATGTCAACAAGTAATGTATGCCCACCTGAGCTGGCAAGCTGAGCACTAACCAATGTTTATCCAACTGCACATACTCAACTTCGACACAGAAGCAGCATACCTCCCCGTATGCACACCAGCAATACAACTTTACTGCACCTTTCTCCTTTGTGCCAACATGGGATCGAATGCCTACCAACTGCAATGCTCAAAGCGGGCCAGTGACTATTCGGAACCAGTACCCGATATTCCAGGTCACCGGACAATGAATACTGATTTGCGCATGTGAGGTAGAGAGTAAAATGCGTGGTAGAGTGGCAACTTTGAGTCGCAAGAGAAGTAGAGCTTTAACTTTGAGTAACATGCTAGATATATCTGTAACTTTGAGTAACATGAGAAGTAGAGCTGTAACTTTGAGTCACATGCGAAGTAGAGCTGTAACTTTGAGTAACATGAGAAGTAAAGCTGTAACTTTGAGTAACATGCAAGATATATCTGTAACTTTGAGTCACATGAGAAGCAGAGCTGTAACTTTGAGTCACATGAGAAGCAGAGCTGTAACTTTGAGTAACATGCGAGATATATCTGTAACTTTGAGTCACATGAGAAGTAAAGCTGTAACTTTGAGTCACATGAGAAGCAGAGCTGTAACTTTGAGTAACATGCGAGATATATCTGTAACTTTGAGTCACATGAGAAGTAAAGCTGTAACTTTGAGTCACATGAGAAGCAGAGCTGTAACTTTGAGTAACATGCGAGATATATCTGTAACTTTGAGTCACATGAGAAGCAGAGCTGTAACTTTGAGTCACATGAGAAGCAGAGCTGTAACTTTGAGTCACATGAGAAGTAAAGCTGTAACTTTGAGTAACATGCAAGATATATCTGTAACTTTGAGTCACATGAGAAGCAGAGCTGTAACTTTGAGTCACATGAGAAGTAAAGCTGTAACTTTGAGTAACATGCGAGATATATCTGTAACTTTGAGTCACATGAGAAGCAGAGCTGTAACTTTGAGTCACATGAGAAGTAAAGCTGTAACTTTGAGTAACATGCAAGATATATCTGTAACTTTGAGTCACATGAGAAGCAGAGCTGTAACTTTGAGTCACATGAGAAGTAAAGCTGTAACTTTGAGTAACATGCAAGATATATCTGTAACTTTGAGTCACATGAGAAGCAGAGCTGTAACTTTGAGTCACATGAGAAGCAGAGCTGTAACTTTGAGTCACATGAGAAGTAAAGCTGTAACTTTGAGTAACATGCAAGATATATCTGTAACTTTGAGTCACATGAGAAGTAAAGCTGTAACTTTGAGTCGCATGAGAAGTAAAGCTGTAACTTTGAGTAACATGCGAGATATATCTGTAACTTTGAGTCACATGAGAAGTAAAGCTGTAACTTTGAGTAACATGCGAGATATATCTGTAACTTTGAGTCACATGAGAAGTAGAGCTGTAACTTTGAGTAACATGCGAGATATATCTGTAACTTTGAGTCACATGAGAAGTAAAGCTGTAACTTTGAGTAACATGCGAGATATATCTGTAACTTTGAGTCACATGAGAAGCAGAGCTGTAACTTTGAGTCACATGAGAAGTAAAGCTGTAACTTTGAGTAACATGCGAGATATATCTGTAACTTTGAGTCACATGAGAAGCAGAGCTGTAACTTTGAGTCACATGAGAAGTAAAGATGTAACTTTGAGTAACATGCAAGATATATCTGTAACTTTGAGTAACATGAGAAGCAGAGCTGTAACTTTGAGTCACATGAGAAGCAGAGCTGTAACTTTGAGTCACATGAGAAGCAGAGCTGTAACTTTGAGTCACATGAGAAGCAGAGCTGTAACTTTGAGTAACATGCAAGATATATCTGTAACTTTGAGTAACATGAGAAGCAGAGCTGTAACTTTGAGTCACATGAGAAGCAGAGCTGTAACTTTGAGTGACATGCGAGATATATCTGTAACTTTGAGTCACATGAGAAGTAAAGCTGTAACTTTGAGTCACATGAGAAGCAGAGCTGTAACTTTGAGTAACATGCGAGATATATCTGTAACTTTGAGTCACATGAGAAGTAAAGCTGTAACTTTGAGTCACATGAGAAGCAGAGCTGTAACTTTGAGTAACATGCGAGATATATCTGTAACTTTGAGTCACATGAGAAGCAGAGCTGTAACTTTGAGTCACATGAGAAGTAAAGCTGTAACTTTGAGTAACATGCAAGATATATCTGTAACTTTGAGTCACATGAGAAGCAGAGCTGTAACTTTGAGTCACATGAGAAGTAAAGCTGTAACTTTGAGTAACATGCAAGATATATCTGTAACTTTGAGTCACATGAGAAGCAGAGCTGTAACTTTGAGTCACATGAGAAGCAGAGCTGTAACTTTGAGTCACATGAGAAGTAAAGCTGTAACTTTGAGTAACATGCAAGATATATCTGTAACTTTGAGTCACATGAGAAGTAAAGCTGTAACTTTGAGTCGCATGAGAAGTAAAGCTGTAACTTTGAGTCGCATGAGAAGTAGAGCTGTAACTTTGAGTAACATGCGAGATATATCTGTAACTTTGAGTCACATGAGAAGTAAAGCTGTAACTTTGAGTAACATGCGAGATATATCTGTAACTTTGAGTCACATGAGAAGCAGAGCTGTAACTTTGAGTCACATGAGAAGCAGAGCTGTAACTTTGAGTCACATGAGAAGTAAAGATGTAACTTTGAGTAACATGCAAGATATATCTGTAACTTTGAGTCACATGAGAAGCAGAGCTGTAACTTTGAGTCACATGAGAAGTAAAGATGTAACTTTGAGTAACATGCAAGATATATCTGTAACTTTGAGTCACATGAGAAGCAGAGCTGTAACTTTGAGTCACATGAGAAGTAAAGATGTAACTTTGAGTAACATGCAAGATATATCTGTAACTTTGAGTCACATGAGAAGCAGAGCTGTAACTTTGAGTCACATGAGAAGTAAAGCTGTAACTTTGAGTAACATGCAAGATATATCTGTAACTTTGAGTCACATGAGAAGTAAAGCTGTAACTTTGAGTAACATGCGAGATATATCTGTAACTTTGAGTCACATGAGAAGCAGAGCTGTAACTTTGAGTCACATGAGAAGCAGAGCTGTAACTTTGAGTCACATGAGAAGTAAAGATGTAACTTTGAGTAACATGCAAGATATATCTGTAACTTTGAGTCACATGAGAAGCAGAGCTGTAACTTTGAGTCACATGAGAAGTAAAGCTGTAACTTTGAGTAACATGCAAGATATATCTGTAACTTTGAGTCACATGAGAAGTAAAGCTGTAACTTTGAGTAACATGCGAGATATATCTGTAACTTTGAGTCACATGAGAAGCAGAGCTGTAACTTTGAGTCACATGAGAAGCAGAGCTGTAACTTTGAGTCACATGAGAAGTAAAGATGTAACTTTGAGTAACATGCAAGATATATCTGTAACTTTGAGTCACATGAGAAGCAGAGCTGTAACTTTGAGTCACATGAGAAGTAAAGCTGTAACTTTGAGTAACATGCAAGATATATCTGTAACTTTGAGTCACATGAGAAGTAAAGCTGTAACTTTGAGTAACATGCGAGATATATCTGTAACTTTGAGTCACATGCGAGATATATCTGTAACTTTGAGTCACATGCGAGATATATCTGTAACTTTGAGTCACATGCGAAGTAGAGCTGTAACTTTGAGTCACATGAGAAGTAAAGCTGTAACTTTGAGTGACATGCGAGAGATATCTGTAACTTTGAGTCACATGAGACTCATGAGTTACAGAACTTTGAGTAACATGCAAGATATAGCTGTGACTTTGAGTCACATGCAAAGTAAAGCTGTAACTTTGAGTCACATGCGAAGTAAAGCTGTAACTTTGCCTAGCATGCAAAGTAGTGCCTAGAGGCCCCATTCTAAGCCACACACCCTTGCTTCCTGCATTTGTGAAGGGATATGTTGGAAGGGATGGGATAGCAGTGAGGACAGTTAAAGCAGGCCAGTGTGGTGTTATGCTTCATGATTTTTTTAAATTTGGATCACCCATATACATGCACTTCAGTTCTCTCTTTTATCAAAACTGCAAGGGGGTTAAAAAGCAAAAATCCCCTACATGCAAGGATACTTTGTCAGATAAGAGACAGGGAGGGGGGTATGGGAGAAGGGAGCATCTATACTTACAGGCATCACATCCAATCATTTCTTTCTGGTGCCACAGCTATCAAATACGTAATATACCCAATCATTTATAACTGTATGTACATGTAAAATGCTGAAAAGTCACAGTAGATCTAATCATCTCCAACCAACTTCTCCATCTGATTCCCACAGACTGTAAGCTCTTGTGCACAGAAATATTTATGTGTGGTAAAGATGGATCTGCAGTATCTAGCTTTTGCAAACAACGCTGCACAATTAGTTGGCATTTTATAAATAACCAAAAACATATATAATAATTGCAGTTTCGACCATTCCTTCCCTCCAAAAATGAAGATTTGGATTCAGGAAGCAGCATTATTGCGATGGTATTTGATGTCTCCACACCACAGCTGTTAGCAATAAATCTAGGGGACAGACATTAGACTATTGGCAATATATAAAGCCAGAGTGATGATAAGATGCAAACGGCATTGTTACATCAGGTGCTCCCAGCAAGTTCCGCTATCTGTAGTCAAATTCTATTTCTCATTTCCAACCAGAGAACATTGATGGTTATCAATTACCCCCCCCCCCCCCCCCCGCCCCCCGGGATTAAACTAACTCTGCACGGGGAAAGATGATTAAGCAGTGGGGGAGGCGGGTTGAACAGCAGTGCTGTGATGCAGGAAAGTGCTTACACCTTGTCTCCAAATAGGTTTCTCGTCAGAAATAAAAGCCTCCACTTACTAACCAAGGAGAGCATGTCCAGGGTGGCCACTTCCTCAAATCTGACAGGAAGTTCAACTACCTGTCAAATGCGCACAGAATGACACGATGAGGAACGGGATTTGAACGTTCTAGAACGTTAGCGGAAATAATGTTCAGAGTCGGAAACGGCTCTATCTGGAACACTTGAATTGAGGGTTGAAAAATGGCTTACACGACACGAGAGGATTCGCTTGTTCCTGTCTAATGTACCTGCGGTGACATAAGGCCCTTCTGTGGGTAATTTAGTCAGTGCTAGATGCATCCCTGTACCTGGGCCTTTGTGGCGGCAATTATCACATATCAAATGAACAGAAAGGCCGGACAGGCAATAATGACATTATGCTTACTATAAACACGATCTCTATAACAATCTAGGATGTTTGCGTTCTGGGCCCCTACCCTTGCGCCCTTTGGCGGGGTGTTAGCCTGTCTGAGAGGCAGCTATGCACTGATCATGGAGAGGATGTGGCTCGAGTTCCATTTTGAACATGGTCTTCCTTCCATACTGGGTTCATTTGCAGAATGCAGCAGCAGTATTTATTTATGGCTGTCCTGGGAGGAGAGGGAGATCTGTGCAGCTAATATTTTACATTAGAGGGCAACAAGTTATGACATTGCTATTCAGACCCAGGAAGAAGTCATGCTTATGGCAGAAAGCCTTAATCCCTGGGTGGGGTAGAGAGGTGTCATGGCCCCTTTTTTAATTGGGCTACTCCTATCTAGGCTTGTGTATCTCACAACAGCACAGTCCCCCCTCAGGGATTTCTCCAGCACACTGTGCAACCCATCTATAATAACAAATTCCCAGGGTTTGGACAGAAATGGAGAGAGGGAGTGAATATCAGGAGGAGTAATCGCTTGTGTTTCTTCAATAGTTTTTTTAATACATTGATAATGACCACCAGCACCTCAAAGCATCCATGTTTGGTGCCAAACACAAAATGGAGTCCCGCCTCATTTTAGGCCTCAAGTAATTTTAAATTGCTTTCACACAGAACTACACAACAAAATATACCTATTGGTTCTGAGTATGTTGAACCCGGGTACCACAAATCGTGTTTACTCTTTTCAAAAGCTTAAAAATGTTGCTTTTGTGTGTTAAAAGAATAGAACAAAAGGAAAACTTGCTTCTTGTGTTCCCCGTGATTACTTGCCACTAACCCATGGTGATTGCCAAAACATAACGTGAAGGAGCATTTGGGGTGCTGCTCTTGGCAGCTCACATGAAAGCATAAATATGGAAAAAGGATGAGGTTAATGAAAGAATTAATGAGAAAATACAAAAAAAAAATGCTAATATTCACTAACGTTTGTACAAGGCCCGGCCGTCGTGTTAAGAGAGACAGACTAGGCCCGCGGTTCAGCGTTTATAGGAAAACTACTTTAAAGGCACATGGCTTGGAAAATAGATGATTTATAGGGACAAAAAAAAGCGTAACGGTGAAAAGGGGTATAAGCATTGTAGCAAACCCAGATGATCTCTCGAAAAGGAGTAATACAAATACTAAAAACGATTATACAGCGACCAACAAGAGGCCGCCCGCGAAAAGGTCAGCCAGTCCTTAAAAAAAGCTTAGATATCCGATGGCAGTATAATGAAGGCCACTTCCAGCGGCCTGGAGACTGCAAATGGCAGAGTTGAGTGCGCACAGAAAATCTTCCTGTTCTCAGAAGTACAACTTCAATTCACAGAAACCAAGTGGATACAAGGAGCACACAGAGCACTTAGGGCAGGAGGAAAGCTTTCTGAGTGGTTCAGACTCTTCCCATACAGGTAGACAGCAGGTTGATAGAGCTAAGAGCATGATGAAGAAATGCCTGTAATGCAGTTTCCACCTATGGATACTCACGCTTAGGCTAGAAATAGACTTATTTGGTTTTGCTGGTTTAATTTCCAGAGGCCTAGAAAGCAAACCAGGTGAAATCCAGTGTATTTCCATGTAGTTTAAGATGTGAACATAGGGCACGTTGTATGATGGTTTCATGATGGCAGTGCTCTTATGTTATGTTACTTTATATGGATCCAAAGCTTTATCCATCTAACAAATGGAATTATGTAAAAATAAATACTTTTCTGCTCAGGGGCGTTGCTAGGTCTTCGGATGATCTGGGGCTAGAGCCCAGATGAGCTCGGTCACACACAGGGGCGTACCTAGAGCATTTGGCACCCGGGGCGGACCCTGAGTGTTGCACCCCCCACCCCATAATAAAAATGTAAGAAAACACCCACAAATTTTTCAGTGTTTGAAAATTGTACAATTATAGATACCAGGAATATTGTGCCACTCAGAACCCAGTAATATTGTGCCAGTCAGATACCAGTAATATTGTGCCTTTCAGATACCAGTAATATTGTGCCAGTCAGATACCAGGAATAGTGTGCCATTCAGAGCCCAGTAATATTGTGCCAGTAAGATACCAGTAATATTGTGCCACTCAGAGCCCAGTAATATTGTGCCAGTCAGATACCAGGAATATTGTGTCATTCAGAGCCCAGTAATAGTGTGCCAGTCAGATGCCTGTAATATTTTGCCAGTCAGAGCCCAGTAATAGTGTGCCACTCAGAACCCAGTAATATTGTGCCAATCATAGCCCAAGAATATTGTGCCACTCAGAACCCAGTAATATTGTGCCAATCATAGCCCAAGAATATTGTGCCACTCAGAACCCAGTAATATTGTGCCAATCATAGCCCAAGAATATTGTGCCACTCAGAGCCCAGTAATATTGTGCCAATCATAGCCCAAGAATATTGTGCCACTCAGAACCCAGTAATATTGTGCCAATCATAGCCCAAGAATATTGTGCCACTCAGAACCCAGTAATATTGTGCCACTCAGAACCCAGTAATATTGTGCCAATCATAGCCCAGTAATATTGTGCCACTCAGAACCCAGTAATACCCACACACACCTAGACACCCATACACAGTCACACTTTTTTTTTTTTACTTACCTTACACTTGGTCCGTCATCCAGGACCTTCTGCCGGATGTCCGTCCACCTGACATCCGGCAAGCAGCTGACACAGCGCGACGGGGGCGGAGCTTGCACCCGTCGCGCTGTGATCTCTATGGCCAGGAGGAGAGGCTAGGGAGCGAGCTCCCTATAGCAGCCTCTCCTCCCGATCGGCCCTCACCCCCGCGTGAGGTTAATCCTCCGATTCTGGGACTATGTCCCAGACGGAGGAAAGCTCACCGGGGGATTTTTTTTTTTTTATATTTATAGCCCTGGAGTCTCGGGGCTAAAGAATACTTTAGCCCCAGAGTCTCCATTCGGGGCTATGAAGGGGGGACTCGGGGCTATAGCCCCAGTAGCCCACCCCTAGCGACGCCTCTGTTTCTGCTTATCCACCATATTTCTGGACCAGCAAAGTCCACACCCGTGGACAACCCCGGGGAAAATGATCCCTCCAGAAAAGTAGGATTTCTCTAGATAATTTATACTTGGTGAAAAAATCTTTTAATTTCTTTAAACAATATAGAGTCCTGCCATCATCTCGCGCCCCACGTTTCTTCAGGGCTGGGCCTACTGTATATCAACTGGGCAAGCGATTTTTGTGAACACTTAGACTAGAGGGGCCGAATGGTTCTGATCTTCTGACACATTTGATGGGGTCTACACAATATGCCCCAATCTGGCCTAAAAAAGGGTCATATAGGGGGACATGAATGCGAATTGTGGAGAACGCCTAAATTCAGCTACCCAGTATGGCTGATATCCGCTGATTTGAGGCCCAATTTCGGCCATATTCGGTTCAGGGGAGTTGGGCAGGGAAATCTTACAGATTTTGGTTACTCTTGAAGGACCAAAGTTGGCCCAATATCTCTGGAAATTGCCAAATTTCGGGCAGATAAATTTGCCAGATATTAGCGAATAAAAAGGAATTTAAAAGTGAATAAAAATTGTTTTAACATTTTTCACTTTAAGAGGCCGAAACGTGTTTCTGTTGTTGCTGTGTTCCTTGTGCAGAGAGTGCTTGCCTGGACGAGTGGGTTATATGCTAATGGAGAGATCTCCTTTGTAATGGTGCAAGTAAGCAAAAAAGCAGTGATGCCCCACCCAAGCAGTTATCTTTATAGGGCAGGGCATTTTAGTGCTGTACATTTTCAGTCTGAGTTGTGGCTCCCATTTTGTTTTTCTTACCCTGTGTCTGTGGCGTCTCCTGTGGCTTAATATTGAAATAAATTACTTTACATCATAAATACTAATTTGCATATCAAGCCACACGGTGATGTCATAAACAGGAGACCCCACAGACACAATTAAAACACATTTTTTCTTTGTTTTCATCCATTTGTTTCCAATGCTGCTAACACAATGTATAGATCATTTTTGATTATTTTGTATTCTCTACATTCACTGTCTAAAAATCATTTTCTTTCTGTTACTACTAATGCACAGTCACATCTCTTGTATCTTTTATAGGGGTTTGGGAGAAAAGGCCTCTGCGTTAAAGGGACACTAAATGTTATATTTCACTTCTATATATTCTAATATAGAATCACAAGTTAAATGTTAGTTGTTTCTAGTGTAAGGATAAACTAGCATGTACTTTTGATAGTACACGCCAGTTTATCCTCTGACTGGCAGCTGCCATGTTTCCATAGGAAGCAGGAAGCCATCTGGTCGGCGACCAGCTTTCTCTGCTAGTGCTTAAGTGACACTGTCATTGTCAGTGCGCGACAACTAGGAACTACTGTGTCTCAAATGTGAGACACAGCAGAGAGTAAACCCACTTGTATCTATTAAGAAACAGGTCGGATTTACTCCAGACTGTCAGGACATATTTTTTAACCCTTGCTTCCTTAAAGAATAAGCCTTCAAGGGTTAAAATAAAAACTGTTTACTGATCCTTTAAGAATGCTCATCAGTGAAGAGAGGCAGTGTTTTCAACACTTACTGATGTATCCAGATTGTGTTCATTTGTTTTGTTTTCTATTCAAGGTTATTTTTATTTTACCAGATGTTTCTTAATGGTTTGTGCACATATGAAGCATTTGCCACATGTTTGAAATTGGTTATTAAGAAGAAAACTAATTGAACATTTCTGTTTAAATAATGATATCTATTTCCCAAAATTCAGGCACAATATTTTTTTTTTTAAACTTTACCAATAGTCTTGAGATACAAGTGGCAAATGAACAGATGATATGTGCTATTTTCATGAGTGATTATCATTTATTATACAATATTATAAAAGCAACAGAATGCTATTTGAATTCTTAATTTGAGGTGTAAAGAGACAGTCTGTCCGAAAATAAATTGGGATAATTAAGAGACAAAATAAATTCGGCATTAAAAACGATAAAGCAAAGCGCATATATCTGTTAAATGTCCATTTCGTTTTAGAGTAAGGAATCACAGCTTTTCCTCCTAGTTATCTGTAATTTACATTTTAACAGACTCTGGAGGCGTTTCAGATGAATTGATGGAGCTTCATCCATAGGATTATCATTACATTGTTGGCAACCATCTTTGTTGTGGTTCTGTTCTCTCAAATTTGAGATTCTCCTGTTTCAGCAATGTAGGGCTAAGAGTCTTTGACATGTACCGGGAAGCTGGAGCTCATTCTCGCAGGGTTTATCCACCCCTTTGAGCTCCGCCCTGCCGAGTTGAGAAATCTGGTATTCTAACACAAAGTCCGGAAACTCGGAAGTTCCCATCGGGTGAACTGTGCTCAGATCTTATTATAGAGTGAACCGCGCATGCGATCACTCAATTCACACACTGAGTGATCGCAGGCATGTGTGGTTCACTCAATAATAAGATTCGAGTGATCATGCTAATGTACAGTTCTTCCGGATGGGAACTTCTGAGTTACCAGACTTTGTGGTAGAACACGACCATGAAATGTGTTGCATTTGGGGTTGTTGGCTTCCAAACACACATTTCTATTACCTAAAATAAATATTCCTTTCTTTCTTTCATTGTTAAAGTCTTCCCTTCACTTTTTTCCTAACCAGCAATCCTGTCTGTATCTGGACGGAAGCTGCCATTTTACTCCCCCTTTGGTCGGATTACGTCTAAGCCGATAGAAGGGAAATGGGGGCCAGCAAGACTGTCATTGTACATAGACCTCTTCGTGTTTCATTATTAGACACTGACACGTGTTCAGCAGAGGTCAAGAGAGCAGATTCAAGATTACAGTACATAACTGAGTTGTAATGGAATAAGATTGTTTTACGGGTTAATTAAATATTTTGGAAGTACTGGTGCATTTATAAAAAAAAAAATCCTGGTCTGATTTGATAGTATGATCTACTAACGATTATGTGAACTGTAGTGAACTACAAATGAAATGAGAGGCATTAATTTAAATAACTTGGAAAGATAAGAAGATTGGTGAATTTCTCATTTATTAATACCAGTTTTTTAAAATTAATTTGTCATTTCATATGTCATATTCTTAGCGAATAGTCCCCGTTTATTTATGCAGGGGCTCAGTCACCTACCTATAACATGGTCAAGTGAATTTGGCTCAGCGGTAGGTAAAAATGGAAAAAGCCCCCAGGTATTGGTGATCATTCTTTAAAAATCTTTTAAAATTACAAATTTCTTGCATTTACTCTTTTACTGAGATCTGACCCGTTAAAGAAGTTAATTTTTTTTTAATTGTAGAAATTTCAAGAAATACAGAAAAGAAAGTAACCCTGGCGTTTTTAATGACATTATTATAGTCCATTCAGTAAAATTAGCATACCATAAAAATATATTATAATATTAAAGTTGGAATCATTAAAAGGAAGAGAAGAGATTTGTTTTTATACGCAAACGGAATTTGTAGAGAAGCTCAACCTAGGTCGTCTGTTCTCTCCCGCTGGCACTCGTACAGGAGGGGCTGGCAGAGAAAGCAAACCCCCCGATTAAGGTTGAACCCCCCCCCAAAACTTAGAAATAAATATTATGATGACAGGGTATGTAAAGCGTTAAAAGCTTTTGATAGGATAAGCATTAATACGAATAGAGCAGTTTGAAAGTTTATTACATTTTTCTATGCTCGCTCGTCTGGGTGTATTGATTCACAAATAATGGGACATTGTCAGTAAAGGTCAGGTTTGGTCCATTTAACTGAAATGGGAATAGATACGTTTTTCTTTATTGAAATTTAGAGGCACCAATCAAAAGAGCAAATTGGAGCCACCGTGTGCTAAGATATTTATATAATAGTTATTTAAGTCATTGAAACAGCTCTGCGTAGAGCAATTTAAATGAACACTAAATAGCAAAAAAAAAAATAATAGTGGGAACATTGATTTAATTTTGTATTCTTTCCATAGGGCCTTTTTACCCCCCTGTCTGATTGTTGGATAGGGAACTGAACCAACCCCATCTACAGAGACCCCCATAGGGTCAAGTGACTAAAAAGTCAACTGTTATGAAGTGACAAGGGGATCGCAAAAATCAAACATTAAAAAAATCACTCTGATTTAAAAAGAAAACTAATATGCAAATAAATGCATATTAAAGAGCCAGTAAACATTTTTTTTCCAGAGCACTTTCATAGTGATGCATGGAGAAGTCCAGTGCACCTGTGCAGGATGTCGGTGATGTCACCAGTGAAATCACCCAAATGTTCATCATCTTCATCACTGTAGAAAAATAAAGAAGCAGTTGCCAGCGTCAGTATTCCAGTGTCTGCACAGACTCCTTGTCCAGCTCTCCCCCTGATTTCATCTCTATATGGCAAGATTTACCGTTTAGATGAACTGTCCTCTTGCAATGTAAACTATAGCACGGGAAGGCTATGTCAAGAAACTTTGAAATTGACTAGCTGAGGTCATGGAGACAGTGTTTCTTTTTTTTATTGCTATGGTTAAAGGAGAAGTTATTTTAATTGAGATGAGGTCATTAAGGTGTTAATATAAATAGAAGAGTGGTTACTGAAGGTTGTTAAAATTATTTTGTTAACCTCTTGGGGACACTCTGGGTGACATAGGTGGTTTTAACAATTCTGCGGTGTTTGTGTTTAACTGTAATTTACCCCTTTCTCGCTTATTGTACCCACACAAATTATATATCATTTTTATTGGCATAAGAAGGGCTGTCTTAAGATACCATTATTTTCATTATTTCATGTAATTTACTGTAAAGAAAAAATATGAAAAACGAACAAAAACTCTTTTTCTAATTTTTACATGAAAAATCTTTTACAAATCTACTAATAAAAATAAATCTACTAAATAGATTCTAGTATTTGTCCTGAGTTTAGAAATAGTGTCCTGTTCATGACATCTTATGTGGCTTGATATGCAAATTAACTGCTTTTCAGTGTTAAATGTGTAATTTGCATTCTAAACCACAAAGGATGTCTTGTTACGCTACATTTAAAACACATTTGCTTGAAATTTCGCTAACACCATGTGTAGATCATTTCCAATCATTTTATTAACTCTCTACATTCACAGTGTTTAGGTGATCCGGTCCCTTTAAGATGCTGCTTTTTATTTTCCATCACAGGTTTGAGCCAAATGGTAAGCTCTGAGTGGGAGGGTAACTAGAAGCGGCCAACCTGAGATTTGTGAGCAAATTAAATATATTTAGAATACACATATTCAAATTTTAATTAATACGTGTTATGAATCATTTACGTTTTTCAGGGTTGAAGTGGTCCTTTAACATGTTTTTCTAAGAGTCCTGTTAATGCAGCCTGTACAGATACCAGTACACATAGTGTATCTTCCACAAGGCACTCGCCTAGGGCAGCACTTTGCCAGAGGGGGCGGAACTTTACCAGAGGGTGTTAATGCACACTTCTGGTGCTTCAAACATTTTTACTCCCTCCCCCACCCTTCCGCAAGCTTTAGCTCCTTCCAATTAATCAGGGTAATGGGGTCATGTAATGGAAGCGATGGGGTTATGTAATGAGGGTGATGGTGGCATGCAATAGGGGTGATGGAGCATTTAGTGTACATGCAATGGGGGCATGTAATGGGGTGATTAAGCATTGAAAGTGTGTGCAATGTGGGTGATGGGGGCATCTAATGGGGTATTTAAGCATTTAAAGTGTGTGCAATGTGGGTAATGGGTCATGTCATAGGTGTGCAACGTGGGTGGGGGAGGGGTGCCCAAATTTTGTCGGCCTAGGGCAGCACAAAACCAAGATACACCCCTGCCCGTACATATCTTACCTATTTATAATTACATGATAGAGATGAAGGTATATAAAGAGGCAGATCTGCTTTATCTCTGTCCCTTAATAAGTCGCAGCCCTTTGTATAATGGTCTTTGCAGGAGATGCTGCACATTAAAGGGGGGGTCTTCATTTGTCATGGATAAATGTATTCAAAAATCAATGCAAGGAATTCTCAAGGGTACTTTTCATCAAAAAGATAGCAGAAAATAGCACAGAGGACCTATCTTACACAGTGACTACCTCTCAAAGCACCTACTTCATCTACACGGACTCAACGGTGGTTGTAATGCGTTTTACAGGGAAATCATCATCTTAAAGTGCCAATTTCCATTTTAATATGTGCGCACACAATAGCCCCACTGGCCTCTGAGTCATGTTCTAATGTTGTTTTATACTCCATACCATTTTGCTCTTGACAGACCGCTCTCTGGCTCTCCAAAGAAGCTCATTCGGTAACTAAGCGAGAGCTCTCTGATAAGCTGTAGCACAAGCTATTCATTATGGTATGGAAAAGGTTCAATTCTCCCACCGTTCCCTACATCTGCACCATGCAAGATGAAAAAAGCATCAGGTATATGTTCCCTTAAAGACCTATATTCAGGTCTAGTGGGTCTATTCACAAAAATTCGACTGTCGACATTCATTTTGAGACTAAGTCAAATTTGGCGCCTGATTTGGACTTAGAATAAAAAAACAGGTTTGAATCTCCCCCGTTATGGGAGGCGAAATGATTAAAAGCAAATTTTTTTTTTTAGACTAAGTCAAACTCGGGTGCCGAATTTGCCAAAATGAAAGTCGATTTGGAGGAGTTGGGTGAGACCTCAACCCTGTTGCTTATTACTTTTGGTGGGCGAAAAGAGTCAGAAAAATTCTTCAACTTAGAAATATACTACAAAGTAGAGAATAAAAATGATAGTAACGAAAGTGTATCCAAATGCAGAAATGAAGAGGAAAAGTACTGTGTGATGACTAGACTTGCCACCTGGCCGGTACTTTACCGGCAGGCCGGTAAAAAAAATTGACTTGATGCCAATGTTAAGTCTACGGGGACAGCAGCAAGGCCAGTATTTTTTTTTTTTTGTAGAAAAGGTGGCAACCCTAGTGGTGTCACCATTTTATGACATCATCTTTTGCCTTGTAATGACCTGCTTCCCACTGAAAATAGTTAATTTGCATATGAAGTCACCAGGTGATGTCATAAATAGACGACAGAAATCTGTTTTAATTCATGCATTCGTTGCCAGTTCTGCCAACACAATCGATAGATTATTTTTTGTATTCTCTACATTAACGATTGTTTAGGTGACCGTGTTCCTTTAATGCCTAATTTTTTTTTTGGGGGGGGGGGGGCGTATTTGTCATGAAATTCTTTTATTACCCTATTAACCTCTAAACACGGAGTTAAATGCGGAAAAAGTACTGAGCTCAATCTAACTTTCACTTGGCATAAAATTGGATAAAAACTCTCCTCCAAATGGCTTGTGTTTAAAACGTGTCTATCATTCGGATAATGAAATCCATTCTAGCCTTTTTCTGTAGGCGATAAAAGAGGTAATAATCTGATTTCTTTTCTTTTTTTTAATGTCACAATGAAGCGAAACATGATTTGTTTCATTTCAAGATGTTTATAGATTCAGTGCAGGGCATCTGTAGTAGTAGTAACCATGGAAACCAATGGAAAGTTTGCTCTAAATTTAGCACTTGAAAATAGCACCTTGATAAACTTGGCCCTATGTTTGTTCCTTTGGAATCTTGTTCCATTTCGATAAAAGATCTCAAAACAGAATTAAAACCCAATCATCTAATACTACCCTGGGGTTACTAACTGGGTTACATGTCCTGCTATTCTAATAACCAAGGATGGGTCTATTATTGGGTTTATCGTTGAGCTGAGAATTAAAGAGACTGTATCACCCGGACATTGTTTTTACTGTGAATGTAGCGCAAAAAAAAAATGATTGAACATTAAAACTGCAAGCAAATACCTAAATTAGGAAAAAAATGTGTTTTAAATGTGTCTGTGGAGTCTCCTTGCATTACATTTTATAACATTCCACAACATATTCCAGTATTACACAATGACTAACATAACATTCCACAACATATTCCAGTATTACACTATGACTAACATAACATTCCACAACATATTCCAGTATTACACTATGACTAACATAACATTCCACAACATATTCCAGTATTACACTATGACTAACATAAAATTCCACAACATATTCCAGTATTACACTATGACTAACATAACATTCCACAACATATTCCAGTATTACACTATGACTAACATAACATTCCACAACATATTCCAGTATTACACTATGACTAACATAACATTCCACAACATATTCCAGTATTACACTATGACTAACATAACATTCCGTATAACATCAGAAAACCAACCAAACAAGAACCCTGGGAAATTATGCAAATTAATTGTACAGGACATGTATGGGCGAGGGGGAGGCAAGAGATGACTGATGGGGGCTGGGGGGAGGGGCTTCAGGGGGGAGTTGATAAAAGCCCTGGAGCCTCTCTCCCCAGCAGCCATTTTAATCTGTAAAAGCACCTGGTAGCAATTTTCCCACCCTCCCTCCCTATGTTTATGTGTTTTTCTGTATTAACTTCCTTTTGTCGCAGCAGGCGGGGGTTGGCTGTCCTTGCCAGTAGGGGATATGTTTTGGAAAATGGAGTTGGAGTTATTACAAGGAGAATGGTGCTCGGGTCCTCCCCTAACCTTAAAAGCAACATGGAAGTTGTTTGTATTGGACGTGCCCACTGAGCTAAGTGAGTCGGCTAGTGGTAAGCATTGTGGGAGAGATGGGCCAGGTGGAGTTATGGCATCTCAAGGGACGAGGAGGGGAGGCGAGCTTCTGGATTCTGGATTTGGTTGGAAAAAAGTTGCACTATGTAAATATATGGGTTGAAGTTTAAAATGGTTTTACTGGCAAGGGCTTAGTCATTTTGTCAGGCTGTATTCTGTTTTATACATATAAGTATTAAAGGATGGTGGTGGTTTATACAGCCTGATATGTGTTTAATAAAGAAGTGCTGTGGCCTTGTTGTACCATCACAAGTCTCGTGTCCATTTATTGGGGGGAACATGGGCTGGTATGGTTATGGGGGATTGTGGGGTTATGGTATGTTGCAGGAATCGGGCATCTATCCCCTCTGCATACATACATGCACGAGTATCCAGGTGGCTGCCGAATGACTTCCGTGTTCTGGGCATATACCAATGCCCCCTCATATCCTTGAGTTCGAGGTCCCACTTTCCCCTTGAACCTCCCACCAGAGTCTTGATTGATTCCCTCCATTAACCCTCATGGATACTCGGCAAGCTTCTGCCGAAGCTGTGACATGAAGGTACAGAAAATAGAAAAAGGGAGGGAGGGTGGGGCAACAGGTAGGGGAACCTATTCCGTAACATGGCTGTCTAACTTCCTGTTCCCTAACTTTTAATACTTTCCCAGCTCCTCCCGCTAACTCCTCTAATAGACTGGACATGTCCCCTCAGTACCCTGTCATGGATGCCCCTCCCGACCTTGTCTGGGGGCTACAGGAGACTACACAGACCCATTTAAAACACATTTGTCTCCTAATTTAGGCATTTGCTTACAGTTTTGCTAATACAATGTATAGATCATTTAAAAAAAAAAAATTATGCTCTACATGCAAAGTAAAAAAATGTTCAGGTGATACTGTCCCTTTAAACCCTGTACATGTAATAATGTGAAAGGAAGCAGTTCTTCAGCTAGCTATCTGTATTACCTCTATGGGAATGTTACAGCCTGAAATCCAGGTCTTTAGGATGCAAGTCATGTTCAAGTTACCTTCAATACACTGTCTGTTGATGTCTGTCCGCCAAGATTTGGTGGTAGCCAAACAGTTAAACGTCAGAGCTATTGCTCAGTAACAAATGAAGCAGAAACAAAGCGTTGCCATTCTGAGAGATTTGCTCACAGAGCTGCAGAGGTCAAAACCCGTGACAAATAAACAAAGACACCGTGTTTTCCTATTCAAATTCCATAAAAGCATACTCTGTGCCTCCTAGGCGTCCAACTGTGGCCCTCTAGCTGTTTCTGAACTACCACTACCATAATCCTCTGCCATTCTAGAAAGCTGGTGGGGAATTATGGGGTTTGTAGTTCGGCAGCAGCTGGAGGGCCGCAGTAGGACGCATAGGCTCTGTGGGGCCTATACAAGTAACACCAAAATAATACCAGAAATTCAGGAATAACAGCTGTATTGCAGGAAAAGCCACCATTTGGCTACTCTAAATAGCGCTATCTCCCCTATTCCTATAGACTTTCCCCTATTCCTGTAGCCTTCAAATTTGCAGATTTTACTAGAAATTCAGGGATTACAATTCTCCAGAGAGCATTTGAAGAACTGCACATTTTCAGGACAAAAAGTACATAAAAAAAATATATTTTAAAGAAAATAGCACAGATGGGAAAAACATAACTGATTGGAATATTTGTTTCTAAATTATTATTTTTTTTGGCCTGATTGATGCAATTCCCTCGGCAATCAACCTGTTATTTTTAAGGTCCCCTATTATAACACTAGTGAATGCCTTGCACTAATTAGTGACCTCAATAAAACTTAGGGAGCTGACCCGTTTATGTATGAATAGACATTAACATATATTATTTCAACCACCGGCATCGCGGCTCCTGTGGAATAACAATAACAGCCCTGTCATGTCAGCTATCAGGATCAACAGCTGTCAGGATTTGTACCCTCCCCCCATCATGCAACACATATCACAGTACCATTTCAGTGAGGACTGTGAGGATGGCAACACTGATTTGCAATGCTACATTCTCCACTGTAGGAATGATAGGGTACTTTTACATACGTAGGGTGCGGTAGGTAGAGGCGTAAAATGCAGGGGCGTATTGTGCCCCTGAGTGACAAACATCCTGCCAGTCCGGAACACGCCTGTCACTCGGCGCCACGATGGCACACACCTAGCACATGTAGAGCATCCACGTCTGGTAACATGAAACCACCATTCCCCAGAGCAAAAATTGCCATGGGGACCTTCAACCATGCAACAAATGAAAACATGATACCACCAGTGCAATACACCCCCACTTGCCACATAATCAGCTCTGCCCCCACTTCATATGTCAGTGCAGTGGACTGGTCACAGTGGTTGCCCAGTTGCAAAAGCGACTTCTGTGACCATTGTTAAATCCCTGGCGTTTAGGTGTAAAGGTGTCAGAAATAAGTGATAGTATTGCTGTATGCCCTCTATAACAATATGAATTGCCCCACTGAATTAATGAACCCCGACAAAAATAGCCAAAATTATTAATAAAGTCAAATTATTCTTCCCAATGGGGACCCTTTACTAGACAAGCCCTACTCCAGTTCTTGTTATTTAAGTTTTTGCAATACTTTATTTAAAAACGTGGATTTTGCAAGCGTTCTCAAAGGGATTGATCCAGTCTGCCACAACTCTGTAGCTCAAGCAAAAAAAAATTGGAATAAAAACTTCATGCATTTTCATACAAAAAACAGTAGCACTTTAATAAAAATATTATGAAATTATATCAGAAGCTTGCTTGAAGGAGAATAGAATTGACTTTAATGCAAACTCGGCCTCCCCTGTGACCGAAATTCGACAAGTGATTTGATTCCAGAACCTTGAATTTTTGGATGAATTTATTTATTCCCCTGTGTTGTACGATGGGCCTGTTAAGTCTTGAGCCTCAACCTATAACTGGCCCTTTGGGAATCTCATTAATTCCACGCACTATAATCCATATTTAATTATAATACTACTTATTTTATTATTATTATTTTTTTTTTATCCCAAAAATCCTCACTGCAGCTATAAAATTTCCCTTTGGCCAAAACAGTCTGTGTGCAGTAATTTTCCAAGTTGATTGTGATTTGTTTACTTTAATTCTGAGGTAAATAGAAGTCTTAGCAAAGTAATGATTTAAGATGACATTTGACATTTTTGTCCCCGAAAAAAAATTGCATTCAAATGCAGGGTTTGGAAGGTTAGAACCAGAGAGAATTAAACAACTTTCCTGCAATGCATTTTTTTTTTAAATAAATCTATTGGGTTTACAGGCTCTGTATAAATATACAGCCCTGAACACAAGCAGCTAAATAAATTAGAGAATAAATTGGACAGAAAATGTATTCCGAAGGAAAGGCTAACATTCTAATGAATAGCAAGGTATTGATAAATTACCAAACTTCTAAGAGGCCTAAAATAATCCCACAAATGTTAAAACATATGAAACACAGTACAAAAATACCAATGTTACATTGAAACCGTTGCTAGTTTTTGACACTCAACTAAGAAAGAGATCCCCCTGAACTAGTAGGGAGGGGGGGCATGACTACTGACCTAGACCACGTTCAGTATAGTATGTACAGTTTAAAATGATTGGTTATGACGAATTGATACATTTGTTGAATGATATAAAATGAGTGAAGCAGGGAAGGTCCCACCTCTTTGAGGGTCTGCCCACTGGAGGTTGTGTGCAAGAAAGATGACCGGAAAATTCTACTTGGTTCATCATTTATCCAACCCCTCAAGAGGGTTTGGTGAAAGAATGATATCTCAGTCGAACTGTGTAGAGTTTGTAATGTGTCATTTTTGATCCAAAAGGGTCTGTTATGCATCAAATTGGTGAAGCTTTCCAGGTTATTGGATGACCCCGCTATCCTGGTTATTTACTGTGGGGGGAGTAACAATCTATGTACCAGTGTGTTTCTTTTTTAATTGTCAAAAGTGTTTCAATTCAATGCTGAAATTGCACCTGTTAATTATCAGGAAGGCTGTTTTGGATATGCTATACAACTATATATATATATATATATATATATATATATATATATATATATATATATATATAATTATGTTAATGAATGCTGTGGCCTGTTTTCCCAAAATCTCTTGTGTCTGTACTAACAGGGCTTAGGGGGTGTGGGAGGATCATGAACAGTCCCTGGGTAGCACAGTACACGCTCCATTCCTACATGTCTGACAACTCCAATATTACCACCCTCTCTCTCTATACCTTCCCTTTGAGTTTCTTCTTGTGTTTGTTTTTTTTTATTTATCAGGCAGAAAATCCCTGGCCAGCACCTGCTTATTTGAAGTTTCAGCACCACACAGTTGTGGGCTATTGGAGAGTCAAGTCCTAAGGCAGGCTAAGTTTAATGTATATACACAAAATGTCTACTGCTCTACAGGTTTTTTTAAAAATAGTCTTAGTTTACTCACTCTCCCACTATTAAAAAGTGGGGACAGAGGATGTCCTAAATCATACAGATAAAAAAATGGTAATGTTATAGAAAACGATACCAAAGCAGGTCTACTTAAACTGGCCCTCGTGGAACATAAATAATTAAAGGCAGCAACAATGGTGCAAAAAAAAAGGGGAAAAAAAGTTTATTCGGATCAATAATTGGCTGTGGGGGTCACCCACCAATATACACCACTCAAATACGCATAAATACCACAATATACATCAAAAACTAGAAAAATAACTAAGGAAAAAAAAGGCTTAAATTAGTATTATGCCAGCAGACTACTACACTGAGGATTTAATTGACTGTGAGAAACAACTGAATATGGAAAGTCAAACACTGAAGCTGCAGGCTAGTCTAATAAACCTTACATCCACAGTATTCTCCCACAATATAAAAGACACAGACATAATATTATCAGCAAGCACCTAAAAATAAAGAGATCTGAAATCACGACCGAACAATGCTATGAGCGTGATAAAAAAAAAGGTAATACCAGGATTACGTGACTGCACTAAATGTCCAGCAATCCAGCATTATGAGTAAATGTAGAAAAAAGTGTTACTGGCTGCACAGGCTCTCCTTTAGGTTCACTCCAAAAACTGTATAAACAAGGCGGCACACACAGACTGTGCCAAGTACTGGCGTGTGCGTGAATGTATACAGCCGACTCACAGGAGTCTGCGTTATCTCCACTGAATGCGTCGATTTCGGTTGTGTTGACACTCGTTGCGCCAGGGCAGCTTATGTATAGGCGCTGAAAAGGGCCTCATTTGCGTCGGGGAGCCCCCGCCAAACACAGTTTGATGGAGGTCCCTCTCTTCTGCACTTCAAAGTGTCTGAGTTATAAAGAAGAGCATTCAACGTTATACATAACAAATGGCGATTGCACTTTTTTTTATTTTTATAAAACTTCCGACACTTTGGTTTGCGGGAGATTTTACACATATCCCCCAATGTCTCTAAATAGCAATGTATGAGGATATCCTGTCGCTAAATATGACATTCAGGGGATCAGCAGACTCTTGTAGGAGAAAGTTAGTGACCAAACCCAGCCATCCTTCAGCAGCGAGATAAGTAACAGCTACCGCCACATGCTTTAATAATAAATAACCAACTCTTTGCTTCACTGGAGCTAGAGCTTTGCTGGTGAAATCACTTGGGATAGGCACACGATATAAATCAGTGGATACTGATGTATAGCATCCATATGTGCCTCTCCCAAGTGGAGCGGTGAGCGTGTGAGTTTATACAGCCAAAGGACAACATTATATCCTCATACATTGCTATTTAGAGACTGCAAACTAGTGTCAGGAGTTTTATAAAAAGACGCAATTGGTGTTTGTTATGTATAACGGCAATTTCTTTAAACTCCCGACACATGGCTGTACGGGAGAGGGACCTCGGCCAAGCAGTATTTGGCAGAGGTTCCAAGACACAAGTCAGTCGCTTTTCAGTGCCTGATTATTTTTTTATACATAAGCTGGGCTGGTGGAACAAGCACCGACACAACTTAAATCCCCGCATTCGGCGTAGATAACAGACTCTTGAAATTTTTCGGGCTTTATACATTGGTGAGCACACCGATTGCACATGTATTTGGTCGGTGAAGGCTGAAACTACTCCTGTTGGCTAATATTGGTGTTAGTACACTGAAACGACTCCTGTCTGCTAATATTGGGGTTAGTACTCTGAAACCACTCCTGTCTGCTAATATTGGGGTTAGTACTCTGAAACCACTCCTGTCTGCAAATATTGGGGTTAGTACTCTGAAACCACTCCTTTCTGCTAATATTGGTGTTAGTACTCTGAAACCACTCCTGTCTGCTAATATTGGGGTTAGTACTCTGAAACTACTCCTGTCTGTTAATATTGGCATTAGTACTCTGAAACTGATCCTGTGTGGTAATGACTGTATGCATATTACAAATATATTAATAACTCTGGTTCCCAAGACTTGCTAGTAATTTATATTATAAAATGTCTCCCTGAATGGCAGATATAAAATGTCATCACCTTTGCTATACACCGCTACCAGCAAAGCATCTACAGCTGTCAAAGGGTCGCGAGTGGCAGGGGCACGTGTGCAGGGTTTCAGTAAAGCTGCACCTCCATGTAAAAATTAGGAGATAAGAGAACACAGTCCTGGGAATGCATGTTTCTTGCTTGTCACCACATGTGCATGGCACTCAAAGACCACTGGGCATGTGAGCTGCACATTCAATCACATGCCTGAGATGGAAAATGGATCCACATGGCATAGCTGTCAACTGTCCTGAATTCGCCAGGACAGTCCTATTTTTTTTTTTGGGGGGGGGGGGGGGGGGTCTGTCCTGGTTTTGCCAGTATTTGTCACTGTGCACAGACAGCATAATGTTTAATATGTCTTTGATCTGTATGTATCTGTGCATTACACAGATTTTTTGTTTTTTTTATCCTTTTCATTATTACCGAACGACCACAGAGAAAAGAAATAAGTTCTAAGAAGCCTAGGAGGGAATTATACAGTGGAGCAAAGGAGTTCTGATCTGTCCCAGTAACATGCATATGAACAACAAGACAGAGAGGATCGGTGAGAGCTGGTGTCAGTAGAGATTGCCTGAGCACCAGGTGTCGGCTTCAGGAAGACACCGCTAAAGGCTTTGAACGGCGTGTCTGTGTCACCAGGCCTCGGATCCCATTCATCTTGCCATAGCCAGCATCGATTTCACAGCGCAGCTATAATTACACTGCAAAGTGTACAGAGGTTGGATCAGGCTCTGCGGATAATAACAGGACCCAGCTGACGGGCGAGGGAAATAACAGCCTAATTGTTCCGCTGAGTGGAATAGTGATTTATTAGAAGTCTGCTTAAATAACTCTGGAGCCTGAGACGAGGGAGGGAGCGGTAAATGGGGTGAGAATAGTGTGTGTATTTATTTTTATTACATCTTATTTTGTATTAGGATAATTGAAGGACACTATTAACAGTGATAAATATTTCTGCACACACAATAAAGAAAGTAACAAAGAATATTAAATATTTACTTTTTAATAGATATTATGTACATAATATGTATCATGTGTAACTAACTGCCTCCTTTAAAATCTCCATAATTCCTTAATTTGTCCAATAACTGCGCACAACTCTCCAACACCCCCCCCCCCCAAAAGAGGGACTAAAACCCCAAAATGTATTTTTTTTATATATATATAAAAGGATAAAAGGCTGTTCCTTCTTTTTTATATATTGTTTTTGAATGGTTCTTCTGCAAAGCAACATTCAAAAGATATCCCAAAAATGTTTGTCTGAAAGAAGGAATCATATGTTAAAGTTGCTGAGATGGTCCAGCGGCCATTCGTCACTACTGGTGCTGGATCAGGGTGTCAGTCGTGTACCATGGGAGGGAGGTGAGTAGCTGTTAATGAGAATGCTAAGTTGTATGCCAATGTTGCAACAGGTTTGGAACCTTTTCACAGTACGAGCTTTGTACCCATACCACTTGCCACACTACTGCCTTTACCCCACCATTATAGTTGTCAGTGCAGTGTAGTGGTCGCAAGTGACCATGATTGTTACATCCCTGAGTTGAAAGGATGACAGGGAAGTAACAGTGAATGAGAATGTGAACGCGAACGTGCATTCAAATGCTAATGTGAACAGTTAATAAGAATGACGGTAAGGTAGGAGTAAGAAGAAAGACAGCAAAAAGAGGTGGGAGCCAGAGCCTTACCCAGTATGTCAGCACTGTAGTAGAAGAGGGAGCACAAAAAATGTTAGGCATTAGTGGGACATTTTTCTATGAATTTTTTTTTATTTTTTAGGATTTCCATTCTATATATAAGGCACATTACTCTAAAAAAATCTCTTCCTATGACTCCATATATCCTCTCCCTATAATTAATTTATTCATATGTATAACTGCCCCTAACAATCTATGTAAATTATTAAAGGAAAAGTGGCACATTTAACACCAGCAGATACATGTCCTGGCAATGCACAATGTTACACATGACCGTAAGAACTTCCACTATCTCCAATACCCAGCAAATCTGCAGCCAGCGGGACCCAGCAAACAATATATATACATGTGGGACAGCTTGTCATGTGACATATGATAACATCAGCTCAGCATTTAGTACAGAACTCAAATAATACACTAGTGTGTAAACCATACAGAGAGTCAAATGTTCACGGATATATTCATGGAAAAAATTAAAAAGATCTACTCAATAAAGAGAGAATTGCAGGGAAATGAGACGGGAATTTCAAACTTTAGGCCAAAGTAGCCGATTTGGAAAAATTCTCCAATGCAGCTTAATGGGAGAGGTTTCCCGACTGCCACTACTTTGGCCTTAAGTTTGGAATTTCTGTCTCAATTCCCTGTAATTCTCTCTTTATTTAGTAGACCCTTTAGTAACTAGCACACACTCAATCAATAATAAATATGTGCTAGCCAACAGCTACGTTACCATCACCACTTTACTCTTGTCTTGTATGCCTCTTAATGTTCTGTCCCATTTGTTACGAATTTGAATAACATCTCCATATAGCATCGTTAGAGTTGCTTTAATTGGTTTGGAGCAGGAGTGAGCACAGAAGATTACTTGATTCCTAATTAGAATTCTGCTTCTCCCACGGGTTCCCCAGTTTGTGGAAACAGAACAGATCCACACACTGCTCGTGCCACCTGGGTTTCCTGGAAACACAATACGGTGGCCTGTGAATCACAGCATGTGTGTGTGAGTGGGTGTGTGGGGGCGGTGGGCTTCTAGATGTCTTAATTACTATGCATAATATAGCCATGCTATCTCAGGCCCCCGGATGCATCAGAAATAGCCCAAAAATATTTACTAAAAATGTAAAAAAAAAAATCCCCAAAATGTAAAAAAAATCATGTTGATTTGAAAATAATAGACCAGTTTTCTTTTTCCTATATTTACTGCTAATGTCCTAAGGGACGGAGACTTTAACATGGTGCGTGTATGAGCTAACATTTAAATAGACAGTAAAGCCAGTATCAGACTGTTTACTATTCTCAGCTAGACAGATAATGATCAGCCTCAGCATCCAACCTTTCAGATCTCTATGCAGAGTTTCTAGTACTTGACCGGTTTTTCCTTCCTTATCAGGCATACCCATCCCAAACCGTCCGCTTTACACTGGGACCCTTCTAGCCACTCTCCCAAGCCACACCCCATATTGTCTCGAATGTTGCAAGGTATGCCTGATGGAGTTCTTGAGCTCCGTGAAGGAGGAGAGAGCACTAGAGTGCTGATGTCACAGAGTAGGGAGGAGTCAAGGACTGTCTGTAATGTAAAACATGCAGACGTTACACACAAAAATCTAGGCCCGTTGGTTTAAAGGGAATGTAATTTAAGCTTTGTTTATACTATAGGGTCTAATCAATAAATAGAGAATTGCAGGGAATATCGATGGGAATTTCAAACTTTAGGCCAATGTAGCCGATTTGGAAAAATTTCTCAGCTAGTTTGGCCTTAAGTTTGAAATTCCCATCTCAATTCCCTGCAGTTGTCTCTTTATTGAGTAGACTGTATTGTATTTAGAGAATAACATGTGATCCATACATTGAGTGTTCTATATAAAGATCATTTCTTGTGCAATGTTCTAAATGTGATCTGACCGGAAGGAACTTTCTATTGTAAATCAAGTGGTAGTGGTGATTTCAAAGAGTATAGATAGCAAGGTTAGTTCAGGGTACAGGACAGAACCCAGGATGCAGGTGAATGTATGATAATAACATGGCGGGTTCAGTAAATGTATGGAATCGGGAAACTGGGCTTGACAAATGTTAGGTATGGTAGACAGTGACAGTTGCAAGCCAGCAGATTTAGATTGCAGCATTCAGTGTGCCCAACACTCCCTGCTGCTTTACTTTATGACAGGGGAGCTATGTTCCAGCCTGGTATGTGCCTCTCACACAGGCACAGACCATCTTCAAGTGTTATCCTGCTGGGACTCTAAAGTGCAGTGTGTGAGGGGCGGACAAGACTGTCTGTTCAAGACTGTCTGAAGTCTGTTCAGCTTATACATAACCCATTGTGTTATCAGAATTGTAAACAATAGATTAATATAAAACAATCTGTTTTAACCCCTTCCCGACGTTAGGACGTACTATGCCGTCCTGACTTTAAGTGCCTTAAAGTCGTTAGGACGGCATAGTACGTCCTGTAATAAACAGCTCATCGCGGCTCCCCCCGATGAGCTGTTTTCGGATCCCGCTGCAGGCACTTGAAGCGGGATCCTACCTGTCATCTGAGGCCACTTTGAGTGGCCTCAGTCTGACAGGAGAAATGTAGCCGGTGCTCAAAGCGAGCACCGGCTACATTTCTCCAAATCGCACCGTTCCGCGTTCGGGCACGCCTCCGTGACGTCACACGTGACGTCCGGAGGTCTCGCTTTTTTTTGCAGGGACCCACAGGGTCTGTTAAGAACCCTGGGAAATTATGCAAATTAATTGTACAGGACATGTATGGGTGAGGGGGAGGCAAGAGATGACTGACGGGGGCTGGGGGGAGGGGCTTCAGGGGGGAGTTGATAAAAGCCCTGGAGCCTCTCTCCCCAGCAGCCGTTTTAATCTGTAAACGCACCTGGTAGCAATTTTCCCACCCTCCCTCCCTATGTTTATGTGTTTTCTATGTATTAACTTTCTTTTGTCGCAGCAGGCGGGGGTTGGCTGTCCTTGCCAGTAGGGGATATGTTTTGGAAAATGGAGTTGGAGTTATTACAAGGAGAATGGTGCTCGGGTCCTCCCCTAACCTTAAAAGCAACATGGAAGTTGTTTGTATTGGACGTGCCCACTGAGCTAAGTGAGTCGGCTAGTGGTAAGCATTGTGGGAGAGATGGGCCAGGTGGAGTTATGGCATCTCAAGGGACGAGGAGGGGAGGCGAGCTTCTGGATTCTGGATTTGGTTGGAAAAAGGTGGCCATATGTAAATATATGGGTTTAAGTTTAAAATGGTTTTACTGGCAAGGGCTTAGTCAATTTGTCAGGCTGTATTCTGTTTTATACATATAAGTATTAAAGGATGGTGGTGGTTTATACAGCCTGATATGTGTTTAATAAAGAAGTGCTGTGGCCTTGTTGTACCATCACAAGTCTCGTGTCCATTTATTGGGGGGAACATGGGCTGGTATGGTTATGGGTGACTGTGGGGTTATGGTATGTCTCAGGAATCGGGCATCTATCCCCTCTGCATACATACAAGACCCTGATCGGGTCTCTGCGAGAGTTTTCCTGGCTACCGATCCCCTTGTGATCGGTGGCCAGGAACCAATTGTGACGTTTTGGTGCTTGCGTCGTTTGGGACGCAAGCACCATGCGTCATGAAGGGGTTAAATATGTTAGTGGTGTCTCTGTTATATTCCAATCCCCTGTGACTTAATATGCAAACGGCACGTTTCCTACTGACGTTTGGATAACAAGCCTTAAGGTGATGTCTTAAACAGGAGACAATACAGTGACATGTAAAACACATGTGTCTCTTTATCTTTTCTTTCAGTTCTGCTACCACCAGGTACAGATCATCTTCTTATTCTCACCAGTCACTGTCCCTTTAAACATCCTATGCTTTTCTTGTCCAGTTTCATAAAAAGAAAGCCTGAACTCATTTATTTTCTCGTCTCGTTTTGCTATGTGCGCTGGGTATTTGACCTGTCAGCTTGCGCATTCCACAGAGGAAACTTAGACGTCAAGCTTGCTCTGGAGTTCCCTATTGGTCGGAAGATGTCACAGTGAAAGTCACAGGTCATTTTGGGAAAACTGCTGGAGGGGTAAAATCATATCAGTGTCATATTAATACTGTCATTTCATTTCTCTGTAAGCGGTTTGTTTTGATCATAGAGAAAGCCCATCATTTCTGTCCAAGGCAAAATTGGTCAAGTCTTTCTTAACATTTTAAATCCATTGAGTAGATGTTTAGACCTGGCAAGTTTTTAAGCATGTGTGGGATAGGCACAAGGCTATCCTAGATATAAGATAGGGAACTGTGGACTAATAAAAGTATTTAGAGAATTGGGCAGATTAGATGGTCTGAATGGTTCTTATCTGCCGACATATTCTTTGTAAGTTGGAATACTCTGCTCCTCAGCTAAGAGGGCCTGTGGCTGCATAGCCCCCCGCCCACGTTTTGGGGTCCTAATGTATTCTAATCGTATATAAATATTTTTGTGTTTAGAATATGTTTACTTCAATTCTTCTACACTTTTATATTCAATTCTCCAGCTAAAATCTGTAGAATTGAAAGGAACAAATTTTGCCCGAGTTACCCGTATTTGGGTAGTCGAAGAGCAATGCTTTTCATTGCGAAAATGTCCTGTCAGTTTCCGAACGGCCCAAGCACTTTCAGACCCTAATTCAGGGATACCGAGTAGCTGAATTTCTACCCAATCCGAATCTATATGGGGACAAAATTCAAACTACCTGAGTTGATATTACAACGGACGGCGACCCTACCTCTGACCCATAAATAAAGAAGAATGATGGAACTAGGCCACTGAACCTTTCAGAACAACCATCCAATCAAATGGAAGCTTTTAAGACAGACTAGACTGCTGATTTCACAGAATAGGGAGGAGCCAAGGACTATCTGGGATTTATCTCAGAAATAAAAAAAAATCAGAAATTTGTCATCCAAGTATTTTTTCATACTATACATTTTTGAGAATAACCAGTGATCTTTACATGGGAAGTGGGATCAAGTAATTACATTTGATTAGAAATGGGTACTTTTCTCACTGTAACTAATACATTTGGTGGCCAACGGAAAGCGCAATGGGAGGAGAAAGTGGCTGAGGGAGCCTCCTTCTGAGTAGGTCTGGTTGTGGCCTGCAATACAGCTATGATCTCATGTCCACTTGTACAGAGCAACCATGATAGGAGGATAATGTCATGCCAAGGATCCTAACATAGGATGTGGGAGATGATGCTCAGCCAGTCATATGACAATATGGAACATATTTCTATGGTGTCTAAGACCAGCGTGCTTCAGGAATATTAAACAAAAATATTTAATACAATTTTTTTTTTCTCTTTAAATTAACAAACCTTCCACAAAAATGTCAAAACAAATTTTGGTTCAAATATACTCGTTATCAGTTTCCTCTCCATACGGCTAATGTTCATAGGGACAGATGGGAATAGTCCCGAAATATGCAAAAACCAGGCATTGTACAAGTCAGAGCAAATTTCCAACTCCTAGCAACCTGAGACTTTAACATGAGGCATGCAAGAGCCAAAATGGAAAAAGGACAGTAATAATGAAAAGATTTACTAATATCAGTCAGCCATATGACCGAGCAATCATTCATCTGTAATTATTTTTGGTTTAACTGGGATTAGCATTCCAACTATTGTGGAGTACATTTAGCCTGGCTAAGCATCATGGGAAATCCAGAACACAAACATCAGAGTTCCAGTGGTCAGCCATTGTGGTTAATACATCTTTACCAGAAGTATTTCTGCATCAGAGCAACTTTCTTATTCTACCGCTGACATAGCATCTAATTAGGAACTGAGACAATACAATGAGGCTAAATACGTGTTCACTTGTCTTGCAAATTAAACATTTCCCATTGAAAACCAGTTCATTTGCATATTAGATCACAGGTGATGTCATAAGCAGGAGACTTAACAGACACTTTTAAAGTGCATTATTCTCCTAATTTAGGCATTTGCTTGCAGTTTTGCTAACACAATGAACAGATGATTTTCTGTCATTTCTTTTATTCCCACCATGCACAGTAAAACAATTTTTGGGTGATACAGTCGTTTTAATATTTTGTTTCGTACACCGTAACATGTCTTTTCATATTCCAAGTATTTCCAGAAAGTTATATAAAATAAAGATAATTGTTGATACTGTTTCCCGGCAACTGCGCTCAATCTTCTGACTGGTGCTGCAAGTAATAACGTAATTCAAACCTAGTTACTACTCACAGATTTTATTCAATATATTAGGTGTTAAGGTCTTTGTATTTAACAGCTCCCAAGTTGTTTCATTTTGCTCTACATTTGTTGGGGGCGGGGGGGGGGGCGGGGGGCTGACAGCAAGCTGGGTGAAAGTGCATGAGGCAACATCAAATTCCTTGCACTTTAGGAATCAGGGAAAAAGGGTAGTTATGTCTTGGTATCAAATATAGAGTCAACATAAGGGGTAAATTAATTTAGGTATTGTGGCGAAACCGGCCTCGCCACGTGTCCTTGGAGGGGGCTGCTTGCCCGCCTCTTGCCTTTGGACTATGGACCAGACTTTATGTGAATGTGTTATACCCCAGATAGGAATCCCATGGAGCCCATTCGTATGAAACTGACTGTAAAGACTTTGGCTCCATGGCGATTAAACTGTATTTGTGTGGTCCGAGCGCCATTCACTTAATAATGTGCGCTCAGACCTGAGCTATCTGGGGATATGTGAAATGTCTGTGTGTTATGTGTAAAATGTGACTTTATGTATTTTAAAGTGTGTCCTCAATTACCCGTTGCAACATTGTTGCGAACGGGTAATTGAACAGTAAGTAGCCGTCCTTTGTTCTCGGGGGTGGCCGCTGTCACGAAGTGAATTCTGACAGTCTGACTGACTGGGGTTCTTGGAGGGGCCTGAGGGCCAAACACCTCCCTATAGATTATGGACCCTGTCTGTAATGTGTTTAAGCCTTCCATTGTTTAGTTATGTCAGCCACCCAGTCTGACTACCTTGCTTCTGGCTCCAGATTAAAGTGGCTAGATACTGCTTTACTGGTGATGTGTTTAAGTTTTCTATTGTTTAATCAAGGGTTAATCAAAGGTATATAAGTCTGTGTTGTTTGTCAAATAAAGGAGTTCAATCTTGCTGTAAAAGTTCCTGTTTTAACCCTCAAAGTGAAGTGTCGTCTCATTATTGGGGGAAGGATTTATTGTATGCTGTTCCAGTTTGACTGCTAGGAGAGTAAACCTATTCGTATGGTTCCTATTCAACTGTCTACAGCATTCATATGCTTGGGAGAATTTATTTGTTTCTCCGGGTCAGTGATTGTGGTGTCTGCCAGAGTGCTTGGAGTCCTCAGGAAGCGCTAGGAGCATCCTTCAACGGAGGTACCCAGTCGGGGTGCCAGGTGATCCGTTACAGGTATGTGCTATGTTTTTGAACTGTCAGCGCCAAATACGGTATTTGCTCGAATATAAGATGACCCTGATTATAAGACGACCCCCCAAACTTTTAATATTCCTTCAGGAAAAAACTAAAAGCCTGAATATAAGACTACCCTATAGGGAAAAAAAAGTTTAACTTATATACTTATATTCACATGTAAATTGCTCTTTAATATTTAATAAAAATGATATAAAAAAATGCATTTCTTGTTTTTATTTCCAATGCCTCTCTCACCCTAAATGTTGTCTCTCTCTCCCCCTCCAAACGCTGTCTCTCTCTCCCCCTCCCTCCCCCCAGCTTTGTCTCTCTCTCTCTCCCAAGCACTGTCTCTCCCCCTCCCTTTGTCTCTCCCCCCCCTCCCTTTGTCTCTCTCCCCCCTCCCCTTGTCTCTCTCCCTCCCTCCCCCCCTCACCTTGTCTCACTCTCCCTGGTGGCTAGTGGGGGCAGCTGGGGGATGTCTGCACTTCATCATAGAAGTCCCGTCGGACGTGCCAGGCAGCAGTGGAGGATGTCTGCGTGCATCGCGCAATCATCCACCGGCTTATAGCGAGGTAGTTCCAGGTCCCCTGCAGCTCTGCCCAGTCTTATAGTCTGACCTCGATTTGAGGTCAGACCATAAGACAACCTCAATTATAAGACAGTGTAGTTTTTTCAGAAATGTTTTTATATTATTTTGTCTTATAATCGAACAAATACGGTAATAAACCCCCTCAAGAAATTAACCCCCACTGACCCTAAAAGTAACCCCAAACCTTAACACTAAATGTCAAACTCACCCTAATACTAGGCCCAAACCCTAATACGGACTCTAAAATTATCCCTGAACCCTAACACCCTAACCTTACTCATAACCAAACCCTAAAACTAACCTCCTTCGACTGACTGTGATGAACTGTCAGGCGTTTAATCCCACACAAAAAAGCGGCCACGAAGAACTGTCCCATTTTGCTTGGGATGCTACTTTAACCCAATGCCCAGGGATCCCACCCCACCAGGCATCAACCTGCGTCTCTGAAAGCTGACCAGATTTGACAGAGGTTCCATTATTTTTCCGGTCAAGATAGGCAAGCTGGAAACACAGGAAAATTGGAGATACTTTTCAGCTCAGCTATGAAGGTCCGATCGTCACAATTCACCACATTTTAGTAAACCGATCTCATAGATCTGGTTTTTAATTTGCCATTTCCTTTTTTTAGTTTATGTTGCTCTACCCCTGAAGTGTGTCAACTGCTACGTTTCCCCCACCCGCGGCCCACCCCCACCTTCAAAAGGTGTTCCAGTACCGCCATGTTTTAAATGAGTGGTACGTGACAGGCTTGTACAATGAATGTTCAAATACTCGCCAGGATAATGTGTGCATATTAAAGCTCTGGAAAACGTACAGTCATTTTTGACCTGCATGCAAATTTTATCTTTCAAGGGCAACTTGATTCACACAGGTATTTTAATTAGACCCGATGTTGTTCCGACACTTTTAAAGCTATAATCCCATCTGACGTAAACAGAATTTAAATTTAATGCACTAGGAAGTAATAGAGGAGATGCTGGGCAGCCATTTTTTTAAAGTTGTATATACTGGTGTCTGTCGGGGCAGCCAGAGGTTACCAGATGGCCTACTTTCATTGACTCGAGAGGGTGGGATCCCTGGTGGTCCAGAGTGGGGTCTGAGCTGTCTCCTGTAAGAGCAGTGATGGGGAAGTGGGGGAGGAGTCAGTGTTCACCAGACACAGACCCTATATATATATATATATATATATTTACTGAAAAGCACTAACATATTCATATCTAGTTGCAATGAGTAGACATGTAACATTCCTTCCAAGTGTCACTATTCAGGATGGTCAGTCCCTATTTTTTCATATTAATTTGTATAAATTAAATACTTTGTTTCTAAGTTACTTACCAAACTACATAAATAGTTACCAGTGAGGAGTTAGTAAGTTAGCTGAATGTTTGTTTTCCTAAATATGTGGGTTGGTTATTGTATCACCTAAACATTGCTGTCATGAAATGGATATCGAGATCCACTGTGACGGGGGTTCTTGAAGGGCCCTGGGGGCCAGAAGACTCCCTGTGGACTATGGACCCTGTCTGTTGATATATTAGTTTGAGGGTACACACTTTGAGGGCACCAGTGGAACCCTGTTTTCATCTGGACTTCAAACACAGGCACTCAGGATGTGAGCCAAGATGTGTACCCTGGGAGGGCCAATCCTTTCCCCAGTTCATTGTGTTTCCCCAAGTTAAGATTGTATCCTATCCTGTAAACCCGTTACCCATTGTCTTTATGTAAGTCATTTAGTTTCTTGTTGTACAGTGATGTCCCTCAATTATCAAGTTACTTTATTTGAGTGTAATCTGTATGTATCTGAACTTGACAACTTTGTATCCTGAAAGGTGTGAGGCAGGATTTCCCCTTTGTATGTCCTTCTGTTAAACTGATCAGGTTGTGTTCATTATGTGTCTTAATGTGTGTTTTGTAATTAGGTCTACTCATGGTATGTTAATTCCTATTTGGTTTGCAGCCTGGAAGTATAATGTATTCAGGGCCGGCGCTACCGTAAGGCAGCACAGGCGGCTGCCTTAGGGCGCCCCAATGGGGGGGCGGGAAAATCGCCCGCTCCCCCAGGCCCGTTTACTTACCTCCATGCTGCTGTTCATGTCCGTGGCTGAGAGGGAAGAGCTGTGCGCTGCCCTCAGGCCGTGCGCATTCAATAAAGTGTGTTGAAAAAAAAAGTTTCAACACACTTTATTGAATGCGCACGGCCTGAGGGGAGCGCACAGCGCTTCCCTCTCAGCCACGGATCTGAACAGCGGCATGGAGGTAAGTACTGGGGTCTGGGGAAGGGGGGAGGAGGGAGGTATAACGAGCATCTGACTGGCACAATATTCCTGGGCATCTGACTGGCACACTATTACTGGGCTCTGACTGGCATAATATTACTGGGCTCTGAGTGGCACAATATTACTGGGCTCTGACTGGCATAATGTTCCTGGGCATCTGACTGGCACAATATTACTGGGCTCTGACTGGCATAATATTCCTGGGCATCTGACTGGCATAATATTGCTGGGAATCTGACTGGCACACTATTCCTGGGCTCTGACTGGCATAATATTACTGGGCTCTGAATGGCATAATATTCCTGGGCATCTGAATGGCATAATATTACTGGCATCTGAATGGCATAATATTCCTGGGCTCTGACTGGCATATTATTACTGGGCTCTGACTGGCATAATGTTCCTGGGCATCTGACTGGCATAATATTACTGGGCTCTGAATGGCATAATATTCCTGGGCATCTGAATGGCATAATATTACTGGCATCTGAATGGCATAATATTCCTGGGCATCTGACTGGCATAATATTGCTGGGAATCTGACTGGCACACTATTCCTGGGCTCTGACTGGCATAATATTACTGGGCTCTGAATGGCATAATATTCCTGGGCATCTGAATGGCATAATATTACTGGCATCTGAATGGCATAATATTCCTGGGCTCTGACTGGCATATTATTACTGGGCTCTGACTGGCATAATGTTCCTGGGCATCTGACTGGCATAATATTACTGGGCTCTGAATGGCATAATATTCCTGGGCATCTGAATGGCATAATATTACTGGCATCTGAATGGCATAATATTCCTGGGCATCTGACTGGCATAATATTGCTGGGAATCTGACTGGCACACTATTCCTGGGCTCTGACTGGCATAATATTACTGGGCTCTGAATGGCATAATATTCCTGGGCATCTGAATGGCATAATATTACTGGCATCTGAATGGCATAATATTCCTGGGCTCTGACTGGCATAATATTACTGGGCATCTGACTGGCACAATATTCCCATTGAAATACTGGTAAGTTTGTTGATTTAACTTTACTTCATTTTAAATATTGTATTTGTTCCCGTTTTGTTTCTTCACTGCAAAATAAGATATATGCAGTGTGCATAGGAATTTGTTCATAGTTTTTGTTTTTACTATAGTCCGGCCCTCCAACGGTCTGAGGGACAGTGAACTGGCCCCCTGTTTAAAAAGTTTGAGGACCCCTGGGCTAAATACTGGCATATTGAGTGGCAAAATAGTGGGTCTCAGGTTATGTGTGAATTGGTGTAACTGTGTGTGTGTAAGTGGTAAGGGTGTCTCTGTGTGTGACTGCAAGGGTGTCTTTGTGTTTAAGGGTTTCAATGTGTGACACATTTAGAGCATGCGAGTTGAATATTTAGATGTATTTATTTTCTACACTATACATTATTCATATATATATATATAATGTAAGGAGGCTTAATGGTGTGGGAGGCGTAGCGGCTCAGAGCAGGGGGGCACCAAAATGCACCTTCTCCTGTGTAGACGAAAATCCTTGCACCGGCCCTGAATGTATTCCTAGACCCAGTTGATTGGAAGACCTAGTGGAGAACTATACTTAGTCCCATCCCCTCATTGTATATTAATGTCTGTGATGTCATGTTTATGTGTATATAAGTCTGTGCTGTTTGACAAATAAAGCTGTTGTTCATTCTTCCTGTACCTAACTGCTAGTAGTCTCCTGTCTGCTATTTGGGAACAAAGAGCAAGGGTTCAGGAAAGACTTGCTGGGTGAATGCTGAGCTGTAATCGGGGGCTAAGGAGGAGATTTCACACAACGGGTGCAGAGGTAGCCTTTTCGTTACAATTTTTTTTACTGTGCATGTAGAGAATAAAAAATGATTGAAAATGATCTATACATTGTGTAACGGAGAGTCTACCAGACATAGTAGACCCTCTGTCCGTTGTATGAAATCACCTCCTTAGCCCCCGATTACAGCTCAGCATTCATCCAGCAAGTCATTCCTGGACCCTGGATGTTGGAGTAAACTATTGGAGTCACTGACACATTATAACCCTTCAGAGTGGTCTACTCACAGAATTAAACATTACACAAACCATTCTACTAACAGAATATAACTAACTAACTAACAATATTCATGTATAGAGTTATGGTAGATAAGCCAGGGCCCATAATCTACAGGGAGGTGGTTGGCCCTCTGGCCCTTCCAAGAATCCCAGTCAGGCAGGCTGTCAGAATTCACTTTGTGACACATTGTATGAGCAAAACTGCAAGCAAATGCCTAAATTAGGAGACAAATGTGTTTTAAATGTGTCTGTGGAGTCTCCTGCTTATGACATCGCCTTTAATTACAAATTTTCCGTTAAAAAACCAGTTCATTTTCAATCATTTTTTTTATTACATTCACAGCATAATCAATGTTTAGGTGATACAGTCACTTTAAATAATCTTTACACCTGGTAGAAAGTCAGATAGGGTGGGGGTTGTACGGTACACACGCATGCAAAAATTATATGTGGCCTGTAAAACTGGTCGAGGTGGCAACCCTAGAGCATCCTCAGGGAAAAGACCCCTAGGGATAAAAAAAACCTGCATAGGGTGTGCAAAAACTCTGTGTGTTTATATACATGTATTTATTTATGGCTCTGCCATGCTGTTAGGGTTGCCACTTTTTCTTCAAAAAAATACCGGCCTTGGTACTGTCTCCGTAGACTTAACATTGGCCTAAAGCCAATATTTTACCGGCCTGCCGGTAAAATACCGGCCAGGTGGCAAACCTACATGCTTTGCTTTACAAAACTGTTAAATAGGTATATATATTGGATACATCCAGGAAGCACTATTAGCATAAAGTCACTATGCATATTTCCTGGCTTCTGGGTGTAAATGGGACAATGTTCGTCTCTGATTATGTATGTACCGCCCATGCTGCCTCTTTAATCATATGATGAATATGTCTGCACGGGGATGACTCCCTGTCTCTTAGCGATGCAGCAGAGGATTCTGGGTAACGTCACAGGAGTAAGCTGTCAGGAAAGCCTAGATGGTCGGCGTGATGAAAAGGAATTTTACAGCTAAATTGATGAAAGGAATTGTACAAGTCAATTGACCTTTTGTGCGCTTTGTATTATGCTGCAGTGTCAGGAAAAGCTGTTTAGACAGATTTGTTGCGCAGACACTTTTTCTCTGAACGTTTGGCATCCCAAGGTTCCTAAGAAATAGAGACTTCACACATAAATGTGCGGCAAGTAATATGTCTAGGCCGTATTATCACTGGCATTCCAGTGCAAAGCTGCTCACACTTATAGCTTGTCCACAAGAGGCCACGCAGAGCGTGAATTTCTAAATATCAATTTAAAACAAGACTAATTACAGCATGTCAATTCTATAACATACATTACAGCGGGGCTTGATTTAATTTCGAGTCATGAGTTGGCAAAAAAAAAAAAAATCTTTAGGAGCCAGACACATCAGTCACGCAAACATACACAGGATCAGTGCGCAGACACACAGTCATACATAGAGAGAGACACTGTCAAACACACACAGAGAGACATTAACACACAGAGAGAGAGAGACAGTCACACATAGAGAAAAAGACACACACACACAGATACAATCACACACACATACAGAGATAGTTGCACAAGCCTGCAGATTTTTGGTGGGACGAGGGGTTTAAATAAAAATAAAAAATTGTCCCCCCTACATGCTGCATTACCTCATTGCAGGGGAAGGAGGCATTTCTGCTTCAGCCTGGTCTGTGCCTCTCACACAGGCACAGACCACCTTCACTTGTCTTCCTACTTTGCGTCACAGAATGTCATGTGTCACCAGGCGCTCAGACACTAAACCGCGTTAGGTCGAGGGGGCGGAACTGCCAGTCTGTGCAGCTGGCACAGACTTTGACCCCTTGTGCTGTGCTGAGAAAAAAAAACTGATCCCAGCGGCAAGGAGAGCCATGGGAGCCAGGTCTAATTTCCTGGATGCCATTGGGACCTGGTGCCAAGGATTTGTCGAGCCCTGCATTACAGACATAGTTCAAAATCCACAGAGTCTTTGAGAAAAGGAAGGAAAATAAATGAATCACAAATCGTAGCTGTCTGTGTGTAATACAGATTTTGGTTTATAACCAAACGTTTTGCATCCCAATGTTCCTAAGAAATAGAGACTTCATACATAAATATGCGGCAAGTAATATGTCTAGGCCGTATTATCAGTGGCATTCCAATGCAAAGCTGCTCGCACTTATAGCTTGTCCACAAGAGGCCACGCAGTGCGTGCATTTCTGAATATCAATTTAAAACAAGACTAATTACAGCATGTCAATTCTATAACATACATTACAGCGGGGCTTGACGAATTTAATTTCGAGTCATGAGTTGGCAAAAAAAAAAAAATCTTTAGGAGCCAGACACATCAGTCACGCAAACATACACAGGATCAGTGCGCAGACACACAATCATACATAGAGAGAGACACTGTCAAACACACCCAGAGAGACATTAACACACAGAGAGAGAGAGACAGTCACACATAGAGAAAAAGACACACACACACACAGATACAATCACACACACATACAGAGATAGTTGCACAAGCCTGCAGATTTTTGGTGGGGCGAGGGGTTTAAAGAAAAATAAAAAATTGTCCCCCCTACATGCTGCATTACCTCATTGCAGGGGAAGGAGGCATTTCTGCTTCAGCCTGGTCTGTGCCTCTCACACAGGCACAGACCACCTTCACTTGTCTTCCTACTTTGCGTCACAGAATGTCATGCGTCACCAGGCGCTCAGACACTAAACCGCGTTAGGTCGAGGGGGCGAACTGCCAGTCTGTGCAGCTGGCACAGACTTTGACCCCTTGTGCTGTGCTGAGAAAAAAAAACTGATCCCAGCGGCAAGGAGAGCCATGGGAGCCAGGTCTAATTTCCTGGATGCCATTGGGACCTGGTGCCAAGGATTTGTCGAGCCCTGCATTACAGACATAGTTCAAAATCCACAGAGTCTTTGAGAAAAGGAAGGAAAATAAATGAATCACATATCGTGGCTGTCTGTGTGTAATACAGATTTTGGTTTATGACCAATACATTTGATGGAGGGGGGGGGGGGGGGCAGAGATTGATTTCTTAAACTGCTACCCCCAAGACGTTGCGTTTCCCCAAGTGAGGGAGAACTATTAAGTGTCTTAAAATGTGTTGGGAATCCTTTTACCCACGTCCCCCTCTGTTTAATGCATTGGTTGTGATAGGGAAAATAAATCAATATTACAAAGCACCATCTTCAGTTTGCAATTCTTTTATTATTCTTTCCTCGAAGACCCTGAGGATTTGCAGAGTCTTTGAACTTTAGTTTAACGGCCTGCCATAGCATTCTAATCTAATCCTCGAGAAACGTCCATCGGGTTGGATTTATTTTTAAATATACTTCGCCAGAGCTGTTTATTGTTGTTTTTTTGGTACCTCACCAGTAGGTATCATCCTATAGGATCAGCTATTTCAGTGCTGTCCATGCTCCGCAAGATGTGGCTCCAACGTGGATACCTGGATCACTGCACACACACCAGCCATCCCACACTGATGAGACCTATGATAGGCTGAAACGTACATCTGTGGTTGCTGTGTTCCTCGTGCAGAGGAGGCTAGCCGTGAATTTCGGGTCTAGATTGCTCTTGTGGGTGGGATTACTCTACTAAGTTAATGGAGAGGTCTTCTTAGTAATGGTGATGATGAGCAAAATATGGTTGATGCCCCCGTCTGGGTAGCTACCATCCTATAGAAGGAGATATTTCAGCTGCTGTCCGTTCTCGGTGAGATGTGCCCCCCATTTCTTTCTGTTTTATAACTGTTACAATATGTTATAGTGTACCTATGGCTTGACTATACCGCTGAGGGTAGTCAAAAAGATAATGTACACATAAAAACCCAAGGTTACAAACTATAAGACACACTATGTAATATGAGACTGGTTCCATGGTGCCTTCTTAGCTTTTAGAACTTTAATCTGGCATTGTTCTGAGTTGTAGTTGTTTATTCACCAAGCCCCAAATTTCCCATTTGAAAACCTGATTTTGCTATTCAAGTTCATTCAGGTTTTGTTCTTTGTTGTTTTAGAAGAGAGGAATAGCGCGCACACATAACAAACAAAGAAATGTGGATTTTTTTTTTCTTTTTTTTTTTAAAGGACTGCACTGTTTTGATCTTGAAATGGTAGAGCGTTGTTTAACTCCTAAACTTGCAAATAAAAAACATAAACCTTAAAAGCTTACAGATAGTTCCTAATCTATGACAAGGTACTCTAGTGAGCCAATTAGGCTCCATCTGACAGCAAGGGGCTGCGGAACTGACTTAACTACACATATTTCATTAGTCCTATAATAAATATACCTCCCATCCTCTACCCCACATAAAGCAGGACAGTTGGGATGCATGAGATAAATGTGTCGTTTTGTTTGAAAAAAGTTGATTTAAACTCGTTTTGCTTTAGTATTACTGCTAAATAACCAAACATCTATTCTTCACCCAAACTGTAAATATTGTTTATTTTTTTTAAAGCTGCCCAATATACATTTCTGATCATGTGGCCCCTGGCCTGCACTGTATAGATATTCCACAATAGAACCTGAGTTCATGCTCATTCCCACTCTGCAGAACTCACTTTTTTTTTACACCAGTTGGTCCTTCAACTAATCAACATGTTCTACTAGATCAAAACCTTCTTTAGTTAATTGAATTTCATTTAAGTTACATATGACTGCAATCATACTTACCAATATTGTATGTCACCTGGTACCCTGCATGAAATCACCTGGTACAGAACACCCGGTACCCTGCATGACGTCACCTGGTACAGTACACCCGGTACCCTGCATGAAATCACCTGGTACAGTACACCCGGTACCCTACATGAAATCACCTGGTACAGTACACCCGGTACCCTGCATGACGTCACCTGGTACAGTACGCCCGGTACCCTGCATGACATCACCTGGTACAGTACACCCGGTACCCTACATGAAATCACCTGGTACAGTACACCCGGTACCCTGCATGACGTCACCTGGTACAGTATGCCCGGTACCCTGCATGACATCACCTGGTACAGTACGCCCGGTACCCTGCATGAAATCACCTGGTACAGTACCCCCGGTACCCTGCATGAAATCACCTGGTACAGTACACCCGGTACCCTGCATGAAATCACCTGGTACAGTACACCCGGTACCCTGCATGAAATCACCTGGTACAGTACACCCGGTACCCTGCATGACATCACCTGGTACAGTACGCCCGGTACCCTGCATGAAATTGCTTGGTACAGTACACCCGGTACTATGCATGATGTCACCAGGTACAGTACACCCGGTACTATGCATGATGTCACCTGGTACAGTACACCCGGTACTATGCATGATGTCACCAGGTACAGTACACCCGGTACTATGCATGATGTCACCAGGTACAGTACACCCGGTACTATGCATGATGTCACCTGGTACAGTACACCCGGCACCCTGCATGACGTCACCTGGTACAGTACACCCGGTACTATGCATGATGTCACCTGGTACAGTACACCCGGTACTATGCATGACGTCATCTGGTACAGTACACCCGGTACTATGCATGATGTCACCTGGTACAGTACACCCAGTACTATGCATGACGTCGTCATCTGGTACAGTACACCAAATGCAATGAAATGCACAGTAAAGTGTATAGCTGAGCAGCAAGGGAAATCAACGTCCATCTCAATGATTTACTGTCTCTTTAAACAAAGACTACGTAATAAAAAAACATTTCAAAACACATTTCTGTGGCCTGTAGGCATTTTGTTACTTAGCCATTTTTGCACACAGAGGAACAGACCAGCCCATTCACGGTATAGCAGTTGTGCTTTTACTTTACATCAAAACAGGATTTTGGCTGAAACGCTACACATTTGTCTTGTGATAATAATTCGAATTCCAATTATTTTGTTTGAAAACGTATCTTTAAACAGGAAGCTAAACAAACTAAGTGATACGGAGGCTGCAGCAAGGAAAACAAAAACCATGTCCTGTTGTATTATCGGATAATGAGAACAGAGAGGCACACATGAAAGCATAGGGTGTGGAGGGGATTTTGAAAACGGATAAAAGGAAAGGAAACATCGGCCTACCTGATTGTGAAGACTATACTGCCATTACTATTGTTAGGCAGATCAGTGTAATTTGCTTCTATATGACCATTACCTGTAGTAACTATATACATATATATGTGACTGTATAAAAAGTGTATATATTTATGTGTATGTGATAATAGCCTATAAAGGACCACTGCTCATCACAGAACAAATGAAAGATATGGTTCTAAAACAAAGTTAGAAACTCTTCATTCCCTATTTGTTTTTCATTCTATCATTCCATGTCATCTACTTTTTCCTTTTTGGCTCATTTCTTAAAGAACAACGGTCAGCATAAGATTAAGTTATGTGTAATTGAAAGATAGCATTCTTTAATGAAAGAATACAAATAAAATACCTTACCGAGCCCTCTCTGCTCTGTATAGCTCAGGGGGAGGACATATTATTTTGAACAGAGGCCTAACTCGAAATCACTGGGCCTTGGTGCGAAAATGTCCATGGGGCACTTCTAGCCTACCACGCATGGGAAACTACACGCGTGCCATACATCAACAGCGCCAGGAGCAACCCCTGCAACCACGGTAGTTATGCCACTGTTATGTGAGTGTTTATGAGGGTATATTAGTGGGTGACCTCTTTTTTCTATATACATTTCTGTTAATGAACAGGTCACTGGGGAGCTCTCTATATTGGCCATGCACATATTTATATAATGTTATCATATCCCCTCTGAGACGCCTTTTTTTCCTAACGTATATATAAATGCAACTTTTTAAGTCTCTCTTTATAACTAAGATCCTCCAATCCCCTTATTCATTTTGTAGCTCTCCTTTGCACTTTTGGATTGGTGTTTGTGAGTGGCAATGCACTATGTCGTACAGTTTTAAATTCTGATATTTTTTTTTTTTTTTACAAAAAATAATTGATGGTTTCAGCAGGTTATATAATCAGTGGGACCCCTGTGGTGCTCAGGCAGTGACTAGTCCTGCCACCCCGGTATTTACGCTATGACAATAGCCTTCTGATTTGACAACCTTTCTGTGTATGTATGTGCAGTGATTTAGGGCACATTCTCTGAACCAGGCTGACCAGTCATCAAAATAAAATGGATGGAGTTAAAACAAATAGCAGTAAAGCTAATTATAATAATTATAATAGAGTGGAAATAAGTCGGGAGAAGGCTGGTCTATTGAAATCATTCTCATAGAAGTATAGTACTGGGAGGTGAAGCATGATATAGCCCGAGAGAGATTAGACTAGGGTGCAGGTTTTGAATCTCAGTAATCCGATGTAGTATAACTGACTGGTTGATTATTTAGCATAATCATCATCATTAGTAAGGCGGGCGGACATTTCTGACAAGAAAGAAAAGATGCGGAATTTTCTCTGGCGGCATCAGTTGTGATATCTAAGCATTGCTACGACTTAGATATAATTTCCTTTTAATGGAGAAATCAGTGGAAATGTTTAGAAGTGCCCAAAAGGGAAAATACCGCAGCCTTTCCCCATCTTAGTGAAGCTAAAAGAGCATAATAGAGAAGGTTTACAATCTGCAAAACGTCCCACTCAACGCGCGTTTCATTCTCCGACCAGAGGAGATCTTCCCAACCAATAGGTGACCCCTGAGCGAACAAACTAAGACGTCGGTAAACCAATAGGAGGGAGCCGCAAAGTTACCTGAAGTGAGAGTGGTCTCCTTCATTCTCACACCGGGGACCGGCCAAGAACACGCGCACAGCTCCGCCAATCGCTCGATGAAAGCAGCACACATGAAATGCCAGCTGCGTAACTACAAACCAGAGCGTCACATAGGAATGTTGGCGTAGATTGGCTGCTCGGTAGCTTCGGGTGTCACCCAGGGGGGGTGAATATAGTGGCACTAAACTGCAAAGTGCTCACAGGGATCGTGGGGCCACCCCAGGCCCAGTCACAGTGGCGGCCATGGTAGTTATGCCACTGGTTTAGAATCTTGGGTCGGATGAAGGAAGATCTGACTTACCTGACCCAAGATGTCAGCCTCCTTATAGTGCTATATAAGCACAGAGGGCTCAATAAAACACTTAGGGGGTCATGTACTAAACGAGTGCAGTGGGGAAAAAAGTAGGTAAAACATGAGTAAGGAGCAATTTGCAACATGAGTAAGGACTATTTGTAACATTTTGCGCTTGTTTTCCCTGATTTGCGCCTCTTCCTTTTATTTAGCGTGTATTTTTCCGGTTGCGCTAATAAATTGCGAATAGATTTGCGCACTCTAAAGAGCTTTGCAAATATTTTGTGAAAAATAATTCTTATTTGCGTGTGAAAATTACACCAGCTTTTAGCGAGCGCTATCAAAAGAGGTAGAATAAATATATTCGCAAAATTGCCTGTTTTTATCCGCAACTATGCCCTTTTTTTATTCGCAATTTGCGCATGTTTACCATTTGAGTGTTAAATGTTTAGTACATTGCAATAGGAGCAAAGCGCAAAAATACATTAGCTTTTTTTTTTTTTTTTTTTACTATATGCCCCTCTACATCTGTATTCTTTCATTAAAGCATTTCTATTTAAATTGCCTACACTTGATGCAATCTTTCCATTAGACAGAATTTCTGCCCTTTAAATTCCTCGCTCCTAGATGTTCCTCAGCCTCTCCATAACCCTATAGGAACGTGCGGACATGACAAACCCCTTCCATTCACTATTTAAATCGATAAACAGAGAGCTATCCGGATATATTACACGTAACAGAAAGACGGAGGCCATCACTCATAGCAGGGAGATACATGTGACATCTAGAGTTACTGATAGGATGGTCTGTTCTACGTGGATACTGTACCCTTTTTACTTTCCCTCTACCTTTTCTCAAACTTGTAATATCCGAGCGCAAAATTAAAAACCATAAAACTGCAAAGACCTGCCTGTATATATAAACTTCTTACCAGAAGCACTTTCCTAAATTTACTGCGGTCTATGTAATAGAGCACTTTATATTTAGCTTTTTACTGCTACTTTAATTAAAATGTGTTTTGTTAGAAATTGACATTTAGTGGCTTGAAGTAGGGAATTACCATAAAGTTAAAAAGGCTGTCACAGCTCAGGTTTGTGAGCAACATTGTAAAATATGTTGCGCCATTAAGCGCACCCTTTATTAAGTTCGGAAATCTCCGCCCATCTGCACCGGTCTTATAAATTGCTCACTGCTTGGTAAATATGTAGGCGGCATAGGAAAAAAAGCATTTTTTGTCAGCGGCCTTTACAGGGGCAGAATTATATGGGGTGTGGCAGATGCAATGCAACCTGTCTCGTTAAGGCTCTCAAATACCGTAAACGAGAGAGTGAGCCACACTGTGCGGCTTGAAGAAATGATGGTCTCCCGCTCCTCATAATACCGACACGCCTACCCAGCGCTTCCGACGGGTATAACAAACAGTTGAAAAAAGAAGGGAACCAGAGAAACAGACTGCGGTGGTCACGTGGAGGACACAGTGCAGGCTGAAAGGTGAGTTTAATCCACATGAAAAAGCAGCTCTGTTCTCAGACAGAACTCCCTCCTACCCCGGTGAGTGAAAACGCCTACGCGTTTCGCGCCAAAACTTGGCTTTTTGTCAAGGCCATCTTGGTCTAGTGGTTGGGCCAGAAATTAATCATTGGACCTTTAACACTGACCTTTTCATGACCTGGGGCATTATTTCTAAAATTCAGTTGTGGAGCATACTTCTAAAAGTGGTCTAATCAGCAGGAACATTCTGCTAGTTTCCATGGTGACTTTTTTAAATATCTCCCAATATTTACTGCATATAAAAGAGTCAGGATTTACAAAAAAAAAAAAAAAATGATTTACACCCGATACCAGGTGAAGGTTTGGCAACGTTTGGACCAAGGTGCAACTTCTTCAGGTCACCTGTGAGCAGAGATAAACTAGATGGATAGGCAAGGGTGGGAGGAGGCGGGGGCAATTGCCCCTCTGACCTCCTTGTCAGCTTTCCCCCTGCCTACTAAATTCTACCTAGTTTAGCAGGTGACCCAAGGGCCAAGTAGCACTTAATCTTTTGGAGTGTGAATGCATATAGTTTACCAGGTCAATATAGTCAATATATATACAGTATATACTTTTACTGTGTATTGATCCCAAATCTTGCTTCATGATCAGATGAAAAAGTTTATTTCAAGGCAAAAAAAAAAACCCAGGTCAGACAAGAATACTTGAGACCCCCCCAAGGGGTTTCTATCTGTTGAATGCTCCAGGCTGGCAGGATTTTTACTCTTTTATATACATTTTTTTTCTTGCAGATACCAGCTCACAAAGTCTTTTATAGGAACGTGTGTGGAAGCAGAAAAACAAATCTCTTTGGCTTATGTCTGCTCTGTGAACAGCAGCTTTAATGCACAGCGTGGGTTAGAAGAGCCTAGCCAGAAATCCCTACCCACAGACAGCTGTTTGTGTTTATTAGGAATCATCAGCTCAAGGCTCCTGTAACTATACCAATTAAAACAAACGACGACAACAAGAAAACACTCTGTGGCACCAACAATTCGGAACATTGTGTTCTCACCAAGTCATTGAGCTGGAACCCGGGGACATTTTCTATGGGGTTCTATTCGCTAAACAATGACCTGAAATGAAGTGACAAAGGAAAAGCGAAAATCAGCCATTAAAAGCTGTAAAGAGAGGCAGATTGGAAAATGCCGGACTTTTGGGATTGTCAGTTCCTCACCGTTCATGGTTTAGGGACCAGACTTCTATACGCAAGGGTCACCACTGCAATTGGATCCGCCATCCTTGGTGGCACCGGTGAACCCTGCGAGAACTCTACTGGCAAGTGATGTGTATACAAAGCTGGTGTGGTGCAACGTGGTGGTGGATTGCAATTGGTGTATCATGTGGCAATTTGATGCAAGGTTGGGTGGGGGGGGGGGCACGTGGCAGTTTTCCCATCGTGGCCTAGTGTTTTCTAGTCACTCCCCTGCCTAACTCACTCACATATTACCAAAGTGGAGAATGGGGCATTGCCAGTCAATTTTGGCATCCACAGCATGGACATGCAATTATATTCACGTTACATGATGGCCGGGGGTACACATAGCCACCCTCTAACTGACATGACATCACCGGTATAGATATTCCACGAATGCCGGTGTGTAATAATTTATGTAAATGTATATTAATATATACACGTGTTTAATCCCTAACTTTTAGTGAGGTTTATAATTGGCATACAGGGTACAGTTTTTGCCAAAGTAGAATATCTGGGGGGGAATTCTTGACAGTAAAAAATTTTTTTTTTTTACTTTGGTTTTTGGCCCTAAAATTTTCAATTCTCAAAAAATGCTACTTGGAGAATTAAAATCCTTGTATTTTGGTTAAAATTCTCTGAATCCCGCTGCAATTCATGTCATTTCAGGGTTACAAGAATAGGGTGAATCCTATCTCACAGGCTAAAAAAAAGTACTTTATTGAGCCGACTCCATAAAACTCTACCAGGGGGTGGACATCTTGGCTGAGATAAAGAAAGGAACTGACCCAAGATTCTAAACAACATGTCTGACAGTGGTATACAAGCAAATAAAGCTAAGTAAGGTATTTTATTTGTATTATATTATTCAGTCATTTCGATTTAGAATGCCTGCAATCATGCAGTTAAAGATAATTTTTTGTTGTTGTTGACAGTTGTCCTTTTAAAAGAGGGACTAAACCCTCCATAGCAAATTGTATTCAGATAGAAGTTAATTTCCAAAATGGATTTAGAACCATGCACCTAGGGAGCACTGTTCAAAAGAGAGTACGCTTTCTTTGGAAAGTTCCTCGAGACTTCCACACTGCCAGGCTGAGGAGCTAGTGGTCTGCGACCAGGAAGCAGAGATTGGTGCGTCCGCCTCGCACCCACCTGCAGTAGTGGAGGAGAGGCTATTGGATGTTTGGCGAACACCTGACACCCATGTACATCAATGGATAGAGATTGCCCAGCTCTCCCTATTTCCACGGAGCAATCTATTGTTCAAATTGCAATTATGACAAAGCATTGGCATTATGTCTTATTTAAAAAGATACTTTATATTTTAGTCTAACATGTAGCACTCTAGCTAACTGTTTTGTCTATTTTTCGTTCTCTGTATCTTATCTGTCAGCCTTGTAACTTGTAAAGGCTTATCTGTCAGCCTTGTAAAAAAAAAAGTTAAAAACATGGGGTATTTCCAAACTCAAGACAAATATTTCAATCTATTTAGCATGTTTTTTTATTAGCATTTGTAGATGTGTAAAAGATTTTTTTTCCACTTTTCCATCAGATTTTTTTTTGATAGTAAATTAAATGATAATAACCCCGAAGAAAAAAAAATATATATAATTTGTGTGGGTACAGTAAATTACAAAGAGGAAAATTACAGCTAAACACATACACCGCAGAAGTGTAAAAAATTCCATTATTCACAAAGGGGTTAAATTAACTGCTCACCAGAAACTAAATGAAAGTGGCTACTAAAGTCTAGCATAGTTGCCAACATCGGCCATGTTTCCAGGGACACATATTTGTTCCACATGCTGCAGATTAATTAACTAAGGTGGAGATCTCATAGGACCTACCATGATTAATTAATTGGATTGTGCCTGTGGGTATATCCATCCTACATACTGCCGGGCTGCACTTTGCATGCTCTTTCTGCAGAATGTGGAACAAATATGTGTCCCTGGAAACATGGCCGATGTTGGCAACTATGCTCTAGTGAACCTATAGCTGGATGGCCAACCCAGGCCGGAGTAATTCTGATAGAATAAGGCAAAGGGCTTGAGGAAAACAGGTTAGTTGTGCACACGCTCAAGGTGCTTAGCGCTCTGCTTCACTCAGCATTCATTTCTATAGAGAGACCCATTATCCACTCAGCTGCTCCCAGCAGACCTAATTGTTATCAAAGTCATGCTACAGAGGCTACAGCAACTTCAGTGGTGGGTAAAGTACCTTATTTCCTCCAGTCTAAGACGCCATCGATTATAAGACGTACCCCTTTTTCAGTTGTGCATCTTAGAATCGAGGAATTACCTAAAACAGTTCTACTGACCTGCAACCGCGTCCCTTTTCCTACAGCGCCAAAACTCCTCCCTCCTTATGTCAGCCAGGAAAGGCGAATCTCAGAGGACGAGACGAACATCTCGGCTTCCGAGACGAACCTCTCGGCTTCCGAGACGAACATTGCGTCTAGCGTTCGGTGGCCAAATTTAGCCGCTGAATGTAAGACTCCATCAATTCTAAGACACACCCCTTTCCCAGAGCTGATGAAATCATGGAAAAAGTGCGTCTTAGAATAGAGGAAATATGGTATATATATATTTTCTTTTAAATAAAAAATGCACAGAATTTTTTTTTATTTTTTTTAAACTCATGAAAAAGTCTTTTATAGTCCATTATTGGATTATGCTTTACCCTTAAAGCGATATTACATTTTCACTGGTTGCAGAGCCAGAGAAGAAGAAACAAGAAGACTTAAAATTGAGTTAATGCCACCAAGTTCCATTATCTTACAGGTATGGTGAAAGTACTGTATCACCCCTTCAATTAGGCAGCAGTGTCTTTAATGCTGCCTTACAGTACATAGAAACATAGAATGTGTCGGCAGATAAGAACCATTCGGTCCATCTAGTCTGCCCAATTTTTTTTTGAGTACTTTTATTAGTCCCCCGTTCCCGGTCTTATAGCTAGGATAGCCTTGTGTCTATCCCACGCATGCTTAAACTCCTTGACTCTGTTTACCTCTACCACTTCTGCTGGCAGGCTATTCCATATATCCACTACCCTCTCAGTAAAGTAATACTTCCTGATATCGTTCCTGATATCGTTGCCCCTCTAATTTAAGACTATGTCCTCCTAGTTGTGGTAGTTTTTCTTCTTGTAAATATACTCTCTTCCTTTACTGTGTTGATTCCCTTTATGTATTTAAATGTTTCTATCATATCCCCCCTGTTACGTCTTTCCTCCAAGCTATACATGTTAAGATGCTTTAACCTTTCCTGGTAAGTTTTATCCTTCAACCCATGAACCAGTTTAGTAGCCCTTCTCTGAACTCTCTCCAAAGTATCAATATCCTTCTGGAGATACGGTCTCCAGTCTCCAGTACTGCGTACAATACTCCAAGTGAGGTCTCACCAGTGCTCTGTACAATGGCATGAGCACTTCCCTCTTCCTACTGCTAATACCTCTCCCTATGCAACCAATCATTCTGCTAATACCTCTCCCTATGCAACCGAGCATTCTGCTAATACCTCTCCCTATTCAACCAAGCATTCTGCTAATACCTCTCCCTATGCAACCAAGCATTCTGCTAATACCTCTCCCTATACAACCCAGCATTCTGCTAATACCCCTCCCTATACAACCAAGCATTCTGCTAATACCTCTCACTATACAACCCAGCATTCTGCTAATACCCCTCCCTATACAACCAAGCATTCTGCTAATACCTCTCCCTATATAACCAAGTCTCCAGTACTGCGTACAATACTCCAAGTGAGGTCTCACCAGTGCTCTGTACAATGGCATGAGCACTTCCCTCTTCCTACTGCTAATACCTCTCCCTATGCAACCAAGCATTCTGCTAATACCTCTCCCTATGCAACCGAGCATTCTGCTAATACCTCTCCCTATGCAACCAAGCATTCTGCTAATACCTCTCCCTATACAACCCAGCATTCTGCTAATACCCCTCCCTATACAACCAAGCATTCTGCTAATACCTCTCCCTATACAACCCAGCATTCTGCTAATACCCCTCCCTATACAACCAAGCATTCTGCTAATACCTCTCACTATACAACCCAGCATTCTGCTAATACCCCTCCCTATACAACCAAGCATTCTGCTAATACCTCTCCCTATATAACCAAGCATTCTGCTAATACCTCTCACTATACAACCCAGCATTCTGCTAATACCCCTCCCTATACAACCAAGCATTCTGCGAATACCTCTCACTATACAACCCAGCATTCTGCTAATACCCCTCCCTATACAACCAAGCATTCTGCTAATACCTCTCCCTATATAACCAAGCATTCTGCTAATACCTCTCCCAACATGGTCTCCATTCTCATTACAGGAGAAATCTGGTCCCCCCATCTGAAGATGGCTAAAGAAGCTTTCTGCTGGCGGGCAATTATTAATTATTAAAGACACGTTACAGGATTTATTCCTAATAAGAAGCAGTGCGAGGAGATTACAGCCGAGCAACAGTCCAACTTTCAGACTGCAACACCCAACAACCCCAGCCAACAGCAATCTTTCAGATTCATTATACCGTGCAGGTTATCAGAGAATGTATGCCCAACTCTTATTACACAGATGACTGTGTTTTAATCAATGCATAGTGTTCCAGCACACTGAGAGGGTAAAATATAATCAATGTGGCTGGTGGGATAGTCATGCATATATTGTATTTATTTTTATTTAATAGCATTTCACTTACAATAAGACTATCTCCCTTCCCCCTTCAATAACTGATGAATTATTATATTCTCAAATTGCCGGAGTCTAAAGGTTAGGGGATTAATTCAAAGAGAAAAATATAGATCAGGAGAAAATGTGAGCAGCAGACCCCCAACAAGTCATTTTACAAGCTCTCCTATTACAACGGCGATGAGTCCTCAGCCAGGTTAAACAGGGTGCAGATTGGCTGAGGATCATAGGAATTGTGTAATAGAAGCTGCTTCTTGGTTGAAGATTAGTTAGTTTCACGTTGCCAGTTTCTTCAGCCATAAAACATGCACACCAGTCTCATAGTTGCCAACATCGGCCATGTTTCCAGGGACACATATTTGTTCCACGTGCTGCAGAAAGAGCATGCAAAGTGCAGCCCGGCAGTATGTAGGATGGATATACGCACAGACACAATCCAATTAATTAATCAGGGTGGAGATCTCCTAGGACCTACCATGATTAATTAATTGGATCCATCCTACATACTGCCAGGCTGAACTTTGCATGCTCTTTCTGCAGCATGTGGAACAAATATGTGTGCCGATGTTGGCAACTATGCCGTCTACATTGTACCAATTACAGCCCTGGACCATATAAGTTTGTAATACAAACCAGCAATGTGGACTGATTTCCCAAATTGTCTTCAGATATCCCTTTGCATCTCAATGTTTGGAAGGCTTTGTTGGCGTAAAAGTCCCTCGGGGATGTTAATTGTGTGCTTGTTGGGACAACGAAACATTGGTTCTACTGTCAATGTAGAGAATAAAAAGTGATTGAAAATGATCTATACATTGTGTTGGCAAAACTGCAAACAAATGCCTAGATTAGTAGAAGAAATGTGTTTTAAATGTGTAGGTGGAGTCTCCTGCTTATGACATCACCTGTGGCTCGATATGCAAATTAACTGTTTTTTAATGGGAAATGGGAAATTTGCATACCGTGCCACAAGTGATGTCATAAGCAGGAGACTCCACCTAAACATTTAAAACACGTTTTTTTTCTCCTTACGTTTCCTGCATTTTCTTGCAATTCTGCTAACACAATGGACAGATCATTGTCAGTATATATATATATATATGTTTTTTTGTTCTCTACATTCACAGTAGAAGCAATGTTTAGGTGATACAGCCCCTTTAAGGTTTTCCAGATTTTACACCAAACTTTTACATGATACGTCACAGTATGTGGAATTCATGGATGTCCAGAAAGGGAATCAATGACTTAATCAAGGTATAATGGGATCTCCTACTTAATGAAATCATTGATTAACTTAAGAAATACATGAGTTGTACACGGTGTAGACAAGTGTGATAATAAGTGTCTGATCTGCTTACTCAAGATAGTTACTTTAGAAAAGACTTATTATGAAATAAAATGAAAGTTTATACGGATTATGTATATGTATCATTTTGCATAGAGTATGATTACTTGCCACACACTATGTCCATTATCTCCATTACATAATGTTCAATCACTGATATATCAATGTATCATTCCTTTGCAGCTCTGCGCCCCTCTGTTGCAGCCAGTATACAGCTGGCTCTTGTGCTTGTCAGCGGTATGCATGGCTGATGAATACATCCCGTCCAATAAGACATGCCCCTGAGTATCAAACTTCAAACAGCGTCAGTCTTGGAGGCTATTACTCATCATTAAACAGTGCTACAAACCCTGGAGAACACAGTGCTTCACCGAGATGCTTATTACCAATATAGAGTGCAATGTTATCATTATCAACATACTGATCCATATGATAACTGTCCAGTATGTTCATTACTCAGTATCATTATACAGCGCAGCGTGTTCATTATCAGTGTATAGATACTCGGTATCATTATACAGCGCAGCGTGTTTATTATCAGTGTATAGATACTCGGTATCATTATACAGCGCGGCGTGTTCATTATCAGCGTATAGATACTGGGTATCATTATACAGCGCAGCGTGTTCATTATGAGTGTATAGATACTCGGTATCATTATACAGCGCAGCGTGTTCATTATCAGTGTATAGATACTCGGTATCATTATACAGCCTGGCGTGTTCATTATCAGCGTATAGATACTCGGTATCATTATACAGCACGGCGTGTTCATTATCAGTGTATAGATACCCGGTATCATTATACAGCGCGGCGTGCTCATTATCAGTGTATAGATACTCGGTATCATTATACAGAGCAGCATGTTCATTATCAGCGTATAGATACTCGGTATCATTATACAGCGCGGCGTGCTCATTATCAGCGTATAGATACTCAGTATCGTTATACAGTGCGGCGTGATCATTATCAGTGTATAGATACTCGGTATCATTATACAGCGCAGCGTGTTCATTGTCAGTGTATAGATACTCAGTATCGTTATACAGCGCGGCGTGATCATTATCAGTGTATAGATACTCAGTATCATTATACAGTGCAGCTTGTTCATTATCAGCGTATAGATACTCAGTATCATTATACAGCGCGGCGTGTTCATTATCAGTGTATAGATACTCAGTATCATTATACAGAGCGGCGTGTTCATTATCAGTGTATAGATACTCAGTATCATTATACAGCGCGGCATGTTCATTATCAGTGTATAGATACTCAGTATCATTATACAGCGCGGCGTGTTCATTATCAGTGTATAGATACTCAGTATCATTATACACCGCAGCGTGTTCATTATCAGTGTATAGATACTCAGTATCATTATACAGCACAGCGTGTTCATTATCAGTGTATAGATACTCAGTATCGTTATACAGCGCGGCGTGATCATTATCAGCGTATAGATACTCAGTATCATTATACAGCGCGGCGTGTTCATTATCAGTGTATAGATACTCGGTATCATTATACAGCGCGGCGTGTTCATTATCAGTGTATAGATACTCGGTATCATTATACAGCGCGTCGTGTTCATTATCAGCGTATAGATACTCAGTATCGTTATACAGCGCGGCGTGATCATTATCAGTGTATAGATACTCAGTATCATTATACAGTGCAGCGTGTTCATTATCAGTGTATAGATACTCGGTATCATTATACAGCGCGGCGTGTTCATTATCAGTGTATAGATACTCGGTATCATTATACAGCGCGGCGTGTTCATTATCAGTGTATAGATACTCGGTATCATTATACAGTGCAGCGTGTTCATTATCAGTGTATAGATACTCGGTATCATTATACAGCGCGGCGTGTTCATTATCAGTGTATAGATACTCAGTATCATTATACAGAGCGGCGTGTTCATTATCAGTGTATAGATACTCAGTATCATTATACAGCGCGGCATGTTCATTATCAGTGTATAGATACTCAGTATCATTATACAGCGCGGCGTGTTCATTATCAGTGTATAGATACTCAGTATCATTATACACCGCAGCGTGTTCATTATCAGTGTATAGATACTCAGTATCATTATACAGCACAGCGTGTTCATTATCAGTGTATAGATACTCAGTATCGTTATACAGCGCGGCGTGATCATTATCAGCGTATAGATACTCAGTATTATTATACAGCGCGGCGTGTTCATTATCAGTGTATAGATACTCGGTATCATTATACAGCGCGGCGTGTTCATTATCAGTGTATAGATACTCGGTATCATTATACAGCGCGTCGTGTTCATTATCAGCGTATAGATACTCAGTATCGTTATACAGCGCGGCGTGATCATTATCAGTGTATAGATACTCAGTATCATTATACAGTGCAGCGTGTTCATTATCAGTGTATAGATACTCGGTATCATGATACAGCGCGGCGTGTTCATTATCAGTGTATAGATACTCGGTATCATTATACAGCGCGGCGTGTTCATTATCAGTGTATAGATACTCGGTATCATTATACAGCGCAGCGTGTTCATTATCAGTGTATAGATACTCGGTATCATTATACAGCGCGGTCGTGTTCATTATCAGTGTATAGATACTCGGTATCATTATACAGCGTGTTCATTATCAGTGTATAGATACTCTGTATCATTATACAGCGCGGTCGTGTTCATTATCATTGTATAGATACTCGGTATCATTATACAGCGCAGCATGTTCATTATCAGCGTATAGATACTCGGTATCATTATACAGCGCAGCATGTTCATTATCAGTGTATAGATACTCGGTATCATTATACAGCGCGGCGTGTTCATTATCAGTGTATAGATACTTGGTATCATTATACAGCGCAGCGTGTTCATTATCAGTGTATAGATACTCAGTATCATTATACATCGCGGTGTATTCATTATCAGTGTATAGATACTCAGTATCATTATACAGCGCAGCGTGTTCATTATCAGTGTATAGATACTCGGTATCATTATACAGTGCGGCGTGTTCATTATCAGCGTATAGATACTCGGTATCATTATACAGTGCAGCGTGTTCATTATCAGTGTATAGATACTCGGTATCATTATACAGCGCGGCGTGTTCATTATCAGCGTATAGATACTCGGTATCATTAAACAGCGCGGCGTGTTCATTATCAGCGTATAGATACTCGGTATCATTATACAGAGCAGCGTCGTGTTCATTATCAGCGTATAGATACTCGGTATCATTATACAGCGCAGCGTGTTCATTATCAGTGAATAGATACTCGGTATCATTATACAGTGCAGCGTGTTCATTATCAGCGTATAGATACTCAGTATCATTATACAGCGCGGCGTGTTCATTATCAGTGTATAGATACTCGGTATCATTATACAGCGCGGCGTGCTCATTATCAGTGTATAGATACTCGTTATCATTATACAGCGCGTCGTGTTCATTATCAGTGAATAGATACTCAGTATCATTATACAGCCCGGCGTGTTCATTATCAGTGTATAGATACTCAGTATCATTATACAGTGCAGCATGTTCATTATCAGTGTATAGATACTGGGTATCATTATACAGCGCGTCGTGTTCATTATCAGTGTATAGATACTCGGTATCATTATACAGCGCAGCGTGTTCATTATCAGTGTATAGATACTCGGTATCATTATACAGCGCGGCGTGCTCATTATCAGTGTATAGATACTCGTTATCATTATACAGCGCGTCGTGTTCATTATCAGTGAATAGATACTCAGTATCATTATACAGCGCGGCGTGTTCATTATCAGTGTATAGATACTCAGTATCATTATACAGTGCAGCATGTTCATTATCAGTGTATAGATACTCGGTATCATTATACAGCGCAGCATGTTCATTATCAGTGTATAGATACTCGGTATCATTATACAGCGCAGCATGTTCATTATCAGAATATAGATATTTGGTATCATTATACAGTGCGGCGTGTTCATTATCAGCGTATAGATACTCGGTGTCATTATACAGCGCAGCGTGTTCATTATCAGCGTATAGATACTCGGTATTATTATACAGTGCAGCGTGTTCATTATCAGCGTATAGATACTCGGTATCATTATACAGCCCGGCGTGTTCATTATCAGCGTATAGATACTCGGTATCATTATACAGTGAGGCGTGTTCATTATCAGTGTATAGATACTCAGTATCATTATACAGCGCGGCGTGTTCATTATCAGTGTATAGATACTCGGTATCATTATACAGCGCAGCATGTTCATTATCAGCATATAGATATTTGGTATCATTATACAGCGTGGCGCATTCATTATCAGTGTATAGATACTCAGTATCATCACACATAGCGGCGTGTTCATTATCAGTGTATAGATACTCGTTATCATTATACAGCGCGGCGTGTTCATTATCAGTGTATAGATACTCGGTATCATTATACAGCGCGGCGTGTTCATTATCAGTGTTTAGATACTCAGTATCATTATACAGCGTGTTCATTATCAGTGTATAGATACTGAGTATCATTATACAGCGCGGCGTGTTCATTATCAGCGTATAGATACTCGGTATCATTATACAGCGCAGCGTGTTCATTATCAGTGTATAGATACTCAGTATCGTTATACAGCGCGGCGTGATCATTATCAGGGTATAGATACTCAGTATCATTATACAGCGCAGCGTGTTCATTATCAGTGTATAGATACTCAGTATCGTTATACAGCGCGGCGTGATCATTATCAGGGTATAGATACTCAGTATCATTATACAGCGCAGCGTGTTCATTATCAGCGTATAGATACTCAGTATCATTATACAGCGCGGCGTGTTCATTATCAGTGTATAGATACTCAGTATCATTATACAGCGCAGCGTGTTCATTATCAGTGTATAGATACTCGGTATCATTATACAGTGCGGCGTGTTCATTATCAGCGTATAGATACTCGGTATCATTATACAGTGCAGCGTGTTCATTATCAGTGTATAGATACTCGGTATCATTATACAGCGCGGCGTGTTCATTATCAGCGTATAGATACTCGGTATCATTAAACAGCGCGGCGTGTTCATTATCAGCGTATAGATACTCGGTATCATTATACAGAGCAGCGTCGTGTTCATTATCAGCGTATAGATACTCGGTATCATTATACAGTGCAGCGTGTTCATTATCAGTGAATAGATACTCGGTATCATTATACAGTGCAGCGTGTTCATTATCAGCGTGTAGATACTCGATCATTATACAGCGCGGCGTGTTCATTATCAGTGTATAGATACTCGGTATCATTATACAGCGCGTCGTGTTCATTATCAGTGAATAGATACTCAGTATCATTATACAGCCCGGCGTGTTCATTATCAGTGTATAGATACTCAGTATCATTATACAGTGCAGCATGTTCATTATCAGTGTATAGATACTGGGTATCATTATACAGCGCGTCGTGTTCATTATCAGTGTATAGATACTCGGTATCATTATACAGCGCAGCGTGTTCATTATCAGTGTATAGATACTCGGTATCATTATACAGCGCGGCGTGCTCATTATCAGTGTATAGATACTCGTTATCATTATACAGCGCGTCGTGTTCATTATCAGTGAATAGATACTCAGTATCATTATACAGCGCGGCGTGTTCATTATCAGTGTATAGATACTCAGTATCATTATACAGTGCAGCATGTTCATTATCAGTGTATAGATACTGGGTATCATTATACAGCGCGTCGTGTTCATTATCAGTGTATAGATACTCGGTATCATTATACAGCGCAGCGTGTTCATTATCAGTGTATAGATACTCGGTATCATTATACAGCGCAGCATGTTCATAATCAGCATATAGATATTTGGTATCATTATACAGTGCGGCGTGTTCATTATCAGCGTATAGATACTCGGTGTCATTATACAGCGCAGCGTGTTCATTATCAGCGTATAGATGCTCGGTATCATTATACAGTGCAGCGTGTTCATTATCAGCGTATAGATACTCGGTATCATTATACAGCCCGGCGTGTTCATTATCAGCGTATAGATACTCGGTATCATTATACAGTGAGGCGTGTTCATTATCAGTGTATAGATACTCAGTATCATTATACAGCGCGGCGTGTTTATTATCAGTGTATAGATACTCGGTATCATTATACAGCGCAGCATGTTCATTATCAGCATATAGATATTTGGTATCATTATACAGCTTGGCGCATTCATTATCAGTGTATAGATACTCAGTATCATCACACATAGCGGCGTGTTCATTATCAGTGTATAGATACTCGTTATCATTATACAGCGCGGCGTGTTCATTATCAGTGTATAGATACTCGGTATCATTATACAGCGTGTTCATTATCAGTGTTTAGATACTCAGTATCATTATACAGCGTGTTCATTATCAGTGTATAGATACTGAGTATCATTATACAGCGCGGCGTGTTCATTATCAGCGTATAGATACTCGGTATCATTATACAGCGCAGCGTGTTCATTATCAGTGTATAGATACTCAGTATCGTTATACAGCGCGGCGTGATCATTATCAGGGTATAGATACTCAGTATCATTATACAGCGCAGCGTGTTCATTATCAGCGTATAGATACTCAGTATCATTATACAGCGCGGCGTGTTCATTATCAGCGTATAGATACTCAGTATCATTATACAGCGTGTTCATTATCAGTGTATAGATACTCGTTATCATTATACAGCGCGTCGTGTTCAGTATCAGTGTATAGATACTCGGTATCATTATACAGCGCGGCGTGTTCATTATCAGTGTATAGATACTCGGTATCATTATACAGCGCGGCGTGTTCATTATCAGCGTATAGATACTCAGTATCGTTATACAGCGCGGCGTGTTCATTATCAGTGTATAGATACTCAGTATCATTATACAGCGCGGCGTGTTGATTATCAGCGTATAGATACTCGGTATCATTATACAGCGCAGCATGTTCATTATCAGTGTATAGATACTCAGTATCATTATACAGCGTGGCGTGTTCATTATCAGCGTATAGATACTCAGTATCATTATACAGTGCGGTGTGTTCATTATCAGCGTATAGATACTCGGTATCATTATACAGCGCAGCGTGTTCATTATCAGCGTATAGATACTCGGTATCATTAAACAGCGCGGTGTGTTCATTATCAGTGTATAGATACTCAGTATCATTATACAGCCCGGCGTGTTCATTATCAGTGTATAGATACTCGGTATCATTATACAGTGCGGCGTGTTCATTATCAGTGTATAGATACTCAGTATCATTATACAGCGTGTTCATTATCAGCGTATAGATACTCGGTATCATTAAACAGCGCGGCGTGTTAATTATCAGCGTATAGATACTCGGTATCATTATACAGCGCGGCGTGTTCATTATCAGTGTATAGATACTCGATATCATTATACAGCGTGACGTGTTCATTTTCAGCGTATAGATACTCGGGTATGCATGTAACAGCATTGTCCGTCTTTGGTGTATAGATCATTGTACAGAGAAGTACGTGAATACTCAGTATTATTATTCAATGCCTCATGCTTATTAAAAGTGAAGTGATCCAAAGCTGTATGAAGATACTCAGTACCAGTATGCATGACAGCACATTAATTACTTTGCATCATTACACATATGTAGATTTCGTGGCTGTGTGTGCACATACAGATCACACCGGCAAAAAGACCTCATACATGCATTGTACAGAACAGGCACAGACACACATACCCGACAGTATAGTAGACTCCAAGTAAATAATAACAATGTGTCAGGTAAACACACATACACACACACACACTGACACATGGACAGCATTCAGGTAAACACGCACACACACACACACTGACACATGGACAGCATACAGGTAAATACACGCACACACACACACACTGACACATGGACAGCATACAGGTAAACACACGTACACACACATACTGACACATGGATAGAACAGGTAAACACACGCACACACACACACACACACACACTGACACATGGACAGGATCCTGAGTATACGTCTTGTGTACACAGTACAGACACTATCCAGGCACTGGGTATCGCCCAGTAAGAAGTCAGTGGGTACATACACAGTGCACACACTCACAGACAGAGACAAACAGTATCTCCTGCCGTTGTACAACCGGGAATATTTGTATGTGTAAGACAGTGGACATGTGCACATGCATTCCCTCGCCACGGAGTGCATACATTAATCTACACAATATGAAAACTGCGTGCTTAACGCTTCAGCCCCGTGAGTGCAGCAGTGAGAGCGACACCACTGTATATGTTGGTGCTTTTTAAATTAAATAGTTATCTATGTGTTTAGATGCTGTACCCATGCACACACTGAAGTATATATGTAAGCAGCATATACACCTCCCTGTCCATCCTCTCCTCCGCCAGGCTCTTTTGTCAATGTCAGCAGCAGCCTCTCTCTCCCCCCCACCCTCCTCCTTCCACAGGCCAGCATCAGTACCACTGTGCAACAAACAGCCATAGAGCAAGCAAACAGAGAGCTTGTGCTTACCTGTACCGTTCTAGCCTGGAACATGAGCAGCAGGAAGATCATGCTGAAGAGGTGCATACTAAGGGGTTCATGGGGGCTCCTAGCACCTCTATACAGACCCCCGGGGCTGATCCTACCCTCCTCTACTGACTCCCTCCACATCCGCCTCTTTCCTGCTCCCTCCCGCCCTCCTGTCTCTGTTTTTCCTCTCTCTCCCTCCTCTTTATTCTATCTCTCCGCCCTTAATTCCCCCGTCTTCTTCTCCCTCCCAGTTTTCCTTTCTTCTCTTTCGTCCTTCTGTCTCCCTTCTCTCTCTGTGTCCCCTCTTCTCTTTGGTTTGTGTCTGTGTCAGATTTATCATCCCCTATTTCCTTAATACCCCTATTTACAGTCTGCTTCTTCAACCTTCCCATTTCTCTGCACCTCCCCTTGACACCCCTACTTTCTATTTCTTGTTCTTCGTTGTCTTACATACTCCTTTTTATCTTCTTACTTCCAGTTTTCTTTATTCCCAAACCAGACATAATTTCCCTCACCCTCTTTGCTCCCACTATGTTGTTTGAGCATTCATCTTGTTTGCTTTCTTTCTCTCTTTCCATATTTTTGCCACTTTCTTATACATCTCAATAATCCTAATGTAGCCTTTCTTCCCACATATTTATGCCACTTCTGACTAATTTTTAAGTCTCATCCATTTTCCTCCTCCAATCCTTCTTTTTTATGTCTAACTGGATTAATTCCCTTCTAGACTCCTTCACTTTATGACCCACTATCGCTCTTTCCCAATCCCCAGCTCTCTTATCTCTCATCATTCACTTGTAATATTTCCATTCCAATTTCTACATTTGTTTCTTCCACAACTGACTAGTTCACAATATGCTTTTCCGATTTTTTTTTTTTAATAGACACCATTTTAAAGGATAGCTGAAGTCAAAAATCAGCCTTCTGAAAGATTGAATCAACTGTAGATTTTTTTTAATAGAAATGCTTTTGTGAAAGAATACAAATAAAATACCTCATTGTGTAGCTCTAACAGGGGGCTGACATGTTGTTGAGAATCTTGGGTCACATTTTCCTTTATCTGACCCAAGATTCCAAACAACATGTCTGCCCTCTGGAAGCTCTAAACAGAGTAAAGAGGGCTAGTAAGGTACTTATTTGTATTAATTCATTAGAGCACTTCTGTTCCAAACATTTACACATATTTCAGCGTTAACTCCAGGTATATCTATGTCTCCATTTCCTCTTTTTCCCTTGTTATAAAAACATAGAATGTGTCGGCAGGTAAAAACTCCAGTTGTTTAGTGTACAATTTTCTTGGATTTTCACCCGACTTTCATTGACCTTACTACATTTTCCCGACCTCGGCTTGTTTCTTGTTTTTGTCTCTTTTCCTGTACCCGGCTCGTTTTTGCCTGAACTTTTGCTCATGCCACACCACTACCTGCCTGGACTCAAAGTGGGCACCAGCTCCATTTTACTGAATCACGCCGAACTTCCGCCTTCGGCCACGTTGAGAGGTCTCGCAATTTTTTGGCAGGGACCCACGAGGTCTATTAAGACCCTGAATGGGTTTCTGCCATTGTGTTCCTGGCTGCCGATCACCTTGTGATCGGTGGCCAGTAACAAAGACTCTGGGATCGCAATGACCATGCGTCACAAATGGGTTAAATTTAAGTTAATTTGTTGCTTATATTTGTCGTTTAAATCTTCTATGACTTTTACGGTTCTTCCTTGAAGACAAAATGATAAAATAAACATATTGGCGATGGTGGGGAGCCATCCCACACCCAAAAATATATGTGTGTTATAAATTACAGGCCTGTATTGTTTAAGCATAACTTCCAAAATAGAAACTTGTTTCCATGACAACATGTTTTCAAGAGCTAGTGCATTGCACATTGGCAGAGTTTGTGTGTGAGGGTGAGATTGGCATGGTGACTGCTTGCCATACACTTGCAATGTGTACACATTGCATAAAGTAACCCTTTTTGTGCTGGAATCTTGGCCTGCAATGGTGTGTTGCCAATTCTAAATGCCATGTGTGTGTGTAGAGAAGGTGGCCATTTTGTTTGTTTGCATACACTTTGTTCATTGTGCATAATTATTCTTCGTTGCAAGGTGATGTCATCAAATGTGAGACATTATATGTCCACAGCTTCTCTGCCTTTTTGGGTAATATCAAGTGTAGTATCTGTTCTTATCAGTTTAATATCTCTTATGTCTTAACATGTATAGCTTGGAGGAAAGACGTAACAGGGGGGATATGATAGAAACATTTAAATACATAGGGAATCAACACAATAAAGAAGGAGAGTATATTTAAAAGAAGAAAAACTACCACAACCCGAGGACATAGTCTTAAATTAGAGGGGCAACGATTTAAACGTAATATCAGGAAGTATTACTTTACTGAGAGGGTAGTGGATGTATGGAATAGCCTTCCAGCAGAAGTGGTAGAGGTAAACACAGTGAAGGAGTTTAGGCATGTGTGGGATAGACACAAGGCTATCCTAGCTATAAGATAGGGAACTGGGGACTAATAAAAGTATATAGAAAATTGGGCAGACTAGATGGACCGAATGGTTCTTATCTGCCGACACAGTCTATGTTTCTGCGTCGCCTATCTGGGGATTTGTAGGACAGGGAGACTGAAGAAGAGCTTTCTTTGTACATGCCATACATTGACAAGATGCTTCACTTGCAATTTAGCTATATTATATTCCTGATTATTATACTGTCTTTGTATCTGTCATTCAGGGAACAAAAAATCACACATCAAAAATGTGAGTTCTACAAAAAGTAAACAAAAATACAGGTATTAAACACACTTACATTGGGACGAGTTCCAAAAAAAAGGTGATGGGGGTCAAGTTTTACAGAGAGGAATTATAGTCGTGACTTCTATGAACAAGTGGGGAAGTCCTTAAAAGTCGGAGTACGCCTTCGTACTTTATAACCTTAAGGAAATGCTTTTCTTCTAGTACCTAGGTGTCCAACTGCAGCCCCCCCAGCTGCTGCATAACTACGAACCCCATAATGCCCCCAGTTTTCTAGAATGACTGGGAATTACGATAGCTGTAGTACAACTGGCTGGTCGCTGGCCTTAGTATATAGGGGTTGTGTGAAGCACATAAATATAAACTATAGGGAACAGAAAGAGCACAGGGAATAGACAGAGTTCACTATGAGACGTTAAAGTCTGAGTTTGTACTGTGTACTAGGGCAGTGGGCCCCAAACCAGTCCTCAAGCCCCACCCAACAGTCCAGTGTTTAGGGATTACCCAGTTGTGTCTAAGGTGTTGTTTTTTTAACCCCTTTGCGGCGCTAGGACGTTCTATGCCGTCCTAATTTTAGTGGCCCTAAAAGTTGTTAGGACGGCATAGGACGTCCAGCGTTAAACAGCTCATCGCGGCTCCCCGTAATGGAGCTCTGCTCAGATCCCGCTGCAGGGACTTGCAGCGGGATCACACCTGTCAGATGAGGCCAATTTGAGTGACCGCAGTCTGACAGGGAAAATGTAGCCGAGGCTCAAATTCTGGTGTGCAGTTTATCACACTTTTGCGGGTATTTTTTTCCTATTTAAAGGTTCATTTCACGCATATCCTACAGACAGACATTTGAAGGAGACGCTTTTTCCTGCTTGAAAAAGGATTTTCCGAAAAGCGTTGCATTTTTTTTACCCTCTTCAAATTTTCCCCCGCCGGGTCTTTTTGTCTGTTAAAGGTATATTTATTTGTGCTGTTTTGTTTTATTTCTTTCCTTATTTTTTAAATTCCTCATTATTGAATGTTGAATTCTATTTTATTCAGATGGTGTATATGCTCTTCCTTTAGGAACAAATGCGCTACTTTTTTTTTTTACATAGGTATATGGGCAAATTAACTATTGTTCTATTGTAAATTAAAATTGTTTGTATTTTTTACACTATCTGTGTTTGTTTATTATTTATATATTTATTTTCAGCTCTATCTTCCAGTTTTCTATTCATTGTATTTGCTGAATTGCGCTGTACTTTTGAGTTTAGACACGCCTCCACGACATCACACGTGACGTCAGGAGGTATCGCGATCTTTTGCCAATTTCTAGGTGGCGCTTTGGTGCTTGCGTCATCTGTAGGGCACTGTCTCCATAGACTTAAGATTAGCCTGATGCCAAATATTTACCGGCCTGCCGGTAAAATACCGGCCAGGTGGCAACCCTAGTCATCTGGGACGCAAGCACCATGCATCACGAAGGGGTTAAGCACCTAGACACAGCTGGGTAATCCCTAAATGCTGGACAGTTAGATAAGCCTTGATGAGTGGATCGGGAACCAGTGTATTATGGGACGGGGTACAAATTTAGGGCAAGATAAAAGTCTGACTCTTTGTTAACTGATGTGTTCAAGTTGAAAGCTGTCTGTAAAAGGACCCGGCTTTGAACATAAAAGGAGACAATATCACATTTGCAAGATGAAACTGTCTTGTCTGCATCAATGCCACTTTCTGAGAATGACATTAGCTTCTACATATTGAAACCAAGTATGCCCACAATTTTCTCCATCAAGGATTCCTGCAAAAGAGACTCTTGAAATCTGTAGTTAGTAATGTATGCATATTAATCCTTCCCAAGAGCATAACATTAATTTAATGTGTGTTTAACTTCTGCATTTCTCTCACTGACTATCCATTTTTAGTCTACTGCTGCCTTAGGTAAAAAAATAAAAAATAAATGTAATGTTTTGTATTACACGTATTATGTAAATGAATATGGCATGATCTGCAGATAAGTAGAAACAGAATACTAAACATGTTTCAAGTTGGTATACACAGTGCTACCTGAAGTTGTACCACCTCATAGATTTTAACCCTCCTAAACTACTTTTAATCAGACACAAGCCCTCTTGTGCCTGATTAAAAGGGCACTTCAATGCTGTTTCTAGGGAGCACGGTTCAAAAATGACAGCAATTTCTTTTGGAAGTTTCTTTGAGACTTCCAGGCTCTTCCGAGTCATGGAACTGACATTCAGTGGCCTGTAAGCTGTGATTGATGTTCGGCGACTAACATTCCAAAACATTGTCAGACTTACAGGTATGGAATTCCCTGGCAGTGTTCATCTGTACCAATAGAATGTTTGCCAGTATATCACCTGGGCAGTGCTGTATTTACCGCGAGGCATCCTAGGCGGATGCCTAGGGCGGCAAATTTTGAGGGGCGGCAGCGGGGCGGCAGGGGGGCCCAGCACTGAAAAAAAATAAAAAAACGCGGCCCTTTATTAAAAAAAAGACCGCGCTTGCAGGCAGAGACGGAGGTGAGAGTGTGATGGGAGTCAGAGTGTGTGTGATGGGAGACAGTGTGTGACTGAGTGTGATGGGAGTCAGAGTGTGTTTGATGGGAGACAGTGTGTGTGATGGGAGTCAGAGTGTGTGTGATGGGAGACAGTGTGTGTGACTGAGTGTGATGGGAGTCAGAGTGTGTGTGATGGGAGACAGTGTGTGTGACTGAGTGTGATGGGAGTCAGAGTGTGTGATGGGAGACAGTGTGTGTGACTGAGTGTGATGGGAGTCGGAGTGTGTGACTGAGTGTGATGGGAGTAGGAGTGTGTGACTGAGTGTGATGGGAGTAGGAGTGTGTGACTGAGTGTGATGGGAGTGTGTGTGTGATGGGAGTATGAGCTTGATGTGAGTCTGAATGATGGGGCATGTCTTAGGTGTGTAACGTGGGTGTGCAGCTTGGGTAGGGGGGTGCCCGGATTTTGTCTGCCTAGGGCAGCACAAAATCAAGATACACCACTGCACCTGGGTACAAATACATGGAGAGTAGGTTAGAACACCTGTGATTAATCTAAGGAAATTACAAAATACTACCAAAATGAGCATTTGTTTTCATAAAAACAGTGTAAAAGAATCTGTGTATATATATATATATATATATATATATATATATATATATATATATGGATTTATTAGCACCTTTTCCATGTTAACTCATTTATTCCACTCTTTTCTGCCCCCAGGCATCCTCATACTGTCAGCTTTTATCTACATGAACAAATTCCCCCCCCCCCCCCCCAAACCACTCCCCCATTTTCTCATTTTAAATCTCCTCCAGGCTCCTAAACCTCCTCTTATCCTGCCACTGAAACTAGTCTGTGATTTAGGTGCAATTCAATAATAGAAAAAACACACCGCTTATTTAGCAGAAACTAATTTCCTTAGAAACCTACAATTAAATAAGATTTTCATTCAAGCCTATGTTTCTGAAGAATAGCGATCAGAATTGGACGTTTGGTTGTACATATCAAGGTGAACCCCTTTATAACACAATGTGTTACAATGCGGCTCCTTTCATAATGTAGAGCCATTGGAGCGCCAGATCTCTCTCCCGCGTTAAAGCGCAGTCTCGGAACTCATATCAGGTTTGTATCATGATGGAATTCCCTGGATCCAGAGCCCCAAATTATAGCGGTGCTCAGGTATATTTTACATTGTACTTTAGCGCACGATCAGCAATGGTTGTTGACATTTTGGATGCCCAGGTTAAAAAAAAACAGTTGCCTACCTTTCCGCCCTGTGCAAGTAATTTGCCCCCTCTCCATAATGGCCTTCCCAAGTGGCAAGTGATGGCTCAAACCAGCCTCTTTGCTCATATGCTCCATCACAGCACTTGATTTGCCAGTGTGCCCACTGTATCTTCATTCCCAGTTTTGGTTTGAACTGTAAAATAAAATGGATGTGTTTGTATTACAGATTATAGCACTTCATTCATACCAATACAGATAGATTATAGCACTTCATTCATACCAATACAGATAGTTGTAAAGAAAGTGAAGTTTAAGCCCCCCCCCGAACTAAGCCGGAAACCACAGGCTCCTCCCTCACACTGATACAACACAGAAGGGGTGGTGCACACAATAAAACAGGGGATTGGGGATCATGAGCATGAAGAGGACATTAATGGGCATAAATAGGGAGTAGGCTGCAAGAAAGGAAAAACAAGCAGGAGTGTGGACATGCTTAGAGGGATCCCGAGTCGTTCTGGTCCATACAATATCCAATTAACTGATTGCCAATATGGCATTGGAATACAATAAACCACACATTCCTGATGACCATGAAAGACAACAGGACGAGGCGGATGACTGTAAGTAGAATATCGGTTATGGGGAGCAGCTTTTAGGAGAGCCACATGAAATACATTAGGGATTTTCAAACTGCATACGTTTGGGGCTGACACAAGCCTTGATAGGTAAAAGGTCCAATGTACTTTTGGGTCTAAGCTTTTGGCGCAAGAAGATGAAGGACCAGTTGTTTTGTATGAATTGTTTAAGGGACTGATTGGTTTGTTTGGTTGGTCCATTCGATGTCTAAGAGTTGGCAAGTGGCCCTCCAAAACCTTGCTCGAAGAAAAAATAGAACAGGGAGGCCATGACATCTAACGATGTGTTTAAAACACATCCCTGGTCTGGCGAGGTAGGTGTTTTAGCAAGGGGTATAAATTGTGCTTGCATTGAGAAGAGATCTACCACAACAAGTATGATTAGTATTACTTGAGACTTGGGTAGTTTCATCAGTGGTGTAGCTTGGTTTTGTGCTTCCCTAGGCAGACAAAATTCGAACATCCCGCTACCCACGCTGCACATGCACGACAGGCCCCATAACCCACATCACCGCATTACATGACCCCATCTCATGCCTCCATCACCCCCATTACATGCCTCCATCACCCCCATTACATGCCTCCATCACCCCCATAACATGCCCCATCACGTCCATTACATGCCCCATCACCTCCATTATATGCCTCCATCACCCCATTACATGCCCCATCACCTCCATTACATGCCCCATCACCTCCATGATATGCCCCATCACCCCAGGACTTACCCTGATCCCTGGTGGCTAGTAGCAGGCAGCAAGGTGTCCTACCATGCTGCCTGTACGGCTAGCCGCGGTGAGTGTAGATAGGTCCCATGACCCGGCGTACATCTGACGTCATGTGACCTGTCATCACTCAGCCCCCTAAGAGTGACCCCCTAGGGGGGGTTTCACCTAGGATGCCTCGCGGTAAATACCGCACTGAGTTTCACAATGAATCCCATTAACAAACATAAACATGGTGTGGAAGAGACTAGAAGAGGATGGATATGTCACCCTGGTTTCCAGACAAGGGTTATGTTCTGGTTAATTAATATAATTTTATGTATGTCTATTCTTAGTAATTATTGGACAGAAAGCTTTTTTACTATCAGTTTCAGTCCAGATTGACGATGCCATCCTATGTGTGCTCCCTGCTATGTAAAAACTGACTCTATTAGTATTAGAACTATCATAGTAACATAGTAATTTAGGTTAAAAAAAGACACAAGTCCATCAAGTTCAACCCTTCTACCTATCATTACAGCTTTTGATCCAAAAGAAGGCAAAAACCCCTAAGGTAAGCTATTTTCGAATTTTGCCTCCTGGGGGGAAAAATTCCTTCTTGACTCCAAGAGGCAATCAGATTTCTCCTTGGATCAATAAGCTCTTTTATCAATGCATATTCTATTATTAATAGCCCTGTATTTTCTGCTTTCCTAAAAAAAAACATCCAAACCATTTTTAAATGCATCTATTGTGTTTGCTAGCACTACCTCTCTTGGCAGTGAGTTCCATAACTTTATTGTCCTAACCGTAAAGAATCCCTTCCTTTGCTGTCTATGAAATCTTTGCTCTTCCAGTCTGAGGGGGTGACCTCTTGTTCTTTGTATGTATCAATATATGTTTATGAACTACTGATGTAGAAAGAAGTGTGTTCAGGTTTATCTTGTATTCATTATTATTGTTTTTCAAAATGTTGACTCGCACTTGATCTTTTGTGAAGCGGGTGAATTAACTCCTCCCCGTTTCAGGGGGGGGGGTATGCAGAGAGGAAGCTTAATATGTCACTTCCTGGCTTTTCCACTCTTAAGATGCTCTTTTAATTGTTTTAATTATTACTTGTTAACCACTTAAAACCTTGAGGGGTTTAATACACACTAGACTACTTTTGATAAAGCACCTTTGTGTGCGAAACGAGTCATGCGTGTTTCTATTCCTGTACATTTCTTCCCCATCTCTATTTCTGCTTTTATCGTCCAAGGACTTTAATACATTTTATATATATAGCATTGGACAGCTTTGTGATTCTCAATTTTGATGAACCATCTGGCGTTTCTCCAATTTGTACCTCTTTCCAGAGTGTGAGTCGATCTCCAACAGGTCTGCACCTGAAGGGAGCATACAAAAACAGGGATCACGTATGTAGGAGGCTTGAGCTGGCTGAGTGTGCTAAGATTGGATTTCTGGTTACAGGACACACATGCTTGGATGAGGAGAATGATGTCACCTGGATGGCCAGCAACAAATGACGAATTTCCCCACTGAAGAATGTATTTGTGAAAGGAGAGAGGGTTGAGAGTTTTCGATTTGGTGTAAAAAACTGGTGCTAAAGGAAGAGATGCATTAAAATTGGGTTCAGTAGCAAAGGCACAGGGGACATGTCAAATTATTAGGAGAACAGCAATGCAGGGCGAAACAGAGAACTAAAATGGTCTGTCATGTTATAATGTATTAGAACTGTACGTTAGTTGGGGTTGTATATATATGCATATATATGTGTGTTTATAAATGTGGTGCGATCATGCATTGTTAGATTGTTGTCTTTTTTTTTTTTTAACTAACCTTTGTCTAGCAATCATGTGATCTTTATGACAAGAACTTGAATTGTTACCTTTTTGTTATCTTTTTTATATATTTACACTGTGAGAATGGTGTATCCCCATAGCGGTCAGTGGTGATGGTTTACAGAGTTATAAATGGAACACTGGGGGTATGTTTTTGTTACAAGGAGACATTTCTGTGATTGAGCTGTACCAGCTGAAGAAGGTCATTGAAACTTTGTATTATGATACACGCGTTGTGTCAAATGGACAGTGTCCCTCTGCTTTCCCTTGATTTGAGTGTAACCTTCTATGGAAATTGTAAGGAGAGCATGTCAGCCTGGGTGGTATGTTACTAGATAATGGAAAGCAGGAGAAAAACTGTGACCAGTGGACTTGTCTAGGGTTCATCCTCTTGGCGTTCGAGGTACGGCAGGGTTCTGTGATCTGTGGCCCTTAGCAGCTCCCCGGAAGATTGTTCCATTCTTCGACTCAAGTCGTCGGACGTTGTATCTCTTGTCTCCTCCCATATGGAGTCGATATGCCGGTGCTTTGGAGACTACAAAGTAAACCCAAATAGGCTTCAGTGATGCTGGTCTTTATTCAATGGAAAGCAAAAAGACAGAGCCAGAGACACAAGGTGTTTCGCACAGACAGGCTTCTGAGAGGAGCAATAGTGGCTAAAAATGACCAACATTGATAGTTGGCTCAACAATAATAAAAAAATAATTATTTACTGGAAAATGAAACAGATAACTGTATATCTAAAAAAATAATATGTATGTAAAAAAGAAATAAGAGAATATACACGAATAAGAACATGTCTAAATGGCGACAACATATCATGTGAAAAAGTATGAATAAGTGAGAATGATAAAATAGATAAAAGTGATGTGTAGCATGACAAATAAACTGTATGAAAGAAAACTATCACGGGAAAATAAACATGTGATAATTTGATGTATAAATACGTCACCTTGGGAGTCGATAACAAACGTACTATGTTTGGAAACTTCTAATAAAAAAGAGTAAGATTGCAGAAAATGTAGGTATAACTTGGACACTCAACTAAATTCAGAATGAGAGATTCTTGTATTCAAGGAATCCACATTTGCCTCTGTACTGCTTTCTCCTCATCATACCAGCCCTATTAAAACAGAGCTCGTTTGCTGATGCCAGTCTTTGGAACTGATCAAAGCTGGCTAGGTAGGCAAGAACACAGATCATTAGACATGGAAGAGGAGGGGGGGGGGGGGGGGGGGGGGACAGAAAGCAGATAAAAGCAATCTAAAACATGAAAATGATATACAGAGAGCCTGCAAATCAGCATAGTTACTGCTGTAGTATTAACACACTGCATACAGACTGATCTTACACGTTCTGAGAACATGCATGTCAAATTAAAATACAGCGGCCTTTTAAACAGGAGAATAGTGACTACGTAGAGCCCAAGCACGGCCGGATAGTTTACGCAAGAAACCAAGGCTTCATTCTGAATGTGCCCCATGCAAATTTGTGCATTTAAAGGACAGGTGTTGCAAAAAAAAAATGGGTAATTGAAAGATAGGCATGTGGGTGTGTAAAGCAATGCTTTAATGAAACAATACACATAAAGTATCTTATTGAGTCCACTTTGCTCCGCATAACAATATCAGGGGGCAGACATGTTGTTTAGAATCTTGGGTCACACGGGTCAAATGAATGAAGAGATGACCCAAGATGTCTGCCCACTGATAGAGTTATATGGAGCAAAGAGGGCTCAGGTAATTTATTTGTAATCTCTCATTAAAGCAAATTTTATTTAAAATGCCTGCCATTATATATCACTAGAAGGGATATTATACCTGCATTGTATATTGCACCCATAGAAAACATTTAGTTAGCCATCGGGCCTTCATGTTGTCATTTGGTAATCTCTCCTCAGAGGCATACTGCTGTTTAGGGGGAGTCTAGCAGAAATGACAGGTTTCTCTCTTATCAGAACAGTTTATATGACACAGAAAATTGAGGACATGTTTTTGTAACTGCATCAACACAGATTGAGAGTCAATCTCTTAATAGCCAGGAGGGTATGCAATTTTATTTCACCTTTACTGCAAACAAATACATTTCACTCTATTTATTCTGCTTTTATTACTATGGATTATTAAGTTTGTACAGTGTATTGATTTAAGACATATGCTTGGGTTTGGTAGTCAGAAATAATTCACACAAGCCGGCTCCACTGCCATAACAGAAGCCGAAGACAGGTGCTCCACACACGGATCAAGCGTGAATGTTGATAATTGAGCAAAAAAAGGAATATGTGCACTCCCTAATGGCAAAAATAATAATCAATAAAGTGCTTTAATAGTTCAATAACAGACAGTGGGAAAGTACCGGACAAGGTGTCAATAAAAAAAAGGGGGAAAGACCTAACGCGTTTCGCGTGATAAACACGCTTAATCATAGGTACGGAGTGCACATATTTCTTTTTTTGCTCAAATATGCTTGGGTTGCTTGACCTCACAGACATCCTCCTGTTACCCCACTAGACACCAGGGAGTGCTGCTGGAGGAGTAAAGGCATTTCTCTGTGAGCATTGGCAGTTCTGTTGGGACCAGGGCCACCAACAGAAACAGTTCCCTGATGACAGCCTTTGTTGGGACATTGGCACATCTGTGAGAGCACTGGCATGTTTGTGTAGGCATTGGCAGTTCTGTGGGGGTATTGGCATATTTATGAGTGCATTGCACGTCTGTGTGGGCATAGGCACGTCTGTGAGGGCGTTGGCAGGTCTATGGGGGCTTTGGCACATGTGTGTGGGCATTGGCAGGTCTGTTGGGGCATTGGCAGGTCTGTAAAGGAGGATGGGACGGTTCATCATGGCTACATTAACACAGCCCCTCAACCGTCCCCTCACGCGCTGAACTGTCAGTGGTGAAGCAGCCATGAAGAAGTGTCCTAGACCCCTGTGGAGACATTAGCAGGTCTGTGCAGGTATTGGCATGTCTGTGTGAGCATTGGCAGGTCTGTGCAGGTATTGGCATGTCTGTGTGAGCCTTGGCACATCTGTGTGGACATTGGCAGGTCAGTGTGGACATTGGCAGGTCTGGGTGGACATTGGCAGGTCTGTGGGGGAATTGGCAGGTCTGTGGGGGAATTGGAAAGTCTGTGGGGGTAATGGTAGGTCAGTGTGGATATTAGCAGGTCTGTGTGGACATTGGCAAATCTGTGGGGGCAATGGCAGGTCTGTGGGGGCAATGGTAGGTCTGTAGGGGAATTGGTAAGTCTGTGGGGGTAATGGTAGGTCAGTGTGGATATAAGCAGGTCTGTGTGGACTTTGGAAAATCTGTGGGGGCAATGGTAGGTCTGTGGGGGAATTGGTAAGTCTGTGGGGGCAATGGTAGTTCTGTGGAGACATTAGGTGGTCTGTGGGGGCATTGGCAGAAGAACTGGAATGAAGGGGGACAGAGAAAAGAAACAGAAACAAGGAATGCAATTTTCAATAACATTTTTATTAAACATGAAAAACAGTTTACATACATTTTTTATAAATTAAGACCCAAAGTTAAGGGGGTCATCTTATATTCAGGGTCATCTTATATTCAGGGTCATCTTATATTTAAGCAATTAGTAAATTGTATAAAACAGGCATGTACTTTAGACAGTACAAGTCAGTTTATCCTCTGACCAGCAGCTGCCATGCTTCCATGGGAAGCAGGCAGCAGACAAGACTGGTTGTGAGCAGTGCACACAACCACTTGCATATAAAATATTTTAAAAAATGTAAATATGTTCTCAAAGGCACATGAGGGAGGGTGGCAGCCTGGTCTGGTTAGGGAGCGTCTCCAGTGTAGAGAGAGGCCCTCATTTTTGCATAGGATCAACAGAGGTGACCTACGCACACTGCAGACCCCGATCAGTTGAGTGGGGTGAGCCCCCTCTCTGATTGGTGGTCCACATGCTCAGTGCTGTATTTACTGCGAGGCAAATTTTGGGGGGGGCGGCAGCGGCCCCCAGCACTGCAAAAAAAAAAAAAATAAGAACAAAAAAAATCCGCCCATTTAAAAAAACTAAAAAAAAACACGGAAGGTGAGATCCCCCCTCACCTTCCCTCTGCCGGCAGGCTGCACGGGGAGCCGAACAGGCAGCACAGAGAAACCTCCGTGCTGCCTGTTCAGCTCCCCGTGCAGTGTGACACGGAAGTGCCGACAGTCACGTGACCTGCGCGCTGACGTCATACGCGGGCCGGGTAACGTGACCTGTCAGAACAACCGCCAGGGAGCTGAACAGGCAGCATGGAGGACACCATGCTGCCTGCCACTAGCCACCAGGGTAAAGGGTAAGTGCTGGGGAAATGATGGGATGGGATGGGGGGGTGCAAAATTACTGAGGCATGTTAATGGGAAATAACACTTGCATATTATTGGCAAATTTACTGGGGCATACTAAGTGGCAATTAACACTGGCATATTATTGGGGAATTTGGCTGTGGGATATTAAATGGCAAATAACACTGGCATATTATTGGGGAATTTGGCTGTGGGATATTAAATGGCAAATAACACTGGCATATTATCAGGCAAATTGGCTGGGGCATATTAGATGGCAAATAACCCTGGCATATTATTGGGCAATTTGGCTTTGGGATATTAAATGGCAAATAACACTGGCATATTATTGGGCAATTTGGCTGTGGGATATTACATGGTAATTAACACTGGCATATTATTGGGCAATTTGGCTGTGGGATATTAAATGGCAAATAACACTGGCATATTATTAGGCAAATTGGCTTAGGCATATTAGATGACAAATAACACTGGCATATTATTGGGGAAATTAGCAGGGGCATATTAAATGGCAAATAACGCTGGCATAATATTGGGCAAATTAGCAGGGGCATATTAAATGGCAAATAACACTGGCATATTATTGGGCAAATTGGCAGGGGCATATTAAATGGCAAATAACACTGGCATATTATTGGGGAAATTAGCAGGGGCATATTAAATGGCAAATAACACTGGCATATTATTGAGCACATTGGCTGGGGCTTATTAATGGCAAATAACACTGGCATATTATTGGGCAAATTGTCAGGGGCATATTAAATGGCAAATAATACTGGCTTAATATTGGGCAAATTGGCTGGGGCATATTAAATGGCAGAATAACACTGGCATGTTATTGGGCAAATTGGCAGGGGCATATTAAATGGCAAATAATACTGGGCAAATTGGCTGGGGCATATTAAATGGCAAATAATACTGGCTTAATATTGGGCAAATTGGCTGGGGCATATTAAATGGCAGAATAACACTGGCATATTATTGGGCAAATTGGCAGGGGCATATTAAATGGCAAATAATACTGGCTTAATATTGGGCAAATTGGCTAGAGCATGTTAAATGGCAGAATAACACTGGCATTTTATTGGGCAAATTGGCTAGGGAATATTAATTGCAAATTATACTGGCATAATATTTGGAAAATTGTCAGGGGCTTATTCAGTGGCAAATACTGGCATATTATTGGGCAAATTGGCTGGGGAATATTAATGACAAAATAATACTGGCATAATATTGGGCAAATTGGCAGGGGCTAATTAAATGGCAAATACTGGCATATTATTGGGGAAATTGGCTGTGACTTATTAATGGCAAATAATACTGGCATATTATTGGGCAAATTAGCTGGGGAATATTAATGGCAAATAATATTGGCAATGTGTATGTAATGGGGTGATGGAGGCATGTAAATTGGGTGATGGGGCATGTCCTTGGCATGCAACGTGGGTTATGGGTCATGTCGTGGGTGTGCATCGTGGGTTGGGGGGGGGGGTGCCAAAAATTTGTCTGCCTAGGGCAGCACAAAACCAAGATACACCACTGCACATGCTGACACTATCAGCAGGCGCCAGCCTCCAGGTGTGCTGTGTTTCAGCTGCGAGACACAGTCAAGAGTAAACCCACTTGTATCTATTAAGATATATGTCGGGTCTATGCCGGAGAAGCGGCGTTTTTAACCCTTCCTTATTTATGCAAGGGTTAAAAAAGTTTAATTGTCCCTCAACATACCCGACACTTTGGTGCGTGGGACTTTACATACATAACTCCCCCGCCATAGACACCTGTTCCTACAATCTGTCTTAGATCTTACAATCTACACTGCAGTTTTTGCAGTGATAATAATACACACAGAGATGCTTTATTTAGGAAGCCTTATTATAAAGATGCATACACCAGTGTGGCACTGGTCATTTTTCAAAAGTGTCCCTGAATATGGCCACCGACAAAGTTACTATGCACTTGAAGGACCACTCACTATCAGTTGGAAATACTGCTTTTCCATGGATATTGAATATTAAAGTTAAATAACTGGAAGTTTGCAGCCTATACTGAGCCCACCCAGCCAACTGTGTAGGCTATTGACTAAAACAGTGAGTTGCAGGTGAGATGAGGTGAGTTGAGGAGAGATGAGGCATTTTAACTATACATTGTGCAGGGACAAAACTTGACAGTGGTATGCCAGATAATACACCCCCCCCCCCCCCCCCCCCCACACCAATAAACTACACAGACACAGGAGCGGCTAGAAAGGTCACAGGATTTATTTATCAGGAAAAAAAATGATGCAACATAAAACTACCAGCTTAAGATAGCTGTAAACATAAACAGATAATAATATACCGACCAAAGGTTTAATAACAACCGTAAACTGTAACCATAGTAATATAAGCATTACTTATTACGAATTCATAAGCGGTAGCGTGTCACTTATCCTAGCCCACCTAGGATACGGCCCCCCGAGGATCTGGTGTAGGCGTAATCCCTGTCCTTGTGGCTACTGGCGTGGATAGTATGCACAGTAGCCATACTTCACTCTCCCAGGGACGAGCCCATGGGGAGCCCGTGCAGATACCTCCCACAGCTACTACCACCCGGGTTGGCCATACCCCAAGTCGGCCAACCCCATTCACTGGCACCAAACCTCGGGGACCCTTGCACACAAGACAGAGAAACACTCAAAAAAGGGAACGGAGGGGGGGAACTTGCCAAAAAAAATTCAAACAGGAAGTTTGTTTGTTATTTTAACAATATATAGCTCAAGCCCAGCCCCTTATTGAGATACTAAACACCCCTTGCTGTGCCCTTACTGGTCACAGGATATGATTGACAAGGTGTGTTGTAATGACTGACAACACCTGTCATGATGGCCTGTTATACATTCTTTATTCCAGGCCAATACTGGTGAGTTTGCTTGGTGGGGAAAACTCACCAGGTCTGTCCCTGCACAATGTATAGTTAAAATGGTGAGATTACATTTCATCTCATCTCACTTGATCTCAAAATAGAAACATTTTCCAATGAAAAACAGTTCATTTGCATACTGTGCCACAGGTGATGTCATAAGCAGGAGACTCAAGACATATTTAAAAGTATATTTTCTTCTAAATTAGGCATTTGCTTGCAATTTTGCTAACACTATGTATAGATAATTTTCAATATTTTTTCATTTTCTACATTCACAGAAAAAAAATGTTTAGGTAATATATATATATATATAGGAGAAAATCAAAAGTGTAATTGAGAGAAATGGCTGCTTATGGAGCAAGTACTAAAGAGCGAGGGTTTAGTTGTCTCTATGTACCATCTCTTGACATACTCTGAAGCAGTCAAAGTAATTTTCTATTTGCAGGTTCTAGGGTTACATTGTCCATTCTGTGCACCGATCCCTGCCAACCTATTTCGTATGTGAAAAAAACAAGTTTAAATATTTAATCTAGTAAACAAAGAAAGTATCAAATATGAATGTACAAACAATGTACAGCTCAAAGTTTTAAAAAAAAAAGCTGCCCCCGATTTAATTCCAAAAATCGGGCCAATTTGGCCACAGTTTAAACTACCAAGGTTTTGGCTGGGTCCCTGGCATTAATGGCGACCCTGAGGAAATCCTAATTATTGCAGTAGCAACGTGAGGAGTGCTTAAATAATCTGTGTTCCACGGAGCATCTGATGTGAGAGAAGAGATATTACATTTTTAATTATGCTGCAATAATTCCCCACAGCGGGTCTAATTCTTTTCAGCCATCCCGATAATCTCCTTTGGCAATGCAATCATATGCAGGTGTATTTACAGACTGGGTAAGTGTGAGTAAATCAACTGCGTTCAAAACTGGGCCGCAGGCAAGCAAAATTCATAGTAATGCACCTGAATCCACCAGGAGATAATTTATACAAATACACAGGGAGCCTGCTGGAGAGCATCCTATAAAACACATCGGTTACTCACAGAATAACCTGGATTTGGAAATTTGCTCATTCTATTAGCTGCATGCTCATCGGTGCTATTTATCTGTGCATCCCCTGTATTAAAATAAGAACCAAACATGCTTCTGGATATTTGACTAATGAGGCTATTCACTAAAAGGTGAGTTGAGGTGAGTAGCAGGTGATTTGAAGTGAAGAGCAAGTGAATAAAAAAATATTGTATCAAAAAAGAATAAAATATATTCAAATAAAAATAAATAAATACAAAAAAAAAACATAATATTTAAAAAATATATATTAATTTTGTATTTAATATTACACATCATGTAATATAAAATATACATATATCACTTATTACCCCCAATAAATGTTAGGGAATGGGCACGTATCCATATACACATTTATTATCATATCATTTTATTCACCATCATAACAGTTCTTGTAGTATAACAATACTGGTGATGTCATGACAACTACAGGTTATATCCCATCACCGGTTATGGTTCAGCGGCAACAGCTGTTAGGTAATACGCAGCCATATGTATCATGTACTGTTTAATAACCACGGTGGACAATGGGCTAATAATGAAAGGAAAGCAGGGGAATACAGTGCAGAAGGGCAGAGGAAACAAATAGAAATAAGGAATGTATTTTTCAGCTTATCACTTGATACCTTACCAAGGGATGGAATTGGAGCCGTGGGGATGGCCTGAACAAACTGCTTGAACGCCTAAGTAAAATACATATAAGTATATACATATAAATGAGTTATATGATGATTCCAATCAGCAATAGGTATGTATGCTATTAATGAGCAATAAATACATATAAAGGATTTATATGATGCCAATGAGCAGTAGGAATATATAAGCAATGATGCATAGATACACTATATGGACAAAAGTACTGGGACACCTGACCAAATGTTTTCCCATTCATTGAGTAGAGGCCCAGTCATTGAGCAGAGGCCCATTCATTAAGCAGAGGCCCATTCATTGAGTAGAGGCCCATTCATTGAGTAGTGGCCCATTGATTGAGTAGCGGTCCATTCATTGAGTAGTGGCCCATTCATTGAGTAGAGGCCCATTCATTGAGTAGCGGTCCAGTCATTGAGTAGAGGCCCATTCATTGAGTAGAGACCCATTCATTGAGTAGAGGCCCATTCATTGAGTAGAGGCCCATTCATTGAGTAGTGGCCCATTGATTGAGTAGCGGTCCATTCATTGAGTAGCGGTCCATTCATTGAGTAGTGGCCCATTCATTGAGTAGCGGTCCAGTCATTGAGTAGTGGCCCATTCATTGAGTAGCGGTCCAGTCATTGAGTAGTGGCCCATTCATTGAGTAGCGGTCCAGTCATTGAGTAGAGGCCCATTCATTGAGTAGAGACCCATTCATTGAGCAGAGGCCCATTCATTGATTTCTGAGGACAGGCGCTAATGTTGGACGAAAAGGTTTGGTTCGAAATTTTCATTGCAGTTCATGACAAAGTTGTTCGATGGGGTTGAGGTCAGGGCTCTGTGAGGGCCAGTTAAGTTCTTCCACACCAAACTCATCCAACCATGTCTTTATGGACATTGCTTTGTGCACTGGGGGGACAGTCATGATGGAACAGGAAAGGGCCTTCCCAAAACTGTTCCCACAAAGTTGGAAGCATTGTCCAATTTCCAGTGATACCACTTATAGTTGACTGCGGAATATCTAGCAGGGATTAAAGTTCATGAACTGACTTACTGTAAAGGTGGCAGCATCCTATCACAGTACCACACGTGAAATCACTGAGCTCCTCAGAGAGACCTATTTTTTCACTACTGTTTGTAAATACAGACTGCATGGCTACTTCATTTTATTCACCTGTGGCAATGGGTCTGAATGAAACACTTGAATTCAATAATCAAGGGGTGTTTCTCAAAACTTTTGTCCATAAAGTATATATATAGGTATATATATATATAAATATATAATATAATATATGTGTGTGTGTGTTGATATGTATGCTTATATATGATCACCTTAGCTGACTGTGCCCTTTCCAAACCAGTGTAGTCGGATGTCAGATTTATTATCCTTTAATTCCCTTTCTGTTGGGTTAGAGTGGGCCTTTAATGCTAACATGATTGAGGCTTCTCTGCAGTACAATATTCACAATTATACCTTAGAGTGTTATTTTCTGAGCTGTATTTGCTTTTTGGCTGCAACTACAGTGATGATTGTTAGGACTGGATTTAGTGCTCCATTAAACTGTTTTTGGTTGACTTTTGTTTCATTTGAACAAAAGCCCATTTATATATATATATATATATATATATATATATATATATATATCCATACCAGCTGGCCAAAGAAATTGTGTTGCCTGGATCCAGAACTGAAATTCTTCCCTTCCCCCCATCCACATGCACACACACACAATAACACGCACATATACACATTCACACATACATATACACAGACAGTAGTGTATCTTCCACAAGGAAAACAAGGCACTCGCCTAGGGCGGCACATTGCCAGAGGGTGTTAAAGCACACTTCTGTTGCTTCAAACATTTTCGCTCCGTCCCCCACCATTCAGCAAGCTTTAGCTCCTTCCAATTAATCGGGGTGATGGGGGCATGTAATGGACGTGGTGGGGGTATGAAATGAGGGTGATGGTGGCATGTAATTGGGTGATGGGGGCATTTCTTGTGTATGCAACGTGGGTGATGGAGGCATGTAATGGGGTGATTGAGCATTTATTGTGTGTGCAATGTGGGTGATGGGTCATGTCATAGGTATGCAATGTAGATGGGGGTTGCCCGAATTTTGTCAGCATAGGGCAGCAAAAAATAAAGATACACCACTGTACACAGTCACACGCAACACACAGTCATCACACAGAGATAGTAACACACACATACAGTCACGCATGCTCACACAAGCAAATAGTCATACACAAGCAAAGTCACGCACACACACAGTTACAGCCAGACACTCACACATTTATATATATACAGTTACATACATGCACACAGTCACATATACACACATTCACACACCAAAGCAACAGTTTGTTTGTTTTGTAGAAAAATAAATCATATATTTATTTCTGTCCTCCCTCCCTGTTTTACCTTTCATGGAAGGAAGGTGGGCTCTTGCTGTGCACCCTCCACTTCAAGCTACACTCCTGAATCCCGCTGCGTGCCAGTACGTCATGTAACACCCAGCGCTCCTACTCAGAAGCACTGATTGCAAGGGGGAGGAGCAGGCCATCTGCGCTAAAATACTTTACTCCTCGCACCCCGCTTTCAGCCTGGTAATGTGGAACCATTTATTGGGGGGAAATTTTAAAAATGGTACAGAGGAGAGGGTAGCAATTTGCCACCCCCCCCCCCCCCCCTTTAGGTGCCACCTGGTCCATGGGACCCACCTGGACCTGTATGTATGCTACATATTATTTAGAGCAGGAGATCTAACCAATTCATACCTCAGCATAATAATAATAATATTGTCCCTAATCATTTCTTTCTTCCTAGGTATATACAGATATATTAAACCATGTTTATCATTTTGATATGCACGTAAATATAATTAATTTACAAAATTTCTGGTTTAGTCTATATATATATATATAAATATATATATATATACCCAGGACATCTGATTGCTTTTCAAGGTCTTAAAGATTTTCTCCATCTCTTTTTAAATATTTCTTTTTTTTTATATCTGTAATAATCCAGGATCACTGGTGTTAACAGGAATTGACAGCAGACGGATCTTAACCTTATTTGCATTGTAAATAGTGTGAGAGAGAGAAGGATGAGAATATTAGATGAGCATCAAGGTAATTTTCATAAGGAATATGGGCGCTTCTGTCCTTGAAATTGGAACACGGGGCATTGAGAGTTCTCAATTATCACATGCTTCGCGGCTGCCAAATAATATGCCGTCATTTATGTCGAAACGTGTTATGGTTTGCCTTCCGAAAAAAAAAATACCATTCTATTATGTAGAAGCGTATTCAGAGCAGGTTTGGGTCCTGTTTGTTCAGCAAAGATTCCCAAATGTAGCATACTTTCATGGAAACCACAAGGGGCTAGTGACAAGCAGCCGAATGATTCTAAAAGGAAAACAAGGAGGTATTGTAAGAATTAAAATGCAATTTGCATGTGTTCATGTAAAGGGTCCCAATATTTCTGGTTGGGGGGCCAAGTCCTGTCAAGTGGCCCATTGTACCGCCAAATCAGCCCACCGTCCATTCCTGATTTTGTAACGGATATTGATGTTATAAAGCAAGTCAAATATGATACAACGTGGTTTAAAATAATTCCGTTTTAATGGCAACAAAGATCTACAGTATGACACTGCTCACTTGGGGTGCAGACCTATGAGTAACACTCAGAATCTGCCTGAAACACGAGGCCACAAAATAGCATTGACATAGAAACATAGAATGTGTCGGCAGATAAGAACCATTTGGCCCACCTAGTCTGCCCAGTTTCAGCCTTGGAGAAACTAGGGGCATCCTGTTTTCTGGACATCATGATATTTCACCACAGGGTGCTGGGGGGAAGGGTGGCGTCTGGCAGGCAACCCAGGTGTAAGTGACAAGCCCTTTCTCCAAAGGGCTTGTCACATACAAACCCCCCCCCCCCCCCCCCACCACCCTTATAAAGGTTCCCTTTCCTGTCCCAGCCCCTCTGTGCCCAGACACTGCTACCTCCGCCGGACTGGAGGATAACAGTAACTTCCTGGAGCTCCGATCCCTCCCTCTTCCTGGAACTCCGATCTGCTAAAACTATAGAAGCCTGTCGCTTCTTCCCCAAGCATCTGATCAGGTCACTGTTTGGGAAGATGGGAGCCAGTGGTCAGAGGCATCTAGGGATATATTAGTGTGGGGATGCTCCACCAGAATCCCCCCCAAAACAGGATCCAGTTGGTTCTGGGGATTACAAGGCTATGGCGACCAGGCAGAGTTGCCTGGCTGGCTAGGATAGGAGGGGGTGTGAACTGGGATTTGGCTCTTTATCCGAAAGAGTGTGTGTACACAAACCTGTGCATCCTTTCAAAAACCCTTTGTCTTGTTTCACCCATTGACTTGGTGGCCGGGGGAGTTATGATCATTGTTCCTGGCCGGGGGAGTTCCTGTGTGTCATCCCAGACGAAAGGGAGCACTGTTTGGCAGAGGTACCCAGACGGAGTCCCCGGGGATCCGTCACATTCTCTGCATTCACATAATTCCTAATTATAAAAATCCAGACAGCAGAGAAAAAAATAAAATATCTCCTGTTGTAATTCTAAAATCTGATTACCTTGTTGTTGGAAGGGGAGCATGTTGGCAGTGACCATAAATTAATGCACAAAAAAAAATAGCCATACACAGTAAACCTGGACTTGCAAAACATTTGCTTGCAATTAACTGAAACTGCTTCTGTTAAAAAATTTATAAATAAATAAGAATCCCATGATAGAACCAGAAAATAGCTTATGCAAATGATACCATTATTTTCCTCGTTAGCTGGGCTGGCGCTGGCAATTAAAGAAATTAGGCAGAATTAAACAGGGCCCAATCATTCCTGTGTTAATTGTATCAAGTGAAACTAATTTGATTTTGCTAAAGGACTTTTCTTTTAAATTGATTCCCACCCCCGCCACATTCCCCCCCCCCCCCCCCCTCCTCGTATTGAAGGCAACTTTCCTATTAAACATTCTCAGCTGTACGTGATTTTGATTCCGCACACTCACAAACACAGAGAATCTTCTCAACAACTAATAGACTTTGATAGTAGCGCTCCATACTGCAGCTATATAGATTATATCGAACCGCATTTCTCCGGGATGACTAGGAAACTGGCTTATGAATACAAAACAAATCATAATAGTTTGGTTGAAGGCAGAGATATTGAGTCATATTGAGTCATTTTATTAAATGTGGATTTTTTGGGGGGGTTTTTCAATGTCGTGCCAGACATATGGAAAAGCGTCAAGAAGGAACCAGCATGTTACCCAGCGTTTAGAACACACGCCGATTTCCTAACACAGTACGTTACAAGCAACACAGAGGGGGTAGCGGGAATAACTAAATAATTTATGCATTTTTATCCTTTGACTACACTTTGAAGTCACTTCTGTCTTACAGTGGTTATGGCTGTCTTCACCAAAGACAATTTACTAGACAAACTTCCAAATTTTTTTTCGACATGGAGGCAAGATCACTTACTGGAACAGTCTCCAGATCATTATTGTTTGGACTTTATAAATCGGACATTGACAGGGTTTTCTGTGCCAGTGCTTTTTTGGAGGAGGCTTTTTAAAAGGAGCCTTAAACATTGTTTAACCCTTGCTTCCTTGAAGGAACAAAGGGTTAAACAAAACATGTCCCGGGTCAATCTTAATAGATACACTTGGGTTTACTAACTGCTGTGTCTCACATGGGAAACACAGCAGTTCCTGGCTGTCGCGTGCTGACAAATGCCAGCACATGCACAGCCAATCAGATCGGGGGCTCTGACATTCGAATGTGAGGGTCTCTCGCTACTAGCACAGAGAGAGACCCTCGTTTTTGCATGATCTGCAATGGCAGAGAGAGACGGTTGCCAACCAGACGGCTGCCTGCTTCCTATGGAAGTATGGCAGCTGTCGGTCAGAGGATAAACTAACTTGTACTCTCAAAAGTACACATCAGTCCATCCTCATACTAGGGACAACTAACATTTCACTTGTGCTTTCATTACTAGCCCACTGATAATTTGTCCATTAATAGCCCAATGATAATTTGTCCATTAATAGCCCACTAATAATATGTCCATTAATATGCCACTGATAATTTGTCCATTAATAGCCATTGATAATTTGTCCATTAATATGCCACTGATAATATGTCCATTAATAGCCACTGATAATATGTCCATTAATAGCCCACTGATAATTTGTCCATTATTAGGCCACTGGTAATCTGTCCTTTAATAGCCACTGACCAATCCCCCCCTCTTCCCCCTTCCCCAGTATTTACCTGGATACTGCTCGTCGGCCATCTCCTCCGCAGGGTTTCTTCCTGCATGCAGGCTGCGTGCAGGAAATACAGCCACCGGATATGACATGACGTCATTTCCGGCGACTGAGACAGAAAGTGGGGATCCGCGTCTGCTGCATGTGGATCTGCTGGCTGGTGACTGGCTCCCATGGGCAGCGGGGGCCCATGGGGGAAGCTGCTTTGGGCCCCCATGAATGAATGGGTCCTGGGCAGCTGCCCCATTTGCCTACATATGTTTACATTTTTGTTTTAAAGGGCCGGGGCCCAGGACGGGTGTATGCCTGTCCCCCCATGGTGGCGGCCCCCCAGATCATTGGTATTTCGTCCTTGCCCCAATTTTGGAAGCTACCTTTCATTCTGTTCCTATTTTACATATACACACAAACTCCTGCCGTCATATCCGGCCTATAGGTGGATTTTTACACTTTAAGGTAACTAAATAAGGACTACAATTGCAGGAAACTGAGATGGCAATTTCAAACTTAACTTAAGGCCAAAGTAGCTGAGTTGGAAAAATCCTCTCATTCAGCTGCGTTGGAATTTTTTCCCATTTCGGCTACCTTGGCCTAAAATTTTTAATTTCCGCCTCAGTTCCTTGCAATTCTGTCTTTATTGAGTAGACCTTCATATTTCAGTTATAATAATAATAAAGTAGCATGTCTATTTTTAAGATGCCTTAGTGCACGGGTACATTTTTTGAAGCAAACCATTTAGTAGCCATGGCAACTATATGTCTAATAACAATTCCCTTTAAAACACTGAATGTCCAGCTTGCTCAATCAGGATTGGAATAAAATAAAGCTATTTAGTTAACCTCATCTATGCTGGATTAGAGGGCCGCCATCAGGGAGTGACAGGCGATACACCTGTCACGGGGCCCCCGGCACTTTAAAAAAAAAAAAAAAATTAATGGGAAAACTGACTGTGGCAAATTAATGGGAAACAGTGGCAGATTAATGAGCACACTGGCAGTGGCATGTTAATGGGCATACTGGCTTTGGCATATTTGTGGGCAAACTTGCCGTGGCATGTTGATGGGCAAACAGTGGCATATTAATCGGCATACAGGCTGTGGCATATTCATGGGCAAATTGACTGTGCCATATTACAATTTCTGATTGCGGACCTGCTGGAATATGAGACCCGCTCCTATTGGTTGGTATTTGTACTCCACAAGTGAAAAAAAATAAAAACAGTCAAGCTCTGCATCGATGGTTAAAGACACAGGAAAAACACTTTGTGTATGTTTAAAGCGACAAAATAGTTATACATTGAAGTAAATAGCTATTACAATGATCCATATGTATATGCATTTATTGCGTACACCCTCTACGTCGATTGCACCACATATTTTTTATATGAAAATGTATACTACATATTACATTATTTCTGGTAGTTACACATGTGCAGGTACATTATTAACCCAAAATGCAGCAAATATACCTACAACAAAGAAAAAGCATATACAGATGATATTTTCCACCTCTTGTTCGTTTGTTGATCTTCTGTAACGGGACTTGAAGTGTCTGATGCGCTCGTTTTTTGTACGAGCACCTGCTTCTTCCTCTGAATAAGTATGTACACTTACATTCTGTGATCTAAGCGATACTTTGTTAAAAGCTGGGGTTTAGAAGTAGGAAACTGTTCCCTCTGTGTCTGAGGTTAAACCCTTTTGAACTCGAGAAGGATACGTGTCTGCTGTTTTGGCAATTTCTTAGCATAGACCTTTTTGTAGAAGATCAATACATCCCACCAGAGACCTATTTCTTTGCTCATAAGTTTCTTCATGCAAAACAACAAATTGTCGAGCTGGGAGTCTTTGGTATTTACATCCCCACTGGACAGAAATAAATCAGATTTAGTGGGATCAAAGGAATAGCCATCACAAAGTTGAAGGCAACATGTTGCTTGTCCTGGTAGCCATTATACAAATGCAAGACTGTGTATATATGGGATTTAATATCTTGATTCTGCATATTGGATGATTATATATAAATGTGCATGCATGTGCAGATCTTTAGGATATGTATATGCATGTATATTCAATTTCTGTCTAATCATTTTGTCTTACTTTTCTGTATATGCTTTTTCTTTGTTGTATACAGTGGATATAAAAAGTCTACACACACCTGTTAAAAAATTCTGTGCTGTAAAAAAATGAGACAAAGATAAATCATTTCAGAACTTTTTCCACCTTTGATGTGACCTATAAACTGTACAACTCAATTGAAAAACAAACTGAAATCTTTTAGATAGAGGGAACAAAAAATATAAAAATAAAATAATGTGGTTGCATAAGTGTGCACACCCTTAAACTAATACTTTGCTGAAGCACCTTTTGATTTTATTACAGCACTCAGTCTTTTTGGTTATGAGTCTATCAGCATGGCACATTTTGACTTCTTTTGACTCTTCTTTGCAAAAACACTCCAAATCTGTCAGATTGCGTTGGCATCTCTTGTGCACAGCCCTCTTCAGATCACACCACAGATTTTCAATCGGATTCAGGTCTGGGCTCTGGCTGGGCCATTCCAAAACTTTAATCTTCTTCTGGTGAAGCCATTCCTTTGTTGAATTGGATGTATGCTTTGGGTCGTTGTCATGCTGAAAGATGAAGTTCCTCTTCATGTTCAGCTTTTTATCAGAAGCCTGAAGGTTTTGTGTCAATACTGACTGGTATTTGGAACTGTTCATAATTCCCTCTATCTTAACTAAGGCCCCAGTTCCAGCTGAAGAAAAACAGCCCCAAAGCATGATGCTGCCACCACCATGCTTCTCTGTGGGTATGGTGTTCTTTTGGTGATGTGCACTGTTGTTTTTGCGCCAAACATATCTTTTGGAATTATGGCCAAAAAGTTCAACCTTGGTTTCATCAGACCATAACACCTTTTCCCACATACTTTTGGGACACTTCAGATGTGTTTTTGCAAAATGTAGTCTGGCTTGGATGTTTTTCTTCGTTAGAAAAGGCTTTCGTCTTGCCACTCTACCCCATAGCCCAGACATATGAAGAATACGGGAGATTGTTGTCACATGCACCACACACACAGCCAGTACTTGCCAGATATTCCTGCAGCTCCTTTAATGTTGCTGTAGGCCTCTTTGTAGCCTCCCAGACCAGTTTTCTTCTCGTCTTTTCATCAATTTTGGAGGGAGCTCCAGTTCTTGGGAATGTCACTGTTGTGCCATATTTTCTCCACTTGATGATGACTGTCTTCACTGTGTTCCATGGTATATCTAATGCCTTGGAAATTCTTTTGTACCCTTCTCCTGACTGATACCTTTTAACAATGAGATCCGTCTGATGCTTTGGAAGCTCTCTGTGGACCAATTTCAGGAAAGACCAACTAGAGCAGCTGAACTTTATTTGGGGTTAATCAGAGGCACTTTAAATGATGGCAGGTGTATGCTGACTCCTATTTAACATGATTTGGAATGTGATTGCTTAATTCTGAACACAGCTACATCCCCAGTTATAAGAGGGTGTGCACACTTATGCAGCCACATTATTTTATTTTTATATTTTTTTCTTCCCTCTACCTAAAAGATTTCAGGGTTTTTTTCAATTGAGTTGTACAGTTTATAGGTCACATTAAAGGTGGAAAAAGTTCTGAAATGATTTATCTTTGTCTCATTGTTTTAGAGCACAGAAACCTGACATTTTAACAGGGGTGTGTAAACTTTTTATATCCACTGTATATATTTGCTGTATTTTGGGTTAATAATGTACCTACACATGTGTAACTACTATAAACATTGTAATATGTAGTGTGCATTTTGTTATATAAAATATGCCGTGCAATTGAAGTGGAGGGTGTAAGTGATATATGCATATACATATGGATGATTGCAATAGCTATTTACTTAAATGAAAAACTATTTTGTCACTTTAAACATACACAAAGTGTTTTTCCTGTGTCTTTAACCATCGATGCAGAGCTTGATTGTTTTTTTGTTTTGTTTTCACCTGTGGAGTACGAATACCAACCAATAGGAGGATTCCATGGGAGGTCTTACAAGTGTTTTTCTAGCATGCTCTTTTGTATGTTGTTAGTCTATGATTAAGCCTCACGGGCGAAACGCGTGATACTATGCTTCGGTCCTGTATTTCCTTTTAACCATTTGGAATAAACTTTGAAGATTTTAAAGAGAATCCTGCCTGCTTTCATCTACTTACCTGCATTTGGAGAGGTGCACCGTCATATCACGGCAAGGAACGCTGTTCATTTGCTGCACTCACCTGTGCTGGGATTGCGGCGTTGTACTTATTTGGTGTTCAGGCCGCCATTTCTGGTGGTTGCATCTTTGAATCCATTCACTGCTGTATCCCAATGTAATGACCAACAGTTTAAATGTCTTCTGTCGCTGTTGATGATACAGACCAATGACGGACAGACAATGCTCTCTGCCAAAAAGGAGCACATGTGGTAATTAAAGGGAAATCTCTTCTAACTGACGCACTAGCATATTCCATTGGCAGTCGTAATCTTACTGGTTTCGATATACTACTCTATAAATATATTATTATGTAGTAGACTGTATTTCTATATGCACTATTGTCATTACTGCCATTTGCCACAGCTCTGTTTGGTGCTTTGTAGATTTGGGGTTATCCAGTAGACATGTGCAAAACTAAAATTTTCGTTTTCGTTTTCGTCCATTCGGACGAAAAACTTTCGGTTTATAGACTTTCGGCTTATGGAATACATGTAATCCTATTGCTATTCTATAAACCGAACGTTCGGTTTATAGAATAGCAATAGGATTACATGTATTACATAAGCCGACAGCCTATAAACCGAACGTTCGGTTTATAGGCTGTCCGCATTTCACTACACGGAGACAGAGTCTCCATTAAGTATGAATGGAGACTTTGTCTCCATATAGTTAAATGCCGACAGCCTATAAACCGAACGTTCGGTTTATAGGCTGTCGGCTTATGGAATACATGTAATCCTATGGCTATTCTATAAACCGAACGTTCGGTTTATAGGCTGTCGGCTTATGGAATACATGTATTCCTATTGCTATTCTATAAACCGAACGATAACTTGAATAGATTTTCCTAATAAGTTTTTTGTTTATATGAAACAAATACTTTAGGGTCTGTAATGTCCACCAATGATTCCCAAAAATATAATCACCCTCGTTGTTCACATATCAAGTTCCGGCAGAAATATAGTTCCAGGGTCTTAGTACATGTGAAGCGCATGCGTCTAAGATTACCGCACAGCCTACAACAAATTAAATTAGCCTTCCAAGCAGCATCCCCTAAAGCAGTTTAATGAGCCTCATAAAAAGGCTGAACATGCTGCTCTCCGGCCTGCTGTCCACCATCTGTACCTTTCTCTAACCATTGCTGAGCCCAGAGTCCCCTGATGCCTATAGATCCTCTACAGACATGTCCATTTCATGATTATTTCCCAGGCTGTATGTAAATACATGTTACAATATGTTTGTTGATACAATTACATGGATAGGTGGTCAGAGAGAACATTTGTTTATATAGAAGACAAACAATCTACATAACACTAGATACAAATTGAAAAAAACTAAGAAAAAGATAAATAACAACCGCAAACATGGGAAGGATTGAACATGTACCAACTCTTTTTGGGTGGTTGGAACTGTACCTACGCATTTTGAGAAGCCAGTTTGGACACGGAATTGCCACCCAGCCAAAAAATTTACCAACAGGCTGGTAAAAGCCAATAATAAGGGACAACAATAAGGGACAACTAAAGTATTTTTTTTAACCCTTTCTTCGTTAGAGGAAATCTGTTTTGCCCCTACAATCACTAATATAGAAGCACAAGTAAAAAACATCATTGTCCTTAGTATGAGGATATCTCTCGGCACTAGCATGGCAGCTGCCAGCCAGAGGATAAACAGGCATGTTTGTTTTAAATTCTATATTAGAATATATCACAGTATTTGATCACAGAGGCAGAAAAGTTGTGTGATTTTTTTTTTATGTGCAATAAGCATCCCTATGCAATTCTTTGGGATACCAGCAGATGCTGGAGACTTTGATTTCTTGCTTGAGCTACAAAGGTCATGATTGGCTGGATCAGTCCCCAGGAAAAAGACTGCAAAAGGTAGTTTTTTTGTTTTTTTTTTAAAGTTCAGTACTGTAAAAAAAAAAAAACTAATCATAAACTGTATTGAATGAATATTGATTTTCAAAGTGTCAACATTAATATCCAAATATTTTTTTTTTTTCAGACTGGAGAGATCCTTTAACACAGAAATGGCAAAAGCATTTATATTCTGTTTTATTGATTTACAGGAAAATAGAAAATGTATGCTAGCATCATGTCCCTGGGCTGCACTTCCCTGAACTCTGCTGCTCTTCGCCTTGTAGGTATTGTGGTTGGAAAAGAAAGCCAGTTTGAATGGTGTGTGTGTGTGTGTGTATATCAAACATTACGTACTGATGACATTAACTGCACTTTAATACCTAAAGAAATGTTAGCACTGCAGTAACTTGGGAGAAGAAGTAATGTGTACTGCTGCCAGCATGGAGATGCCACACAGAAATCAGCAGTGTATCGGAAAGAGCCTGGAAGGCTTCATTTGGGGCCTGATCCAGCTGGACAAGCTCCAAATTCTGGGTCTTTGCAGATGCTGGTGTCAGCTTTTCTGGTTCATTTTGGGTCATATTTGTCACTGTATTAGGCTGTTCCACTGTTATTTTTGTGGGCACAAAATGATAATGTAGTTTCTCTTTACAGGAAAATAACAGCATTTTGGAAGCACTTACGTCTCTTAAACATCGCTTATACTGTGAATGTAGAGAAAAAAAAAGAATTGATAAATATCTATACAATGGGGATCCTGTATAAACGCGGCACACACTGATAGCGTCAAATAATATGTTATCGGAGTGTGTGCCTATAATTAAAGCAGGCTCCCGACCAGGGGTGAACTGACAACTCATGGGACCCCTGGGCAATAGAAGATCATGGAGCCTCCTTATAACTGGCTATGTGCAAGCCACACCTATGAAGAATCCCTGCCCACATTGCACACCCAAGACTTGCGCCAGAACCCCAGAACATTGCACACCCAGCACCCACATTACAGAACCAGGACTTGCCACATCACCAGGGCCGGAATGTCCTACCGGGATACCGTGAATAATTCCAGTAGGACGTCTTCCCTGGGGCCGCCGCATGATACCTTTAAGAACACGGCCGGGGTGGCTGCTTTAAGAATATGGCCGCAGGGGCCGCTTTAAGAATTTGGCCTTTGGGGCGCTTTAAGAGTTAGGCTGCTGGGGCCGCTTGAAGACACCATGCTCCACCCCCCAACTACCCCAGAGACTGTCTGAACGCCAGATATAGGTGATATCCGATGGTCATAGAAATTTAAATAACAGTGTACTGCCTTTGCAGGTATAAGAGGCAGACACCATCTCATCCCTTTTTTTACGTTTTTTTTTTAAAGAAATATATGTGTATATGTAAGTGTATCTGCTTGTATGTGTTACTGTGCGTGTGTATCTGTAAGTGTGACTGTGTAACTTTTTGTCTGTAAGTGTGTCTGTATAAGTGTGTGTATATCTGCATGTGTATATCTGCACACTGCCACCTCCCTGCAAACAGCATTTACATTTTTTTTTTAAATCTGTGTGTATATGTGTGTCTGCATGTGTGACTGTGTACATGTGACTGTGTGTAAGTATGTCTGTGTAAGCGTGACTGTATGTAAGTGTGTCTGTGTAAGTGTATGTATTTCTGCACATGTGTACACCACCACCTCCCTGCAAACAGCATTTCATTTAAAAAAAAAAAATCTGTGTGTATATGTGTGTTTGCGTGTGTGACAGTGCACATATTACCGTTTGTCTCTGTGTGTGTAATTGTTACTGTGATTGTAGGTGTGTTAGTGTAACTAAGTGTGCCTGTGTTACTGCGTGTGCATATCTGTAAGTGTGATTGTGTAACATTTTGTCTGTGTGTCTGTAAGTGTGACTGTATGTAAGTGTGTCTGTGTAAGTGTGACTGTATGTAAGTGTGCCTGTGTAAGTGTGTGTATTTCTGCATGTGTGTACATCGCTATCTCCCTGCAAACAGCATTTCATTTTTTTTTTTAAATATGTGTGTCTGCGTGTGTGACAGTGTACATGTTAATGTGTGTAAGTGTGTCTGTGTGTGTGTAATTGTGTCTGTAAGTGTGACTGTGTGTATGTCTGTAGTGTGACTTTAGGTGTGTCAGTGTAACTAAGTGTGCCAGTGTAAGTGTGTGCGTATTTATATATGCGTATTTATATATGTTTGACTGTGTATAAGGGTTTATATCTGAGTGTAATAGAAAACAATATCAGGAAAAGTAGAGTGCAGTGATTCCGCTGTGTGCCTTTTCCCTCCTACACGGTGCTGTAGCCTGATAGACGTTTTCTGTGCTGAGTGCAATCTAATAGCTGGGGTAAGTCATGGGTGCTGGGGCAAGTAGTGTGACTGCATTCTAAATGCTGGAGCATGTCATGTAAGTGCAATCGATGTTCTAGGGTGCTGGGGCAAGTTTTGTGAGTGCAAACCATGTGCTTTGGGAAGTCCTGTTAGTGCAATCTGCGAGCTGGGATGAGTCCTATGAGTGCAATATGAGTTCTGGGGTAAATCCTGTGTGCTGGGGCAAGCACTGTAAGTGCAATCTGCATGCTGGGATAAGTCCTGAGTGCTGGGGCAAGTCCTGTGAGTGCAATCTATGTGCTGCAGTAACTCCTGTGTTTGAAATATATGTGCTAGGGTAAGTTCTGCCTGGGGCAAGTCCTAAGTGCAATCTAATACTGGGCTAAGTCCTGGCTGGTGCTGAGGCAAGATATGTAAGTCCTATGTGCTAGGGAAAGTATTTAAAGTGCAATCTGAAATATTAAAATCAAATTACTGCTTTCAATGGAAACAACATTATATAGAGTATCTAGGTATAAAAATCTCAAATGATCGCAAAAAAATAATTGGGGAAAACTATACACCAATCATGAAGGACATAACGAATAAATTTAATGAATTGGAAAACATTTATACATCATGGTTGGGTCGAATTAATGTGGTGAACTATTATTCTCTTCCCCGGTTGCATTTTCTTCTTCGTTCTATCCCATTAAAAGTAGATCTTACTATCTTAAGACAAATACAGAATAGTATAAACAAATTTGTATGGCAGGGGAAAAAAAACGAGAGTTAAATTTAACATAATCAAAAGGCCACAGAAACAAGGGGGCCTAAGAATTCCCGACATGATCCAGATACATGACGCAGCCATGTTAGCCCACTTGGCCAAATGGTCCCACTTGACAGTAGAAAACAATAAATGGCTACTAATCGAGAAGAGAGGTTACAACATTATAGACAACTTATTCCCCATGCAGAGAAATCTAAGCAAAACTGATAATCCTATAGTAACAGACCTTAATTACATGTGGAAAAAAATTAGAAAGAAATACTTCCCCTCCTTTAATATAAATAGATTTTCAACCTTAGATACTATTGAAAATTCCGCTCAAGATTTAAGCCTAAAAAAATGGAAAAAAGCTGGCATCACTTCAATTCACCAGATTACTATCGAAGGGAAGATCATGCCATTTCCTGAAATAATAAGTAAATATGATATATCTCCAAGTGAGTTATATACATACCTAAGATTAAAACACTTTACTGAAAAGAAAATAAACTTGCATCTACACCAAGAAAATATAGATTTAGAGGACTTCTTTAAGGGAGCTTGGAAGAATAAATGGAGCAGGCGAGCATATCTTGCACTGGATGTAACGGAGAGCTTCGATAAACTCCCAAATATTAGAAAATGGGCAGCTGAACTAGACCTAGCTTACCCCGAAAAAGACTGGTATAAAGCCATAGATCTGACAAGACATTCCATCCACTCTTTAAACATTATTGAGGTTTATCATAAAATCATATATAGATGGTACTTATCACCCATAAGATTAAAAAAGATGTACATTAATAGTAAAGATAATTGCTGGAGATGTCTGGAACCAAAGGCGACCTTGGTCCACATGTGGTGGGACTGTATCTATGTAAAACAAATATGGGTAGAAGCTCTGCGTTTACAAAAATTAACTCTGGGAATTGATATTATGATGGATCCGACTCTCCTGCTATTTCATATAGGTTCAGAAAAGTGGGATCCAGCAATAAGTTCTTTCATAATTCATACCCTCTTGGCCGCGAAATTAGTAATATCTAGATCTTGGAAAATCTCAGGGATAATAGATCCAAACAAAATAACTGAGCAATTAAACTATCAATCCAGCATGGAAAAAGGATACTATAAAAATAATGCAAGAAAAATGGAAACCTTCTATAAAATTTGGTCACCATGGATAACCAAAAACTAATTACTATGTGGGAGTCCAGGGGTGGAAGTGAAAGTGGAGGAATGGAGAGTAAGTGAATGTGGAGTGAATGAAGAGTAGGAAGCGTTAAGGACGAGAGATGAATGAGATGTCTTAGATAGGGAGATCACTTAAACACTTAAACGTGAACTATATATACATAATTTTATATATACATACACAATTTATATAATATTATTCACATAAATTGACACCTCTAATAAGAAAAAATACTCAAAATCGTCTTTTAAGCTCTTTGTGTGTTTTCTCCTTTTTTTTTCTCCCCTATTTGTTTCATATCAATTTTTACCTATCACACATGCACTTTATCTAAGCATCAATACTTAATTGCCAAAGGATGAAACCTAATTGGAGATGAAACTACATGTAAAGGAATCCGTAGCGGTATTTCTCCAAATTGTCAAACTGATGGCAAAAATAAATAAATAAATAAATAAAGTGCAATCTGAGTATTGGGATAAGTTCTATACGTGCAACCTGCCTACTGGTGTAAGTCCTGGGAGCTAGGGCAAGTCCTGTAAGTGCAATCTGCATGTTAGTGTAAGTATTGGGTGCTGGGGCAAACCCTGTGAGTGCAATCTTGGTGCTGGGGTAAATGCTGGGGCAAGTCCTGTGAGTGCAATATGAGTGCTGGGATAGTTCATGGGTGCTGGGCACATTCTGTAAGTGCAGTCTGTGCTGGGTTAAATCAATACAACCACCCAGTATGTTCACAGGTTTATATCTCACGCACTGCCCTGATATATACCCCATGAACAGGGCAATTCCTATAACCTTGTGTACATTCTGGGGCTTCTGTATTGCCCTGTGCATGGGGTATATATTAGGGCACCATGTTCGATATAACCTTGTGTACATAATGGGGGTATATATTGTCCTGTGCATGGGGTATATATTAGGGCATTGTGTTTGATATAACCTTGTGTACATACTGGGGATATATATTGCCCTAGGATATATATATATATCAGTTTTATCTATAAATAATACACTCTTCAACTGTGCTTTAAGCATGTTTTTCCCTTTTATGAATAAGAAAATAATGTTATGCTATGGGCCTGGTATAATGATGTTATGCTATGGGCCTGGTATAATGATTTTATGCTATAGGGCTAGTATACAATTATTTCCAGGGCCGGTTTTTATCCCCAGTCCGGCACTGCCCATCACCCCCATTGCACACACAGGATATGTCTCAGCACCCAAGAATATTCCCCATCAACAACATTAAACACCCAGTATTCACCCCATCACCCACATTGCAGATGCAGGACTTGCCCCATCACCCACATTGCACACCCAGGATATACACCATCACCCACATTGTACATTGTACACTGACAACTTACCCCAGCACCCCTAGACATGCTGCATCATCCATATTGCACACTGAAGCCATGCCCCATCAACCACATTGCATAACCAGGATTTATACCAGCACCCCAAAACAAGCCCTATCACCCACATTGCACACTGAGGATTTACCCCATGACCCACATTGTACACCCATGAAATTCCCCAGCACCCCAGGATATGCTTCATCACCGACATTGCACACTCAGGACTTACCCTATCACCCACATTGCAGATGCAGGACTTTCTCCATCCCCCATATTGCACACCGAGGATATACCCCATCACCCACATTGTACATTGTACTCTGATGGTTTACCCCAACACCCCAGGACATGCCCGATCACCAACATTACACACCAAGGACATGCCCCATCACCTACATTGCACACCCAGGATATGCCCCATCACACATATTGCACACCCAGAATATACCCCATCAACCACATTGTACATTCTGCTCAGATGGCTTACCCCAACACTCTAGGACATGCCCTATCACCAACATTGCACATCAAGGACATGCCCCATCACCCACATTGCACACCCAGTACATGCTCCATCCTCCATAGTGCACACTGATACTTGCCTCAGCAGCCCAGAAAATGCCCCATCATCCATATTGCACACCCAGGACAATCCCCATGACCCACATTGCACACCCAGGATTTACCTCATCATCCACATAGTTCACCCAGGACATGCCCTATCAACCACATTGCACACCAAGGACATGCCCCATCAGCCACATTGCACACCCAGGATTTACCCCAGAACATGCCCTATCATCCTCATTGCACACCCAGGACATGCCTCATCACCCACATTGAACACCAAGGACATGCCTCCTGCAACATAAGGACTGTCCCTTCTAAATAGGGACATTTGGGAAGTATGTGAGAGAAGTGGCATAAGATCTTGCCAGAATTAGCAAGCATACCATAGCTCTAGTCGTACAAGGGGAGGAAGCACATCCCTTTACATAAGAATGAGGTGACGGAGGATCCTCATAGAAAAGGGCCCTAAATATCCAGGTTATTTATGCAGTCAGGGAGAGCTTCGTTCTATGAATTCCAAGAGACATACAGTCTGCGGGCAGCAGCCAGGGAGATACAGGAGCAGTTTGACACACGAACCATGTGCATTTCAATTCTTTTCTTTTAGCCGCCTTTGTGATGTACTTCACGTATACATGATTATTTAATCAGATAGCGAGAAAGACAGGGAGAGGGTAAAAAGAGAGAATGAGGGTGAGGAATATTATAATTAATCTAAAAATAAGAATTACTTTGCATTATTCAAACACAATGTCAGTCTATACTTCAAGATCCACCAAATAGGTGAATAGTAATTTAATCAATAAATGATTTTTTTTTTCTTTTATTGTTTTTTTTTTTTCTTACGCCTCTGGGAAAAGTAAAAAAAAAAAAAATGTCAAGCCAATTTTTTACCAGCCTGCTGGTAAAACACCGGCTGGATGGCAACTCTACATCCAATGGGCTGTAACAACACAAATGGAACTATGTAGGAGCTTTTGTGACATGTGACTCTGATGCAGCCCCCATTTCATCAGCAGCTGCAGTACTTGGAGCCCCCAATTTACTGGTATTTATAAAAATACATTTAAAAAAATCCCTGTCATACAAATTAAATGATGCAATAATAAACTATAAAATATAAACCAAGGATGGCTAGGTGGTAAGAGGAGCAAAAGACTAAAATTAACATACTTTAAACCAGGGTTCGACAAATACCGGGCGCCATGTCGCCATGGTGACTGGAATCTGGTGCCTAGAAGACTCTTGAGCACAGTGTACTGGCTCCTCCCCCTGGCTTCCTGTTCCTGCTGCTCACCGGGCATGTGGGAGGAGCAGCACAGAGCAACCAGCAGATTAGCCCCTCCCCCAGCTTCCTGTTCCTGCTGCTCACCGGGCGTGTGGGAGGAGCAGCACAGAGCAGCCAGCAGATTAGCCCCTCCCCCAGCTTCCTGTTCCTGCTGCTCACTGGGCAGCAGCTGTAGCAGTGAGGAGTGATGGAAACTCCTACTGCCTGGAGGGAAAACTTCCAGCTGCCCTGTCCAGCAGCAACTGCAGTGATGTGTGGGTTCAGCACCTGTTTTTATGAATCTCTGTGTATTTATGTATTTGTGTCTGCAAGTGTTAGTGTGTCAGCATCAGCATATTAGTGTGTATGTATGTATGTATGTATTTGTCTCTGCATGTGTTAGTGTGTGTATCAGCATATTAGTGTGTATGTATGTATGTATGTATTTGTCTCTGCATGTGTTAGTGTGTGTATCAGCATATTAGTGTGTATGTATGTATGTATGTATGTATTTGTCTCTGCATGTGTTAGTGTGTGTATCAGCATATTAGTGGGTATGTTTTTGTTTGTGTTAGCATTTGTTAGTGTATGTATAAGCATGTTAGAGTGTGTGTATATTTGTGACAGCATGTGTTAGTGTATCTGTGTGTGTGACCTGTGTATGTGTGTGTTGGCATTTAAGTGGGTATTAATGTGTTTGTGCATGTTTGTAAGAGTGAAATCATATGTTAGTGTGTGTCAGCATTTACGTATGTGTGTATATTTGTGGGAGAGCAAGTGTTTTGTGTGTTAGCTTGTCTGTGCATTAGTATGTGTGTATCCATAAGTGTATGTCCTTTTATATATATGTTTATGGACTGGGACCCCAGCATTTTTCTTTGTGACACAATTTTTGGTACTGGCTCCTAGATTTAAATCAAATTTGTCAAGCCGTACATTAAACTCTGTATCCAATATAGATATACTAATATAAATAGAAAGGAAAATAAGATAATGAAATATGTGGGAATATTGTACATATAGTATATACTCTATATGGACAAAAGTATTGGGACACACCGCTTAATGACTGAATTCAGGTCACAGTGCCACAGGTGTATAAAATCAAGCACATGGCCATGCAGTTTGAATTTACAAACATTTGTGAAAAAAACTGAAGAGCTACAGACATGGTACGGTGACAGGATGCCAAGAAGTTAGTTTGTGGAATTTAATCTCTGCTGAATATTCCACAGTCAGTTGTAAGTGGTATTGGAAAGTTGAAGCTTTTAGGAACAGCAACAACTCAGCCACGGAGCGGACAACCACATAAAGAAACGCAGAACTGGACTCTGGAGCAGCTGCATGCTAGCCTCACATCACCAAGTACAATGCCAAGCATCGGATAGAGTGGTGTAAAGCACGCCACCACTGGACTCTGGAGCAGCTGCATGCAAGCCTCACATCACCAAGTACAATGCCAAGCATCAGATCGAGTGGTGTAAAGCACGCCACCACTGGACTCTGGAGAAGCTGCATGCAAGCCTCACATCCCCAAGTACAATGCCAAGCGTCGGATCGAGTGGTGTAAAGCACGCCACCACTGGACTCTGGAGCAGCTGCATACAAGCCTCACATCACCAAGTACAATGCCAAGCATCAGATCGAGTGGTGTAAAGCACGCCACCACTGTACTCTGGAGCAGCTGCATGCAAGCCTTACATCACCAAGTACAATGCCAAGTGTTGGATCGAGTGGTGTAAAACACGCCACCACTGGACTCTGGAGCAGCTGCATGCAAGCCTCATATCACCAAGTACAATGCCAAGCATCGGATAGAGTGGTGTAAAGCACGCCACCACTGGACTCTGGAGCAGCTGCATGCAAGCCTCACATCACCAAGTACAATGCCAAGCATCAGATCGAGTGGTGTAAAGCACGCCACCACTGGACTCTGGAGAAGCTGCATGCAAGCCACACATCCCCAAGTACAATGCCAAGCGTCGGATCGAGTGGTGTAAAGCACGCCACCACTGGACTCTGGAGCAGCTGCATACAAGCCTCACATCACCAAGTACAATGCCAAGCGTCGGATCGAGTGGTGTAAAGCACGCCACCACTGTACTCTGGAGCAGCTGCATGCAAGCCTCACATCACCAAGTACAATGCCAAGCGTCGGATCGAGTGGTGTAAAGCACGCCACAACTGGACTCTGGAGCAGCTGCATGCAAGCCTCACATCACCAAGTACAATGCCAAGCGTCGGATCGAGTGGTGTAAAGCACGCCACCACTGTACTCTGGAGCAGCTGCATGCAAGCCTCACATCACCAAGTACAATGCCAAGCATCAGATCGAGTGGTGTAAAGCACGCCACCACTGTACTCTGGAGCAGCTGCATGCAAGCCTTACATCACCAAGTACAATGCCAAGTGTTGGATCGAGTGGTGTAAAACACGCCACCACTGGACTCTGGAGCAGCTGCATGCAAGCCTCATATCACCAAGTACAATGCCAAGCATCGGATAGAGTGGTGTAAAGCACGCCACCACTGGACTCTGGAGCAGCTGCATGCAAGCCTCACATCACCAAGTACAATGCCAAGCATCAGATCGAGTGGTGTAAAGCACGCCACCACTGGACTCTGGAGAAGCTGCATGCAAGCCACACATCCCCAAGTACAATGCCAAGCGTCGGATCGAGTGGTGTAAAGCACGCCACCACTGGACTCTGGAGCAGCTGCATACAAGCCTCACATCACCAAGTACAATGCCAAGCGTCGGATCGAGTGGTGTAAAGCACGCCACCACTGTACTCTGGAGCAGCTGCATGCAAGCCTCACATCACCAAGTACAATGCCAAGCGTCAGATCGAGTGGTGTAAAGCACGCCGCCACTGGACTCTGGAGCAGCTGCATGCAAGCCTTACATCACCAAGTACAATGCCAAGTGTTGGATCGAGTGGTGTAAAGCACGCCACCACTGGACTCTGGAGCAGCTGCATGCAAGCCTCATATCACCAAGTACAATGCCAAGCATCGGATAGAGTGGTGTAAAGCACGCCACCACTGGACTCTGGAGAAGCTGCATGCAAGCCTCACATCCCCAAGTACAATGCCAAGCGTCGGATCGAGTGGTGTAAAGCACGCCACCACTGGACTCTGGAGCAGCTGCATACAAGCCTCACATCACCAAGTACAATGCCAAGCGTCGGATCGAGTGGTGTAAAGCACGCCACCACTGTACTCTGGAGCAGCTGCATGCAAGCCTCACATCACCAAGTACAATGCCAAGCGTCAGATCGAGTGGTGTAAAGCACGCCATCACTGTACTCTGGAGCAGCTGCATGCAAGCCTCACATCACCAAGTACAATGCCAAGTGTTGGATCGAGTGGTGTAAAACACGCCACCACTGGACTCTGGAGCAGCTGCATGCAAGCCTCATATCACCAAGTACAATGCCAAGCATCGGATAGAGTGGTGTAAAGCACGCCACCACTGGACTCTGGAGCAGCTGCATGCAAGCCTCACATCACCAAGTACAATGCCAAGCATCAGATCGAGTGGTGTAAAGCACGCCACCACTGGACTCTGGAGAAGCTGCATGCAAGCCACACATCCCCAAGTACAATGCCAAGCGTCGGATCGAGTGGTGTAAAGCACGCCACCACTGGACTCTGGAGCAGCTGCATACAAGCCTCACATCACCAAGTACAATGCCAAGCGTCGGATCGAGTGGTGTAAAGCACGCCACCACTGTACTCTGGAGCAGCTGCATGCAAGCCTCACATCACCAAGTACAATGCCAAGCGTCGGATCGAGTGGTGTAAAGCACGCCACAACTGGACTCTGGAGCAGCTGCATGCAAGCCTCACATCACCAAGTACAATGCCAAGCGTCGGATCGAGTGGTGTAAAGCACGCCACCACTGTACTCTGGAGCAGCTGCATGCAAGCCTCACATCACCAAGTACAATGCCAAGCATCAGATCGAGTGGTGTAAAGCACGCCACCACTGTACTCTGGAGCAGCTGCATGCAAGCCTTACATCACCAAGTACAATGCCAAGTGTTGGATCGAGTGGTGTAAAACACGCCACCACTGGACTCTGGAGCAGCTGCATGCAAGCCTCATATCACCAAGTACAATGCCAAGCATCGGATAGAGTGGTGTAAAGCACGCCACCACTGGACTCTGGAGCAGCTGCATGCAAGCCTCACATCACCAAGTACAATGCCAAGCATCAGATCGAGTGGTGTAAAGCACGCCACCACTGGACTCTGGAGAAGCTGCATGCAAGCCACACATCCCCAAGTACAATGCCAAGCGTCGGATCGAGTGGTGTAAAGCACGCCACCACTGGACTCTGGAGCAGCTGCATACAAGCCTCACATCACCAAGTACAATGCCAAGCGTCGGATCGAGTGGTGTAAAGCACGCCACCACTGTACTCTGGAGCAGCTGCATGCAAGCCTCACATCACCAAGTACAATGCCAAGCGTCAGATCGAGTGGTGTAAAGCACGCCGCCACTGGACTCTGGAGCAGCTGCATGCAAGCCTTACATCACCAAGTACAATGCCAAGTGTTGGATCGAGTGGTGTAAAGCACGCCACCACTGGACTCTGGAGCAGCTGCATGCAAGCCTCATATCACCAAGTACAATGCCAAGCATCGGATAGAGTGGTGTAAAGCACGCCACCACTGGACTCTGGAGAAGCTGCATGCAAGCCTCACATCCCCAAGTACAATGCCAAGCGTCGGATCGAGTGGTGTAAAGCACGCCACCACTGGACTCTGGAGCAGCTGCATACAAGCCTCACATCACCAAGTACAATGCCAAGCGTCGGATCGAGTGGTGTAAAGCACGCCACCACTGTACTCTGGAGCAGCTGCATGCAAGCCTCACATCACCAAGTACAATGCCAAGCGTCAGATCGAGTGGTGTAAAGCACGCCATCACTGTACTCTGGAGCAGCTGCATGCAAGCCTCACATCACCAAGTACAATGCCAAGTGTTGGATCGAGTGGTGTAAAGCACGCCACCACTGGACTCTGGAGCAGCTGCATGCAAGCCTTACATCACCAAGTAAAATGCCAAGTGTTGGATCGAGTGGTGTAAAGCACGCCACCACTGGACTCTGGAGCAGCTGCATGCAAGCCTCATATCACCAAGTACAATGCCAAGCATCGGATAGAGTGGTGTAAAGCACGCCACCAATGGACTCTGGAGCAGCTGCATGCAAGCCTCACATCACCAAGTACAATGCCAAGCATCAGATCGAGTGGTGTAAAGCACGCCACCACTGGACTCTGGAGAAGCTGCATGCAAGCCTCACATCCCCAAGTACAATGCCAAGCGTCGGATCGAGTGGTGTAAAGCACGCCACCACTGGACTCTGGAGCAGCTGCATGCAAGCCTCACATCACCAAGTACAATGCCAAGTGTCGGATCGAGTGGTGTAAAGCACACCGCCACTGGACTCTGGAGCAGCTGCATGCAAGCCTCACATCACCAAGTACAATGCCAAGCGTCAGATCGAGTGGTGTAAAGCACGCCACCACTGGACTCTGGATCAGCTGCATGCAAGCCTCACATCACCAAGTACAATGCCAAGCGTCAGATCGAGTGGTGTAAAGCACGCCACCACTGGACTCTGGAGCAGCTGCATGCAAGCCTCACATCACCAAGTACAATGCCAAGTGTTGGATCGAGTGGTGTAAAGCACGCCACCACTGGACTCTGGAGCAGCTGCCTACAAGCCTCACATCACCAAGTACAATGCCAAGCGTCGGATCGAGTGGTGTAAAGCACGCCACCACTGGACTCTGGAGCAGCTGCATGCAAGCCTCACATCACCAAGTACAATGCCAAGCGTCAGATCGAGTGGTGTAAAGCACGCCACCACTGGACTCTGGAGCAGCTGCATGCAAGCCTCACATCACCAAGTACAATGCCAAGTGTCGGATCGAGTGGTGTAAAGCACGCCACCACTGGACACTGGAGCAGCTGTATGCAAGCCACACATCACCAAGTACAATGCCAAGCGTCGGATAGAGTGATGTAAAGCACGCCACCACTGGACACTGGAGTAGCTGCATGCAAGCCTCACATCACCAAGTACAATGCCAAGCGTCAGATCGAGTGGTGTAAAGCACGCCACCACTGGACTCTGGAGCAGCTGCATGCAAGCCTCATATCACCAAGTACAATGCCAAGTGTCAGATCGAGTGGTGTAAAGCACGCCACCACTGGACTCTGGAGCAGCTGCATGTAAGCCTCACATCACCAAGTATAATGCTAAGCGTTGGATTCAGTGGTGTAAAGCACGCCACCACTGGACTCTGGAGCAGCTGCATGCAAGCCTCACATCACCAAGTATAATGCTAAGCGTTGGATTCAGTGGTGTAAAGCACGCCGCCACTGGACTCTGGAGCAGCTGCATGCAAGCCTCACATCACCAAGTACAATGCCAAGCATCAGATCGAGTGGTGTAAAGCATGCCGCCACTGGACTCTGGAGCAGCTGCATGCAATCCTCACATCACCAAGTACAATGCCAAGTGTCAGATTGAGTGGAGTGTTTAATATGTGTTAAATGTATTCTTGTCATTATGTCACATTCCCCATTGTCTTTATGTAAGTCATTCAGTGTCCTTTTGTAAAGTGATCAGGAGCATAATTTGATACAACAGGGTCCCAGGCGCACTGGGTGAGCCCCCACTATGATTTGCTCCATGCACACTGACAGACCTGAGGCAGAGTCGAAAGTATAACTAAACAAATGGATCAGTACTCAGACGTGGAGTAAGTATTCAGGGTTTAATGAATGGCGGAACAACAGTCGTGCAAGTCGGATTCAAAAGCTTTTGAATCCGACTTGCACGATTGCCTCATGTGTTTGTATAAATACCAATAGGTTTCCAGCAATGATTTATTGTTTTGACATATGCACTACTGACCCACAGATTGTTTTAGGACAATATGTATTTATTTTTAAGGCATAGATAGATAGGTGGTTCCTGCAAGTCCTGATGAAGGGCTGCTACACCACGAGATATGTAGAGTGGGACTTGTCACAAAAATATTCCGTAGACGTTCTTCTTACTGATGTCATTATAGGTCCAGTTTATCTTATTACCAGCCTACCTATAGCGCATTTCTGCTGTGCTGATTGGATGAGAAGGGTTTTTACTGCTCGATGACCGCTATCTCTACTTGGCAACCTTATTAACATTGCACCTTTTATTCCATTGATGACAGAATACTACTAACGTTATCTCTGTTATTTCTGAAGTCTTTTTTTTGTTGTTGTATTACTTATTTTATTAATTTAATGACCCCCTTCTGATCAGTATTTATTTAGTGCATTTATATTTCCTTGCACCTTCCTTTTTTAGGATCGTTTTACTCTTTATACATACGTATTGTGTGGTTTTCCTATTTTTCACAGTGATCATACATTAACACGCATGTTTAAATAGTAAGGTTGCCCTATCCCCCTTTTTCTGTCTTTATCACCATTTTTAGGTAGTGTCGTTTATTTGTTAAAGCATTATTTTGTGCTTTATCCATTTGACTTTGTATTTGAAAAGAAAAATGTCGAGCTAGACTAGCTTAGCGCACCGACATTTTTCTTTTCCCTGCTTGCACATATTTGAGGTTGTTGGCTCCTCATTTTCTGGTTGCAGCTTGCTATTAAAGAGTTAATTGGGAGGAGGTTTAATTGCACCTCTTCCAACACATTAAAAAGGTTTTGGTAGCAGTATAAACTGCTTTGTGTGCCCACTAGATAGGAGGTGAGAGTAGGTTCTCACCCTATTGAGAGTGTGCCTTGACGTGGCGGGTGAGCTTAATTATGCTTTGGCCAATTCATATAACCAAAACCTCTCATTTATATTATATTTATATATTTGTTGCCAGCTTTATTAGGGTGAGAAGCGCAGACAGTTTTTTTGTTTTTGTATTTGACCCTGCCTGTCTGACTGCTTCGCTACATTCCTGACTCCAGAGGCGGCTCTTTAATTAGGCGACTTAGGCAGCCGCCTAAGGCCTCGCGCTTGCGAGGCCTCGCGGCTGCCTAGCGCTACTACCTGAAATCGCTGGATGACTAACAGGCTGACTGCTGATATCGCAATGCGACGGCACCGCCGGATGTCACATGACGCCTACTTCCTTCGTGAGCGTGCAGTGCGTGCAGAGATAACATTTTCACACGGCTGGAACGGGCGAGAATTTGGGCTGATCCCTTAAGGTAAGTGAATGAGTCTTGCAACGGAAAATGTACCATTTAATCCAGTTTTGTGCTTTTAGTTGATATTTTAGTTCCCATAAATTATCCTCAACAAAGTTTCATAGCAGTTTGGCATCTTCCCCACCCGATTTCAGAATTGTGAGGGATATTAGTGGCATTTTGTTTTCTCACCCCCTTTCACGCAGTAATAGTTTGCTCATTGGGGTTTTAAACGTTTTTGTTTTGTTTTTGCTTGTTTGGGGAGTCTGATTTGGTGAGTTCTTGCTATACCACATTTCATATCACAATATCTTTTATGTTTATGTATTTATTTCAGTACTACATTACATTTTCAGTAATACAAAATCTCATTTAAAAAAAAGTTAAATTGTGGAAACATGTAACACTCTACTTTACCCTTTGTATATATATTTTTATCAGTTTGATATAAATGTCTTATACCGTCTAGACCGATAATCTTCCACTAATTTCTCTTTTAGAGGTAAATAATGTAAGCTCTCTTTGCCATTCTTTGTTTTTCTCATTATTTCCATTAATATTACTGTCTTATTTGTCTGTATGCTGATCTAATATGTTTTAAATAACGTGTCAATGTACCATTTGATATTTACGTTTGTATGTATATATTTTATTTATGACTCAAATAAAAAACTTTGATTTAAAAAAAACACGTTTGGGTTTTTAATACATAATTAAATAAAAGTTAACCCCCAGATTGCTAGTCTGCTATATGCTGTGTCAGAGGATTTAACCCCCAGATTGCTAGTCCGCTATAGGCAGTTTCAGAGGAGTTAACCCCCAGATTGCTAGACAGATTTAGGCAGTTTCAGAGGAGTTAACCCCCAGATTGCTAGTCCGCTATAGGCAGTTTCAGAGGAGTTAACCCCCAGATTGCTAGACAGATTTAGGGTGTGTCAGAGTTGTTAACCCCCAGATTGCTAGACAGATTTAGGCAGTTTCAGAGGAGTTAACCCCCAGATTGCTAGTCTGCTATAGGCTGTGTCAGAGGATTTAACCCCCAGATTGCTAGTCTGCTATAGGCTGTGTCAGAGGATTTAACCCCCAGATTGCTAGTCCGCTATAGGCAGTTTCAGAGGAGTTAACCCCCAGATTGCTAGACAGATTTAGGCAGTTTCAGAGGAGTTAACCCCCAGATTGCTAGTCTGCTATAGGCTGTGTCAGAGGATTTAACCCCCAGATTGCTAGTCTGCTATAGGCAGTTTCAGAGGATTTAACCCCCAGATTGCTAGTCCGCTATAGGCTGTGTCAGAGTTGTTAACCCCCAGATTGCTAGACAGATTTAGGGTGTGTCAGAGTTGTTAACCCCCAGATTGCTAGACAGATTTAGGCAGTTTCAGAGGAGTTAACCCCCAGATTGCTAGTCTGCTATAGGCTGTGTCAGAGGATTTAACCCCCAGATTGCTAGTCTGCTATAGGCTGTGTCAGAGGATTTAACCCCCAGATTGCTAGTCCGCTATAGGCAGTTTCAGAGGAGTTAACCCCCAGATTGCTATACAGATTTAGGCAGTTTCAGAGGAGTTAACCCCCAGATTGCTAGTCTGCTATAGGCTGTGTCAGAGGATTTAACCCCCAGATTGCTAGTCTGCTATAGGCTGTGTCAGAGGATTTAACCCCCAGATTGCTAGTCTGCTATAGGCAGTTTCAGAGGATTTAACCCCCAGATTGCTAGTCCGCTATAGGCTGTGTCAGAGGAGTTAACCCCCAGATTGCTAGACAGATTTAGGCAGTTTCAGAGGAGTTAACCCCCAGATTGCTAGTCTGCTATAGGCTGTGTCAGAGTTGATAACCCCCAGATTGCTAGACAGATTTAGGCAGTTTCAGATGAATTAACACATACAGAGACACAGTCTGTCACTCACACATACACACCGATACACACACACACCGGCTCTCATTCGCACTGATACATATACACTGTCAGACCCCCTACTTGGTGCAGGCAGCTGTGGTTTTGAGCTCCGTGTGAAGGAGGGACTGCATTAATTCCTGTTTTTTTAACTATTGCAGTCTATGGGATTCAATGACGTGAGATAGGTTAACTCAAGTCATTGAACAGCCCCATTTTGCTCTTTGTTGCTCTGAGTGAAGGGCAGCCAGCCAGCAAGGAGGTGAGAAGAAGGTCTGCAGCAATCAACAGCAGTGCACAGAGTAAGTAAATAAAATACCTTTTTTAACCCCTTTGGTATCCTGTTTGGTGTGATTTTAGGGTTTATATTGACATTTTGTTCTTATTTTTGTAACAGGATAGAAAACTAAAATGCATAAAAGTGGGAGAGAACGTGACAAGGGCCGGAAATTTGAACCAGGTCACAAAAAAAGAAAAAGGAATATAGCTTTTGAAGAATGCAAGCAAGAGTTACGTGGCTCTATGCAAACATTTTTGAAGACAGGAAAAATAACTCCATCTGAAGAGGTACCAGAACATGAACAAGCGGAATCTGTTTTGGCTGAAAAAGATGATTCACAACCAAGCACTTCAGATCAGTTTGAACATCCAAACCTTAATATCGAGGAAGGAGCTACAGAAAAACCTCACGCTTCCAGTTCTGACCATTCAGAGTCAAGTCATCAGCCTCTTCATTATGATCCTGGAGAATGGACTTTCCCAGTGGAAGATAAAGACAGAGTCTGTTATATCCAGAAAGGACCAATGAGGGAAGAAAATTTAACGTTCCCATTTGACAGTGCAAAAAGACATTTTTCCACCTTTCATTACACACGGGTTCTAAGCAACAAAGAAACACAAAACAGGCGCTGGTTGGTTTATTCTAAAAACAAGGACTGTGTTTTCTGTTTTGCCTGTCGTTTATTCTCAACGTCAAGGAGAGCTTTAGTGTCTGAGGGCTGCAGTGACTGGAAGAACGTCAGCAACCGCCTCAGTCTTCATGAAAATAGTTCTGACCACTTGGAGAACATTCTTACATGGATGGAAGCTGCGAAGAGATTCAGTTGTGGGAAAACTATTGATGCATCAATTCAAAATCAAATACTGATGGAAAAACAACGTTGGCATGAAATTCTGGAAAGACTCCTAGCCACCGTTCAGTTCTTGGCATCTCATAACTTATCTTTTAGAGGTCACAGAGATAATTTAGAAGATGAGAAAAGTGGCAATTTTATAGACCTGATAAAACATTGTGCGAGATATGATCCTGTACTTCGTGTAGCCCCCAGACAAAGTCGGGGAGGGGCAATCATGACAGGGTGCTGAGAGGATATGTCAGCCTATAGTGGGAATCAGTGGGAGGAGTTGGGAGAGTATAAAAGATAGGAACAGGAAGTTCAGGGGCCATTTTAGGAAAAAATTTTCCCCATATACCTGTTGTGTGTCTGGTCTGTCTCCCTTCTTCTTTTCCAGGATCATGGAGGCTGAGATTGATAGGATTCTCGCTGAGATGAAGGCTGCTGCGCTGCTGAAGGGACCTGGCTGGCTGAAGGGACGTCTGGAGGGACCTGGAGCGGCAGCAGGGCCGGCTACCACCGCATCTGGGAGGCCTTCGCGTTCGGTGAGGCCTCCCCGCCGCCTGAGCCCTGGGGATGCCATCCTACCAGGCCCCAGCGGGATCCAGGCAGCTGGGAGCCGCTCAAAAGCTCCCCCCAGGATGACCAGAGCGGGATCGCAACCCGGAGAACACCGGAGGCCGGCAGCAGCGCGGGTAGGCCGCAACCGGAAGTCGGCGGCGGCGGGAAAGGACAAGACAGAGGTGACCAGCGGGAGAGTTGCGGTCGCGCAACGGGATGCGCCGGCGGGCAAGGCTGCCGGTCGTAGGAGCAGAAAGTCCGGGCCCCTAGGCCCCAACTCACCAGAGCCAATGCCTGACGCTGGGGGAAGAGGAAACGGCGGGAAAGGCTCCAGTCGGCCGGACGGTACAGCGGTGGAGGCAATCCATCATCAGGTGAGCAGGCCCAGTAGAGGGGGGGGGAGTGGGAGGCCCGGATCACGCAGCACGCCCCCCGGTGGCCAACCGCGCCGCTCACACCTCAGCTAGGCCGCATGGGATGCTAGGAGGGCAGTTACAGGCCACATCTAGGCCCTCTACCCCAGACTTCTATTCAGACACTAGTAGGGCCCCCACGAGTTTAGGTACAGCGCGATGGGGGTCAAGCGACAGGGGATCCGTATCATCGGGTGGTTCTTCCCCCCTCACACCAAGACAAAGGTCGGTGTCCCCGTTATTGTTCTCCCCGCCCCCGTCACCGGCTAGGTCCACATCCCCCGTGGTGAGTGAAGGGTCTCCCATCGAAGTAGACGGGGGTGAGTACAGTGGGGACGGTGGTCATCAGCCAGGCGGTTACGGTGGCGCAAGGCAACAGTACAGGGGTCGGGACAGACACGCCCGGGCCAGTCGCGCTTCTCCAAAGGCAGCCAGGCGGACGGGGGGTGCGAATGCACAACAGGGGGTTCGCAGTCGCTGTAGGTCTCGGCGCAGGGTCCGATCACCGGGAAGGGGTGCTTCCTCCACAGCAGATGCTAGCCCGCAACCCAGGAGAGGGGTTCCATGTAGGCCACGGAGGAATGCGCGGGGGGAGGGGTCACCTTCATCAAACCGTTATGAGTCCCCGGTACCGTCACATTGCTCTCTCTTTTCCAGGCGTTCCCAAGATTTGGAGCAACATCGGGCCGGACCGGCCCCCGGGAGCCGCGGTGGCCATGGGAGGGCACCGGACAAGAGGAAATCGACTTCGGGAGAGGCACTTGCAACAGGGAGCGCAGGTCCGAGCGATCAGCAGGCTAGCTTGGCTACGGGGCCGATTGGTGAGTTGATTGTAACCCCTTCTCCTGACAGGCAAGGGGAGGCAGAACTGATGGGGGGGTTGCGCGCCTTTCTAGATTCATGGGCCAAAAGGAACGACGCGGGGGTGGCCGAGACAGTGGTGGCAGCGTGGGTACCTCCGGTATCAACTCCCATGCCGAGCAGTGGGTCAGGGGGCACAGAAGGGGTATCGGCTGGGGTGGCGGGGGCACCTCATCAGGCGTTGGGGGTCAGCTCACAAAGTCTAACAGGGGTGGGGGGCCCCTCGATTGGCGAATTAGGAGGGACCGATCTGGGGTCGGTTAGCATAGCGGAGGCAGCGCGGCATTCCTCGTACACGTCTTTCTCAGGTCCGTTAGGTGTGCACTTGAAGGGGGAGGTTCGGGAAAGAATATGGAAGGGAGAGTATGTCGAACTTCTTTCTCTCCTGCCTCTGGAGGAGCCTATTGACTTCAAGGAGGATGAGAAAAAAGAGGATAGAGGGAAGAAAGAGGAGGAGGAGCGTAGGAAACGGTATAGGAAGCTCCCAAAAACGTTTGGGAACTGGCTACGGTCGTTTTGCATTTTGGCTAGTGTCATAGGTGAAAAGCGCCCCGAGCGGTGCTCCTCACTGTTTTGCTACGTGGATGGTATTTGGGAAGCGTACCGACTGTATGGGGGTTTAGCATGGTGGAGGTACGACGAACAGTTTCGTCAACGCCCGCGGCGAACCCAGGCATGAGCTTCGACCAGATTGATATTACTCTCTGGGTGAAGATCATGATGGCGCAAAAGGCATCGCCCTTTCCCGGGGGGGCCGGTAGCGGAACACAGGGTTCCGCGCCGGCCGCCGGTAAACGTGGTACTTGCTGGCTGTTCAACGACAGCCAGTGCAAGTGGGGCGCCTCCTGCAAATTCAGACATGAGTGCTCGGTCTGCGGAGGCGCGCATAGCGCGGCTAGATGTTTTAAGCGCGGTAAGTCAGGTAGCTCGGCCGGGCAGTCTGGGGCTAAAGGGGAGAACTCCGGTGAACTGCGACGCGATGCGGCCGTGGCTAAGGCGTTACGGTAGGCGTGCGGACGCAAGCTTCTTGGAGGACGGGTTTAGGTCGGGGTTTCGCATCCCGTTCGTCCCAGGCCCAGGCCGTATCTCCCGCCGGAACCTGAAGTCGGTGCTTCAGTTTCCGGAAGTAGTGAGGGACAAGCTACGGAAGGAGCTGGAGGCGGGCAGGATGGCCGGCCCGTTTCCAGAACCACCCATGGCGAATTTGCGGGTTTCTCCTTTGGGGGTGGTACCTAAGAAGGATCCCGGTAAATTCCGGCTAATACATCATTTGTCCTATCCGAAGGGGGGGTCGGTCAATGATGACATCGATAAGGAGCTGTGCTCCGTATCGTACGCATCATTTGATAGGGCAGTAGAGCTGGTCAGAGACGCGGGTGCTGGGGCATTAATGGCTAAGGCGGACATAGAATCGGCCTTTCGCCTCCTCCCTATACACCCGGAGTGCCACCACCTATTGGGCTGTTGGTTTGAGCAGGGGTTCTATGTGGACCTCTGTCTACCTATGGGGTGCTCGGTTTCTTGTGCCTATTTCGAGAAATTTAGCACATTTCTCGAATGGGTAGTTAAGAAAGTAGCAAATGATCGTTCAATGGTGCACTACTTGGACGATTTTTTGTGCGTAGGCCCTAGTGGCTCCAGAACCTGCGTGGTGCTGCTGCGCTCACTGGAACGGGTTGCACAGAGCTTTGGGGTTCCCTTGGCGGCGGACAAGACGGAGGGCCCCACTACGTGCCTAAGCTTTCTAGGGTTGGAAATAGATTCGGTGGCAGGGGTCTGCAGACTCCCCAAGGATAAGCTGGTGGTATTAAGGGCTGCTGTTCAAATGGTAGGGGGGGCCAAAAAGGTTACCCTGCGTCAGTTACAGTCACTGATAGGGCGCTTGAACTTCGCCTGCCGGATAATTCCGGTGGGTCGGGTGTTTATTAGGTCGCTATCACGGGCTACGGCAGGTATTGCGGCGGGACACCATTTTATCCGGGTAACTAGGAAGATACGGGCAGACCTGGCTGTGTGGCTGGTCTTTCTTGAGCGGTTTAACGGAAAAGTGGTATTTCAGCGCGCAGTAGTACAGGCTGATGAGTTGGAGCTATATACTGATGCGTCAGGTAGCGTGGGTTTCGGCGCTTACTTTGCTGGTAAGTGGTGCGCGAAGCTTTGGCCGGAGGCATGGGCGGGTAGCAAACTTCTGAAAAACCTGGCGTTTCTGGAACTATTCCCCCTGCTAGTGGCCCTAACGCTATGGGGGGGGTGTATGCGTGACCGGCGGGTTGTCTTTTTCTCTGACAACTTGGCGGTCGTGCATTCAGTAAACAACCTATCAGCAGCTTCGGCCCCGGTAGTGCGGCTTCTACGGCGTTTTGTGCTGCTTTGCATGGAACTGAACATCTCGTTCCGTGCAAAACATGTACCAGGGCACTTAAACGTTATAGCGGATGCTCTTTCTCGATTCCAGTGGGAGCGGTTTCGGGCAGAAGCTCCGGGAGCAGACAGGACTGGGCAGGAGTGCCCGTCGGTACTGTGGAAGATCGGGATGGAGTGCTTGCGGGATGGGTAAAAGGTTCGCTTGCTCCTGCCACATGGTCGGCATACGCGAGGGTCTGGCGAGACTGGGATGCGATGGTGGCTGCGAGGGGTAGACATCACTCAGAGGCATCCCTGCTTGATGCTTTGCTTTGGTTTTTGGTTCAGCTTTCAGCTTCCAAATTGGACAAAGCAGTGGCAGCTTTGTCCTTTTTGTTTAAATTGCGAGGTGAGGTAGACGTGTGTAAGAGCTTTGTGGTAAGGCAAGCGTTAAAAGGTTTTCGGAAAGGAAAAAAGCAAGCGGATACAAGACGCCCGGTGTCGGTGGCGTTGCTGCGTAGGATGGTGGAGGCACTGCGAGCCATTTGCACATCGGAGTACGAATATCTGTTGTTTACTGCGGCCTTTTCCTTGGCTTTTTTCGGGGCATTCCGGATATCGGAGCTGGTAAGTCCTTCCAGGGCCCGGTTGGGCGGCATCTGGGCGACGGACGTGGTGTGTGAACCTGGGAAGCTACTGGTGTGGCTCAGGTCATCAAAAATGGATACGGCCAGGCGGGGCCGTATGGTGGAATTGTATAGGGTACCAGGTGAGCGGGTGTGCCCGGTACGCTGCATCAGGGAGTTTTTGGTTGTGCGGGCGCAGGGGTCTCAGTCCCTCCTGGTCCACGCAGACTCCTCTGGTTTATCGAGGTTTCAATTCCTCAGGGTAATGAGGATGGCCTTGGAACGCCTGGGTGTGCCAGCGCAGGAGTTCGGCACCCATTCCTTTCGGATTGGGGCTGCCACGGAGGCTTCACGGCTAGGCCTAGGGGAGGCTTTAGTCAAGAAGATTGGTCGCTGGGAATCTGGACGGTACAGATCGTACGTTCGTCCCCACAGATTACTGTTATAAAAAAAAAAAAAAAAAAAAGAGAGGAAAAGCATTTAAAAAAAAAAAAAAAAAATATATAAAAAAAAAAAAAAATTTTGGTCAATTTGGCCTGATTGATTTCCGCGGAACGGTGTACATAGTATTATGTTATTGACTGTATTCTCTGTTCCAGGTTCTTGTTTGGAGGTATGGATCATCGACCATTCATACGTCTACTGGGCCGAGAGGAGAGCTGCAGTGCGTAGGAGTGGAGTCCAGCTGGGCTTTCCTCCGGATCAAGTTCGTCTGAAGTGGTTTGGAGTAAGGGGCATGTTGTGGAATGCTGTGCTAACTAATGTGGAACAAAGAATGTGGCGGGGCGGCCGCCCTGACATACTCTTTATTCATGCAGGGGGGAATGATTTGGGGGTAGTGCCGCAGAGGGAGCTGGTGAAGAATATGCAGCGGGACGTGTCCCGCTTGCATACTCTTCTACCAGGGATTAAGATCATCTGGTCTGAGATGGTTCCCCGGTCGGTTTGGAGGCACGCCAGGGATTCGGCGGCCATGAACCGTTGCCGGGGAAAGATAAACAAACTGATGGCGAGTTTCATGAGGAAAAAAGGCGGGGTGGTGGTGCGGCACATTAACCTGGAAGGTAAATTTGGGGGGTTGTTTAGGTCTGATGGTGTGCATCCGAATGAGCTGGGGTTGGATTTCTTCAACCTGGCTCTGCAGGAAGGAATCGAGACGGCCACAGTTTCGCTCGGGGGGGGAGCCCATCCGGGGTGATGGGCTTGTGGCGGAAGCTTGCAGGGTATCCAGGAGGGTTAATGGAACATTTGGATTGGGGAGAGTCAATCGGGACTCTGGTGGGAGGTTCGAGGGGAAAGTGGTACCTCGAACCTCAGGTATTGGGGGCATTGGGATATGCCCAGGAACATGGACTTCGGCAGCCACCTGGATACACTTGCAAGCTTGATTGGTTTTCCTGTATATGGAATGTTTAATATTTATGTTTATGTTATGTTTAGTCATTGTATTAAATTATGGATATATATACATAGGTGGAATGTGTATATATATATGTGTTATATGATTGTAAATGCAATGGCTATTTAAATAAAGTGCTGTGGCCGTTGTTTTACCCCACAGTCTGGTTTTAAGTTCAGTTATTTCTAGGCGAACACATATCCTCAATGATAGAAGCTACCATGTCATGTAGCCCCCAGACAAAGTCGGGGAGGGGCAATCATGACAGGGTGCTGAGAGGATATGTCAGCCTATAGTGGGAATCAGTGGGAGGAGTTGGGAGAGTATAAAAGATAGGAACAGGAAGTTCAGGGGCCATTTTAGGAAAAAATTTTCCCCATATACCTGTTGTCCCACCCACCCTCCCTAATTTTAAGGTTAATGACACTTTATTTATTTATTTATTACATGTCACAGCGTTGGCGGAAGCTTGCAGGGTATCCAGGAGGGTTAATGGAACATTTGGATTGGGGAGAGTCAATCGGGACTCTGGTGGGAGGTTCGAGGGGAAAGTGGTACCTCGAACCTCAGGTATTGGGGGCATTGGGATATGCCCAGGAACATGGACTTCGGCAGCCACCTGGATACACTTGCAAGCTTGATTGGTTTTCCTGTATATGGAATGTTTAATATTTATGTTTATGTTATGTTTAGTCATTGTATTAAATTATGGATATATATACATAGGTGGAATGTGTATATATATATGTGTTATATGATTGTAAATGCAATGGCTATTTAAATAAAGTGCTGTGGCCGTTGTTTTACCCCACAGTCTGGTTTTAAGTTCAGTTATTTCTAGGCGAACACATATCCTCAATGATAGAAGCTACCATGTCATGAACACTTACAGCGAATAGAAGAAAAACGTGTTCACAATCATTACTTGGGCAAAAACATCCAAAACGAACTAATTGCACTAATGGCCAAACATGTGAAGAAGACGGTTATTAAAAAGATTATCCAGGCAAAGTATTATGCCATCATTCTTGATTGCACGAGAGATGTCAGTCACATTGAACAGATGACAGTGATATTGCGCCATTTTGATGAAAAGTCAGGAGACATTGAAGAGCATTTTGTTGGTTTTATTCCAGTTGAAAAAACTACAGCTGAAGAGTTAACAAAAACTATACTGCTGGAAATTGAGGAATCAGGTTTGGACATTAAAAACTGCAGAGGGCAAGGATACGATAATGGTGCGAACATGCGGGGAGAAAGAAGTGGCGTGAAAACCAGGATATTAAATATAAATCCTTTAGCCTTTTTTACACCATGTGGATGTCACAGTTGGAATTTGGTACTTGGCGATGCAGCATCTTCTTGTTCAAAAGCAAAGTTATTTTTTGGTGTTTTGCAACGACTGTACACATTATTTTCTGGCTCTTCCAGCAGGTGGGCTGCTTTAAAGGAAAAGGTAAATATTACCCTCAAGCCATTGTCCGACACTCGATGGGAATGCAGAGTTGAGAGTGTAAAGGCTGTACGTTACCAACTAAAAGAACTTTCTGAGTGCCTGGAAGAAATGGCCCGAGAAAAATACTGATCCTGCATTCTGTAGTGAATGTAATTCACTAAGAGAAGAAATTTTGTCATACGAGTTTGTACTATCATTAGTTGTGTGGTATGATATTTTAGTGAAAATCAATCTCATCAGCAAGGTATGGCAAAAGACCAATATGCAGTTGGATACTTCACTAAAACATTTGGAAGAATTCCTACGCTGGTTGGAAGATTTCAGACAAAATGGCTTTAATTCTGCCATTGTCACTGCCAATGAAATAGCTGAAGAATTGGACATTTCAAGAGAATTTCGACAGTGTAGGATACGGAGGACCAAAAGAATGTTTGACTATGAGGCCCCAGATGAAGCAGTCGTTAACCCTGCAGACCGGTTCAGAGCAGAATATTTCAACATTATTGTTGACAAGATTCATGCTAGTGCTGAGCCTCGGTTTGAAGGGTTAAAAAGTTACAATAACAATTTTGGTTTTTTATATGACATCTCATCTTTATGCATGAAATCTGATGAAGACCTATTACAAAACTGCGAACAACTGGAAGAACTACTTACGTTACCCAATTCCTCTGATTCAGACATAAGGGGTCTAGAACTGTATGAAGAGCTACGAATGTGTACACGCATTGTACCTCCAAAGCTGGATATGTGCGGTTCTCTTAAATATCTAATTGATAACAATTTAACTGACGTTTATCCAAACATTTTTGTAGCATTAAGAGTTATACTAACAATTCCAGTTACTGTTGCGTCAGCAGAGAGGAGCTTTTCAAAACTGAAATTAATAAAAACGTACCTCAGGTCAACTATGAGCCAAGAGAGATTATCTGCCCTGGCAATTTTGTCCATTGAACATGATCTGGCTTCAAAACTGAATTATTCATCTGTGATAGATGAATTTACAAATGCAAAATGTAGGAGAATGTTTTAAATTTGTCCTAAATCAAACATGTAACACTGTACTGTAAAGTTTATAAATGTTAAAACCTCCAGAATGTTTGTGTTTGTGCCCAACTATTATTTAGCACATACATTGTGATATTGCATTTCTTAAAATGTACTTTGTTTTCCCTTTTGTTATTTATTGTTATTTAAGTTTTGTTATGGTTGATATTTTAAGTTATTAATTTTTTTTTATTGTTAAATACAAGAAACGGAGTTATTTATTTGAGATCACTTGAAAAATATTGCACTTTGTACCTGTTCTCATTTATGCACTATTGAGGAAGTATGCTTGTTATCTTTTTCTGTTTGCCTTTTAACATGTTCATACAAAAAAGTTGCTTTGTTCTCAAAATATTTTAAATGGAAATTGGCACATAAAACATGTTTAATATACAAATATGTTGTAAGCGTATTCATTTCTCCTGAAAACACTGCTGAGACATTTAATTTACATTTAGAAGACACTAATATGGACACTGAGGTAGTCACACAACTTTTTTTAATTGCGAGTGTCCGTGAGGGCCTCATGTTCGCATTTCGCCTAAGGCCTCACGAAGTCTAGAGCCGCCTCTGCCTAACTCGTCCTCCTGACCTGGCTTGTCGATTATTTCTCTTCCTTGCCCGGTCTGCTGGTCTTGCCCGGTCTCTTCCTTGCCCGGTCCCACGGGCTCTATAATTCATTAAGATGAATCACTCTCTGATATCTCCAGTTGTTCTCGGGTTTTGGCTTCATGACATTTATTTTAGCTTCTATACTACAAGGAAAATTGAAAAAAAAAATATTTCTTGGTTTTGATTCTTATCACAGATTATTCCTAAAGTGTCATTAATAAGCCACAGCACCATACTATAGGTTAATATTGTTCGAAAACTGTTCCGTAATCTTATGACCCATGGTGCACTTTAGGGTATGTTTAATACATGTTTAATCAGTTTTAAAGGTTTCTAATGTTTTTAATCAGGAGCATAATTAGAAACCACAGGGTCCCACACAGTGTTAATTTTGACGGCATTTGGCAGAGATCCAAGTGAAGCAAAACCAGAAATCCAAATAGGTAAATGCAATAATCCCTCTTTAACACTTTAGTCACATAACAGTAAGTTAATGAAAATTGCAATGCGTTTTCTTTATCGTTTTAATCCTATTAACTTAGTTTTTATTTAGTTATTGTTTAGTTTTAGACACTGAAAACATGCAATTGACACATGAGCAGGGGCGTTCCTAGGTCTGCAAAAGACCTGGGGCAGATTTGATAGAAGTGGAGTAAATGCTTAGGCATACAGATGTGTATATATATATGATGCCAATTAACAATAAGTGTATTTGGGTATATATCAGGGCGCAACAAATCCCGGCATCCTCAAAATTAGACCTGGCACCCGGGTATTATTGTCTCCACATGGTGCCCTCATTGCTGGGAAGATTTTTTGTTTTATTCAGTGGAGCACAAGGGGGAAGTGTGTGCACCTACTACCTGGTTTGTCCCCATGCGCACCGCACTATAGTGTCCAAGTGCCGGGTGTGCTCAGCAGGACTAGAAACAAAGATGGTCTGTGCCTGTGTGAGAAGCACAGACCATACTGGAATGAGGTATGGCAGCAAGAGGGGGGACATATTGATAGATGTTCTTTTTTTATCTGCTGTGTGTGTGTGTGTGTGTGTGTGTGTGTGTGTGACTAGCTGTATGTGTGTCTCTGTCTGTGACTGTCTGTATGTGACAGACACACATGCATTCAGCATGTTACCAACTCTGTGTGTGTGTCTGAATAGTACTTAATGTATGTGTGTGTGTCTGTACAAAGTAATATTTAGAAGAGAAGCTTATAACCTAATACATCCATATAAATATTTATAGTATAAAAAAAGTTACTGACTGCATGTGTGTGTGTCTATCTGTGTGTATGGTACAGACTGCATGTGTGTGTGTCTGTCTGTGACTGACTGTATGTGTGTCTGTCTCTGTGACTGACTGACTGTATGTATGTATGTATGTATGTATGTATGTATATTTACAAAGTATATAATATCATATATACAACTTAATGTTAATAAAAGGAAAAAAACTCAAGTAAATAAAACATAGGTTTGTAATTACTTAGCTTACACACACACTTATCATCTCACACAGAAATACATGCTGTCTCACATATAAATATATGCTGTCTCACACAGAAATACATGATGTCTCACACAGACACACATAACAAACACACTGTCTCACATGAACACATATAACAAGCACGCTGTCTCACACAGATACACACACAAGCACACTGTCACACAGATACAAATGCTGTCTCTCTGACACAATGTCTCCAACAGACACACACACACAAGCATGCTGTCTTGAAATTAAATATAGACAATGTAAAATGATTTAAAAGTGCATAAAATAATTTAATACATATAAATAAAAAATAAATAAAAAAATATACACAAAAATATGAAAAACACAATGACATAAACATATGTTCTCTGGTATAAATATAAAATGCATTACCAACAGAGCATCAAAATATATAGATACCTAGAACATCCTAAATAAAGACCACTAAAATAGCTGAAAAAATCCAAATAGGGAAAATACCTTTAAGTAACCGGATGGGTTACTTAAAGGCAGTCACCACAAACTCCAAGGAAACGTTGCACATGGTCCTGCAAGGATGAGCCAGGCTCAGGCCACAAAGATGGCAGGTATAGCCTATGAGGGGTGACGAGAGAGGTGCGTGTGCCAGCTGGCTGCACAGCGCTTATGGGAAAGCACTTCCCCCTACTTTTTTTAAGCACTGGGTGTCACAGGGCAGCTTGCAAGGTGGCGGAGTGGTCGTTAAATGTGCCCTTATTCACAGACCCACACACCCAGACACCCTTACACACACACACACCCAGACACCCTTACACACACCCAGACACCCTTACACACACACACACACCCAGATACCCTTACACACACACCCAGACACCCTTACACACACACCCAGACACCCTTACACACACACACACCCAGACACCCTTACACACACACACACCCAGATACCCTTACACACACACCCAGACACCCTTACACACACACCCAGACACCCTTACACACACACCCAGACACCCTTACACACAGAGAGATTTATTTTCTTTTATCAGTTGGTGTCTGAACCATCCCCCTCCCTGCTCCTATACCTTTTATTTGCAGGGAAGGGGATGATTCAGGCACACTGTCTGCCTCCAATGCCAACAGCTTGACAACGCGGTGTATCAGAGCATGAGGGGGATGGACCACTTCATGCTACTCTCAGCTCAGCCCGATGGAGGCACGCCACGGAGGTGCGTGAGGGCTTGAACACCGCGCCGGATATGAAATCAAATCATATCTGGCGCACTACAGCACAATGCAGGGCGACAGACAAGAGGTCCCAAGGGTCACCCGGGCAACCAACAGCGGCAGGCCCGGTGGCAATCACGACCCCTGTAACATCTTTAGTTACCCACTTCCTTGAAAAGAAAAAACAGGATTGGTGACGACTCAGGGCTATGGAGATGATATTCGGGGCTTCAGCCCCAGTAGCCCCGCCCAGCAACGCCACTGCACATGAGATAATTAACACTGGTCCCATCCTCCGCTTTGCTCTGTGCACCCTGGCAGACCTAAGGCTGAGCTCAGAGTAAATATCAAATGTATCTTTGCAGAGCAACTCGTGCCAAGGGTAAAAAAAAATGTCAAAGTTCAGTGTCCCTTTAAAAGAGTCTAGTGATTTTACACGCGACTATTCTTGGTTTGTTAGATTCCCGCATCTCCTGCTCCTTCTGCTTTCTGCAGATTGTGAGAAATTCTCCATAAATGAGATATTTTAAGACCTGGCAGTATTAGGAAGAAAGACATAAGCACTTTAATGATCTTTGTAGAAACTTGCAGTAAACGGATGTGTCTTAACTGTTTGCCAGAGTGGCATTGACAAGGTCAGTTCCTTTAACAATCTAACCAATCAATCTTGCATCGGTATAAGGGGTCAATACAATATAACAAAGGAAGGGAGGGTACAAGAGTATGTTATTTTGGAAGCACTTTCTCTTAGATTGATGGGTCAGACACTTTTGCAGTATAAACTGCAATACCCAATTTGCCAATCATTAATATTTCAAACATGAATATTTATTAGGAGTCGTCTAGTTGGGCCAATTGTTTTTATGTTTCTATTCTTCTCTGATGGTATTTTGTTATGGCAGGATTATTAGGACTCCTGAAATATACAGTTGAAAATAATTGTGAAATATAAAAGGGTTACTTCTAGCCACATCAATTTTCTATGGAAACCTGTCACGTACGGGGTTAGACCCTAAGCGCCCTTGATTCAGCAGTCCGTTCCGAAGCTGTGGAATCCCAGGGCTTGGTGCAGGGTGACCTAATTTATCCCCGGTGGCTTGGGGCCCCAGGTTCATGTGACCACATTCCAAAACCCTGTAAAGGCAGCTGTTGTATCCAGTGAGTTGAAAACAGGAACTGCATGGAACAAACTTGAACAGGATTAGCAGGATGCAGTAGCATAAATGGAGAGAACGGCAGCAGAGACAGAAAACATAACATAGTACAGAGTCCAGGGCTACAGGAGAGACTAAGGAGCAAAGGCAAATATATAACACAGGGCAACATACAGAGGACAGGGTTAGGAATAAGGAGCACAAGGGATGGATTGAGGAGTTGGAATCCTCAGACACATCATAAGGGGAAACTAGAAACAGGGATATGGGAAGAGGACAGAGGAGCGGTCAGTGGTTCCCGTTTGTCGGCAGGGGGCCTGCAGTTCTGTGACGTAGCTTGTTCAGCAACTCAGGTAGCCATGCTGTTGCGATCATCCAAAACGGACCATTCGGGAAGAGGGGCCCGGATCATGCTATATGAAGTTTCTGGTAGGAATGCATGCTGGGCTAGACGGAGGGCCGCAGTTAGGGTGGTAGGCCTACAGCTGTGCTTTCTTGCTGAACTGCTTCAGGTGAAGTGGTTCGGGGCCTGGGGAATGCATTGGGCTGGGGTTTTGCCCATGCTGCTGCGTTTCATTGGCCGGGGGGCGCTTCCAAATATCATGGTTATCCATGCGGGAGGAAATGATTTGGGGGTAGTGCCACAGAGGGAGTTGGTGCAGATTATGCAAAAAGATGTTGCCCACATCTTGATGATGGTTCCTGGGGTCAAAATTGTGTGGTCCGAAATGGTGCCTAGAGATCAGTGCCGGTTTGCGCAAGACTTCAGGGCAATGGAACACAGCAGGGGTAAAATAAATAAGCAAATGTCAATTTTTGTCAGAAAACAGATGGGTGTGGTGGTCCAGCATTGCTTACTGGAGGGCGAGCCTGCTGGTTTGATTGCCAAAGATGGGGTACACATGGCTGATTTGGGTTGGGATGTGTTTTTGTTAGGTCTGCAGGAAGGGGTAGAAAAGTCTGTGTTCTTATTGTGTGGAGTAGCCCTTTGGTAGTGAGGTATCACACAGTAGGGCTTTGGTGGTAACTTGCTCCTTAGGGGGGTCTATGGCTGGATAATCTGGGGGCAGCCATAGCCGAACTGGATAATGGAGAGGTTTTGAGCCAAGATGGGGACTCTTAGCCTAATGGTGGGCTGGGCAGTAGGTGCTGCCTGGCAATGGGTTTTGGTGCATATGGGGACCCCTGGGGAGCAAGTGGGTTTAGGATGTGTTCCTATGTTATTATGTTAACTGTGTTAATAAAGTTATGGTTAAATTATGTTAATTATGGTGTTACGTGTCAATTATGACATATGCTAATTGTGGGTCTCGTCATTGCCTATTTATGTAATTATGTTATGAAGTGTGATTTTTTTAGGGTTGAGGCAATGACATTGTAATAATAAATAAAATGGCTGTGGCCTTTTCTACCCACTACATCTGTGCCATGTGGTTTCTATTTATGGTAAAGATACAGCCTGGTAGTAGAGGCTACAACTGTCATGCACTACTAAGGACTGAAGAGAAACAGGTGTGGTTTAAATAGAAGTAAACTGACAAGGCAGAGGGAATCAGAAAACCTGGAATGAAACATAAGGACAGACAGAAAGGTAACCATAACAGGACTACAGGGCAAGGCAGGAATAAGCATAAATAATAAACCAGAGATCAAAGCAAGAAGGATACAGAATGCCTGGATAAGCCTGCACAAGGGTGCATGGTTACACATGACTTAATCCAGTCCTGGTTCTGGTGAGGATCAGCCTCATCTCCCCTGCCAACCTTAAGCCCAGGATGTTTGCCAGTCAGGGGGGCTGGTTCCTGTTACAGGTATCTATAGATTGTCTCTACAATTACATTTCCCACGATCTTGAAAATCAATCATTTTACCCACCTGAGAAGAATGTTGGTTCGGAATTGACCCGGTTAGGATTTGAACCAGCAGCCTTAACCACTTTGCAACAATGGACGTATCAGGCACGTCCTTCGGTGAATCAAGTGGTTTTCGCGATCAACGATCGTGAAAACCGCTTTAATGGTGCTGGTCTATTGCCTTGATGTTGAGGCAATAGCCAGCACCGAAATTTATTTTCTGGGGCACCCACGATCACCCCCAGGAACGATTGTGGGAGCCATACTGACGGAGCAGCATGCTCCGTCAATATGGCTATTCCCTCTGGAGGTCTGAGCTTCGGAAGTGAAAGTAACTTCACTTCTGTCACTCTGAATATGCTACTTGACTGCCCCTAGTGGTAGTTAAGTAGCATAGCAATGGAAAAAAAATTAATATTTAATTAAATAAAAACTGGTTATATAGTTAAATTAGCCTCTACGGTTAAAATTAAATCATTTTTAGCATAAGGGATAGGGTTAAAATTAAATTAAAATTAAAATAGATTAAGGGATAGCATAAGGGTTAGAGTTGGGGTTAAATTTAGTGTTAAGGTTAAATTTTGGGTTCGGTTTGGGGTCAAAAGGTCGATATAGGAAAATATATATATGGGGTTTTTGTCCCATAACTCGCAAAAAAATATGGAAACATGCATATTTATGAACTCGGGACAACATTTAGAAACTATTTAGATGGGGTCTTTTTTAATGATTGTATTTGTCTAAATTATATTTTAGGTCAAAGTTAGAAAAAGTGGTTTTTTAAAATATTTTCATCATATTTTATGATTTTTTTTGTAGTAAATTATAAGATATGATGAACATAATGGTATCTAATGAAAGCCCTTCTTATGACGATAAAAACAACATATAATTTGTGTGGGTACAGTATGTGAGAAAGAAGAAAATTGCAGCTAAACACAAACACCCCAGAAATGTCAAAACAGCCATTGTCACCAAGGGAAAGTCAAGGTGAAAATGTCTTGTCACTAAGGGGTTAAAGGTTGCATTTTCCCACTAAGCAATGTTACTAGGCATGAATAAGATATAATTTGTAATATTTTTTTAATGTAATGCTTGTACCTGACAGTTGTCCTTTAAGAGATTCGATAAGGCCGTAGAGATGTTATAGGTCACCAGTGAAACAGTGAACCAGTCAACCAGTTTGAGAAGATAAATTTTAATTAGCGATGAACTGTGGAGTGAGGTGTAGTGGAGAAGCTGCGTGGACGAGAACAAGGGTTTAAAATTGTGTTGTAGAGCACGCAGACAGTCAATGTTATGACTGACAAAAGATGGAAGTCCTCAGAAAGCAGTGGATAGGAAAGATTAGTGTGACAGCAGCATTCATTATAGACTGATAGGGAGAGAGAGCTGGCTGGTTCAGTGATCATTACAGATGCTATGCCAAAGACAGAAGGGAATAGATGCATAGGATGTGGCTGTATCTTGGGCCTTGTGTGCTCCTTGGATAGAAAGCCTCGGGTTTTTGAAGATGCACTAAAGTTTTCGTGGTAACTTTTAATAAGAAAGAAGATCACATCTATATATTAGGCAAAATCTGCAATGGAAGAGCAGCACCATTTTAATATGATATCTTTGTGCTAGGCCTGAACGTCCAGTGCTGTAAACACCGCCGAGCCTATGTATAAAGAATCGGGGGCTTCTTAGCACCTAATGTGTCAGAGAACATCGCCCTAGCCCTGTTTTCTATTCCCGCACACTGACGGGATGTATATTTAAAAAAAAAGCCGCAACCACAGTTATGCAAAACAAATGGTAATTGGGTCTTTTTTTTTTTTTTTTTATAAGATCCTGACTATTTGGGAGTGTTTCCATAACCCCCAATGTGACAGCAGGACTGTGAATGAAGAGGAAATAAAGAGAGAGTAAAGAAGGCAGAGAAGACGAGAGCCTCTGAAATATCCTGTTTTGGAGAAACAGCATGGTTTAAAGCAGGAGAGTGCACAGGGAATGTGTGCTGTGGAGTGAAAAAGCTTTTCTGTGAGGCAGATCTATCACTATCCTGCCAGGCCAGAGAAGCATATGCTGAAAAATGAGCTAGACATTGTGTTAGCAGAATTGCAAAGAGAATTTATGTTTAAAATGTGTCTGCGGAGACTCCTGTTGATGACATCGGCTGCGGCTTGAGATGCAAATGAGATACTTTTCAATGGGAAATGTGTAGTTTGCATATCAAGGTGATGTCATAAGCAGGAGACAACACACGCAGTTATGGGACTACTGTATTAAAAATGTTAAAAAAAAAACTTGTTAATTGAAATATTGTATCAAGTGTATTGTTGAGCGGACACCTGGATGTTCGGGTTCGGCGGGTTCGGCCAAACTTCGGAAAAAAGTCCGGATTCGGGATCGAAAAGAGTAGGACAAGTGCCCTGCAAACAAATGTGGATAGGGAAATAACTTCAAATAATATAAAATACATTCAAATTAAAAATACAGCTGAGCCATAAAATAGCACTAGATGGAATCTTTGATTTTAGCTTTGGAAGAACATAAATCTAAATCTAAAGCATGGCTGCCAGGACGATCAACAGAATTATCCATTTGAGAGAGGGTTGGAGTGCAGGGTATTCTCTTTCAGTTTATACTAAGTGACCGATAGGTTGAGGAGGCGGTGACCGTGGCGGTGTAGGTGGAAGCGGCGCTGGAGGAGGAGGAGGAGGTAGCCAGAATTTTTCAAAGTGCACTGTAACCACAGTATTGGACTGTTCTATTTGACTCTCAGATATGAAGTGCACCGCAAGACGCAAATGTACTATTTAGCACCCAAAACAATCAGAATTTTTCAAAGTGCGCTGTAAGCACAGTATTGGACTGTTCTATTTGACTCTCAGATATGAAGTGCACCGCAAGACGCAAATGTACTATTTAGCACACAAAACTATAAGAATTTTTCAAAGTGCGCTGTAAGCACAGTATTTGACGGTTCTATTTGACTCTCAGATATGAAGTGAACCGCAAGACGCAAATGTACTATTTACCACCCAAAACTATTAGAATTTTTCAAAGTGCGCTGTAATCACAGTATTTGATGGTTCTATTTGACTCTCAGATGTAATACATGTAATGCTATTGCTATTCTACAAACCGAAATAGAGTCCCCATTCATACGAATAGGTCAATTGACCTATTTGTATGAATGGGGACTCTATTTTGGTTTATAGAATAGCAATAGCATTACATGTATTCCATAAACCGAAAACCATTTGACAAACCAATCTAAAGACATTCGGTTTATAGACTTTCCATCTATGGAATACATGTAATGCTATTGGCTTTCTATAAACCGAAATAGAGTCCCTATTCTTATGAATGGGGACTCTATTTCGGTTTATAGAAAGCCAATGGCATTACATGTATTCCATAAACCGAAAGTCTATAAACCGAACATTCGGTTTATAGACTTTCGGTTTATAGAATACATGTAATGCTATTGCTATTCTATAAACCGAAAGTCTATAAACCGAATGTCTTTCGGTTTATAGACTTTCGGTTTATTGCCAACAAAATACCAGCTAGGTGGCAAATGCTGCATTGGGCGAATTAAAGAAAAAGATCAGCATTTTCATCATCTCTGCCGGTCTTGTAAAAACGACATATAATGTTTGAGTTATTTATGCGGCTTCGCTAGTGGGCTGGAGAGATCAGGACATCCAGGTGATAAAATCCCTGGTCTCAGCCCTTGTGAGAGCTGAGTGTCCCTAGGAAGCAGAGACTGATGGCGATACCCAGCCTGGGTACCGTCACACCATCCACACTGTCACTGTAAGAGGGGTCTCATTTAATTACTCTTTAGCTGACCCCTTGGAATAAAAGCCTGCATTTATAGTTGTAATAAAAGCTTGTTGCTGCTTGCATTGTGTGTAAAACAATCACGATAAACATAGGTTGGTTTCACAAGCAAACTTTGCTATAAACATATTTTTATTGAAAGCGTGGATGATAATGCAGTTCACTGATCGCTACTCTAGAACAGAAGACCTCTCGAGGGATGCATGCAGTTCAATAATAATCATAAATAAAAATGTCATGGACCAGAGCTCTGCTTGGATTATACTTTCATGAGCAGCACGGTTTGACTGGTCTACTTGACTTTGAATATTTGTGTTCTTTGGTTCACATTCAGCTTGCTGGTCATGTGTGAAGCAGACAGTAGATGGGCTGGGTTCTCTTGTGTCTTACAGACACTCCATCCCCTTCACATGTCTCACATCCTAATATTCAGAATGGCGATAGGAAGGACATGTTCCACAATTGTTCTACTTCAGTTCCAATCTAGCTTATTATATGTATAATTTTATTACACAAGGTCTACCCAACATACCCCAATCTGGCCTGAAATGGTTGGTTGGTTTGTAGCTGAGTTGCTGAGATATCCAAAATTCAGCAAGTCAGTATGGCAGATTTCGGCCATATTGGGTTCGGGGAAATCAGCCAGGGGATTCCAAAGGATTCCCTTTACACAGTAATACCCCTGATATGCCTCCGATTCCAGCTAAAATAGCCAAATTTCAGGAGTTCAATACATCAGCTAATTGCTGGCGAATTGAACATAAAAATAAAATAGAAGTCCATATGGAGGATAGATTTTGTTCACAAATTAAGGGGCCATTCGGATCACTGGAGTGATCGTGTTGGGTCAGATTTTAGAGTTACCCGAGTAGGTCTTTTTATTTGCAGTTTTTAGGAGAAAGGAAGTGTTGAGGAAAAGCTGATAAGGCTTAGAAACATAGACTGTGTCACTGGCAGACACGAACTATTCAGCCCATCTGATCTGTCCAATTTTCTGAATACTTTCATTAGTCCATTATCTTATATCTAGGATAGCCTTGTGCCTATCCCACGCATGCTTAAACTCCTTCACTGTGTTTACCTCTACCACTTCTACTGGAAGACTATTCCATGCATCCACTGCCCTCTCAGTAAATTAACACTTCCTGATATTATAGGTTGAGTATCCCTTATCCGAAGATCCAAAATGACCCAAGAAAGTTTGGATTAGAATCAGTTCAGACAAGGTATGCTCTCTATACTGGAGCCCCGCTGGAAGCTTCTTTGTTCCTCCATCCCGGGCATTGTACTGTGGAAGTGAGTGCTGATGGGAAATGTAGTTCTCCCAGCACTGTGCAGGGAGGGACTAACATGCATAGAGCAGGTCATTTCCGTTAATCCAAAGTATCAGTTATCTGAAATACTGCCAGTCCCTCTTGTTGTGGTAGTTTTTCTTATTTTAAATATACTCTCTTCCTTTACTGTGTTAATTCCCTTTATGTATTTAAATGTTTCTATCATATCCCCCCTGTTACGTCTTTCCTCCAAGCTATACATGTTAAGATGCTTTAACCTTTCCTGGTAAGTTTTATCCTTCAACCCATGAACCAGTTTAGTAGCCCTTCTCTGAACTCTCTCCAAAGTATCAATATCCTTCTGGAGATACGGTCTCCAGTACTGCGTACAATACTCCAAGTGAGGTCTCACCAGTGCTCTATACAATGGCATGAGCACTTCCCTCTTCCTACTGCTAATACCTCTCCCTATGCAACCAAGCATTCTGCTTATACCTCTCCCTGTGCAACCAAGCATTCTGATAATACCTCTCCCTATACAACCAAGCATTCTGCTAATACCTCTCCCTGTGCAACCAAGCATTCTGCTAATACCTCTCCCTGTTCAACCAAGCATTCTTCTAATACCTATCCCTATACAACCAAGCATTCTACTAATACCTCTCCCTATATGACCAAGCATTCTGCTAATACCTATCCCTATAGAGCCAAGCATTCTGCTAATACCTCTCCCTATATGACCAAGCATTCTGCTAATACCTCTCCCTATATAACCAAGCATTCTGCTAATACCTCTCCCTATATGACCAAGCATTCTGCTAATACCTATCCCCATAGAGCCAAGCATGAAGCACACTACAAGTGGCTCGCCGTGATCGTATAGTGGTTAGTACTCTGCGTTGTGGCCGCAGCAACCACGTTTCGAATCCGGGTCACGGCACGTTTTTTTCCAAGTGGTTTTTCCACACAATATTTAGTATCCAAAAAATCCATTACCCAAATTTATTTTCAGATTTTTCCACAAGTTGCACATTGATACAATGGCACGTGTGCAGGTCTGGTGGGCCAATGGCAGGTTGGTGATTGTTTACCGGGAACGGGGGACTAATAAAAGTACGCAAAAAAAAAAATTGGGCAGACTAGATGGGCCGAATGGTTCTTATCTGCCGACACATTCTATGTTTCTATGTTTATATGACCAAGCATTCTGCTAATACCTCTCCCTATATGACAAAGCATTCTGCTAATACCTCTCCCTATATAACCAAGCATTCTGCTAGCATTTCCTGATGCTCTATTGCATTGCCTCTGAGATAATTACTCCTAAATCATGGTGAAGCTTTGGCCATTTTTCTAGATGGAACTGCCATACTGATCTAAAAATATTTTTTGGGACGCTATATGTGGAACTACCACAAAGCAGTGCTCTCCAAGCCTTGAAAGATGCTGAACTATATATAAAACACACACAATTCTCTGCTAAGCACAAAAGGCCCTGCAGGCTTCCTGAATTGTGTGTTTGATTTCCTTCAATAAAACCATGAGGAATTGTAAAAGCTTCAGGAAGTTTCTATTGTACGATGAACACTACGGGCAGAGAACGTTTAACCAGGTGAAAGGCCCTGATTGCTGTGGTGTCTAAAGCAGCTAATCCCATTACTAGTTGTCAAGACATATAACCTACCATTATAGGCCCATGTCATTCAGATTTCCCACAACTGAACTGAGCAATGAATTGCTGGGCTCAATTCTTGTTTTTTTTTTAATGGTGTAGACAGGTTTTAAGATTTATAGTCTCTAAAGGCCAAAGAACCACCTCATGGATGAAGCTCTGGCTGTGGCTAAGATTCGGGAGGATGGGAATGTAATAGACTGAAGGTTATAGCACATACTGACTAATGGACTTCAGCTGTAAAATGGGTTACACGCTGCTGGGGCCGATCCTTCCAGCGCAGAGAATGATGCTGGTGGAATAATTGTTATTTATTTCAACAAAGCTGCATACAGATTAAAGGACAACTGTAAGCAACAAAATAAGTTATCCATAACTGGAAGACTGCATCACGTGTATCCATTTTCAAGAGAAATGCTTCATTGAAAGATTATAAACACCTTATTGAGCCCTTTGTTAATTGCTCAGGGGGCTGACATTTTGTTCAGAATCTTGGGTCAGAGGAAAGAAAATCTGACTCAAGATGTCAGCCCCCTGCTGGAGATGACTCAAAAAGGTACTTTATTTGTAAACTTTCATTAAATAATTTCTATTTAAAATGCCTACATTTGATGCAATCTTTCAATTAAACACCTTTTTTTTTTTGCTGACATGGGTCCTTTAACATCAGGTTCCATACATAGAATAACCACAAACACTTTAACATTAAAGGCAGCTTCAGTAATGCTGAACCATTCAATCTTTGTGGCGGGGCACATTATCCTGCTTAAAGAGGCCAATGCCATCAGGGAATACCGTTGCCATGAAAGGCTGTACATGGTCTGTAACAATGCTTTGGTAGTTGGTATGAGTCAAAGTAACATCAACATGAATGGAAGGACCCCAGGTTTCCCGAAGAACATTGCCCAAAACATCATGCAAATAGTCAAGACAATTGGATATAAAGACAGGGTAGTGGGTGCACATTTTACCTTTTGTTACCTCTTCTCTACTTCGGATCCTGAAATGCAGATGTCCCGTTGAATCTTGTTATAGAGCAGCCCAGTCAATTGTCCCCTTCCCAATGTGTGGAAGGATTACATTTGACGAACTACATGTCTTTTTTCAACCTAATTAACTATGTAACACGTGTAATCATACAATAGTTACCATTTCAAATATTTTGAAAGGACATCTGATTGGATTATTTGTTTGTTAGTGATTTTTAGTATGCATTGTATATTAAATTGTTATTTCATACTTCACTATTCACTATCTTTTTTTTTTCTTTTTCCCATGTTCCATCCATGTTTAATTCTTAAGACTCCTTACCCCAAAACATTATTGTGAAGGTCCCTATGGCCTCTTTTCTTACAGGAGGCTAAGACTGGAGGGTTTTGTAAGCAGAAGGTAAAATCTGATTTCTACACTAGGCTTACCAAAAATCCTACTTGCACTTCATGTACCAATTATACACACTATACCTCTAGCTGCACAAAACGTGGCAAAAGTATGTGGGACGGTACTCGCTGACACCCTGGCTGGGTGTTTCCTTCAGACACTGCTTCCTCAGCACTGGAACCAAGCCAATAGCAATTTACCCCAATCACCAAACACAGTTATTGAAGTAAAACAGGAACAGTTTTTTGTTTGTTTTGTAACAACACACAGGTTTAAATACCGAAAGAAAATCTGTTAAGAGCATAATCCACTTATGAACACAATACCCTGCCTAAACAGCCTGGCACCACAATCCAGTCTCCAAAGCTCAACAGTAGGGTTAGATGTACCCTGGTGCCCCAGGCAAGGGAATTTCATGCCTTATGGGTAGCAGGTCATAGCAATATTTTTGCAGCACCACCAGCTATAGCTCAGGAATAGAGTTGAGCGGATACCAGGATGTTCGGGTTCGGTCGAACTTCGAAAAAATGTCCTGGTCCGTGCTCGAACTTGACCCCGAACCCCATTGAAGTCAATAGGGACACAAACTTTTTGCCACTAAAATGCCTCTAAAAAAGTCCTGGAAAGGGCTAGAGGGCTTCAAAATTAAGTAAAATGTGGCTAAGAGTAGAACAAGTGCCCTGCAAGCAAATGTGGATAGGGAAATTACTTAAAATAACATAAAATACATACAAATTACAAATACAGCTGAGCCATAAAATAGCACTAGATGGAATCTTTGATTTTAGCTTTGGAAGAACATAAATCTAAAGCATGTCTGCCAGGAGGATCAACAGAATTATCCATTTGAGAGAGGGTTGGAGTGCAGGGTATTCTCTTTCAATTTATACTAAGTGACCCATAGGTTGAGGAGGCGGTGACCGTGGCGGTGTAGGTGGAAGCGGCGCTGGAGGAGGAGGTAGCCAGTAAGCACAGTATTTGACGGTTCTATTTGACTCTCAGATATGAAGTGCACCGCAAGATGCAAATGTACTATTTAGCACACAAAACTATTAGAATTTTTCAAAGTGTGCTGGAAGCACAGTATTTGACGGTTCTTTTTGACTCTCAGATGTAATACATGTAATGCTATTGCTATTCTATAAACTGAAATAGAGTCCCCATTCATGAGAATAGGTCAATTGACCTATTCTTATGAATGGGGAGTCTATTTTGGTTTATAGAATAGCAACAGCATTACATGCTTTCCATAAACCGAAAGTCTATAAACTGAAAGACATTCGGTTTATAGATTTTCGTTTTATAGAATACATGTAATGCTATTGCTATTCTATAAAAAGAAAGTCTATAAACGGAATGTCTTTCGATTTATAGACTTTCGGCTTATGGAATACATGTAATATTATTGGCTTTCTATAAACCAAACTAGAGTCCCCATTCATAAGAATTTCTTATGAATGGGGACTCTAGTTCGGTTTATAGATAGCCAATAGCATTACATGTATTCCATAAGCCGAAAGTCTATAAACCGAACGACTTTCGGTTTATAGCCAAACCTCGAACTCCAACCCGAACATACAGTGAAATGTTCGGGTTCAGGGGAACGAACACCTTAATGTTCGTTACGAACCCGAACAGTGCGGTTCGGGTTTGCTCAACACTACTGTTAGGCTATCTGTACTGAGGAAGATCAAGGTGACTCGATCACAGCGTTTTTTTTTTTTTTTTACTTTATTATGGAATAATTAAAAGTGAGGAAAGTTGGACTGTACAGTGATAAAGTCATTCTCTGTGCTGCGCATACAGGAAAAGTCTTCTCCAGCACCAGGCTGCTTTTTTCCCCGACTTGCAAATGGCCGTAAAAGCTTCTCACCCGTCAGTTTGACACATCCCATGACGCCAAGCACTTGATAAGACATATATGCAGCTGACACAAAATGTATCGTAGAGCGACAGGTCTTTATAGGATAACATGGCATGAGTTGCCAACACTTGTAGTAGTTTGCAAAACTATTAGATAATATCTTATTTCTGGGGAATCTTTAAAAGTTTCCGAGCCGGTGAGTCGTCCACTGGCTTGAGAGATTGTGATCCTGCAATGGAAACAAATATATTTCTGATATAAGTAGCAGTATATTAGAATAAACAGCCTATTATATAAATGGGCATCACAAGAAATAACCAATCCATGTACACACAACCGTGCGGGACGCTCACACTTACTTAGCTGTGACGACATCTTCTGAAGGTGCTGAGTGGTGTCGTCTAAGAAGGAATTCAACAAGTGAACGGATTGCTGGAGTTCATCCAACTGAAAGAAATGGATGATAGAGACCAATGTTCAGTGATGAAAATCCAGATGCATCTTACCAACATACAATGTAATGGGAACGTGTGGGACAGGTGACAACCAGGAACAAGCGGGGCAGTGATGTGTCCTTTGAGGATGCTAACACCCCTTCCAGTGCCAGTGGAGCCTAGGGCACGCAGGCTTCCGTGACACATAGCTCCTTCGGGAGAGGGTGGTTCTTGACCCACAGAGGGTCCCTAGTCAGCAGAGAGTCTTCTGGCCCCAAGGGCCCTCCAAGAACCCCAGTCACAGTGACTCTTAACATTCACTTTGTGACACCATGTAACCTGTATTCTATGCGAGTATTCATCTTTCCTTTAATTGTTTACTCCCCACCATGGATATCCTGTATATGACGCATTGATGGTAGTTTATTACGAATGACATATAACTGTCTCTCTAACGCTTACAGACGGAGTATTTTTGCTACATATTTGTTTATTTGCAGTTGTTTTTATTCTTTGTATTACTTTGCTGGAGACATTTGGGTGTGGTACTTATTGGCATGTGTAATTTCTGCATCCAGCTCCTAGTTTAAATATGGGATGTTCTCCTTTGATTTCATTACCTTCAAACAAAAAGTCTTGGTGACGAAACACGTTTGGTGTTTCTCTGCACTTACGTGAGGCTTTCCCCCTTTTTTTTTATGCCACTGCCATGATTTTAATGTATTAGGGGGAGTGTCTACCTTTTAAAAAATGTCCAGTGCCAGAGAACGTTGTGTTCCAAAGGTAGGAGAGCGCACGATATTAGCATTCGAGTGCTTTGAAGTGATTCTGCTCTGCATGTTCCAAACATACTATGTAAACAAACCTTCCACTTTAACACAACAACATTAATCAAGGATATTATGAGCAGTAAAAACAGTTGGATGCTGCAGACACACTAAGCACAGCATTGAACAGCTTTCACAGGGAGAACTCAGAGCACTACACACAGTGACAGCCTGCAAAACTGGGTCTCTCTCTGGTTGGATCTAAGTTAATCCAACCGAATGGAACGTTCAAAAATGCAGATTTATTTACACTCAGGAGTATTTTGTTCTGTTTAATTGAAAGATGGCATTAAGTGTAGGCATTTTATATAGAAATGCTTTAATGAATACAAATAAAGTACCTTAATGAGCCATCTTTGCCCATATAGCTCTTGTTCTGACCCAAGATAAACAACTTGAGAGAACTAACTATATGGAGCAAAGAAGGCTTAATAAGCCACTTGATTTGTATGCTTTCATTTATAAACCATCTACACTTGATACAATCTTTTTATTAAACATAAGGACACTTTTTTTGCTACAGTTGTTCTTTATTGGGGTAACATTGTTTAGGCTACAATTGCCCTTTTAAAAAACAGGCAGACAATGGAGTGTCCGCAAAAAATAGAGAGATGCAGGCTCACGAACAGCACGGTAAGAAAATGCCTGAGAATATTCCTCCTGTTCTTCCGGGTGCCTCTGCTGGTGCGGCCAACATCCATTAATTGAAACAAATGATCCAGGACGCAGAAAAAACGGCAACTCACGGATAACGGTAAATAGTAGTGTAGTTTAATGAGTCTTCACATATACACAGCAAAAATGGTATAAAGACAAACCAAAAATGAAGCCAGCATGATGCGTTTCACACTGAAAGCGCTTAATCATATGCTTAAGCACTTTCAGCGCGAAACGCGTCATGCTGGCTTCATTTTTGGTTTGTCTTTTTCCCATTTTTGCTGTGTATATGTGAAGACTCATTAAACTACACTACTATTTGCCGTTATCCGTGAGTGCTGGTTTTTCTGCGTCCTAGACAATGGAGTGTTCCTACTGATTGTTCCATTGTTATATATATATATATATATATATATATATATATGGCCTCCACATGAGTACATGAGTACATGAGTAATGCTCCCCTGGGATCAGGCCATTTAAACAGACTACATCAACCTAAACATTACATACATTGTGAATGCAGAGAGTAAAACAAGTTCTGAAAATGATCTATACATTGTGTTAACAAATTTGCACGCATAACATAAGAGAAATGTATGTTTTTAATATGTATGTGGAGTCTCCTGTTTATGACATCACATTTTCAAATAAAAATTAATTTGCATACCAAGCCACAGGTGATGCCATAAACAGAAGACTCCACAGACATATATTTCTCTTATGTTATGCTTTTCAATGTATATATATATAGATAATTTCACAGCATTTTTCATTCCACATTCGCAGTATAAGCAATGATTAGGTTGACAGTTCTTTTAAGTTATTCTCCACTTTAAACCAATGAGGGCTTAAACATGACAGATGTTTGGGAATTACATATCCAGTGATGCTTAGTCAGCCATAGGACTTACTGAGCATCATGGGATATAAAGTTCCCAAACATCTGAGTGGGTAACCATCACTGGTTTAAGAGTAGAATGGGGCGACTAGTGGGTTTTAAGCACCATTTTTATGTATTTTGTGGACTTTATTCACCCAGCTTGTTGTAGCCCACTGAACTATACTGATTCTTATCCAGAACCCTTGGTATCCGGATAACTGATAGAATTTATTGTAAAACAGTTTTTTTTTTTATTTTTTTTTTTTTATAAATCAATATTTATTGAGGATTTATTTGCAAAAAATACAGGAAAAATGGGGAGGGAAAAGGATATGGTCGGCAGGGGGGGGGGGGGGGGAGAAAAAGGGAGTTATGGGATGGACATGTGGGTGGTGGGGGGGGGGGGAGGTGTAACGTTTAAGCCAGAAAATATACAAGAAAATATACAAACAACAGACTAGACATTCACGGTAAAATACTACACAAATTTCATTGTTGTCCTGGTGTTTGAAAAACCCCCAGAAACATTACAATCACATTGGAACATATGTCATTGTTGCCTTGGCACTAAACATTTCAATACATAAAAGATTCATATCACATAGTAGTTTGAGAAAAAATGGGGGGGGGGGGGGAGCAAGGGGAAGAATAGTAAAGAGGGCACGGCCAATTCTTCGGGGGAGAGAGGGCGGGAGGTTAGACATTATGTGATCAGAGGCTTCAGTCCTCATCTGGAGAAGAGTGAAGGGCATCAGATGGTGGTCCTCCGCCCTGATTTGGGCCTTCTCCTGTAAAACAGTTTTAATAGGGTCTGACTACCCAGTGCCTACTGGTCAGTTCTACAATGCCCTCGCCCATAACAGCACCGGATCTTGATGATTTAAAAAACAAAGATAGGGTTGGCATGTGTTTTGGCATGGTACATCCTATGATGAAACTATATCTAATGACCTGGACAACAGATAATAATAACTTCACTGGGCAGGTATATACAGGACCTGCTGCTTCAAAAACAAATCAATGTAATTAGCACAATAACTGCTTCGGGTCACTGTATGTCATACTGTATGGTGGGAAGCAGGAATAATGAGTAGATTCAGGCAGCTCAGAAGAACTAGCTTGGACTGTGTTTGAAAGAGTCAGGAAATGTTAAAAATATATCTGAGCAGCTCTATAAAAGGTGCCCGACAATGACATGTTAGAGGCCAAGGTCAGCGGTCTCATGGGATTTATCCAATGCAGCCAAGTATGTAAGGCACCCAGGCAAAATACATTTATTAAAATAGCATGAGGTTAAAGTGACAGAGCTTGAAAATGGTTACAGATCTAGTTTTGTTTAGCACATAAAGCACTGGATTCTCTGATTTGCACATCCGAAAAACCTCGCTAGTGCTTTACATTGATCATTGTGCATAACAAATATTCTATATATTGCTCTGATATGTTGTTAACCCCTTCCCGACACAAGGACGTTCTATGCCGGACTATTTTTTTATAGATAGAACATCCCTCGTTTATCAGCTCATCATGGCTCCTCACGCTGATCTTTACTCGGATCCCGCTGCAGGGTTTAGCAGCAGGATCCCACCTGTCAGATAAGGCCACTCCAAATGGCCTCAGTCTGACCAGCCAAAGCGAGCACCGGCTACATTGTACCTAATCGCGCTTAGCCTAAAATTCCGGGTTCGGGCACGCCTCTGTGATGTCACAGGTGGCTTCAGGAGAAAACCTGATTTTTTTGCAAGGACCCACAGGGGGTCTAGGACACTTCCGCGCCGCATCTTCATCGATGACAGTTCAGCGCGGCGGTTAGAACGCTGAACTGTCAGCAATGAAGAATAACGCGGCCGTTTCATCGCGGACGCGGCTATGTAAGAGCTGACAGTTCAGCGCTGAACTGCCAGCTCTTACAAATGTACAAGTAAAAAGAAAATAACCCCCCCTAATAAATGATTCCCAAACCCCAATACTAACACTAAACACTAAACCCCAATACTAACACTAAAATTAACCCCCTAAACCCCAATACTAACCCTAATACTAACCCCCGACCCCTAATACTAACCCCCGAGCCCTAATACTAAAATTAACCCCCTAAACCCTAATACTAACCCTAATACTAACCCCCGACCCCTAATACTAACCCCCGAGCCCTAATACTAAAATTAACCCCCTAAACCCTAATACTAACCCCGACCCCTAATACTAACCCCCGAGCCCTAAAACTAAAATTAACCCCCTAAACCGTAATACTAACCCTAATACTAACCCCCGAGCCCTAATACTAAAATTAACCCCCTAAACCCTAATTCTAACCCCCTAAACCCTAATTCTAACCAAAGTAAAATAGCTAAAATACTTACCTTTAGCGATTAAATGTCCCGCGATGAAATCTCCAGCGACGATCTGTCTTGCTGTGTAGAGTCGGCGGTGAAGCGGCTGCGTGGAAGCAGCCGCGATGAAGAGTCCCATCCCCCCCACAGGGTCTATTAAGACCCTGATCGGGTCTCTGCCATTGTGTCCCTGGTTACCGATCACCTTGTGATCAGTTGCCAGGAACAAAAACTGACATTTTGGTGCTTGGGTCGTCTGAGACACAAGCACCGTGCATCACGAAGGGGTTAAAGGGGTTTTAAAAATGTAATTATTGGGGTATAGTCGTGTAAACTGGAAAAAATATATAAGGCTTTAATAGAAGAGGTGGAAAGATTCTCTGACTTGCCTGTCTTTAACGTACAATGCATTTCACTAAAAGGAGAGATCACTAAAAGGAGAATTGCAGGAGAGAGAAACATAGAAACATAGAATGTGTCAGCAGATAAGAACCATTCGGCCCATCTAGTCTGCCCAGTTTTCTAAATACCTTTATTGCTCCCCAGTTCCCTATCTTATATCTAGGAAACCCTTGTGCCTATCCCACGCATGCTTAAAATATGTTATATATAATATATTATTCAAAATCATATTGATCATTATGTATTGAGGGACTGTGGGTAAACCTCTTTAAACCAGACACAGGAGCCCTCTTCTGAGTGACAGGGCTTTAGAAACACATAGCAATGATTGATGTTCGGTGTCTGAGACACAAAGTGACAGCAGCTTTGTTACAAATAATTTGGGGATTTAAGTGGCAGAGATCATCAGCATGAATGTCTGCCCAAAATCTTATCGTATGGCTTTCATTCAGCTGAGGATTTTAACAGATGTCAGAGAGGGGCATTGGCTGATTCATTCCAGTAACATATTATGAAAGCAATGATGCTGAGTAAACCATAGTTTACAGCAAGCAGTAGATAAGTGGAGTTGAATGACTTTTCCAAGCAGTTAAAAAAAAAAAAAAAAAAAAAAAGAATAAAGATTAAAGAGATTTAGATTAAGGAGATTAAGGCTAAACAGGATAATACAAAGGACCCAGTTAATATTATCTCACTGCAATCTGCATCTCAACGAGAGATCCATTCCTGGAGTAATTGATGGGTAAGAATATGTATCTCAGGTGCTCTGTCACCTGAACAATGTTTCAAATAAGAAAATGCCTAACCTAGGAGAAAAATGCTCTTTCAAAGACCATTCTTCTTCATTAGAAGAAGACTCTACAGACACATTGAAAACACTTTTTTTATTTACTAATTTGGGCGTGTGCTTCCAATATCTACACAACGGCCCCCGTTAGTAATAAAAGTGGCGTTAGATGTAAATTAACGGGCACTGATGATTCAATGACTGAACCAATGCTTGGTACTGGCACACTCGCTGCAATACTCCATTCTATCAAAAATAAATATACTGTTCTGCGCAGTAAGACGGGCTATTTATTTTACTAGGGCTTGGGGCATTTCGCCTGCCAATAACCCAGGGGCCAATATGACTTTAAAATGAGGCTGCAGGCGTAAGCCATTCTGCCGCCCTGTGAGGTGCCAATATGAGTTTGTTGGGGGCCACAAGCTGGAGGCATTGCGCTAGCCTGCTGTCACTAGGGGACAATGTTTTAATATTACATGGGACCAGTGTGAGTGCTTTTTTGGGGGAGGGCGGGAGGGGAAGGGATGGTTGATGCTAGGGTACTGGGGATGGCTATTTCACTCCTAGGCCTCTACTATAATATTAACAGGAAAATAAGGGGATCATTCCTGTTATTCTCTTATCGCAATTCCAGTGCTTTAACACAGGATATCTGCGGCTCACGTTGCAGTTGAATCCCATGTTATTCCTCAAGGAATAACACGAGCAATTAAAACTTTTAGCGGCCTTAACAGCAGGCATTGAATCTACCCCACTGTATAAATCATTATCAAATCAGCTTTTATTCTCTACATTCACAGTATTAAAGTTCAGGTAACAGAGTACCTTTAAAAATATACGTACTGAAAAGACAGAACGAATACAAGTCCCAAAACTTTTTTTTTCCAGGCTACAGTTGTTCTTTAATGAGGACATATTAATTAACATGAATAGCACTGCTACAAACATGTTATAAAGATTTCATGGCAACCAAATCTGTATTTAACAAGAGAGTCCCTGACTTACCACAATCTCCATGCAGTCAAACACTGCCCCCTGCTGGCTTAATATTCCCTTATAATCGGGCTTGCTGTGAAGAACATTATCCTGAGAGGTCGGCAAGTGTGAACTGCTGGCAGATGGCGCTTCTGGCAATTTATTTTCTGTGAGCTGTCTTGGAGAGAGGAAAATACATAAAAAGATGATTGCATTATTGGTAAATGTGAACGAAAATAGAAAAAACAACTCAGCAAAATCTGTTTCTCTACAAAGATCAAATTTCCTTTGGTGTTAAAAAAACAAACACATTCGTACGTTGTAAAAGCAGACATATGAACAAGAGGTTTTCCTTTCTGGGGCGTCTATAAGGCATGAAAAGGAACCTGCAGGTCTCAGCCGCTGCTAAACCAAGGAGAATAAATAACACAACTAACAGGAGATCTTAGGTGTTAACACTTTCTTTGATCTGGGGATGCTCTGATTAACCCCTTCATGACGCTCTTTGCGGTCCTAATTTTAGTGGCCCTAAAAGATGCTAGGACGGTATAGAACGTCCAGCGCTTAACAGCTCATTGTGGGTCCCCGTGACGAGCTGTGCACAGATCCCGCTGAAGGGACTTGCGGCGAGATCTCGCCTGTCAGATGAGGCCAATTTGAGCAGCCTCAGACTGACAGAGAAAATGTAGCAGCTGCTCAAAGCGAGCACCGGCTACATTTTACTGAATCGCGCTTTCACACGTGACGTCGGGAGGTCTCATGTTTTTTTTGTGGCAGGGACCCACAGGGTGCCATAGTGTCCCAGGCTACCGATCACCTTATTCTAGGATGCCATGCGTCACGAAGGGATTAAAGGGACTCGTCAAACTAAACATTCCTTATCCTGTGAATGTAGAGAATGCTCTGTACAATGCGTTAGCAAATTTGCATCATTTATGAGAAATATATGTTTTATGTGGAGACTCCTACTAGTGGCATCACCTTGTGGCTTGATATGCAAAGGACACATTTCCCATTGAAAAGGGTGCATTTGAAGCCACAGGTGATGTCATAACCTGGGGACACCACAGACATTTTTAAAACACCACATTTCTCGTTATTTATTGCAGGCAATTCTGCTAACACAGAGAATGTATAGATCATTGTGTACATTCATAGTACAAGCAGTGGTGAGCTTGATAGAGCCCTATAAGGAATCCATACAGTTACTGACTCTCCCTTTTCTAGGACAGATGTCCCAACCTCTAGGTTTCAGGTGGATTTGGACCATTTATCAGAGTTATTTGTAAATTTCAGCTTTTGGGCAAAATTCTAAAAATGGTCTAAAACAGCCGGAACATTCCACTGGTTTCCATGGTGACTACTTTACTTTTTAGAACTTTGCCCCACCATTGTCTGCTATAAATAAGTCCATGCTGATCGACAGACTTCACATTACCTGGAATGGACTACCATTCAACATAAACCCATACACAGCTAACCTGGATAACAATTAGATTTCCTTGCAATGTAGTGGGAGGTTACATTGACACAAAATCATGTTTAAACCATAAAAGGTAACCCTTGGAGAGGAAGCCCTGGACCAATGATAAAAGCTTTAAACTGACTGTGACCTAAACAAGTGTACATGTGTGTGATATGAATATAGAAAATAAGCGATAATCTAAAAACTTGTGTCAGCAGATGTGAAAGCATACGTGTCTTTCCCGCTTATTACACCAACGTTTCGGTGGAAATATGCAAATTGGTCATCATGAGAAATGTGCAATTTGCAGATCTAACCACAAGCTGATGTCAAACTGGAGATACTACAGGCACATTATAATGTTAATCTCTGCATTTGTTTGCAAATTTACCAACACAATGTATGGATCATTTTTTAGGAAAGAGACTCCCTTTTGCAGGTATAGCCCCATTCAAGGAAGATCCTATTCGCCCTGCCTGTAGACTCCAATCATTCTGATTTATGGATTCATCTGTGATATCGCTAAAGGTCTAGTAGGACGGAGAGTTTCAATAAGAAATTGTAACAAGGAACTGCAGAGGCTCTCATCATACGGATTCTTTCTCACTGAAGAAGACACAATTTCATGACCTGTCCAAACAGATAGCACAGGATCTTTTTATTTCAAGCCGTTTTTATCAGCAGTTTGGATCCCATTAGGTTTAATACTCCTCGTCTCATGCGTTTCTCCCTGGGGAATTTATACTTTTAAACCTTTGGTTTTACTCTGCAGAGGACCAGATTACAGGTTTATAAAATATATAAAAGTATTCGTTGCAATTCACTTTTGGCCTTTCAAGATCTTAACCAATTACAAAGTGTTCCACTGAAAAGCATCTCACTTGCATGTTGGGCGATAGATGATGTCATAAGAATGAGACAACCACAGTCACATTTAAAACATACTTGAAGCCTTCGTTCAGTGTATAAAATCATATTTAGGCGACTTTGTCACTGGTCTGGCCCCCAAACCAAGTCTTCATGGTATTTGGACAAAGATAAAACTAAACTGATTTATTATGTGGATCATTAGAGTTATTACCTTTGTTTGGACTCCCTTGTATTTATATCTTCCTGGACATGTGATCTCCAAAACTAAACACTAGAGTTGAGCGGACACCTGGATGTTCGGGTTCAAGAAGATCGACCGAACTTCGTGAAAAAGTCCGGGTCCGTGCTCGAACTTGACCCCAAACCCCATTGAAGTCAATGGGGACACGGACTTTTGGCCACTAAAATGCCTCTAAAAAAGTCCTGGAAAGGGCTAGAGAGCTGCAAAAGGAATTAAAATGTGGGTAAGAGTAGGACCAGTGCCCTGCAAACAAATATGGATAGGGAAATAACTTCAAAAAAATAAAATACATACAAATTAAAAATACTGTACTATTTAGCACCCAAAACTATTAGAATTTTTCAAAGTGCGCTGTAAGCACAGTATTTGACGGTTCTATTGGACTCTCAGATATGAAGTGCACCGCAAGACGCAAATGTACTATTTACCACCCAAAACAATTAGAATTAGGTTCTATTTGACTCTGAGATGTAATACATGTAATGCTATTGCTTTTCTATAAACCGACATAGAGTCCCCATTCATAAGAATAGGTCAATTGAATTAAAAAGCCATTACACTTTTGTTTCCCGTTTCTGCTTCAAATATTAAAAAAGTGAAATATCCAATGGCCCCCAAAATGGGGATAAACTGGAATTAACTTTTTAATGTACACACCAGTATATTAGCTGACCGGCAACCAGCATTGAGCAGCGAGACACCAGAGTTTTGAGAAAACCAATGTGGATCTTTAAAGATGCATGTCAGGTTTACTCGGGACCAGTGGCAAAATGGCTCTTAACTTTTGCTTCCATTAGTGAAGCATCCTCCCAACCTTTGGCGAAAGATCACATTATACATTGGTCCACGCAGAAATTGTGCCACTATTATTTCTGCATCCGATACTTTTCTAGATCTCCACAAAAGGTTTCTAGATCAATACAACTTTGGCCATGAATAATCCAGTCACTTCAAATGTTCCGCAGTACTGAATCATACGTACCACCACAATACGTTTAAAAGGTAACCAATGAAAGCATTTCATTCTATGAAAGGTTTGGGCTAAATATAATATTGCTAATGTACTTTTGCTCCCACGTGCAGCCATTTACACGCTTGCAATGTTTTAATATATTATGCCCTGCGTGTGAACTCTAAATTCAATTAATCCTGCTTAAAAAAGAGATTGGAGCATGCTGCGCCAGTCACAATAGTCTCTGCTAATGCCAGTTATTAAAAAGCCGTCGTAAGTCAGCGATTAGCACAGCAAGTAATGGAGGGGTAATGTGCCACAATAGACTACAAAACAGCTCTTTTTCTGAAGATCTAGGAAACAGTGATTCTCCCAGAGCCCACCTTCAACCTGCAGCACTAATAGAATCAAGTGTGAGCCCCCCCCAACCCTCCCCCCCCCCCCCCCCCCCCGGCAATACAACAATCCAGCATCATACGAAGAAAGAAAATGATCAGTGCGCTCGTGTAAATCTACAACCCGATATATACAGTGGAAGCCCTGACTTCATCAATCTATTAAATCATGTATGTAGAAAAAAGGAGAAAGACAAACACATATAGTGTGATATTGTCTTCAGTAAGTAAAAATGGTCACAGCATTTTTAAAATAGATAAATAGATAAGTCAGTGAAATGAAAGAGCGTTATCTATAAAACACGGCCACACGATAAAGTGATGAAAATTATTTTATTTATTTAAAAGCACAACCGCCATACAACTACAAAACTTTTTGTTTGTTTGTTCGTTTTTTTTACACAACTCGCCACTTGTGTGCAGGGTTTGTGGAATGATCCTTTATACATTGTTTGTGCCGGCATAGTAATCGGGAAGATTGGGACTGATGCATGTAGCACAGACTAGGAACAAATGTCGTGAGTCCACGTTATACACAAGGCACAACCAGTGATAGCACCACTACTGGGTGCTATAAATATATGCGCTTTAATTACGCAGAACCAAGAAAAGTTACAATCACCTGCAACCCCACCTTTTAGCGAATAGACCCCATAATGTCAATAGTGACGCAAAAAAGAAAAAAAAGTAATCTTATTATTTCATTGCATAATTCAGTTTATTGGGACAGGGAATGGGAATAAAGATGAACTCGGTCTCAGCTGAGAGGCAGAGCTCACTGTAAACCAGTACATTTTGGGAATACTCTGGACCAGTGGAAATAAAATTTTAGGTTTTGCTTTGATTAGGGAAGCTATATCTCAATGTTTGTAGAAAGAGAACGTTATATACCGTATTTATCGGCGTATAACACGCGCCGGCGTATAACACGCACCTCATTTTAAGAAGGAAATTTCAGGAAAAAAACTTTAAATTTCAAATAAAGAACTTTGAAGCCCAATATGCCATTTTAATATGCCAGGATATTGCCCCCAATATGCCATTTTAATATGCCAGGATATTTTCCCCCTAATATGCCAAGATATTGCCCCCAACGTATAACACGCACACATCATTTGCTCCCTATTTTCAGGGAGAAAAAGTGCGTGTTATACGCCGATAAATACGGTATATTGGTGTACGCAACAAATGGTCACTGTTTCTGAGTGCGCTCAATACTTTGATATGCTAATAATTCTTAATGTTAAGTGCATATCAAGCCACAGGTGATGTCTGTGGGACACAACAGACATTTTAAAAAAAAAATGCTAATACAGGACTCGACAAAGCCAGGGAGCCAGGTCGCCATGGCGACTAGGAAATTGCACCTGTGCTAATACAAAGTACAGATAATTTATATATCTGCCGAAGAAGCTGAAGCACAAGCCGAAAAAGAAGAACCCGAAGAACCCGAAGAAGAACCCCAAGAATAAGCGGAAGCCGAAGAAGGACCCGAAGAAGCCAAAGCTGAATAAGAAGCCAAAGTTGAATAAGAAGCCAAAGCTGAATAAGAAGCCGAAGCCAAAGAAGAAGAAGCCAAAGAAGAAGAAGCCGAAGCAGAAGCTGAAGAAGAAGAAGCCAAAGAAGAAGCTGAGGAAGAAGAAGCAGCTGAAGAAGAAGCAGCTGAAGAAGAAGAAGCTGAAGAAGAAGAAGCCGAAGAAGAAGCGAGAGAAGAAGAAGCCGAAGCAAAAGAAGAAGCTGAAGAAGAAGAAAAAGAAGCCAAAGCAAAAGAAGAAGCTGAAGAAGAAGCCGAAGCCTAAGAAGCAGCCAAAGAAGCCGAAGAAGAAGTCAAAGAAGAAACCAAAGAAGAAGCTGAGGAAGAAAAAGCAGCCAAAGAAGAAGCCAAAGAAGCTGAAGAAGAAGCCGAAGCCAAAGAAGCAGCCAAAGAAGCCGAAGAGGAAGTCAAAGAAGAAGCCAAAGAAGAAGCTGAGGAAGAAAAAGCAGCCGAAGAAGAAGCCAAAGAACCTGAAGAAGAAGCCGAAGAAGAAATAGCTGAAAGAAGTCAAAGACGAAGCTAAAGAAGAAGAAGCAGTAGAAGCAGTCGAAGAAGAAGAAGCCGAAGAAGAAGCCGAAGAAGAAGCCGAAGAAGAAGCCGAAGAAGAAGCGAAAGCTAAAGAAGAAGCCGAAGCCGAAGCTAAAGAAGCAGTCGAAGAAGAAGTCAAAGAAGGAGCCGAGGAAGAAGCAGCCGAAGAAGCAGCCGAAGAAGTCACAGAAGAAGCCAAAGAAGAAGAAGCAACCGATGAAGAAGCCGAAGAAGAAGAAGAAGCCAAAGAAGAAGCCGAAGAAGCCGAAGCCAAAGAAGCAGTCAAAGAAGCCGAAGAAGAAGCAGTCGAAGAAGCAGCCGAAGAAGAAGAAGCCAAAGAAGAAGAAGAAGCCAAAGAAGAAGTCAAAGAAGAAGCTGAGGAAGAAGCAGCCGAAGAAGAAGAAGCAGCCGAAGAAGAAGAAGCAGAAGAAGAACCCGAAGAAGAAGAAGAAGCCGAAGAAGAAGCCAAAGCTAAAGAAGCAGTCGAAGAAGGAGCCGAGGAAGAAGCAGCCGAAGAAGAAATCAACGAAGAAGCCAAAGAAGAAGTTGAGGAAGAAGAGGCAGAGGAAACAGCTGAAGAAGAAGCTGAAGAAGCCGAAGCCAAAGAAGCAGTCAAAGAAGCCGAAGAAGAAGCAGCCGAAGAAGAAGAAGCCAAAGAAGAAGAAGCCAAAGCTGAAGAAGAAGCCAAAGAAGAAGCTGAGGAAGAAGCAGCTGAAGAAGAAGCCAAAGAAGACAAAGAAGCCAATGAAGAAGAAGAAGAAGCCAAAGAAGAGGAAGCCGAAGAAGAAGCAGCCGAAGAAGAAATCAACGAAGAAGCCAAAGAAAAAGTTGAGGAAGAAGAGGCAGAAGAAACAGCTGAAGAAGCAGCCGAAGAAGAAGAAGCCGAAGAAGAAGTCAAAGGAGAAGCAGCCGAAGAAGAAGAAGCCAGAGAAGACGAAGAAGCCAATGAAGATGAAGAAGAAGCCGAAGATGAAGAAGAAGCCGAAGAAGAAGAAGAAGCTGAAGAAGAAGCAGCCGAAGAAGAAATCAAAGAAGAAGTTGAGGAAGAAGAGGCAGAAGAAGCAGCCGAAGAAGAATCCGAAGAAGAAGAAGCCAAAGAAGAAGCCAAAGAAGAAGAATAAGCCAACGAAGAAGAAGCCAAAGCCAAAAAAGCCAAAGCCAAAAAAGCCAAAGCCGAAGAAGCCAAAGAAGAAGTCAAAGAAGAAGCTGAGGAAGAAGAAGCATCTGAAGAAGAAGCAGCCGAATAAGAAGAAGAAGCCAGAGAAGAAGCCAAAGAAGAAGCCAAAGAAGAAACCAAAAAAGAAGCCGCCAAAGCCGAAGAAGAAGCGGAAGAAGCAGCCAAAGCTGAAGAAGCAACCGGACCCGAAGAACCCGAAGAAGAAGAAGCAGCCAAAGAGGCAGAAGTCAAAAAAGCCAAAGAAGAAGCCGAAGCCACCGAAGAAGCCGAAGCCGCCGAAGCAGCCGAAGAAGCCAAAGAAGAAGCTGAAAAAGAAGAAGCAGAAGAATAAGAAAAGGAGAGAAGGAGGAAGAGAGGGAGAAGGAGGAAGAGAAAGGGAAGGAGAGAAAGAGAAGGAGGAGAAAAGAAAGAGAGAAGGGAAGAAAAAGAAACCCCCCACAAAACCTTCATTAAACAAAAAATAAAAATGAGAAACAGCAGGTGATTACATTTTTATTTTAACCCCTTAACGGTAATGGATGTATATATACGCCCTGCAAAGCATGGTCCTTATGGACCATGAGGATGTATATATACTTACTGAGTTTTCAAGTAGCGTTGCACTCCTTAGCGCAATGCTTCATGCCTGCAGTTACTCTCAGAGGCTGCTTCGGATCCGAAGAAGCAGCCAAAGAAGAAGCCGAAGAAGCAGCCAAAGAAGCCAAAGAAGAAGCAGAAGCCGAAGAAGCCAAAGCCGAAGAAGCCTAAGCAGAAGAAGCCTAAGCTGAAGAAGAAACCTAAGCCGAAGCAGCCGAGAAGAAGCTGAAGCCAAAGAAAAGGAAAAAGCTGAAAAAGAAGCCGAAGCTGAAGAAGCCAAAGAAAAAGCCGAAGCCGAAGAAGAAGCTGTAGCAGACTCCGAAGTAGAAGATCAATTCAAAGTTGCAGATGAAGTAGAAATAGAGAGAATTGGTTGAAGTAAGATTGAAGGTGGATGAGAAAGGGAAGGAGAGAAGGAGAAGGAAGAGAAAAAAGAGAAAAGAGAAGAAAAAGAACCCACCCCCCACCCCCACAAAACCTTCATTAAACAAAAAAAAAATGCGATAAAAAGCAGGTGATTACATTTTGATTTTAACCCTTTGACGGAAATCGATGTATATATACATCCTGAAAAGCATGGTCCTTGAGGACCATGAGGAAGTATATATACGTCCTGAGTTTTCACTCCCCCCGCGCATACGATCACCGCGAATGTGATCGTATGCATTTTAAATACACATAGGCAGTGATCAGCTAGCATAAATTTAGGGTTAGGGTTGGGGTCAAAAGTTTACTGTAGAAGAAAATGGTTAGGAAACAAAAAAACACTAATATTGATTATTGCCCTTGTCAGAGGAGGGCTACTAGATGGGTAGCTCCTACCTGAATCAGTTCCACAAAATTACTCTTCAGGTCCAGGAAAATACAAATATCCAAACAGGGCTATAGTCACCGTTCTCCTGCTAGCAATTCCCCAACATAGTGGACCGGTCGTGTTGAATAAAAAAAGAAGAACGGTTTATTGATACACCAGAGAACTATAACAGGATTAAAGTTTAACGTAAGGATATACAAAGGGGAAATCCTGCCTCACACCTTTCAGGTTACAAAGGTGTCTAGTACAGATACATACAGAGTACACTCAATTAAAGTAACTTGTTAATTGAGGGACATCACTGTACAACAGGAAACTAAATGACTTACATAAAGACAATGGGTAGGTGACATAATGACACGGGTTTGCAGGATAGGATACAATCTTAACCTGGGGGAAACACAGTGAATGGGACAAAGGTTTGGACCCAAGGGTACACATCGTGGCTGACATCCTAAGTGCCTGTGTTTGAAGTCCAGTTGAAAACAGGGTTACACTGGTGCCCTCAAAATGTGTACCCCCAAACTAATATAGAAACAGACGGGGTCCATAGTACACTGGTAGTCTTCTGGCCCCCAGTGCCCTCCAAGAACCCTCATCACAGAGGATCTCCAAATCTGTCTTGTGACAGCCCTCTTACTTGAAAATAAAACAGACAAACATGGAAACATTGGCATTTCTAAACTCAGGACAAATATTAGAAATATATAGACAAGGTCTTTTTTACCATTTGTAATGGTTTAAAAAAAAAAAATCAGGTCAAAGTTAGAAGAAGTGTTTTTTTTGCCATATTTTCATCATATTTTATATTTTTTTTTATAGTAAATTATATCATATGATGAAAATAATAGCATCAAAGGAAAGCCCTATCTGTCCTTTAAAAAATTATATATAATTTGTGTGGGTGGACTGAACACAAAGAAAGAAAATCACAGTTCAGCAAACATATGGCAAAAATAATGGAATTCTGGTCTTCAAGGTACATCAGATGCAGCATAGCACTCTGTCACTACGGAGTTAAAAAGGTATTGAAAGGGACCGACTGTTAGGTAGTCTGTTCAGCCTCCTCTAAGAACCTTTAACACCAGATTGATGTGAACTACCGTGCTGATGATGAGACCAGGCAAGGCCTTGGAGAGCCAAGGACGACGAAGGAAAAGACTAGACAATGCTTTGTGTTCCTTAACTCTGATTTTAATTGTTTAGACAAGCGTATATAAACGAAGATAAAAGCATTAGTTACTACAATATAATTGGTTATTCTAATATTCTAATATGCAGAAAGGCGTGTTTTACAAGAAAATGCACTTAAAACGTAATATGAAAAATAGTGTTACAAAAGTCGTTCTTATGGAAAATTACAGAACTTTCAGAGACAATATGTTGATGTTCCAGAAACCTCTGTTCTGGCCTTGGAATAGTAAGATAAAACCATTCTCATAACAATTACGCTACTGGCTTGATACAGAAGCTGCTGCAGACATCAGCTTCTTAGACACACTGTCGGCTTTTAACCCTCACAGATCCAAATTAACCTTTCAGGTATTCGGTCAGCATAAACATGTCATGATGAAAAATTATCCATAGGTTTAAGGGCCGCCATCAGATATTTTGGGCTCTTTAGAGAACAAATGGTCTGGGCACACCCCCTTTTCCATTTCTCCTGCACTCCTTTTGCTTTGCCCCAACATAACTTGCCATAGCACCGCCTTTTCAGTAAACACAGCACTTGAAATGGCACCCACACTGCACACCCAGGACATGCCCAAACCACCACACAGCACGCCCAGGTATTAAACAGTAATCTCGAGACTGGTAAATATGAAATAAAGCAGAAGCAAAGGATAACAAGATGGATGCCAGCAGCCTCCATTTTGTGTCAGTTTTTGGACATCCTTCTGGGTGTTTAAATCTTATTCTGTGTCCCTGAGGATAAAAGAAACTCTTTCCCTAACTCTGTTATCTGAAACCAAATATTTTACTGATAAGTTCATAGTATCACCGGAACAGATAAGGTGGCCATTGTTAGTGCAAGGTTTATTACTCTAAAGCCACATCGCAGACACAGCTGTGTACATACTAGAGGAGAAGGGGGGCTTCTCTGCAACTCGATAGCCCACCCAAACTGGCAGAAACTGACAGACACACTGAGATTTTTGGGATTTTAGATTTGTAGAATCTAATAAGGGTTATTATAAAAACACCTAGTTGATTCAAATCGCCCATTAAAATATATAATTATATCACACCTTCATTAATAAATAGGTAAAGTATAATTAATCCTACATATTAATTAGAATATTGTTTTTATTGTTTTATTAGTGTGATATACATTATATTATAAGTTTTTATCTAATGTGGAATGATAAGAATATTTAATTTGAAATTGTATTAAAACTTCTATATTTCAACATATATATTTTCTCTTATTATACTCACAATCCAGGTATAGCTACAAATCATGACATTATCTCATTTAAATTAAACACACCCATCCATTCAATTGGCTAGAATTTACAGAAACAGGGTGTGAATCTGAGATAAGGTTTGGTTGATAAGTTGATACTGGAGGTTGAGAAAGGTGAACTGAGACCTGAGATACCTGAAAAGACCTGGGGAGACTGATTTTGGGAGAGCTGCCACTAGTGGGGTGAGAGATGGGAATGTTTTAGAAAAGGGCTGAGTCTCTCTCCTTCTGGGGAAAACTCAGGAATATGAGGCTTTTAACCCCTTAAGGACAGAGCCTTTGAAACATTTTTGTCCTTTCTGGACAATGGCTATTTTAACATTTCTGTGCTGTTTGTGTTTAGCAGTAATTTTCTTCTTCGTCATTTGCTGTACCCACACATTTTATATATTGTTTTTTTCGGGACAAAAAGGGCTTTCTATGGATGCCATATTTTTGATCATATCTTATCATATTATTAAAAAAAATTATAAAATATGTTAAAAAAAAAAAAATACACAAATTTCCTGACTTTTATTTGAAACAACTTCTCCTCATCGACAATAGCGAATGAAAGCTAAATAGATTCTACTATTTCTCCTGAGTACAGGGATACCACCCATGCATAGGTTTGTTGGGTTGTTTGGGGCTAAAATGCCAAATTTGTGAGGTGCAGTTTTTTGTTTTCCAACTTGAAATTTTTACATGCAGACAGCCTGCACCCATGTCCCATTTGGGACATATTTGAAACCAGCCAGTGTATTTTACCCCATCAACCCATATATTTTTTAAAAGTAGACACCCTAGGCTATCTCAAATGGTGGTATTTTAACACTTTCCATGCACTAATTCTACCACCAGCCTTTGTCAAAGTTTGTGGTAGTAATTTTTTTGTGTTTTTTTTTCACAAACCTTGTACTTCAGACATGAATTTACAGATTTTGGTATGTGTCACTGCCAAATAACACCCCAATAAGTGTTCAGCAACATCTCTTGAGTACAGGGATACCCCCCATGCATAGGTTTGTTGGATTGTTTGTGGGGTAAAAGGCCAAATTTGGGAGGTGAAGTTTTTGGTTTTCCAATTTGAAATTTTGACATGCAGACAGCCTGCACCCATGTCCCATTTGGGACATATTTGAAACCAGCCAGTGTATTTTACCACATCAACCCATATATTTTTTAAAAGTAGACACCCTAGGCTATCTCAAATGGTGGTATTTTTACACTTTCCATGCACTAATTCTACCACCAGCCTTTGTCAAAGTTTGTGGTAGTAATTTTTTTGTATTTTTTTTTTCACAAACCTTGTACTTCAGACATGAATTCACAGATTTTGGTATGTGTCACTGCCAAATAATGTTCAGCAACATCTCTTGAGTACAGGGATACCACCCATGCATAGGTTTGTTGGGTTGTTTGGGGGGTAAAAGGCCAAATTTGGTAGGTGCAGTTTTTGGTTTTCCAAATTGAAATTTTGACATGCAGACCGCCTGCACCCATCTCCCATTTGGGACATATTTGAAACCAGCCAGTGTATTTTACCCCATCAACCCATATATTTTTTAAAAGTAGACACCCTACGCTATTTCAAATGGTGGTATTTTAACACTTTCCATGCACTAATTCTACCACCAGCCTTTGTCAAAGTTTGTGGTAGTAATTTTTGTGTGTTTTTTTTTCACAAATATTGTATTTTAGACATAAATTCACAGATTTTGGTATGTGTCACTGCCAAACAATAACCCAATATGTGTTCAACAACATCTCCTGAGTACAGGGATACCACCCATGCATAGGTTTGTTGGGTTGTTTGGGGGCTAAAAGGGCCACATTGTGAAGGTGCGCATTTTCAACTTGGAATATTGACGTGTAGCCAGCCTGAGCCCATCTTTCATTTGGGACTTTTTTTTAAAGTAGGATTTTTAAATGGCTGCTACGATCACTCCGTGGAGTGATCGTAGCGCGCCCCTGCACATTTGGGGGGTGTTGCACAATGCCTCTACCTAGAGGCATTGTAGCAACACCGTTAGAGTAAAGAAAGCGACCACTGGTCGCTTTCTTTACTCAGTTTAGTGCATGACGTGCCAGGCACGTCACCTGTCAGCAAGTCCATGATTTGCCGTGACGTGCCTGGCACGTCATCTGTCGTTAAGGGGTTAATAGCACATGTTCACTTTAACAATATAAATCTCCATACCCATAGTATTGAGTTAAGTCCCAGGAGTAACTCCCATCACTGAATTATTCAATGGAAGGAGTCCCAACTGCAAACCAACCTCTGCCGGTAATGTATAAATGTGGTCATTTGTTTCTAGCATAATCTCATTTTTTATGGATGTCATTAGCATATATATTTGGGTAAATTAAACTTAAATCCCACCATTTCTGGGATCTATATGTTTTAGCCTGGTGTTTATCTGTCATCCTTTCTGCAGAAGGAAGCCAGAGGAATATACTATAGATATTACCAAGAACCATAAATTCTTATAGTCTAGCTATTTACCCAAATATGTCATATCTAATCTCCAGAGATTAGCTAAAATTCTCATTCTTAAAGTCTAAGATAGAATACATACATTATCATTTACCGAGCAGATTAAGAAATAGCCACCTTGAGTAGTTATTTGATTTAGTAATATTACCTTACCTAAGCAGAGTATATGTTGGTAATTTGTAGGTAATTATGGTGTACTATCATTAATAGAGTTGAGCAGACACCTGGATGTTCGGGTTCCGCAGGTTCGGCCGAACTTCGAAAAAATGTCCGGGTCCGTGCTCGAACTTGACCCCGAACTTGACCCCAAACCCCATTGAAGTCAATGGGACACGAACTTTTGGCCACTAAAATGCCTCTAAAAAAGTCCTGGAAAGGGCTAGAGGGCTGCAAAATTAAGTAAAATGTGGGTAAGAGTAGGACAAGTGCCCTGCAAGCAAATGTGGATAGGGAAATAACTTAAATAAACATAAAATACATACAAATTACAAATATAGCTGAGCCATAAAATAGCACTAGATGGAATCTTTGATTGTAGCTTTGGGAGAACATAAATCTAAATCTAAAGCATGGCTGCCAGGACGATCAACAGAATTATCCATTTGAGAGAGGGTTGGAGTGCAGGGTATTCTCTTTCAGTTTATACTAAGTGACCCATAGGTTGAGGAGGCGGTGACCGTGGCGGTGTAGGTGGAAGCGGCGCTGGAGGAGGAGGAGGTAGCCAGAATTTTTCAACGTGCGCTGTAAGCACAGTATTGGACTGTTCTATTTGACTCTCAGATATGAAGTGCACCGCAAGACGCAAATGTACTATTTACCACCAAAAACAATTAGAATTTTTCAAAGTGCGCTGTAAGCACAGTATTGGACTGTTCTATTTGACTCTCAGATATGAAGTGCAGGACGCAAATGTAATATTTAACACCAACAAATTGCAGTATTTAAAAATGCCTAGATGTTGCCCACTGAGCTAACAGAACAGGATTAAAGTCATGTGCCTGGCACACATGCAGTTGCAAGTGCACTGCACTCTCTGTGGCACTGGGCTCAGGGCAGGGTACAAATATGTAGTATAGCACCCACTAAAATAATCACTGTAATTTGAATAATCGCTGTAGGATTATGCCCCTCAATATGCCAGGATTTTCCCACACCATATGCCAGGATTATGCCTCTCAATATGCCAGGATTATGCCTCTCAATATGCCAGGACTTAGCCACCCAATATGCCAGGATTATTATGCCACTCAATATGCCAGGATTATGCCCTTCAATATCCCAGGATTTTGCCCCTCAATATGCCAGGATTATGCCCTTCAATATCCCAGGATTATGCTCCTCAATATGCCAGGATTATGCCCCTCAATATGCCAGGATTCGGCCTCCCAATATGACAGGATTATTATGCCACTTAATATGCCAGGATTATGCCCCTCAATATGCCAGGATTTGGCCACCCAATATGTCAGGATTTTTATGCCTCTCAATGTGCCAGGATTTAGCCACCCTCTTCCTCCCAGGAGGAGCAGCAGCGAGGAGGTAAGTAAGGGGGAAGGGTGAGGATTTATTTTTTTTCACGGTTCCGGCACCCCCTGCTAAGTTGTGCCCTAGGCGGCTGCCTAGGTCGCCTTACAGGTGGCGCCGGCCCTGCCGAACCCCCGAACTCCAACACGAACATACAGTGGAATGCCCGTGTTCGGGCCCGGTGTCCAAAAACCGTAATGTTAGGTACGAACCCGAACAGTGCGGTTCGGGTTCGCTCAACACTAATCATTAACCATTTTAAATACTAATCATTATCAATGTAGGTTCCATCTAAATAAAATGCATGGCCATCTTATGGTCCGAAACTTACTGCATAGTAAATTATTCTACATGCATGTTGATTTATGTACAGAGCTGCATAATTCATGTTTTGTCCTAGTTACTTATGTTATAAGTCATACATGTGAATTATGATTAACATCTATTGATATTGTATTTTATTGTTATGCTATTTTGCTTACCGTTTGATCTTTATTTTATATTCAATAAATGAATTATTATTTTATTAATAATTTTGGCATTGTATTTACTTTTGTAAAAAGGTCATCCAAACTCTCTATATACATAATGAATTCTTGATATGGGTATTTTTAGTCGGACCCATATATATGAATGATACATTTTTCATATTTTTAATAATTCATAATTAATAACCCGTATTCATATTTTTATGGTTATTAATATCCGACAATGCCCAAACCGCCACACTGCATGTCCAGGACATGCCCAAATCGCCACACTGCATATCCAGGACATGCCAAAACTGCCACACTACATGACCAGGACATGCCCAAACCGCCACAATGCATGCTCAGGACATGCCTCAGCACCCAGACTGCACACCCAGGACCTGCCCCAGCACCCAGACTGTAAACCCTAGACCTTCCCCAACACCCAGAACATGCCCCAGAATCCAGATTGCTTCCACTGGACTTCTCCAGCACTCTGGTATCTAGTGGTAGGCAGCTGATGTCTGAGCATTGCCCACGTGTACAGACATCCTCCCAGACTGCCTCTTGCGCATGGCTTAAGTCTGAGCCCCGGGAGGACACGTGATTAGTGTTGCGCGAACCCGAACCACACTGTTCGGGTTTGTACCGAACATTACGGTTCTGGGACCCCGGACCCGAACACAGACATTTCACTGTATGTTCGGGTTGGAGTTCGGGGTTCGACGATTTAATGGCGCGTTTTGAAAGGATCCAGGGCAGCCAATCAGAAAGCCCATAGCATTACATACATATACATTGTATGTAATGCTATGGGCTTTCTATAAACCGAAAGTCTATTAACTGAATCTCTTTCGGTTTATAGACTTTCGTTTTATAGAATGCATGTAATACTATGGGGTTTCTATAAACCGAAAGTCTACACACCGAATCTCTTTTGGTTTATAGACTTTCGGATTATAGAAAGCCCATAGCATTACATGCATTCTATAAAACGAAAGTATGTTCAATAGCGGTTAATGTTACATTTGGCCAGTAGATGGCTGTCACGGGAGGGCTACTAGATGGGTAGCTCCTACCGGAATCAGTTCCCCAAAATCACTCCTCAGGTCCAGTAAATATCCAATAGCCAAACGGGGCTATGATCAGTGCTTCCCTGCAAGCAATTCCCCCAACATAGCAGACGAGACTGGTCGTGTTGGGAAAACAAGGAAAACATCTTGATAACAAAAGTTGAACAAAAGAACTTCTTCACACCTACACAAAAGGACAGTACCTGGCAGCCAATCAGATGAAAGGTAGGATTAGTAGCAACCAATCCCCAGCAGGGGGCGTGCCCCACAGATCAGCAAATATATGCAAATTGGGCATTTAACTAAGCAACCAATCAGAACAGTGCCTACACTGGGGCTTGGTCTGAGCAACCAATAGGAAAACCGCCTACCTTTTGAAGAAGAGAATGAGCTCAGCAGCCAGGATAAACCTTTATTTTGAAGTGGCTGCTGAAGCTACATTCCTGGGGAAAGGGTACAAGGGATTAGGCTCTTGAACAGGGCACCATACATGTAAAACACACAGTTAGAACAGGGGAAAATAACTCAGCCGGAACATGGGCACTGAGGAACGGAAAAACATGGTTGTCTGGAGGGGTGCTACCGTGACAATGGCACTGTTGTAATACGAATGGTTACATTCGTGTAACCTGAAGGTTTAAATGTATCAAAGTTACTTAATTATAGACGAAAGTCTATAAACCGAATCTCTTTATAGACTTTCAGTTTATAGAAAGCCCCTAGCATTACATACATATACATTGTATGTAATGCTATGGGCTTTCTATAAACCGAAATAGAGTCCCCATTCATACGAATAGGTCAATTGACCTATTCGTATGATTTGGGACTCTATTTCGGTTTGTAGAATACCAATAGCATTACATGTATTAATCACTTATGATTAAGCGTAATAAACATCACATATTTTTCAACTTGGATTCCTGAGTGTGGATTCTTCCCTTCACCATTTCTTCATTTATGTATTACATGTATTACATAAACCGAAAGTCTATAAACTGACTCTCTTTTGGTTTATAGACTTTCGGTTTATGGAATGCATGTAATGCTATGAACGAATGGTTAATAAACGAAAATCATTCGTCCATTCGTGCTATTGGCTTTCTATAAACCGAAATAGAGTCGTTTATAGAATACCAATAGCATTACATGCATTCCTACACTTCATATCTGAGAGTCAAATAGAACCGTCAAATACTATGCTTACAGCGCACTTTAAAAAATTCTAATAGTTTTGGGTGGTAAATAGTACATTTGCATCTTGCAGTGCACTTCATATCTGAGAGTCAAATAGAACCATCAAATACTGTGCTTACAGCGCACTTTGAAAAATTCTTATAGTTTTGGGTGGTAAATAGTACATTTGCATCTTGCGGTGCACTTCATATCTGAGAGTCAAATAGAACATTCCAATACTGTGCTTACTGCGCACTTTGAAAAATTCGGGCTACCTCCTCCTCCTCCTCCAGCGCCGCTTCCACCTACACCACCACGGTCACCACCTACTCAACCTATGGGTCACTTAGTATAAACTGAAAGAGAATACCCTGCACTCCAACCCTCTCTTAAATGGATAATTCTGTTGATCCTCCTGGCAGACATGCTTTAGATTTAGATTTATGTTCTTCCAAAGCTAAAATCAAAGATTCCATCTAGTGCTATTTTATGGCTCAGCTGTATTTTTAATTTGCATGTATTTTATGTTATTTGAAGTTATTTCCCTATCCATATTTGTTTGCAGGGCACTTGTCCTACTCTTACTCCCATTTTACTTCCTTTTGCAGCCCTCTAGCCCTTTCCAGGACTTTTTTAGAGGCATTTTAGTGGCCAAAAGTTTGTGTCCCCATTGACTTCAATGGGGTTCGGGTTCAAGTTCGAGGTTTCTGAAGATCGGCCGAACCAGGTGTTCGCTGAAGTCTACACGTGATACCTGATGCTCTGATGTCAGAAGGCTCCGGGGGAGCACGTAAGGTAGCCTGGATGTATGTGCACCAGGACAGGGCACAAACATCCAGCTGCCTGCTCGACGGCAGAGAGGGTACATCTTTTGATCTCTCCAGCCAGCTCCTCTTTTTTAAATTTTTTTTAAAGGAACCCTGAGAAGGTCTCCCCAGGAACATCGGGCCCCTTACAACTAAAAGGGTTTTTGCCCTTGACGGCAACTGTGATAGGTTGATTTAAGTGTGTCTATGGAGTCTCCTGTTTATGACATCAACTTTGGCACGGTATGCAAATGACACATTTCGCATTGAAAAGCAGTTCATTTACATACAGTGCCACAGGTGATGTCATAATCAGGAGACTCCAGATACATTTGAAACATATTTTTCTCCTAATTTAGACATTTGCTGACAGTTTTGCTAATACAATGTATAGATCATTTTTAATTCTCTACATGCGCAGTAAAAACAATATACAGGTGATACTGTCCCTTTTAACGCTTCTGTTTATGACATCACCTTATTGCTTTACATGCAAGTTACACAGTACTAGCTGAAAGAAGGTAATTTGCATGTCAAGCCATAAGTGACTAAATAAACAGGCGACAGCACAGACACATTTAAAAGTGATCCGTCTCTTAATTTACGCATTTGCTTTCAAATGTATAGATTATATATTCTCTATATATGCAGCATAAACAAGTTTATGGTGATGAGGTCCCTTTAATAATGTATTTGAACGTCTAGAATAAACTTTATCGTAATCTAAAAGCACGAAGCGTCCCCACAGAGTACATGGATATACCAGTTTACACGACCCCTCTGCCAAAAGCCGGCTGGGTAATTAGTAATGTGCTGCATATGTTACAAAAATAAACATGACAATCTCTTCTACTGACAGGAGACAAACTACTCCCCGGCATAGAATTAACCAAGCAAATATTTATTATTCATAATGTGCGCAAGCCAAGAAAATAGAGCATAACAAGTACACAGCGGGGAAATAAATAAATAAAAAGCCTTTAACAAAGCCAGCGGAAAAGAGGGAGATTCTCATTATCCCAGCTCCAAAAAGGCATAGTTCCCAACATTTGAAAAACATTTCCAGGGACACTTTGCAGCTTAGCTTCCAACTGACCACACCTCCTTTCAATAGCTCCACCATCTCAATATATTTAGCATACTGTAACTCTACCTACTGTATTTTCTGGCGTATAAGACTACTTTTTAACCCAGGAAAATCTTCCCAAAAGTCGTGGGTCGTCTTATCCGCCGGGTGTAATCTTTTTACTTACCTCATTGCTGTTCTGCAGGTGCGCGCGACTGTGAGGGAAGCGGGTAGGAGAGGGGCAAAATCCTGGCATATTGAGGGGAAAATCCTGGCATATTGGAGGGGCAAAATATTGTCATATTAAATGGCACAATATAGGCATATTGAGTGGCAAAATAGTGTGTCTCAGGTTATGTGTCTATTGGTGTCACTGTGTGTGTGTGAGTGTCTCACTTTCTGTGTAAGGGTGTGTGTGTAAGTGTGTCACTGTGTTAGTGTAAGGGTGTGTGTGTAAATGTCACTGTAGGAGAAAATGCTCGTTGGAAGAGGGGTAGTCTTATATGGCGAGTATATGCCAAACTCTAAATTTTAACTGGAAAAGTTGGGGGTCGTCTTATATGCCCAGTCGTCTTATACACCGGAAAATACGGTACTTGTCCCAGTGTAGATTATATCACCAAGTTCCCACCAACATTACCAGGATCCTTGGTATCCAACAGATACATTCACAGCACAACATCTACATCAGGCAGGAGCATTTTATCAGTTTTACATGAAATATATATATAAAAAAGCAGAATGGCGCAGGATGGTGGTACCTTAAATTGAAAACAATAATAGTGCAATACTGTGGAGCACCACAATGATAAATATAAGTGGTGATAAATACACTCACAAACCAACGTGTTTGATAATCATGGAAAATAGCGTGATTTCTTCATAAATATTTAATGGATTCTGGAAGATAAAAAAACAGCAACAAACATGTGCAGGACCTGGTAGATGGTGAGTACAATAATGGCCCCTGCTAGAAATAAACTCACAAGAAACTGTATCCATACTTATAGAGAGAGACAGAGACCCCGGTAGCTGCAGCTCTTCAACCCCGATCCTGCTTTCGGCTTCTGCCTCATCCAGGTTACGATTTCATTCAAGTCCTGGACTTTGTTTTGCATATGTCCTATTGTTTCTTGTGAGTTTATTTCTAGCAGGGGCCATTATTGTACTCACCATCTACCAGGTCCTGCACATGTTTGTTGCTGTTTTTTATCTTCCAGAATCCATTAAATATTTATGAAGAACTCACGTTATTTTCCATGATTATCAAACACGTTGGTTTGTGAGTGTATTTATCACCAATTATATTTATCATTGTGGTGCTCCACAGTATTGCACTATTATTATTTGTTTTCAATTTAAGGTACCACCATCCTGCGCCATTCTGCTTTTTTATGTATACATTGTTTGAGAGCATTCTGGAGAGTGCTTCAGAGGGCTGCGTTTGTGTGTAGTACCGGAAGTATCACTGTCACACCAATTTTAGCACTTTGTTTATTTCACACCAATCACTTTGTTTTTGCACTAACATGACATATAGTAAGACCTTGAGCAGATGTACTTCAGTCAGAGAGCTGTGTCTACACCATAAACATACATTAGTATGGACCTACCACTTGTGCTAGGAGGCCATTCCATGTATCCACTACCCTCTAAGTAAAGTAATACTGCCTGGCCTTATCTTATTTCTAGGATAACATTATACCTATCTCATGCATGCTTACACTCCTTCACTGTATTAACCTCTACCACTTCTACTGGAAGACTATTCCATACATCCACTACCCTTTCAGTAAAGTAATACTTTCTTTAGTCCCTGGATTTATCTTATATCTAGGATAACCTTATACCCAGGGCTCGAGTCCTGCAGGAACGCGTGGGAACGGCGTTCCTGCACTTTTTTCATGGCAGGAACGCCGTTCCCTTTGCTCCTGCAGTGGCGGATCTGGATTTGAGCCGCCGTGATTGAAAAAAAAAAAAATAACTTTTTCAAAGTCCAATTCTCGCGAGACGCGAGATTTCGGCCGTTTCGCGGGCTTTTCTCTGCACGGAGGAGGTGTCCGTCCAGGGACACGGAGCAGCAGCTACCAGGTAAGTGATGGGGAGGAGGGTGGTTCCTGGGCATCTGACTGGCACAATATTACTGGGCATCTGAGAGGCATAATATTGATGGGCATCTGACTGGCATAATATTCCTGGGCATCTGAGAGGCATAATATTACTGGGCATCTGACTGGCACACTATTCCTGGGCATCTGACTGGCACACTATTCCTGGTATCTGACTGGTACACTATTCCTGGGCATCTGACTGGCACACTATTCCTGGTATCTGACTGGCATAATATTACTGGGCATCTGACTGGCATAATATTACTGGGCATCTGACTGACATAATATTCCTGGGCATCTGACTGGCATAATATTACTGGGCATCTGACTGGCACACTATTACTGGGCATCTGACTGGCATAATATTACTGGGCATCTGACTGGCACACTATTACTGGGCATCTGACTGGCATAATATTACTGGGCATCTGACTGGCACACTATTACTGGGCATCTGACTGGCATAATATTACTGGGCATCTGACTGGCACACTATTACTGGTATCTGACTGGCACACTATAACTGGGCTCTGACTGGCATAATATTTCTGGGCATCTGACTGGCACACTATTCCTGGCATCTGACTGACACACTATTACTGGGCATCTGACTGGCACACTATTACTGGGCATCTGAGAGGCATAATATTACTGGGCATCTGACTGGCACACTATTCCAGGTATCTGACTGGCACACTATTCCTGGTATCTGACTGGCACAATATTACTGGGCTCTGACTGGCACACTATTCCTGCTATCTGACTGGCACAATATTACTGGGCATCTGACTGGCACAATATTACTGGGCATCTGACTGGCACAATATTACTGGTATCTGAAAGGCACAATATTACTGGGCTCTGAGTGGCACAATATTACTGGGCTCTGAGTGGCACACTATAACTGGGCTCTGAGTGGCACACTATAACTGGGCTCTGAGTGGCACACTATAACTGGGCTCTGACTGGCACACTATTTCTGGCATCTGAATGGCACAATATTACTGGTATCTGACTGGCACAATTTAACTGGGCTCTGAGTGGCACAATATTACTGGGCTCTGACTGGCACACTATTCCTGGTATCTGACTGGCACAATATTCCTGGTATCTGACTGGCACAATATTCCTGGGCTCTTACTGGCACACTATTCCTGGGCATCTGACTGCCACACTATTCCTGGTATCTGACTGGCACACTATTCCTGGTATCTGACTGGCACAATATTACTGGGCTCTGAGTGGCACAATATTCCTGGTATCTGACTGGCACAGAGGGGCAAAATCCTGGCACATAGAGGGGAAAATCCTGGCATTTAGAGGGGCAAAATCCTGGCACATAGAGGGGGAAATCCTGGCATATAGAGGGGCAAAATCCTGGAATAGAGGGGCAAAATCCTGTCATATAGAGGGGCAGAATCCTGTCATATAGAGGGGCAGAATCCTGTCATATAGAGGGGCAAAATCCTGGCACATAGAGGGGCAAAATCCTGGCACATAGAGGGGCAAAATCCTGGCATATAGAGGGTCAAAATCCTGGAATAGAGGGACAAAATCCTGGCATAGAGGGACAAAATCCTGGCATAGAGGGGCAAAATCCTGGCACATAGAGGGGAAAATCCTGGCACATAGAGGGGCAAAATCCTGGAATAGAGGGGCAAAATCCTGGCATATAGAGGGGCAGAATCCTGGCATAGAGGGGCAAAATCCTGGCATATAGAGTGGCAGAATCCTGGAATAGAGGGGCAAAATCTTGATATAGAGGGGCAAAATCTTGACATAGAGGGGCAAAATCTTGACATAGAGGGGCAAAATCCTGGCATATAGAGGGGCAGAATCCTGGCATAGAGGGGCAAAATTCACTGAATTTTCGGTTAAATATATATTTGGGGGGGGGGGGGGGGGGGGGTCGCAGTGGATTTTGTGTGAGTTCCCACACTTTTTTTCCCAGGACTTGACCCCTGCTTATACCTATCGCATTAATGCTTAAACTCCTCCTCTACCACTTATGCTGGAAGACTATTCCATGTACCCACCACCCTCTCAGGAAAGTAATATTACGTTTCTGACCACAAAAAAACCCCAGTAAAATATTAAATATTGCCAGCCTTTTAAAAAGCTTGAGGTGGACCCCAAATCTATGTATATAACTAGTTGCATTTTATACTTATATGAACGTTTTAATATAATATTCAACTATTTTCATATGTAATAATAATGTGATTGAAAAATTGTAAATTGTTAATTTCTTATTTTTATTACCTTCCTCTTCACCCACATTTCACCTAGCGAACTTAATACAGCACCATACAGAACTTGGCTTGTACTCATATTGCACCCACAAGATTTGGCATGCCACAGTGTAAATTTTCCCTTAAGAACATACCACAGTGTCACTTTGTCCCATTGAACTGCCCCTGCAGAACACGCCACAGTGTCACTTTGCCTCATAGTACATGTTATTTTGCCCCACAGAACATGCCACAGCATCACTTTGGCCACAGCCAATTTGCCCATTAATATGCCACAGCCAGTTTGCCCATTATGCCACAGCCAGACATTCAGATTGCCAGTTAATATGCCACAGCCATTTTCCCCATTAATATGCCACTATTAGCCTGCCCATTAATATTTCACAGCCAATTTTTTCATTAACATGCCACAATTAACCTGCCCATAAATATGCCACAGCCAGACTGCCAATATGCCACAGCCAATTCAACATTAATATGCCACTAATAGCCTGCCAATAAATATGCCACAGCCATTTTCCCATGGGGTAAGGCTTATGTTTTTTTGATATAATTCCTCCCTGTGTGATGGGGTCCTCAGCCCAACATGAGTGCAATCTATGGCCCCCAAGAACTTTCCGGCTCCCTGCCACCAGGTAAAACACCAACTAGATCTCGTGCCACTCTATATCCTCTGTGAGGAGGTGGGTGTAAGCTTTAACTCTGAAGACCAGGGTACATAGCACTAAATTAAGGCACCGTGAGAAGGTCCCAGAACCTGTCTGGAAAGTATGTGATCAAAGCCCAGTTATTGATAATGGTTCCTCCCAGTCAGAGGGGATGGGACTCTTCATCGCGGCTGCTTCCCCGCAGCCGCTTCACCGCCGACTCTACAGCACAAGACAGATCGCCGCGGGACATTTCATCGCTAAAGGTAAGTATTTTACCGATTTTAGTTGGTTTAGAATTAGGGTTTAGGGGGTTAGAATTAGGTTTAGTGTTAGGGGTTAATTTTACTATTAGGGGTCGGGGGTTAGTATTAGGGTTTAGGGGGATATTTTAGTATTAGGGGTCGGGGTTAGTATTAGGATTTAGGGGGTTAATTTTAGTATTAGGGGTTAGTATTAGGGTTAGTATTGGGGTTTAGGGGGTTAACTTTAGTATTAGGGGTTAGTATTAGGGTTAGTATTGGGGTTTAGGGGGTTAATTTTAGTATTAGGGGTCGGGGTTAGTATTAGGGTTTAGGGGGTTAATTTTAGTATTAGGGTTTAGGGGGTTAACTTTAGTATTAGGGTTAGTATTGGGTTTTAGGGGGTTAACTTTAGTATTAGGGGTCGGGGTTAGTATTAGGGTTTAGGGGGTTAATTTTAGTATTGGGGTTAATTTTAGTGTTAGTATTGGGGTTTAGTGTTTAGTGTTACTATTGGGGGGGAATCATTTATTAGGGGGGGTTATTTTCGTTTTACTTTTAGATTTGTAAGAGCTGACAGTTCAGCGCTGAACTGTCAGCTCTTACATAGCTGCAGCCGCGGTGAAACGGCCGCGTTATACTTCATTGCTGACAGTTCAGCGTCCTAACTGCCGCGCTGAACTGTCAGCGATGAAAATGCGGCGAAGAAGTGTCCTAGACCCCAGTCAGAGGCTCATGTGCTGGTATAAATCCAGGATGGCCACTAAATGTCTGGAGAAGTTGGTAGTCAGAGTGTTGATTCAACAGTCAAAGATCATTGGTATTTCGTCCTTGCCCCCATTTTGGAAGCTACCTTTCATTCTGTTCCTATTTTACATATACACACACAAACTCCTGCCGTCATATCCGGCCTACAGGTGGATTTTTACACTTTAGGGTAACTAAATAAAGACAGAATTGCAGAGAACTGAGATGGCAATTTCAAACGTAATACAGAAATGTGAACAGTGCGCTTCCCAAAAACACTACACACTAGTGTTTACCCTATGCGTAGAGGCAATCCTCTCCGTGATATGCAAAGGGAAAATAAACAATACAAAAACTCTTATAGTGTAGTATGGTATCAAATGATATATATATATGTGTGTGTGTGTGTGTGTGCAAATGTGGATACACTCACATTCTCCTGAGCAGTATCCTGCTCAGTGTGATGGGCATCTGGGAGCCCCTCGTGGGGTCTTGGATATGGTGGTATTCCAAAAAGCTCCAGATGGGTGTAAAATAATAGGACAGGGGAGGAAGGAGATATACATTCAGTAAAAACACTCTTTAATTGTGCAAAAGACGAATATAAAATCTTACATAAAAACAGGCAGCATCCAGCTTTAAAGTGCAAGGAGTCCCAAGTTTGTAAAGTGCACAGTGTTCCTGTAAAGTTCTCCTCTCCGTACACAACGCGTTTCACATTAGGTAGGCTTTTTCAAGTGTGTCTCTGTCCTTTAGTTCCTCATTTAAATAGTACCGTTTTTCAAATTTCCCGCTTTTCGGACTTCCAGGTGTCGCATCACGTGACGTCACGCGCTAGTCGCATCACGTGACGTCACGCGCTAGTCGCGTTTCTTATACTTCCGTGTTGTGGTGATTCTGATGGGTGTAGACGTCTCTAGGTGTTCTCCTCCAATCACGGATGTCTCCATGCGTAGTCATGGAGACGGATTCAAACATTTCAACGCATGGCAGACGATGGGGAGGGGAGGGGGAAAGGGAGTTAACTTAAGGCCAAAGTAGCTGAGTTGGAAAAATCCTCTCATTCAGCTGCATTGGAAAATGTTTCCATCTCGGCTACCTTGGCCTAAAATTTTAAATTTCCGCCTCAGTTCCTTGCAATTCTGTCTTTATTGAGTAGACCCTCATATTTCAGTTATAATAATAATAATAAAGTAGCATGTCTATTTTTAAGATGCCTTAGTGCACGGGTACATTTTTTAAAGGAAACCATTTAGTAGCCATGGCAACTATATGTCTAATGTCAAATATCATAGTTGGCATCATTGGCCATGTTTCCAGGGACACATATTTGTTCCACATGCTGCAGAAAGAGCATGCAAAGTGCAGCCCGGCAGCATGTAGGATGGATATGCGCACAGACACAATCCAATTAATGAATCAGGGTGGAGATCTCACAGGACCTACCATGATTAATTAATTAGATTCTCTATGTGCGTATATGCATTCTACATACTGCTGGGTTGCACTTTGAATGTTCTGTCTGCAGCAACACATATTTTTCACTGGAAACATAGCCAATGTTGGCAACTATGAAATATTTTTATGTGCAAAACTATTTTTGCCCTTTGCTCCTGTTGCAATGTTCTAAACATTAAACACTCCAATAGTACATATGAGCAAATTGCGAATAAAAATGGGCATAATTGAGAATAAAAACAGGCAATTTTGCAAATATTTTTTCTACCTCTTTTGATAGCACTTGCTTAAAGCTGGTGTAATTTTCACAAATAAGAATTGTTTTTCACAAAATATTCGCAAAACTCTTTAGCGTGCGCAAATCTAATCGCAAATTATAAGCGCAACCCGGAAAAGTGCACGCTAAATAAAAATAAACGGAAGAGGCGCAAATCAGGGAAAACAAACGCAAAATTAAAAAAATAGTCAGAAATGGCTCCTTATTCATGTTTTACCTACTTTTTTCCCTCCTGCACTTGTTTAGTCCATGACCCCCTGAATGTCTAGCTTGCTTAATCACAGCTGGAATAAAATTTAGGTAACCTCATCTATGCTGGATTACAGGGGGTGACCGGTGATACACCTGTCACGGGCCCCGGCACTTAAAAAAAAAAAAATAAACATGTGCCGGAAGTGTCAAAAGATCTCCCCTCACCAGCATCTCCACATGAGAAGGTAGCATGGTGTCTGTGTAATGCACAGACATACTTCCATGCTGCCTCTCTTGCACTAAATATGTACTGATCTGACGTTAGAGCACCAGGGACAATATGACCTTCTGGTGCTCAAACCAGATCAGTGTGCGGGGAGCGTGAGAGAGGCAGCATGGAAGGTTGCACAGGTAAGTACTGGGGCATGGTGTCCTCCATGCTGCCTGTTCGGCTTCCCTGCAGTGTGCAGAGAGGTCATGTGACCAGGCGTTTGTCTGACGTCAGAGCGCCTGTCACGTGACCTGTCGGCACTTCCGCCTCACACTGCATGTGGCGCCGAACAGGCAGGTTTCTCTGTGCTGCCTGTTCGGCTCCCCGTGCAGCCTGCTTGCAGGCAGAGCGGTTGTGAGGGGAGATCTTGCAATCTCCCCAGCCACCGTCTATGTCAGCCAGCAAGGTTTTTTTTTCCGTTTTGTGCCGCTCCTTAAAGGCATACAAGGCAAGTGCTCCATCACTAGAACAGGCTTCCTGTTGTGTCTAAGGATTAGCAAATGTTTTCCTACAGGGGCACCAGTGCCCATGGCAAGGTCACATGACATCCTGAGGTAGGTCCACTAGTAACCTTGCATCGAATATACTCCATTGACTACAACCCTCTGTTGCCTGTCACTCAGCCATTGTCTAATCCATTCAACATTACTGAAATCCAAACTTAAAGATTGCAGTTTATTGATAAGCCTCCTATGTGCGACAGTGTAAAAAGCCTTACTGAAATCTAGGTAAGCAATGTCTACTGCACCACCCTGATCTATTATTTTAGTCACCCAATCAAAAAAATCAATAAGATTAGTTTGGCATGATCTCCCTGAAGTAAACCCATGCTGTCTCTGATCTTGAAATCCATACGATTTTAGATGTTCAACAATCCTATTCTTTAACAAGGTTTTGATGATTTTCCCCACTACTGAAGTAAGACTTACTGGTCTATAGTTGCCTGCCTTCTCCCTACTACCTTTCTTGTGAATGGGCACAACATTAGCTAATTTCCAATCTTCTGGGACTACTCCAGTTAACAATGATTGGTTAAAATGTCCAGTGCTGTAAACACCACCGAGCCTATGTATAAAGAAGAACATCACCCTAGCCCTGTTTTCTATTCCCGCACACTGAAGGGATGTATCAAAAAAAAGGTGCAAAACAAATGGTAATTGGGTCTTTTTTTTTTTTTTTTTTTATAAGATCCTGACTATTTGGGAGTGTTTCCATAACCCCCAATGTGACAGCAGGACTGTGAATGAAGAGGAAATAAAGAGAGAGTAAAGAAGGCAGAGAAGACGAGAGCCTCTGAAATATCCTGTTTTGGAGAAACAGCATGGTTTAAAGCAGGAGAGTGCACAGGGAATGTGTGCTGTGGAGTGAAAAAGCTTTTCTGTGAGGCAGATCTATCACTATCCTGCCAGGCCAGAGAAGCATATGCTGAAAAATGAGCTAGACATTGTGTTAGCAGAATTGCAAAGAGAATTTATGTTTAAAATGTGTCTGCGGAGACTCCTGTTGATGACATCGGCTGCGGCTTGAGATGCAGGTGATGTCATAAGCAGAAGACACCACACGCAGTTATGTGACTACTGACGTAAAAAAAACTTGTTAATTGATATATTGTATCAAGTGTACATGATTTATTAAGAAAATCTTTAATGAAAGAACACAAATAAGGCTCATCTCGTTTATAATCTTGGGTCAGATCTTCACTCACCTTGGTTCCGATGAAGAAAGATCTGACCCATCTGACCACAGTCTAAACAAAATGTCTGCCACCTTGTAGAGCTATATGGAGTAAAGATGGCTCAATCTTAATCAGTGTTTACGCATTTTGTGTCTCTCTCTCACCCTCGCCGATGCTGCAAGGGGGGAATCAAACAAAGGGGAAAGCATAAGAAGAGTTCAGCGGGATTGATATCCACAATCCTGCAGTGTAAGCCATCGGAAAAGGCGTAGTGCTGAATTGTAACATTTTTGGATCTTAAGTATGACATTCCGATCTCATTGCCCTGCAATTCCTTCTCCCTGGCAAAAGTCCTGCGGTAAAAAATCCTATTATAAATACAACCATTTGTTCTGTGATTATATGCTTTCTGTAACCATTATTATTAGAATTGTAGCCAATTTCTAACACGCTGCAGGGTACAAGACAATATGCCCTTAGGGTTGCCACCTGGCCGGTATTTTACCGGCAGGCCGGTAAAAAATAGGCATCAGGCCAATGTTAAGTCTATGGAGACAGTACCAAGGCCGGTATTTTTTTGAAGAAAAGGTGGCAACCCTATATGCCCTATTATATTGTTTCATTTATTGTTTCACTATTTATCTGAGCAGAGGTTCATCCGTTGATTCAGGAAAACATGGGCCACGACCCCAACTATTTGTGAATACAATTAAAATTACTTTAGACACTTTTCTGCTTCCTCCTTCTCTTCAATAACAAACTAATACAAAACTCTTACACCATCAAAGAATACTGTAAGCTCACTATAAAAAGTCTGTCCCACCTATAATGTCCTTACAAATATTATTAGGTAAATAGGATAACTGCTTGCATCAAGAAAATATCTGCCAAACTATTGCCTCTTAACATTGGCAAGTTTTTTTTTTTACCAACCGGCCAGCAAAATACCAGCTAGGTGGCAAATGCTGCATTGGGCAAATTAAAGAAAAAGATAAGCTTTTTCATAATTTCCCTTATATCTTCCGGTTTTGTAAAATCAGCATATAACTTTTGAGTTATTTATGCGGTTGTGACAACAATCTTACATGTCTTCCCAAACCATCTTGTGTTTTATAACAGCTATCTGAAACTACTCCCCTCTGTATTCCAAGCACTTGAAACATTGTAGAGCAACAGACAAGAGGCTGATCCCACAGTAATGGCAAACACCCAGCAAATGTGTAGAGGAGTATAAATCTTGCTGCAGAGGGAGCCGGCATCCTGTTTACTCCCTCCCACTGAATTTAAAGGCCCCTCAGAAAATATTTTTTTTATAGAGGAACTTAAAGGGACTGTCTAGTGCGCAGAATGCCTCCTCAACATTTGAATGCATATTAAAGTACTTTAAAATGCATATTTTATATTTTGCATTTCTTAAAAAATGAAGATATGACTTCCGGCAGCACTGCCTGAGAGGGTGGTTGCATTTTATTGTGCTCCTACTGCACTAATCATGCGATCATCCTTGGGCTCGGATTCTGCCCGAAATCAGTAAAAACTTTGCAGGGGAGTCGATGCAGGATAGGCTGCTGGTGCAAGCGACGTCTGCCAACTGCTACAGCTCCACTGCCACTGTGACCCAGAGCGGATTTGAGGCCTAGTCCTTGGGTAGTGGATCGGTTGACCCCCCCACTCGCCACCTCTTACTTACCTTGTATCCAGATAACTGAATTTGGAGATGTATGCCCAGAAGTCCGAAGTTATATCAGCATTTGGTTGACGGAAGACGTATCTCTGTCGGGCCACAAGGCTCAGAGGTGTGTCCCTGATGACCCGCTGCACCAAACTTGAGCCAGGCTTCAATCGGGCCTCCATAAAGTTTTCCCATCCACCGGGGAGTTCTTTATCAGAACGGAGCGGAGTATCTTTCTGTGTTGTGTGCTCCCGATCTGACAGTACTGTGGATGGAAAGGTGGGAAACACCTAACCCCGAGTGTCCACCATTACACTCCAAATTTTCTAATTTTATCATGTGAGGATTTTATTGTTGTGATCCAATTCCTGAGTGGGATATAAATCAACGCCCCTTCTTATCACTTGTATATTATCCACTTGGACGGTCCACTTTTGTCTTATATTTTATTTTATGCCTGAAAATGTTCATGCCATAAGGAATTGTGTTCCTCCAGAGTGTACCTAATAAGAAGGCTGCAATACATTTTTCTGTCCACATGGTGGCAGTAAAAGATTGCTCATTTAATTCTATGGACGACTTCAAGATTTAGTAACCTCCTGTTGCATAAAGGTTTGTACATAGTGGTGCTGGGATTACAAGTATCTGAAAATTTCATTTTTGTGATTTTGTGATCTTTTACTTATTTTTGACTTTGGCTATAATGTACATCTATTTTATTGCAAACCTGTTTGGATGTATCTACACTCCTGAATAGATATATATGTTTTTTTTCCCCACTCTTCTCTCCTGAGATGATTGGTTTCTGGTGAATCTTTGACAAGACTTCACGCTTTCGTTTATCATGGATACATTTTTGGATATGTCGCTGCCGCAGAGAAAAAAGGCTTAAAGGCAAGGGCAAATATAAAGATAAGATTAAAGAGAAAGTTAGGGATAGACCCCTCCAACGTTCCTCAGTACGTCAAGCCAAACTGAAATTGCCACCGGACGAGCCATAGTCTGGACAGACTGTGTCCCTGCCTGTTTCTCCATCGCTGGGCCTGGAAGCCAGTCCGGTTATACCATCTACATCTCCTTCACAGGCTATGGAAGTGGCGTTAGAAGTAACAAAGGCCATGTGGCCACTTTTTGAAGCCAGATTAAGAGAGTTGAAATCCTCTGTTGATATGGCTATGGAACGTAGAGCCACTAACACCACTAACATCACAGACCTGGAAAACAGACAAAGTGACCTGGAAGACAAATTGGTAGTGATTAAGGAGACAACTTCATCCCATGATGCTGTTATTCAAGGCTTATTGGAGAAAATTGATCACCTTGAAAATCATTGTAGATGCAATAATCTGCATTGATTAACATGGCGGAATACGGCAAACCTTATCAGCTACTGTCTACTCTTCAACACTTGCTTCCGGACGTTCATGGCAGAGGCGTCAGTAGGGTTGGTGTCACCCGGTGCGATAACTCATGGTGTCATCCCCCTGGATTTCCCCCAGTACTATGCCAAACAGATTCCTTAGTAATGCCAGTCAGATGGCCCAATAAATATGGCACATACAGGAGCCCTGAAAACTATGTCACACACAGGATCCCATTAACTATGCCACACACAGGAGCTCCATAACTATGCCACACATAAGAGCCCCATACATTATGCCACACCAGAGCCCCATACATTATGCCACACCAGAGCCCCATACATTATGCCACACCAGAGCCCCATAAATTATGCCACACCAGAGCCCCATACATTATGCCACACCAGAGCCCATAAATTATGCCCCATAAATATGCCACACATGGTACTGTCATTAATTATGCGACACACAGGAGTCCCACGAGGTGACAATTGTACAATTCTAAAACAATACAAATCCATACTCACAGACATCACTCTATCTCTCTCCCTACAACTAGTTGCATTCATACTTATTTGAATTTTTTAATATTATATTCAACTATTTTCATATGTAATAAAATGTTATTGAAAAAATGCATTCCTTGTTTTTATTCCCTTCCTCTGCATCCACATTGCACATAAAGGACTTAACACAGCACCTTCAGTACCCACAGAACTTGCCATGCACCTATATTGCACCCACAGCATTAGGCTTGCACTTACATGATTTGGCATTCCACAGTGTCACTTTGCTCCACAGAACTAGCCAGTGTCACTTTCCTCATAGTACGTGTTATTTTGCCCCACAGACCATGCCACAGCATCACTTTGCCACTTAAAATAAACCTGTTTTCCCATTAATATGCCAGTGTTTGCCCATAAATATGGCACAGCCAATTTGCCCAATAATATGCCAGTATTATTTGCCGTTAATAAGCCAGACAATTTGCCTAATGATATGCCAGTATTATTTTGCCGTTAATACGTCAGACAATTTGCATAATAATATGCCAGTATTATTTTGCAATTTAATATGCCACAGCCAATTTGCCCAATTATATGCCAGTACTAATGTGCCATTTAGTATGCCCCAGCCAATTTGCCCAATAATATGCCATTATTATTCTGACATTTAATATATGCCAGTATTTTGACCATTCAATATTCCAGTATTATTTTGCCACTCAATATGCCAGTATTATTTTGCCATTTAATATGCCAGTATTATTTTGCCATTTAATATGCCAGTATTATTTTGCCACTCAGTATGCCAGTATTTTGCCACTCAGTATGCCAGTATTTAACCCCTCAATATGCCATTATTTTGCCACTCAATATGCCAGTATTTTGCAATTAAATATGCCATTCTTCTGCCATTAACTATGCCAATATTTTCTCACTCAATATGCCAGTATTATTTTGCCATTCAATATGCCAGAAATTTTCCATTAAATATTCCAGCATTTAACACCTCAATATGCCAGCCTTTAACCCCTCGAAATTCCAGTATTTTGCCATTAAATATGCCAATCTTTTGTCACTCAATATGCCAGTATTATTTTGCCATTCAATATGCCAGAATTTTTCCATTCAATATTCCAGCATTTAACCCCTCAATAAGCCAGCATTTAACCCCTCAATAAGCCAGAATTTAACCCCTCAATATTCCAGTATTTTGCCATTAAATATGCCAGTATTTTGTCACTAAAAATTCCAGAATTTAACCCCTGAGTTTAGGGAAATTAATGAAATCATCACAGGATTTGGGAGTAAATTTGCCCAATGTGAAGGATTTTAACCTGGCTAAATCTATGCCTAGTGCTACATATAAAGATATGTATCAAATTCCAAAGAACTTTCCCGCAATGTGTAAAATGACAACGAGCACTCCGATTGGTTAGCTTTCAAACCAACCAATCAGAGTGCTAGCCATTTTAAACAGAGTGGGAAAATTCAAAATAACTTTCCCACGCTGTGTAAAATGACAACGAGCACTCCGATTGGCTAGCTTTCAAACTTTCTGCGGGCCCTGCAGAGCTCAGTCTCCATGGGTGAAGATGTATGATTTTTTTTATTTTTTGCGCTCGTTTTTTTTTATTTTTTTTAACAGTTTTTTACTGGGAAATGGGGAAGGGGGTGGCATAACGAGCATACTGAGGGGCAATATCCTGGCATATTAAATGGCAATATCCTGGCATATTAAATGGCTATATCCTGGCATATTAAATGGCTATATCCTGGCATATAAATTGGCAATATTCTGGCATATTAATTGGCAATATCCTGGCATATTAAGTGGCTATATCCTGGCATATTAAGTGGCTATATCCTGGCATATTAAGTGGCTATATCCTGGCATATTAAGTGGCTATATCCTGGCATATTAAGTGGCAATAGCCTGCAATATTAAGTGGCAATATCCTGGCATATTAAGTGGCAATATCCTGGCATATTAAGTGGCAATATCATGGCATATTAATTGGCATTATCCTGGTATATTAAGTGGCTATATCCTGGCATATTAAATGGCATTATCCTGGCATATTAATTGGCAATATCCTGGAATATTAATTGGCAATATCCTGGCATATTAAGTTTCAATATCCTGGCATATTAATTGGCAATATCCTGGCATATTAAATGGCATTATCCTGGCATATAAAGTGGCAATATCCTGGCATATTAAATGGCAATATCCTGGCATATTAAATGGCAATACCCTGGCATATTAAGTGGCAATACCCTGGCATATTAATTGGCAATATCCTGGCATATAAAGTGGCAATATCCTGGCATATTAAATAGCAATATCCTGGCATATTAAATAGCAATATCCTGGCATATTAATTGGCAATATCCTGGCACATTAAGTGGCAATATCCTGGCACATTAATTGACAATATCCTGGCACATTAATTGACAATATCCTGGCATATTAAATAGCAATATCCTGGCATATTAAGTGGCTATATCCTGGCATATTAAGTGGCTATATCCTGGCATATTAATTGGCAATATCCTGGCATATTAATTGGCAATATCCTGGCATATTAAATAGCAATATCCTGGCATATTAATTGGCAATATCCTGGCATATTAAGTGGCAATATCCTGGAATATTAAGTGGCTATATCCTGGCATATTAATTGGCTATATCCTGAAATATTAAATGGCAATATCCTGGCATATAATTGGCAATATCCTGGCATATTAAATGGCAATATCCTGGCATATTAAATGGCAATATTCTGGCATATTAAAATGGGAAAAGAATGGCATATTAAATGGCAATATCCTGGCATATTCAAATGGGAAAAGAATGGCATATTGAGGGGCAAAATACTGTAATATTAAATGGCAAAGGAATGGCATATTAAATGGCTAAATCCTGGCATATTGAGGGCACATAACAGTGGCAAATGGGCCCATAACACTGGCAAAGGGGCACAACTGGCTTATGGGCACCACTGGCATATGGGCACCACTGGCATATGGGCCCATAACACTGGTAAATGGGCTCATAACACTGGCAAATGGGCACAACTGGCAAATGGGAACATAATGCTGACACATGGGCACATAACAGGCAAATGGGCAAATAACACGGGCAAATGGGCAAATGGGCACATAACACTGGCAAATGGGCACATAACACTGGCAAATGGGCACATAACTGGCAAATGGGCACATAACTGGCAAATGAGCAAAATAACACTGGTAAATGGGCACATAACTGGCAAATTATGGGCAGAATAACACTGGCAAATGGGCAAATAACTAGCAAATAGGCAAAATAACACTGGCAAATGGGCAAAATTGGCTGAGACATATTGGCAATCTGGCTGTGGCATATTGGCAATCGTGGCTAATCGTGGCATAATGGGCAAATTGGCTGTGGCCAAATTGATACTGTGGCATGTTCATATTTAAATAGTTGAATATAATATTAAAAAGTTCATATGTACACATGCAGCTAGTTATATACATATATTTGGGGTCCACCTCAAGCTTTTGATAAGGCTGGACATATTTTAACGGTTTTTTTTTTGTGTCCAGAAAAGTAATATTACTTTACTGAGGGGGTGGTGGATGAAAGGTTAATATACGAAGGAGTTTAAGCATGCATGGGATAAGCATAAGGCTATCCTTGATTTAAGAGAAGGCCAGGGACTAATGAAAATATTACTTTACTGAGAGGGTAGTGGATGCATGGGATAGCCTTTCAGCAGAAGTGGTAGAGGTTAATGCAGTTAAGGAGTGTAAGCATAAGGCTATTCTAGATATAAGATGAGGATAGGGATTAATGGAAGTATTACTTTGTGAGAGGGTAGTGGATGCATGGAATAGTCTTCCAGCAGAAATGGTAGAGGTTAATACAGTGGAGGTCAGAAACTTTGTATTAGGTTACTGAGAGGGTAGTGGATACATGGAATAGTTTGCCAGCAGAAGTGGTAGAGGTTAATACAGTGAAGGAGTTTAAGCATGCATGGGATAGGTATAAGGCTATCCTAGTTATAAGACAAGGCCAGGCACAAAGCGGAACAGTTGGGAGGCATGTAAGTGGCATTTCTGGGGTGGAGTTGCATGGTTGGGTCGGGGGGGCCCGAGGCAATTTTTGCACCGGGGCCTGGTGGTTTCTAGTTACGCCTCTGAGACCAGGATAACATGATTGTGAGGGTAGGTGGGGCAAGTGGGAGATATTGTCGCGGGGGGGGGGGGGGGTATAGGGGGCTCAGAAAATTTATGATATGTGCTGCATGATTGCACTCACAGAATGTGTCTCAGCACCCAGATTGTACTCTGGACATGTGCATTCGTTTTCGGACATGAATGCTAAACTAACGAAAGACGATTGAACGAATGGTTAATAAACGAAAATCATTTGTCCATTCGTGCTATTGGCATTCTATAAACCGAAATAGAGTCGGTTTATAGAATACCAATAGCATACATTCCATAAACCGACATAATGAACGACTTTCGGTTTATGGAATGCATGTAATGCTATGCTATTGCTATTCTATAAACCGAAATAGAGTCCCTATTCGTATGAATGGGGACTCTAGTTTGGTTTATAGAAAGCCAATAGTATTAAATGTATTCTATAAGCCGAAATTCTGTAAACCGAAGGTCTAGACCGGACTTGTTTGTCCAGCACATACATCAGATGCTCCAGATTGGATTGAGATCTGGGGAATTTGGAGGCCAAGTCAACACCTTGAACTCGTTATGTTCCTAAAACCATTCCTGACCCATTTTTGCTTTGTGGCAGGGCGCATTATCCTGCTTAAAGAGGCCAATGCCATCAGGGAATACCGTTACCATGAAAGGCTGTACATGGTCTGTAACAATGCTTTGGTAGTTGGTATGAGTCAAAGTAACATCCACATGAATGACAGGACCCAAGGTTTCCCGAAGAACATTGCCCAAAACATCATGCAAATAGTCAAGACAATTGGATATAAAGACAGGGTAGTGGGTGCACATTTTACCTTTTGTTACCTCTTCTCTACTTCGGATCCTGAAATGCAGATGTCCCGTTGAATCTTGTTATAGAGCAGCCCAGTCAATTGTCCCCTTCCCAATGTGTGGAAGGATTACATTTGACGAACTACATGTCTTTTTTCAACCTAATAAACTATGTAACACGTGTAATCAAACAGAAAATCCTTGTGTCTGTCTGAAGCAGGAAATACTCTCCAACACTGAATTTTTGGAATCATGAAATTTGCACAGCTTATTTATGCTGGAATTCCAGCATGGTGTGTTTGACTGCTGGAACTATGTTCATCACTCTGCAGTATTCTTCAGGATATAAATCTTATTTGCTGTTGTGCTACTGCATTGGTAGAAAAATGGAGGAAGTTATACAAATTTCAAAAATTATTTTTATAGATATCAACATGACTGACCTGGATGTTGACAGTATGTCCATTGGGGATGGGCAAAAGCAGATTATGACATCACTGGTGATGCAGAACAATGACTCATCAACTTCACAGCACTTGCAAGATTTCTAAGCTAACTGGACTGAAGTGCGGACAGATTTGTGGTACATTGGAGCCATATCGGAATATCATGGACAATTTATTTCGAAACTGAAAGCACAGAAAAAATACAGTGAATTGAGGAGCAGTGACAAGAATCAAAATGTACGTGCAAAGCCAGGTAGTAAAGCTAGTAATTCATATTATATATATATATACACACACACATACAAATATATAAAACCTGTCCTATTTTCAAGCTCAGGAGGGTAGGTCTTGGTGATCAAGTGGGCACCATCGTCTACCCCATACTCCTGTATGAGTCAGAGCACCATGAGGTCACACAACATCTGCTTCTCTTTCATAAAGTACAAGGGATTATCAAAACGATTTTTCCACAAATTGGGACACCGATGCTGCCCTTTCATGCTTTCAGAGGTGCTTGGCTGGTTATTGGAGATCTCCCCATCCAGCATTATTATACATAAATGAAAAAAATGAAATACATTTAAGAAAAATTATGGTTAAGATTTTCCATAGGGGTTTAGGTGTCCCCTTTTATCAACGCACCACTCTGGATGAGCATGTACAAAATGGATTTATTACAGGGCTTGACAAATTTAATTTGATTTTAGGAGCATGCCAATAACGATAACATATACGCAATTCATAAACACACACACACTTACTTCACATATACACACACACTTCCTTCACATATACACACACACTTCCTTCACATATACACACACCAACCCACTTCACATACACACACTTACTTCACATATACACACGTACCAACCCACTTCACATAAACACACACACCCCACCCACTTCACATACAGTTTTTTTTTCTTTCTTAACGTGTCTGGGTGCTGGACGACACGTCACTGAAAGAGCAATGAAGATCGGCTGCGACTTTTATCGACGCCCTCTGCATGATCATGCACAAAATGGGTTTATTACATCCAATATTATCACTGTTAGGCTATCTGTGCTGTGGAAGATCAAGGTGACTCGATCACAGGGTATATTTTTTTTTTTACTTTATTATGGAATAATTAAAAGAGAAGAAAGTTGGACTGTGCTGGGAGAAGGTCATTCTCTGTGCTGCACATACAGGAAAAGTCTTCTCCAGCACCAGGCAGCTTTTTTTCGACTTGCAAATGGCCGTAAAAGCTTCTCACTCGCCAGTTTGACAAATCCCATGACGCCAAGTACTTGATAAGACATATATGCAGCTGAAACAAAATGTATCGTAGAGTGACAGGTCTTTATAGGATAACATGGCATGAGCTGCCAACACTTGTAGTAGTTTGCAAAACTATTAGATAATATCTTATTTATGGGGAATATTTAAAAGTTTCCGAGCCGGTGAGTCGTCCACTGGCTTGAGAGATTGTGATCCTGCAATGGAAACAAATATATTTCTGATATAAGTAGCAGTACATTAGAATAAACAGCCTATTATATAAATGGGCATCACAAGAAATAACCAATCCATGTACACACAACCGTGCGGGACGCTCACACTTACTTAGCTGTGACGACATCTTCTGAAGGTGCTGAGTGGTGTCGTCTAAGAAGGAATTCAACAAGTGAACGGATTGCTGGAGTTCATCCAACTGAAAGAAATGGATGATAGAGACCAATGTTCAGTGATGAAAATCCAGATTGTTAATACAAATGCATGTTACCAACATACAATGTAATGGGAACATGGGGGACAGGGGACAACCAGGAACAAGCGGGGCAGTACTGTGTAAAATACTCCAAGTGAGGTCTCACCAGTGCTCTGTACAATGGCATGAGCACTTCCCTCTTTCTACTGCTAATACCTCTCCCTATGCAACCAAGCATTCTGCTAATACCTCTCCCTATATGACTAAGCATTCTGCTAATACCTCTCCCTATACAGCCAAGCGTTCTGCTAATACCTCTCCCTATACAACCAATCATTCTGCTAATACCTCTCCCTATACAACCAAGCATTCTGCCAATACCTCTCCCTATACAACCAAGCATTCTGCCAATACCTCTCACTATACAACCAAGCATTCTGCCAATACCTCTCCCTATACAACCAAGCATTCTGCCAATACCTATCCCTATACAACCAAGCATTCTGATAATACCTCTCCCCATACAACCAAGCATTCTGATAATACCTCTCCCCATACAACCAAGCATTCTGATAATACCTCTCCCTATACAACCAAGCATTCTGCTACTATCTCTCCCTATACAACCAAGCATTCTGCCAATACCTCTCCCTATACAACCAAGCATTCTGCTAATACCTCTCCCTATACAACCAAGCATTCTGCTAATACCTCTCCCTATACAACCAAGCATTCTGCTAATACCTCTCCCTATACAACCAAGCATTCTGCTAATACCTCTCCCTATACAACCAAGCATTCTGCTAATACCTCTCCCTATACAACCAAGCATTCTGCTAATACCTCTCCCTATACAACCAAGCATTCTGCCAATACCTCTCCCTATACAACCAAGCATTCTGCCAATACCTCTCCCTATACAACCAAGCATTCTGCTAATACCTCTCCCTATACAACCAAGCATTCTGCTAATACCTCTCCCTATACAACCAAGCATTCTGATAATACCTCTCCCTATACAACCAAGCATTTTGATAATACCTCTCCCTATACAACCAAGCATTCTGATAATACCTCTCCCTATACAACCAAGCATTCTGATAATACCTCTCCCTATACAACCAAGCATTCTGCTACTATCTCTCCCTATACAACCAAGCATTCTGCCAATACCTCTCCCTATACAACCAAGCATTCTGCTAATACTTCTCTCTATGCAGCCAAGCATTCTGCTAATACCTCTCCCTATGCAGCCAAGCATTGTTAGCATTTCCTGCTGCTCTATTACATTGCTTACCTACCTTTAAGTCCTCTGAAATTATTACTCCTAAATCCCTTTCCTCAGATGTTCAGGTTAGGACTGTACCAAATAGTCTATATTCTGCTTTTGGGTTTTTACGCCCAAAGTGCATAATCTTGCACTTGTCCACATTAAATATCAGCTGCCACTGCTCTGACCATTTTTCTCGTTTCTAGAGAGGAACATTTCGCTCACTGCCTCAACTATACTCTATGCAGGGCCAAACCTGGAGAGCTCCTCCTGCTAGAAGGCAAGAGTTGACCCCGAATATGTATTTTAAATGTAACTATGCATTATCTATGGTCTGCTGGGCTCTTGTAGCAGGTCCGTCTCTGCACAATGTTTAGCCAAGTCCGTGAGATAAAATGTTCATCTCATCTCAGGTCACCTTTTAGTGAGTAGACCCCACTAAGTTTGGTTCGGTGTTGGTCAGGCATGACGTTTGGGGTGTTGCTGACATCATGAATACGCCCATTCTGATAACCTGGTGATGAGCATCAAGCATGCTCTCTCCTAATGGCACTGTCCATCAGTTTGAACCTTAACAATATGTTTAATTAGAGGTGAATATATGAAAGATGGTTCTGATTGTGGTATACACCACACTGATCCTTATAATGCCATGTAAAGTCACATTTTTCAACATACCGTGAAAACTGCTAAACAGTTGGAAAAACTGTCAGCATCACTGATTTTATTCACCAAAGGTGAACTTTAAAAAAAAAGTAGGGGGCTGATAAATGTTTGTAGTGTTTAGTGCCAGGCAGACCTATTCAGGAGTCTGGTAAGGAGGTGCCTTTTTGGGCCTCTGAATAAAGTCTTCCAATGATTGTTCAGATCCATCCAACCCATGATTCTCTGGGTTTGTCAAAGCTAAGGCTTTGAAAAATGACATCTAGATGAAGGAGTACAGGAGATATAACCACTCTGTGTTATAAGACGCTCTGGGTCTGGTCATTGGAGAAAGCAAAATAAACACTTCCCAAGAGAAACAATATAAATGATTACAAGAAATATTATTCAAATCATATTGATCATTATGTATTGAGGGACTGTGGGTAAACCTCTTTAAACCAGACACAGGAGCCCTCTTCTGTATGAGTGGCAGGGCTTTAGAAACACATAGCAATGATTGGTGTTCGGTGTCTGAGACACAAAGTGACAGCAGCTTTGTTACAAATAATTTGGGGATTTAAGTGGCAGAGATCATCAGCATGAATGTCTGCCCAAGATCTTATCTTATGGTTTTCATTCGGCTGAGGATTTTAACAGATGTCTGAGGGGGGGCATTGGCTGATTCATTCAAGTAACATATTATGAAAGCAATGATGCTGAGTAAACCATAGTTTACAGCAAGCAGTAGATAAGTGGAGTTGAATGACATTTCCAAGCAGTTAAAAAAAAAAAAGAATTAAGATTAACCCCTTAACGCATTTGGACGTATATATACGTCCTGAAAAGCATGGTCCTTGAGGACCATGAAGACATATATATAAGTCCTCCATTTACATGTAGTGTTGCGCTCCTTAGCTTAGGGTAAATTTAGGGTTAGAGTTGGGGTTAAAAAGTCACTGTAGAAGAAAATGATTAGAAAACAACAAAAAAAACACTAATATTGTTTATTGCCCTATTACTTGAAATAAAACGTAGACAAACAAGGAAACATTGGTATTAATAAACTCAGGACAAATATTATAAATATATAGACGGGGTCTTTTTTACCATTTGTAATTGTGTAAAAATAAAAAATTAGGTCAAAGTAAGAAGAAGTGTTTTTTATGGCATATTTTCATCATATTTTATTTATTTTTTTTAATAGTAAATGATATCATATGATGAAAATAATAGTATCAAATGAAAGCCCTATCCGTCCTTTAAAAAATGATATATAATTTGTGTGGGTGGACTGAACACAAAGAAAGAAATTCACAGTTCAGTAAACATTGACAAAAATAATGGAATTCTGGTCTTCAAGGCACATCAAATGCAGCAGAGCACTCTGTCACTAAGGGGTTAAAGAGATTTAGATTAAGGAGATTAAGGCTAAACAGGATAATACAAAGGACCCAGTAAATATTATCTCACTGCAATCTGCATCTTAACAAGAGCTCCATTACTTCCATATAAGTAACAGGAGAAAAACGGTTTTTCAAAGACAAATATTGGGCCACAGGTGATGTCATTAGAAGAAGACTCTACAGACACATTGAAAACACTTTTCTTTTCTTTTTTTTACTAATTTGGGCATGTGCTTCCAATTTCCTTTATCACAATATACACAATGGAACTGTTAGTAATAAAAGTGGCGTTAGTTATAAATTAACGGGCAATGATGATTCAATGCCTGAACCAATGCCATTGGTACTGGCACACTCGCTGCAATACTCCATTCTATCAAAAATAAAAATACTGTTCTGCGCGGTAAGACGGGCTATTCATTTTACTAGGGCTTGGGGCGATATGCCCCAAGCCCTAGTAAAATGAATAGCCCGTCTTACCGCGCAGAACAGTATTTTGATTTTTGATTTTTATTGGCCCCTGGGTTATGGCCAGGCGATATGCCCCAAGCCCTAGTAAAATGAATAGCCCGTCTTACCGCGCAGAACAGTATTTTGATTTTTGATTTTTATTGGCCCCTGGGTTATGGCCAGGCGATATGCCCCAAGCCCTAGTAAAATGAATAGCCCGTCTTACCGCGCAGAACAGTATTTTGATTTTTGATTTTTATTGGCCCCTGGGTTATGGCCAGGCGATATGCCCCAAGCCCTAGTAAAATGAATAGCCCGTCTTACCGCGCAGAACAGTATTTTGATTTTTGATTTTTGATTTTTATTGGCCCCTGGGTTATGGCCAGGCGATATGCCCCAAGAACTAGTAAAATGAATAGCCTGTCTTACCGCGCAGAACAGTATTTCTATTTTTGATTTTTATTGGCCCCTGGGTTATGGCCAGGCGATATGCCCCAAGCCCTAGTAAAATGAATAGCCCGTCTTACCGCGCAGAACAGTATTTTGATTTTTGATTTTTATTGGCCCCTGGGTTATGGACAGGCGATATGCCCCAAGCCCTAGTAAAATGAATAGCCCGTCTTACCGCGCAGAACAGTATTTTGATTTTTGATTTTTATTGGCCCCTGGGTTATGGCCAGGCGATATGCCCCAAGCCCTAGTAAAATGAATAGCCCGTCTTACCGCGCAGAACAGTATTTTGATTTTTGATTTTTATTGGCCCCTGGGTTATGGCCAGGCGATATTCCCCAAGAACTAGTAAAATGAATAGCCTGTCTTACCGCGCAGAACAGTATTTCTATTTTTGATTTTTATTGGCCCCTGGGTTATGGCCAGGCGATATGCCCCAAGCCCTAGTAAAATGAATAGCCCGTCTTACCGCGCAGAACAGTATTTTGATTTTTGATTTTTATTGGCCCCTGGGTTATGGCCAGGCGATATGCCCCAAGCCCTAGTAAAATGAATAGCCCGTCTTACCGCGCAGAACAGTATTTTGATTTTTGATTTTTATTGGCCCCTGGGTTATGGCCAGGCGATATGCCCCAAGCCCTAGTAAAATGAATAGCCCGTCTTACCGCGCAGAACAGTATTTTGATTTTTGATTTTTATTGGCCCCTGGGTTATGGCCAGGCGATATGCCCCAAGAACTAGTAAAATGAATAGCCTGTCTTACCGCGCAGAACAGTATTTCTATTTTTGATTTTTATTGGCCCCTGGGTTATGGCCAGGCGATATGCCCCAAGCCCTAGTAAAATGAATAGCCCGTCTTACCGCGCAGAACAGTATTTTGATTTTTGATTTTTATTGGCCCCTGGGTTATGGCCAGGCGATATGCCCCAAGAACTAGTAAAATGAATAGCCTGTCTTACCGCGCAGAACAGTATTTCTATTTTTGATTTTTATTGGCCCCTGGGTTATGGCCAGGCGATATGCCCCAAGCCCTAGTAAAATGAATAGCCCGTCTTACCGCGCAGAACAGTATTTTGATTTTTGATTTTTATTGGCCCCTGGGTTATGGCCAGGCGATATGCCTGGCCATAACCCAGGGGCCAATATGACTTTAAAATGAGGCCGCAGGCATAAGCCATTCTGCCACCCTGTGGGGTGCCAATATGAGTTTGTTGGGGGCCACAAGCTGGAGGCATTGTGCTGGTCCGTTGTCACTAGTGGACAATGTTTTAATATTACATGGGACCAGTGCGAGTCCTTTTTTGGGGGAGGGCGGGATGGGAAGGGATGGTGGGGTGGTTGATGCTAGGGTACTGGGGATGGCTATTTAACTCCTAGGCCTCTAGTATAATATTAACAGGAAAATAAGGGAATCATTCCTGTTATTCTCTTATCACAATTCCAGTGCTTTAACACAGGATATCTGCAGCTCACGTTGCAGTTGAATCCCAAGTTAATCCTCCAGGAATAACACGAGCAATTAAAACTTTTAGCGGCCTTAACAGCCGGCATTAAATCTACCGCACTGTATAAATCATTATCAGCTTTTATTCACTATATTCAAAGTATTAACCCCTTCGCGACAATGGACGTGTGAGGCACGTCCTGCGGTGAATCAAGCGCAGAAAACCGCATTAACTGTGCTGGTCTATTGCCTCGATGTCGAGGCAATAGCCAGCACCGAAATGTCCAATCTGGGGCACCCACGATCGTCCCACGGAGCGATCGTGGCAACCATTTTTACGAAGCAGCATGTGGTCTGAGCTCCGGAGGTGAAAGTAAATTCACTTCCGTCGCTCTGAATATGCTACTTGACTGCCCCTAGAGGTGGCTAAGTAGCATAGCACTGTAAAAAGATAAAAATAAATATTTAATTAGCTAAAAACTGGTTATATAGTTAGATTAGCCTATAGGGTTAAAATTAATTAAAATATATTAAGGGATAGCAGAAGGGTTAGAGTTGGGGTTAACTTTAGTGTTAGGGTTACATTTTCGGTTCGGGTCAAAAGGTCAATATAGTAAAAAAACAAAACACACTATTTTTGGTTTTTGCCCCATAACACGCAAAATAATTCCGAAAAATATGGAAACATGCATATTTCTGAACTCGGGAGAACATTTAGAAACTATTTATACGGGGTCTTTTTTAATGATTGTATTTGTGTGAATCATGGGTCGTCAACCTGGTCCCTACCGCCCACTAGTGGGCGTTTTGGGATTCCAGGTGGGCGGTAGGCACTTTGGAGGTTAAAACCTCCTTTTGAGCAAGCGGGCGAGTGGCCACGCGCGCACGCATCAGGAAACCTACGCGCGCGAGAATGCGTGTGGTAGGATTTTCGGAAGCACACATCAATCAACCTCCAGGGACGGGCGGGAGCGAGCGCACGCAAACACGTGGGAAGAGGAAGGGGAGGAGTGGAAACTGATAGCAGGGACAGGCAGAAGCAGGCAGAAACGGAGCAGAGCAGTTGAAAAAGAAAAGTTATAGGCAGGAGAAAGAGAATTGTTGGCTAGTAATAATAAGTGGGCTAACTAACTCAGCCTTACTTTTGTAGCTCAGGAAGGTAAAAGAAAGGAGATAAAAAGGAAAAGATAAAAAAAAAAAATAACAAAAAAAGGAAGAAAAATAGAGAAAAGGGGATAAAAAAAGGAGGAGAGTAGGCAGTGTTTAGTCTGGCTCATAAATTAAGTTTTGTTTTCTTATAAAATAAAAGAAAAAAATAAGTAAGGGAAGGAGAAAATAAAAAAATAGGAAAAAGAGATCCTTAATATAGTGATATACTATAAGGAAGGTAAAGAAGCAGGCAGGAATTTCTTTTGATGGTGACATTAATAAAAATTGGCACCTAATACAACATTGTTTTTGGTGTTAGTAATAAAAGGGAAAAGAGGAGGGGAAAAAGCACTGTGTGGAGTGCAGATCAAAACGTAAAAAAAAAATAAAGAAATGAAAAGATAAATGTACGTACATTTATTTTTTTTAAAACATCCTCCTTTCTAAAAAAATATTCCGCGCTTGCGCGAAAACTGGTGGGCGGTAAGGACATTTTTCCATCAAGAAAGATGCATTAGTGGGCGGTAGGTAGAAAAAGGTTGACTACCACTGGTGTAAATTAAAGGTCAAAGTTAGAAAAAGTGGTTTTTTTTTAATTTTTCATCATTTTTTATGATTTTTTGTGTAGTAAATTATAAGATATGATGAACATAATGGTATCTAATGAAAGCCCTTCTTATGACGATAAAAAAAACATATAATTTGTGTGGGTACAGTATGTGAGAAAGAAGAAAATTGCAGCTAAACACAAACACCCCAGAAATGTCAACACAGCCATTGTCACCAAGGGAAAATCAAGGTGAAAATGTCTTGTCACTAAGGGGTGACTAAGAGGTCACAAAGTTCAGGTGACAGAGTACCTTTAAAAATATACGTACTGAAAAGACAGAACAAATTTAAGCCAAAAAACTTTTTTTCTAGGCTACAGTTGTTCTTTAATGAAGACATATTACAGAACATGAATAGCACTGCTACAAACATGTTATAAAGATTTGATTTCAAGGCAACCGAATCTGTATTTAACAAGAGAGTTCTCATGGGTTCCTGACTTACCACAATCTCCATGCAGTCAAACACTGCCCCCTGCTGGCTTAATATCCCCTTATAATCAGGCTTGCTGTGAAGAACATTATCCTGAGAGGTCGGCAAGTGTGAACTGCTGGCAGATGGCGCTTCTGGCAATTTATTTTCTGTGAGCTGTCTTGGAGAGAGGAAAATACATAAAAAGATGATTGCATTATTGGTAAATGTGAACGAAAATAGAAAAAACAACTCAGCAAAATCTGTTTCTCTACAAAGATCAAATTTCCTTTGGTGTTAAAAAAACAAACACATTCGTACGTTGTAAAAGCAGACATATGAACGAGAGGTTTTCCTTTCTGGGGCGTCTATAAGGCATGAAAAGGAACCTGCAGGTCTCAGTGGCTGCTAAACCAAGGAGAATAAATAACACAACTAACAGGAGATCTTAGGTGTTAACACTTTCTTTGATCTGGGGATGCTCTGATTAACCCCGTCATGACGCTCTTTGCGGTCCTAATTTTAGTGGCCCTAAAAGATGCTAGGACGGTATAGAACGTCCAGCGTTTAACAGCTCATTGTGGCTCCCCGTGACGAGCTGTGCTCGGATCCTGCGGCGGGATCTCACCTGTCAGATGAGGCCAATTTGAGCGGCCTCAGACTGACAGAGAAAATGTAGCGGACGCCCAAACTGTAGGTTTCAGGTGGATTAGGACCATTTATGAGAGTTATTTTTAAAATTCAGTTTTGGGGCAAAATTCTAAAAATGGTCTAAAACAGCCGGAACATTCCACAGGTTTCCATGGTGACTACTTTACTTTTTAGAACTTTGCCCCACAATTGTCTGCTATATAAATAAGTCCATGCTGATCGACAGACTTCACATTACCTGGAATGGACTACCATTCAACATCAACACATACACAACTAACCTGGATAACTCTTCTGCTTTCTGCTGGTAACCCTTGAGAAGACTGTCCCAGCTTTGGCCCTCATCAGAAAACCTAAGAAAGGGGGGGGGGGGGGTAATTACTATTTAATGAATATCCTCTATCCAACACATTGTACATACTGCCACGTATATAGCAAGTTACATTTTATTATGCAGTCCAATATATTTAAAATAAAACAGATATGGGGGTTATGTATACATAATAGTGCTGTTTCAAAGACTAACCATGGCCCCATTTCCCCAGAGTAATATCCCAGGATATAGAGGGGGGACGGGGACGGGACATGTGTGTGATATGAATATAGAAAATAAGCGATAATCTAAAAACTTGTGTCAGCAGATCTGCAAACATACGTGTCTTTCCCGCTTATTACACCAACATTTCGATGGAAATATGCAAATTGGTCATCATGAGAAATGTGCAATTTGCAGATCTAGCCACAAGCTGATGTCAAACTGGAGATACTACAGGCACATTATAATGTTAATCTCTGCATTTGTTTGCAAATTTACCAACACAATGTATGGATCAATTCTCAGGAAAATAGACTCCCTTTTGCAGGTATAGCCCCATTCAAGGAAGATCCTATTCGCCCTGCCTGTAGACTCCAATCATTCTGATTTATGGATTCATCTGTGATATCGCTAAAGGTCTAGTAGGACGGAGAGTTTCAATAAGATATTGTAACAAGGAACTGCAGAGGCTCTCATCATACGGATTCTTTCTCACTGGAGGAGACACAATTTCATGACCTGTCCAAACAGATAGCACAGGATCCTTTTATTTCAAGCCGTTTTTATCAGCAGTTTGGATCCCATTAGGTTTAATACTCCTCGTCTCATGCGTTTCTCCCTGGGGAATTTATACTTTTAAACCTTTGGTTTTACTCTGCAGAGGACCAGATTACAGGTTTATAAAATATATAAAAGTATTCGTTGCAATTCCCTTTTGGCCTTTCAAGATCTTATCCAATTACAAAGTGTTCCACTGAAAAGCATCTCACTTGCATGTTGGGCGATAGATGATGTCATAAGAATGAGAAACCACAGTCACATTTAAAACATACTTGAAGCCTTCGTTCAGTGTATAAAATCATATTTAGGCGACTTTGTCACTGGTCTGGCCCCCAAACCAAGTTATTGGTATTTGGACAAAGATAAAACTAAACTGATTTATTATGTGGATCATTAGAGTTGTTATTACCTTTGTTTGGACTCCCTTGTATTTATATCTTCCTGGACATGTGATCTCCAAAACTAAAACACTTTAAGCAAGAATTGTTGTGACTTGCCAAATGCTGCTGACATACTTAACCACAGGTGCACAACATTACCCTCTCTTCATCTTTTCTGAAACCTTGTGCTATGCAGACAAAAACATATACTAAGTGAGGGGAAAAAATAAACTTGATATAGCAGAGCTTTCGCATTAAAAAGCCATTACACTTTTGTTTCCCGCTTCTTAAAATATAAAAAAAAAGTGAAATATCCAATGGCCCCCAATATGGGGATAAACTGGAATTAACTTTTTAATGTACACACCAGTATATTAGCTGACTGGCAGCCATCATGGAAGCATGGAGGCAGAGCCTGTTAGCACAGCAAAACACCCTTGTGTTTTTAATGCATTTGGATTAGACAGGGCTCCGGAGTGATGTTGAGCTCTGTCTCAGCCGTGAGGCAGAGTTTAGAGAAAACCAATGTGGATCTTTAAAGATGCACGTCATGTTTACTCAGAGCAAAATGGCTCTTAACTTTTGCTTCCATTAGTGAAGCATCCTCCCAACCTTTGGCGAAAGATCACATTATACATACGTACCACCACAATACTTGTAACAGATGACCAATGAAACATTTCATTCTTTGAAAGGTTTGGGCTAAATACAATATTGCTAATGTACTTGCGCTCCCACGTGCAGCCATTTACACGCATACAATGGTTTAATATATTACGCCCCCTGCATGTGAACTCTAAATTCAATTAATCCTGCTTAAAAAAAAAGAGATTGGAGCATGCTGCGCCAGTCACAATAGTCTCTGCTAATGCCAGTTAATAAAGAGCCGTCGTAAGTAATGGAGGGGTAATGTGCCACAATAGACTGGAGCTTCCAAAACAGCTCTATTTCTGTAGATCTAGGAAACCGTGATTCTCCCGCCGAACATCCAGGTGTCCGCTCAACTCTACACGTGATACCTGATGCTCTGATGTCAGAAGGCTCCGGGGGAGCACGTGAGGTAGCCTGGATGTATGGGCACCAGGACAGGGCACAAACATCCAGCTGCCTGCTCGACGGCAGAGAGGGTACATCTTTTGATCACTCCAGCCAGCTCCTCTTTTTTAATTTTTTTTAAAGGAACCCTGAGTAGGTCTCCCCAGGAACACCGGGCCCCTTACAACTAAAAGGGTTTTATGCCCTTGACAGCAACTGTGATAGGTTGTTTTACATGTGTCTGTGGAGTCTCATGTTTATGACATCACCTTTGGCACGGTATGCAAGTTACACGTCACACTGAAAAGCAGTTCATTTGCATACCGTGCAACAGATACATTTGAAACATATTTTTCTCCTAATTTAGACATTTGCTGACAGTTTTGCTAATACAATGTATAGATCATTTTTAATTCTCTACATGCGCAGTAAAAACAATATACAGGTGATACTGTCCCTTTTAACGCTTCTGTTTATGACATCACCTTATTGCTTTACATGCAAGTTACACAGTACTAGCTGAAAGAAGGTAATTTGCATGTCAAGCCATAAGTGACTAAATAAACAGGCGACAGCACAGACACATTTAAAAGTGATCCGTCTCTTAATTTACGCATTTGCTTTCAAATGTATAGATTATATATTCTCTATATATGCAGCATAAACAAGTTTATGGTGATGAGGTCCCTTTAATAATGTATTTGAACGTCTAGAATGAACTATATCCTGATCTCAAAGCACGAAGCGTCCCCACAGAGTACATGGATATACCAGTTTACACGACCCCTCTGCCAAAAGCCGGCTGGGTAATTAGTAATGTGCTGCATATGTTACAAGAATAAACATGACAATCTCTTCTACTGACAGGAGACAAACTACTCCCCGGCATAGAATTAACCAAGCAAATATTTATTATTCATAATGTGCGCAAGCCAAGAAAATAGAGCATAACAAGTACACAACGGGGAAATAAATAAAAAGCCTTTAACCCCTTGGCGACACAGGACGGACTAGGTCCGTCCAGTTTGCCGAGGTGTTAGTGACAGAGGACGGACCTAAAAACGAGCACTGAAAGCGGCGTTTTTCCGCTTTCAGTGCTCTGATGGTATTGTAACGATGCTTCCGTGTGGAAGCATCATACAATACTAAAAAAAATGCCCGTCGGCATTTCGATCGCTCCGGAGAACGATTGAAATGCCGGTTTTAAAGGCACAGCGCCTTTAAAACACGTGCATTTAAAAAACGAGCATAGGAAGTGAATTTTTCGCTTCCTATGCTCAGCAAGTGTTTCTGATTGCTTCGCAAGTCGAGGCAATGAGGAACACAAAAAAAAAAAAAAAAAAGCACAATCTTGACCAAGATGGCGCTGCCCTTCTAAGCAGCTCTCTGGCTGTCACACGATTGCCTCTTCACAGAGGCAATCAGTGACTGCCAGGCACACTGACAAGCAGTGGAAATGCTCTGCTGAGCATCCCCACTGACTGGTCAGATCAATATTAACCCTATATTGATCTGACCCCCTCTCCTCACATTTTTTTTTAGTGAGGGAGAGAGACAGATTAAAGTAAGAAAAGTAAGTAAAAGTACACAAAACAACAAATACACAACACACGAATAATAAAACAATAAAAAAAATGTATTAAAGCAATTCCGTGCGTTTAACCCCTTCCCTGCCACTGAACTTGCGTAAGCAGTGATCATGCACATCAATGCATTTATTTTTGCTGTTTGTGCATTTTTTAGGGGTTCATTTTTTTTGTACTGTAATTTATTACAGTACTACAAAGGCTCTTCTAAGAGTTATTAACCCCTTCTTTGCTGTCGATCACTGCTTACGCAATGATATTGACGCCAAAGCAATTTTTATCTGTCTGCATATTTATTTATTTTTTTTTTTTTTTTACACATTCCCGCTAGGGGATTACATGTAAAGTAAAAGTATTTGAGATTTTTTTTTTTAAGCTGTCTGAGCGCATAGCGATCAGTAACAGCGAATTAGTGGAAAAGGCGGTTTGGTGATTTCTCAATTAAGTTCACCATTCGCCCTGGTCAGATCAAAATTGGTCGGATCAATATTCACAAATATTGATCTGCCTCCCTCTCCTCACTTAAATTTTTTTGACGGAAAGAGACAGATCAGTATTAGTGATATAAAATAACATTTTATACAATTGGCAGGTTTTATGAAAGTCTTTCACTGTGTATTAACCCCTTCCCTGCCATTCATCACTGTATAAGCAGTAATCTTGCACAGCAACAGTATGTTTTGCTGTCTGCACTGTTTTATGGATTAATTACTTTGTACTGTAATGTATTCCGTGCGTTTAACCCCTTCCCTGCCACTGAACTTGCGTAAGCAGTGATCATGCACATCAACGCATTTATTTTTGCTGTACTGTAATTTATTACAGTACTACAAAGGCTCTTCTAAGAGCTATTAACCCCTTCTTTGCTCGAGATCACTGCTTACGCACTGAGTCTGAGGCTGCGGACTCAGGGTTCGATTTTGACCCTGGTCAGCTTTCTGATACATCATCTAGTGATGTATCGGTGGCTGCTGAGCCCTTGCCACAAGGAGTGATGGGTGTCTACCGTTAAAAATTATATGGTTTGGTGGGGGTAAATTACATTGGCTGGCTTCAAAGATATATCCCATATAGGACACGGACGCAGGTTGACTACATGTCAAAATTCCAAGTTGGAATTTTGAGATGCGCATCTCACAAATGTTGCCTTCTAGCCAAAAAACAAACCAGCAAACCTATGCATGGGTGCTATCCCTGTACTCGGGAGATGTTGCTGAACACATATTGGGTTGTTGTTTGGCAGTGACATATACCAGAATCTGTGAATTCATGCCTGAAGTACAATGCATGTGGGAAAAAAACTCCCAAAAAAGTACTACCACAAACTTTTACAAAGGCTGGTGGTAGAATTAGTACATATACAGTATTAAAATACCACCATTTGAAATACCTTAGGATGTCTATTTTCCAAAAATATATGGTTTGATGGGGTACAATTCATTGGACGGCTTCAAAATTGTTCCAAATGGCTGGCAGCCTGACTACATGTCAAAATTCCAGGTTGGAATTGCGCACCCCCTAAATGTGGCCTTTTAGCCCCAAAACAAACCAACAAACCTATGCATGGGGGGTATCCCTGTACTCAGGAGATGTTGCTGAACACATATTGAGGTGGTGGTTGGCAGTGGCAAATACCAGAATCTGAAAATTCCTGCCTGAACTACAATGTGTGTGTGGGAAAAATGACATTCCAACCCTTTGACATAGGTTGGTGGTAGAATTAGCACTTGGAAAGTGTTAAAATACCACAATTTTAAATACCCTAGGATGTCTAGTATTCCAAAAATATATGGTTTGATGGGGTACAATTCATTGGACGGCTTCAAAAGTGTCCCAAATGGAACATGGGCGCAGGCTGACTACATGTCAAAATTCCAAGTTGGAAATGCACCCCCCCTAAACATGGCATTTTTGCCCCCAAACAACCCAACAAACCTATGCATGGGTGGTATCCCTGTACTCAGGAGATGTTGCTGAACACATATTAGGGTGTTGTTTTGCACTGACACATAACAGGATCTGTGAATTCATGCTCGAAGTACAATGTATGTGGAAACAAAACATTAAAAAATTACTAATCTAAAATTTGACAAAGGCTGGTGGTAGAATTAGTGCATGGAAAGTGTTAAAATACTATCATTTGAAATACCCTAGGGTGTCTAGTTTGCTAAAATGTATGGTTTTGTGGGGTAAAATACACATTCTGGCTTCACAAATGTCCCAAATGGAACATGGCCGCAGGTTTTCTGTATGTCAGAATTCCAAGTTGAAAAAACAAAAAGCGCATCTTTCAAATGTGGCCTTTTAACCCCCAAATAATCTAACTAACCTACACATGGGTGGTATCCCTGTACTCAGGAGATGTTGCCGAACACATATTGAGGTGTTGTTTGGCACTGACACATAATAGGATCTGTGAATTCATGCCCGAAGTACAATGTATGTGAAAACAAATTACTACCCAAAACATTGACATAGGCTGGTAATATAATTAGTGCATGGAAAGTGTTAAAATACTACCATTTGAAATACCCTAGGGTGTCTAGTTTTAAAAAATATATGGCTTTGTGGGGTAGAATACACTTTCTGGCTTCAAAAATGACCCAAATGGGACATGGGCGCAAGTTTTCTGCATGTCAGAATTCCAAGTTGGAAAACCAAAATGCGCACCCCCTAAATGTGGCCTTTTAGCCCCAAAACAAACCAACAAAAGTATGCATGTGGTATGCCTGTACTCAGGAGATGTTGCTGAACACATATTGAGGTGTTATTTGGAAATACCCCTTCACATTTTAAGGTTATGTTTACCTAAATTGCAATCTATGTGAAAAATTAAAAAAAAAGATTTTTGCTGCAAACTTTGGCATAGATTGGTGGTAAAATGGCTACATGAAATGTGTCAAAATACCCCAAGTTAAATGCCCTGAGTGGTCTAGTTTTCAAAAATATGTACATGTTGGGGGTCATTCATGGATTTAGTACAGAAATCAGTGTTACAATGTCACTATTGCTAATTTTGAAAAAAAGGATTTGCACTACTTATAGTTCTGGCCCAGTAACATGAATAAAAAAGCACAAAAACATAAAACATTGTCTATTTCTGAACTCAGGACATTAGCAGTGTTTTTTGTTGTCTCTTGTACATGAGTATACGATTTTTCAAATAAAAGTCATAAAAAAAAAAATTTCAAAAGAAAGCCCTTCTTATAACGATAAAAACGATATATAGTTTGTGTGGGTACACTAAATGAGACAGAAATAAATTACAGCAAAACACAAACACCTCAGAAATGTTAAAACAGCCCATGTCACCAAGCGTCGGACAAGCCAAAAAAGTCATGTCACTAAGGCAGGGCTCGACAAACCCCGGGCGCCAGGTCGCCATGGCGACCTGGAAATGGAGCCTGGCGCCCGGGTGCCGTTCCCCTTGCCGCTGCCATCCGTCTTTTGCAGCGCGAGGGGACAGACAGCAAGCTCCGCCCCCTCGCGCTACACGTGTGTATGAGTGTTCAGCCGAAAGAGCCATGAGGATCGGCTGCGGCACGAATGTAACCCCTCCCCAGCAATGAGGTAAGGCAGCAGGGAGGGGAAACATTCGTGCCGCAGCCGATCTTCATGGCTCTTTCGGCTAAGTGCTGGGTTGTCAACCCAGCACTCAGAAGTTAAGAAGGGAAAAAAAAAAACTTGTGTATGTTTGAGTTGTATATGTGAAGTGGGGGGGAGGGATGTATATGTGAAGGGGGGGTATATATGTGAAGTGTGGGGGGGAGGTGTATATGTGAAGGGGAGGTATATATGTGTGAAGTGTGGGGGCAGGTGTATATGTGAAGGGGGGGAGGGATGTATATGTGAAGGGGGGGTATATATGTGAAGTGTGGGGGGGTATATATGTGAAGTGTGGGGGGAGGTGTATATGTGAAGGGGGGGTATATGTGTGGGGGGAGGTGTATATATGTGAAGTGTGGGGGAGGTGTATATGTGAGGTGTGGGGGGAGGTGTATATGTGAAGTGTGTGTGTGTATTTGTGAAGTGGGTTGGTGTGTGGGGTTTGTATGTGACGTGGGTTGGTGTGTGTGGGCTGTATATGTGACGTGGGTTGGTGTGTGTGGGGTGTATATGTGACATGGGTTGGTGTGTGTGGGGTGTATATGTGACGTGGGTTGGTGTGTGTGTTTATGAATTGCGTGTATGTTTGCGTGATTGTCTGGCTCCTAAAAAAATTTGCTGGCTCCTAGAATAAAATAAATTTGTCAAGCCCTGCACTAAGGGGTTAACAAAGCCAGAGGAAAAGAGGGAGATTCTCATTATCCCAGTTCCAAAAAGGTTATCAGAAGATCAGGACGCCGTTATCTTGATTCAAGTGGAAATGATACAGACCCAAAATTAAAGTGGGAATAAAGTCCCACAAACAGTTTTTAATCGGGCAGGAGTTCACTTACGCCTGACGAGCGGAGCTGTTGAACAATGCTCCTAGGGAGCTTAGAAGCAATCTCATTTAGACATCTTACTGAGAATTCCAGGCTGCCATATCACAAAGCTGCAGCACAATGACAAGATCGCCCAGATTGGTGCACAGCGTCCGTGACTGACCCGCCGACACACAATAACAGAACTGGCTTTAAGCTATTGCATCACTATGTGGCAGCCCAAAGACTAGGCGCAATATCATCAGTGAGAATTGGAACACTGTGGAAAATGTTGTTTTAAATCAGGCAGAAGTGGTCTTCTGCCTGGTTAAAACTGATTTCAGGGTTTTGTCCAACTTTCCAAGTGTGTTAGGTGACTGCTACCCTGTAATCAGCACTGTGCACAGTGGAGAAATGCCGTATTGCAAGGCTTGGCCGCAACTATATTATTTATATATATATATATTTATTTCTGATCATATTGCCATTTCAGGGCAAACTTGGACGTCCTTGGGGACACTATTTAATCTGTGTATGTCGTTTTTGTTGAGTTTGTCAGTAGAACAATGACTGTGATTCATACGCAAAATGGCAGCAGATGACAGGGACGTTGAAGATGCGAAAGCCAACTGCTACCCACCAACCAAGGAGTATGGGGGAACCAGATAAACAGCAGTTCATTGCTTGCCTTTTCTAAGCCAGGAGCCAACATCTCACTCTGGACACCTGGAATGTATTGCCCACCATCATCTTCAAGCCCTAACAGAACAGAACCCAACAAAGAAATATGGCCTCTGTCATGTGCTTCTGGGTAAACATCAGTATCTTTCCAAGCTTACTTTGTGATGTATTCTCTGATCTGTTCCTTTAACGCTTCAGTTTCCGGACTGGTCTCCAAACTGCAAAAAAGAACAATAGATAATTAAAAATGAAATGAGAAGACATTAGTACCACTCGCCAATGTCTGGTCTGCATCACACATCTATATATCTCCATGCGTTTTATTGAATCAAATTTCAAGCAGGTACATGTGACAAATTTGTATATGAAGCCCAACATATCAAGAGACAGAGGGTTGAGAGGGTTGAGAGATGTGTTGCTCAGCCCTTTGGGAATCAAATGGTTAAACAAGTATCATTCAATCACCCATGATCCGAACTGCAGAACACGTTAGGCACATCCATGGTCACTAACTGGACATTTTCCCATGCCTGGCCTTTCCTTTGTCACAAAGGGGTTAAACCAAAAGGTGTCATGTTTAATTATGCTAAGTCATCCTGTAATTAATTACCTGTTTCAAATTATTTTTTTGTATTGTTTGAGGTTTACCATGTTATAATTAGTTCCCCTGTGCCTCCCCACGAGTTGGTGTCATATTTGTCTGTATTTAAATTCTGTGCTGTTTCACAAATAAATGTTTTTTTTTTTTCTTGCTGTACCTGCTAGTGGTCGCATCTTCTATTTGGGGGGAAAAAACAAGGTTCCAGGGAAGACATGCTGGGTGGATGCTGAGCTATAATCGGGGGGCTAAGGAGGTGATTTCCTACAACAGGCAGAGGTGCTACCAGCCTTGGGTAGCCGTCCCATAACAGAAAGCAACTCATCCAAATATTTACATTTCAGTTATTGAGACCATGACCCATACACGCTTCCTGTGTCCCTATCCATCAATTGTTAAGTAGAAACAGTCATTATAAACGGTTCTAGGGAATGTGTTAAGAAATGAAAAAAAAAAGATTCAATTATATAAATTTAAAGAGGTTCAGGTTTTTGGTGTGAGAACATCACATTACATACACACAGGATTTTCGGTAAGAGTGGGTAAGATTCAGGTTATAACAGCAGAGATGGCAGCATTATCCATCTTGTCTTTTTATCCAACTCCACTATTAATACAGTTCACTTTTTATTGGATACACTTGTTTGTTTTCCAGTAAACGCGCTGTCGTGAGGGGGTTAAACAGTAGGTTACCTGGTAGGTTCCTCTGTGAATTTCTTTAAGGTGCCATCACGAGACAATCGTTCTGTGAAACGTTTCAACTTCTGGGTGACCGATGACACTGTTTACACACAAAATTCAAACCACACAGTGAAAGCCATGTATCATATTGATGACATCACATGAGCTAATACGTCTATAACTGTCATTGGTCACGAAGGGAGTAATCTCACCTTTCTCATTGAAATCCTCTGCGTTAAAATCCTCTGCGCTTTTTAAGGAGTCTTCCAGTTTCTTCATAGAGAACTTAAAAAAGAAAAAAAATCCAGATGTGTGTTCTGATTTGCATAGAACAGCGACAAAATAATTATAGGTGCGTACAAATCCCACCTACATAGAACCAAACTGATCTAACATGTTGTGTAACACTCTGCAGAACCAGCATAACCATCTTGTTCTTGCACAACATTGAAACAGCTTTATCACTGGAGATAGAGAGAACTGCTTCGTCTAGATTTTATAAACACTTTATAACAATAACAATAGAAAGGAGCAGTGACACATTCAGTGGCCATGATCCTACCTGAAAACAACGCTGGAGAAGTTCAGAGACACGGTCTCTTTCTGGCAAGTCACTTTTGATACTTTTACAGAGTTCTAGAAACATAAAGAAAAAAAGAATTTATTTAATTACAAAATTTGCTGAGACACTACCATATGGAATTTAACTTGAAGCCAAAAGGAGGATTAATGGAAATTCGAAATCAAGACAATATCTTCTTGTACCAGAACTTTGGATTTCGGTTACTTAGAGTCCAAGTGTAAAATGCAGCTCTCTGGGTGCTTTTGAACTACAAATCTCAATCTCCTAAAATCTTTTATTAACTGCAAAGAATCGTGGTAGTTGTCATTCAGAAACAGAGTGTAACAATTGGACACCTTGGATCTAGACTTCATATTATTAATGATTTTAATATCTAGTAGACCATTCATCTTTTATAGATGTATTGGTCAGGTCAGCCCGACATGGGGGGGCGTATGTTTCTGCTGATCAGCTGCCACAATACCAAATTCAACATTTAACACAAGTTATAACTGAATATTTAGGAATAGCTTTGTGATCTCTGATGGAGTTCACAAACCTCACATTTCATTAAGTGGACGGATCCAGTTGAAAGGGTTTACATTTTGGAGGATAAAAATGATGCACTGGTGTTTACACTTATTCTTCCAACACACAGAGACGTAGTGAAAGGGAAGACATCTTAATGTGTGTGAATTCATACTTCTTAGTTTTATTTAAAGGGGCCAATTTGGAAGAGTGGGTAGAACAGATGGATGTGTCCTCCACACTCAAGAGGACTTCAAGGAATGCTGACGCCAACATGTCAGGATATGCCGATTAAACTTCTGTGGCAGCTAAGGGAATGATCAAGAGATGTATCGAGGGTTACTTGCTTGAACCCCTTCCTGCCCTCAGGACATTCTGTGCCATCCTAAAATACAGGGCTCGAATGCCCGCAGGATGGCAGAGAACATCCTGTTTAACAGATAATGGCGGGCTCATTTTGACATGGAAAATTTAACAGGAACTGAGAACGTTTAACAAAATCATGCTGTTCCCATACCACTGGATTTGGGCACGCCTCAGCAATGTCATTAGTGATGATGTAAAGTATCGTGATTTTTTAGCAGGAACCCACAGGGTCTGTTAACACCTTGATCGGATCTAGGCCTCTGTATCCTTGGCCAAGAACAGAAAAATTGCTATTTCGGCGCTTTAATCATTAAAGGGCAGCCTTTCGAGGCCTTAGCCATCAATCGAAGGCTATATGTAAAGATAATCTTGAACAGTAAGGAGGTTCTTGGTTCATTGTCCACTGGTAGCTGTTGTCCAGTCAAATTAGAGACACAGATCAATGGACCAGCTCATTCCTTCTGGCTTAATCCATGTACGTTTTTCTACTGACAACCAAGAAGAATGGCATCTGTAAACATTAGATGTAACAACCGTCTTTGTAAGCAATAAATATACCTTTCTCTAATGCCGTCTCTGTGTTGCTGTCGTGTCTCTGAAAAAGCACACTCGTGGATTATAGAGTACATTGAAACCAGCAATGTATTAGGACTTTCTCACCTGCGGCATTGTTGTGGATCGATGGGAGCGTCCTGCGGCGACTGTCTCGGACCGATCGCCGTAATGATTTTCTTTGACGTGGACTAGGGAGAGGGTCCTTCAGAGACAGGTCATGTGGGCTGGTTTTCGGTTTCTTTGCAGGACTTGGGCTAGCTTTGGATTTAACAGCGGGGGACAGGGAAGCTCTTTTTCTTGGAGTACGATTGGTTGTTCGCCCCGGGCTGGATTTTGTGGGACTGCTAGTTAAAGACTTTTGACAGGACATCTCCATCTTTTCATTCACTATTAGATATTCTAAATAAAAAATAAATCACATGCAAATGTGAAGTAGGAATCAATACAAAGCATCCTAACTCACTCACCATATTCCCATTCCTGTCACAACTAGGATGCAAGTGTTAAAAAAAAAAAAAAATAGTGTCCCCTTCTCCTAAGTAAACCCAACATGTGTCTTTAGATACACAGGGATTTACCCTCAGCTCTGCCTCAGAGTTCAGGCAGAGCTGGCAAGGACAATATCAGAGTGGGGGCTCGTCCCCGTTCGTCTGATCGCGGTCTGTGCAGAGACACCTTTGGTTTTTCACTAGCAAAGAGAGGCAGTTGCCAACAGCACCAGGCGAATAAACTGGCACTATGAAAAGTCTTCATACCAGGGGGGGCACTAGATTGTTCACTTGGGCTTCTTATGAGAAGAACAAATGGAAAAAAAAATGTTTAGTTGCACCGTTAACAAACAAATATTCCTGTAACTACATTACCTCATAACTGTCCACTGAAATAAATAATAATAATATTTCAGAATTAGAAAATTCTACTAGTCAGTGACAAATTGAAAACAGATTGTAAGGAAAGTAAGTTGTTTCCATATACAGATTTTAAATAAGATCATTGATGATTATTTTAAATAACTAATTTAAGAAGGTAGAATATATAATCCCATCTCCAGCCTTCTCCTTCCTTTCGCGATTGATGTAATAATTTATGAGGTGTCAATTGGCTTTAACAACAGAGCTGACAAAGTGTGAACTTGCAATGTTCTTTAAAACAATACACTAAAGACAAGGCAACAGAATGAATGTCTTTAACTAATTAATGTACTGAAATGCATTAAAGGGACACTGTCACCTACACATTGTTTATGCTGTTAATACAGAGAACAATAAATATTGAAAATTATTTATTTTGTTAGCTGAATTGCAATCACATTCATACAGTAAGAAATAAGTGCTTTAAATGTGTCTGTGGCATCTCCCGTTTTATAGCATCCCCTTATGGCCGATATGCAAATTATACATTCCCAAGAAAGTGTTAATTAATTAAAATATTTTTTTTTTTATTATTATAGTCACAGAATGAACCTTTCTGCAATGCTTCTTCTGCATCGCCATATGTTCATAGTATAATGAAGGATAGCTTAAAGGAACATTAAACATTATATTTCACTTGTGCGTCTAATAGAGACACACATGAAATGTTAGTTGTTCCTATTGTGAGGATAAACTGGCATGTACTTTTGATGGTACCCGCCAGTTTATCCTCAGACCGACAGCGGACATGTTTCTATAGGGTTTCTCTGATAGCGCAGAGAGACCCCTCAGTTTTGCATGGGATCAGCAGTAGGGTTTGTGGGGGCACCTTAGGTCCCCTCTGCTGATCCCATGAAAAAAAACAAGGGTCTTTCTCTCTGCGCTAGCAGAGTCGGAGCGGGGCAAGCCCCCACTCTGATGACATGTGACATCCAGGAACTGTGCGAGACACAGCAGATGGTAAACCCACATGTATCTATGTTTGGGTTGACCCCAAACTATTGGGACATGTTTTTTTAAGAAAGGGTTAAAAAAAAAAAGGTTCAGGGTTCCATTAAAGAAAGCAAAAACCTCCTGGAGGTCTATTATTGTCATATGTTCATATTAAGTTTGTTGTATCTGGAATATATGGCGTGTGTATAAATGATAGATTTTGCACTTGCCGTGCACTTCTGATTTATTAGACACTATGCCTATGTGCTGGCAGGGCTTATATGATTTAAAAGATACATTTGAGTTAGAAATCATGTGTCTGTGCCTGAAGTAAACCCGAAGTGTATCTTCACAGATGCATGCAGGTTTACTGTCGCTCTGCCTCAGAGAGGAGGAGGAGCTGGTGCGGGTGTCAGAGGTTCACCCCACTTATCTAGTTGTAGCGCAGGGAAAGAGGCTCGTTTTCAAATGTCCTCTAGTTAAGGTCTATTGATTCCCCAGGGTCTCTCTGCATTTTCAGAGCCAGACAGTCGCCGACCGACTGGGTTACCTGCTTCCCAGGGAACATGGCAGCTGCTGAACATTGGAGAAACTGGCATGTATCAGCAAATGTTGATGCCCGTTTAGTCTCATACTTGTCCATTAATAACAGGAGATATATATATATATACTCAGTATAACAAAGCAGCGAAAATCGGCCTTTCAAACTGGCATTTTCATAGTAATTATATGGTCCCTCTGACGTCACCAATATTCTCGCTGGGTCTCCTTTACATGACGTCACATAGCGGACCAAACTCAAGCAATCATTCGTTCTGGACTGCCGCCTCCTTTTTCAGCCACAACGTTGTACTTTAGACCCCTACCCGCTTACTGTATTACCACCGCAACTTCATGCCCCACATCAAGCTTTCTCTCCCGCCAGAGGATGGAACAAGACTGGCAAAGCATCACGGGAGATCCAGGACACCCAAACTGAAGCGTTGCACATGCGCAAAGCCACGAGACACATGCGCGTGCGTGTTAGCAAGCTGTGCGTTCCGGGTGCGACGTCACGGCTTAAACCTTATACTTGGCTGCCATTTTTGATTAGGGAAAAAGATATACCCGGTATATTATACTACCAGACCATGGATGACGTTCATCGTGCCTTCTGGTTTTGGAGTAGTAATCCATTGTCCACAGCAGCTGATTTGAAAACAAGTTTCCTACCTCTGATCCTGATCTGGTCGGTGACCAAAGCGGCATTGAACATTTATTTTGGTTTTCAGTTTGGAGGGCGATGTAATAAAGCTCGATGATGCTAATTTTTGCCACTCCTATGAGTCTTAGCCCACCGAATGTAATGTAATGTATATTTCGTATAGCATTGTGCTGCCTTTCAATGCTCCTCCCATCACCTAGACACGGGTTCGATTCCCCTCTTGTCCTTCTAATTGTCATTATTTTAGTTACTGAATAACAATCAGCTTGTGCAAAATAAAAAGCGTTATTTGTCCCAAGAGACATCTCCATAATTAAAAAATATATGTAAAGGGAAAAAAAAAAACAAGTTGTTGTTTGGTAATGATGGATGTCTCTACCAATGAAAAGTGAGCTCTAACCCTGTGAAGAGCAGGGTTAGTAATGTTACTCAAAGGTTTACATTAAAAAATTTAAAAAAAAAAAGCAATTTACTAGTGCTGGCATAAAATAATAAGCTTTACATTAATTAGCTAGGAAGTATTTCTTCTGTGATTGTCTTCATTCATACATTTTGACAACAGCAAAAATAAAAATTCTTATTACTAAAAAGCAGACATAAGAATTTATTAAAAAATATATATATATAAATACACACACTTTTGTATAGTATGTGGTAATTTTTGCTTACTATTTTTAAAGAAAAGAAAAAAACTGCCGTGACCCGGATTCGAACCGGGGTTGCTGCGGCCACAACGCAGAGTACTAACCACTATACGATCACGGCGAGCTATGTGACAGGCACATGAAATAGTGTTCAGTTTGAGCCTCCTATGTGTGCAGTGATGACGTGTCCCACATAGTCATTGAGGCATTGGATGGTTAGAGTCTTATCTACATATAACCCATGGAGACAATGCAAACTCCTGTTTCAGTGTGTATTGAATTACACTAATTGTTTTTCATAAATTACACACTATATGGGGAAAAAAATGTAGTTCCATTTGATAAAACAAATGTATAGAGTATATATTTATATATACATTTTTTTTTTTTTTTTTTTAAAAGATAGCCAATGCTGCATTTTAGGTTGCAGAGAGCTATGCATTCTGGGAGTGATCATGTGCACTGTCTAGGAAGTAATATTTATGTGAGTATGCCAACACTATTTTTGGCTTTTGCCCCTCGCAAAAAAAAAATACTGAAAAATATGGAAACATGCGTATTTCTGAACTCGGGACAACATTTAGAAACTATTTAGACTTTTTTAATGATTGTATTTGTGTAAATTATATATTAGGTCAAAACATTTAAAAAAAAAAAATCATAATATTTTATGATGAGCATAATGATATCTAATGAACGCACTTCTTATGATGATGAAAAAAACAACAGCCATTGTCACCAAGGGAAAGTCAAGGTAAAAATGTCTTGTCACTAAGGGGTTAAAATGGCCAAAGAGGGACGTTTTTATTTTTGTGGGAGGGGCTGATGGTATGTCAATGGGTGGGACATTAGTGGAGCTCTAGAAAAACAAGTGGGTGCTCTGGCAAGACCCGTGGGTGCAAGCTGTGTGCTGTTTCAGGTTCCATGAGTGCTGAAAGCTGGTGCTATGGCAAAGGATATGGGGGCAATAACGAAAGGAGTGCAGGAGAAATAAAGTGGGGGAGGGGAGACAGTCGATTTGTTCTATATGGGTTCCCAAAAGTTCTGTCCCCCAGACTTGCCAATTTTGTCCCCACACTTGCCAATCTGCACATCTGACTTGCCTATTCTGCCCCCCCAAAATTTACCAAAGCATTCCCAGACTTGGCATATTCTGTCCCCCCTCATGCTTCCAATTCTGCCCCCCTCCCCCCCATCCCTGCCAATTCTGCCCTCCCCACATCCCTGCCAATTCTGCCCCTCGAGATCTGCCAATTCTTCCCCCCCCCCCCCCCGACCTACCGATGTATTCCCGGTGTTGGACACCCCAGGAGTAGAGGGAGGAACCATTAAGGTCTTCCAGGGCTGCAGACAGGGGGAGGGGAACAATGCTCCCTCCCTGAGCAGGCTGCACGTCCGTGCCTGAGAGGATAGAGATTTGTTTTTCTAAGTCAAACTCAGGTACTGAAACTCGGTGTCTAATTTGACTTAGAGGAAAAAAACCTTGACTTGCGTGCTTTTCAGCGCCAGGCGGCCTGCGTGACTATGCGCAGCGATGACTTCCACACTGCTCATGCCGGGTGCCCCCTTATTCTGCTGCTGTGTGGTGCAGGACAGGCCCTAGTCCTTTAGTGTATTTATATAGTTACCCTTTGAAAAACCACACTTTGCTATTCCAATTATAGAGCTTTGCTTCTAACTCAGGTCATGGAACTATATTATCAATTTACATTATTTATTTATTTTATTTGTTTAGCTTTGTGGGGATTTGGAACACATGCTGAGAATCTATCTTGTTTCATGCGTTTTTCCTAATGCTATTGTTCTAGTCTTGTCTATCAGACTAAATTCCCTTCTTGGTTTCGCTTTAAGAATTAAAAAGTTAGCTCAAAGTGTAAAGTTTTGTATAGATGTGTGGGTTTCGAAACGTCTGCCTGTAGAGCTTGGAGAGAGATGGCCCAAGTCATTACCATTTAGGAAGTCCCCCATTTTGTTTGTTCACATATTAGATGCACTCACAGGTCAACAACATGTGGGCCAGTGGCGCAATGGATAACGCGTCTGACTACGGATCAGAAGATTGTAGGTTCGACTCCTACCTGGCTCGCTCGCCGTGATCGTATAGTGGTTAGTACTCTGCGTTGTGGCCGCAGCAACCCCGGTTCGAATCCGGGTCACGGCATGTTTTTTTGTCTCTACATTTACTTATATTTTGCCCCACACAAGACTTTTTACTTTATTTTTGTAAGATTGTGGAACTAAATTAAATAAAAGGTACACCTGGATGTACATTTTGGCCACGAGGGAGTGGGCTATGTAAACAAAAAACACAAAATAACCAGGGATAGCCAGAGACCAGGGCTGTGGAGGCCATTTTCCAAAATACAAACCTAAGTAAAGGACACCAAAGTACATTTCAAATTAAAACTAAAAACACATTTCCTTTATTTAAATACAGATGTATCAATCAACTATTGATTCTTTGGGGACCTCAACAGATGTATGCAATTCAAAATAATTAATTTTAGAAATTAAAAAAAAAAAAATACACATACATGATAACATGAATTGGAGATGTAAATCGTACCCGGCAAGTTATGTTATTTAGGATTATATTATTATTTAGGGTCAGTCCCTAAATTGAACCCAATTTCCTCTTTCCCTTTTTGCTCATCTGTGGTCCAAATTTTGGGTGTATATGATTGTATCACAGACCTCCAGAGAAATAAATCATACAATAAAATGCCAGCAACAAATACACACAGTGACACAATCATGTACACACACCTAGTGTCACACATTTATGGACACACACCTAGTGTCACACATTCATGTACACACACACCTAGTGTAACACATTCATGGACACACACCTAGTGTCACACATTCATGTACACACACACCTAGTGTAACACATTCATGGACACACACCTAGTGTCACACATTCATGGACACACACCTAGTGTCACACATTCATGGACACACACCTAGTGTCTCACATTCATGTACACACCAGTGTCTCGTATCCACAGTCACACATATACACATAGTCACGGTTGTAGTAACAGAGTTGCAATATCTATAGCAAAAACAATAATACACAGTGTAGAAAACTTCAACTTATAGAAACAGTATATTAAGAGATCCACGAGTGAAAAACACACTGTGACTCCAGAAATCAACACACTATGATGGAGTGAAAACAATCTGTCTAAATGTACACACGCAGAAAATGTGTATAAAAACAAACAATGATGAATGCCACAAAGTGTTGTGTGAAAACAAAAAACACCATTAGATGTGCTTCAACACAAATTCAAATAAATTCTACAGTGATCTATAGAACAAAGAATGTATACGCACAGACGATATAGTGATATAACAATATAGATAAAGCACCCTAAATAAATCAATAAATACTGTGACCACAAATGAACTGTGTATAAAACTAACAAAATGAGTGAAATATAAACAGCGCTGTAATACTCTCACATGTTATTGAAGACAAAGTCCATATTGGTATGCAAAATAAATATAGATAAACCCAATTTAAAGCACTATGTTGAAACAAAATAGAAATATATAAATCATCAGGAACCTGGAGTAGATGCAATGGGTACTCACAAACAGAGCACCTAGAAAGTAGGAGAGCACACAAAGGGCACATGGGAGAGGCTCAATCCCAGCTAGCACCTCTGCCGACAAGCTTCTTTTTTTTTTTTAAAGGGGTGCCGAGCAGGGCCGGCAGGATAATACGTGACAAGTGATGGACGCACTTGATAGAATGGCTAATTTGAATAGCTGAAATGGCTCTGGTTTGTTAAACTATGAATTCATTCATTTAACAATTGGGCTTCTATACAGAATCTACACAGATCCCCCCCCCCCCCCCCCCCCCTCCAGTGCTCTTCTAGATGACAGAATCTGTCTAGTACTTCAGTTGTGTAAGGTTGTCTTTAATGCGGGGGAAACGGGAGCGTCTAACATGCGACCCGCCAGACATGGAGGTGCGGGCCGCATGAGGTTGTTAGCGGTAACCACATAGCTGGGCTACCGTCAACCATCCCCCTCCCTGCCATACAAGGTAAAAGAGCAGGCAGAGGGACATAAATTAAAATATATTGTATTTTATAAAATAAAAAGATGTCGATACACCCAAAGGCCACCTGCATTGACCTCCTAAGAGGGCCCGGCAACATGGGGCGCCAAAATAAGTCTGATAAGGTGAAAAACCCCGTCACACCAGACATAGGCATATTTTTGTCAAGGCCGAGTGGGCCGCAACCTCAGGCTGAACCACCTGACCCTAATCCTGTGCAGACGGGCTCTGAAAGTTCCTCTGAGGATGACAGTTGCCCTTCCAACCCCACAATTGGCACAATCGCTGAAGCATCTACGTCAGGAGCGGCATTGGCTGCGAGGGAAGATAGAGTGATGTTGATGGAAATGTACTAACGATGGGCCTACAAACAGCACAATTGGAAACCTCGAAGAGGACAGATCTGCTGATGCGACAAGTAGGCGAATTACACCGTCAGGTCGCTATGTTGGATGGGAAGACCAGCCAGGCAAACTTACGCATACGCGGGATCCCGGAGCAGGTTGGGCCCACTAATCTCCGGGCTTACCTGCACAACCTGTTACTCCGCATGCGACCAAAGGTGGCACATGTTGAACATTTTCTCCAGGACTGCTTTTGTATCAAAAAAGCCCAAAAGGCGTCACAGGAGGCCGCGAGGGACACTATTATAAAATTGAGATCTGCAACGGAGAAGATGCATTATGTATCGCTGGCCCGCAAGCACCGACACTTTCAATTTGAAAATGTGGATTTACAAATATTTGATGACATTCCGTCTGCGACACTTCAATGGAGGAGGTCATTGGCCCCACTCACGAGGGTTTTAATTTCAAAAGAGATAAAATATAGATGGGGACTTTATCACTCCCTCACGGTAAACCTGGATGATCGAGTGCTATTAATTGAAGATCTATCTGAGATACCCACCTTTCTTCATAGTTTGGGTGTACAAGGGCCCGCAGAACTTCAATCTCCAGCCTCGTCTGATGCCTCCCCAGCGATGGTCTATAGGCCCAAGAACATTTCACATATTGCTTTGCCTTTTGTCCCCGGTGCCTCAATACATGGTTAACACCGCTCCCTGGATAGTTCTGAACCCAGGTCTTGTGGCACTGTGTTCACTTATTTAGTTTTATAGTGGGGCCTACAGCCCTTTTCTGTTTTGGCAGTACTCGCTTGTTGCTGCAGGCACGGAACACCTATTTGGGTGGTTAATTTTTCTAGAGCGCATTGCCAACTATGGGGCTTGTAGATGTTTTTTTTATTCGGTGATATCCACGATTGTATGTCCATTTACAATTTTTGGGGAATTTGGTGCTTAGTGCACACTGGACAGCTGTTCACTGTTTATTTAGATACACTTCGTGCATAGATATTGTTAATTTGAGGATGATACCTTTCTTAATCTATTTTTCTTCTTTAACATGCCATAATGTTTCACAATATTATCAATATTGCTGTCTGAGCCGACAACCCGCTGCTATATTTTTAATTCTTCTTTTATCTTGTGAAAATTACGGTTCTGCTACGGGTGTGATTGCCCACAGAATACATAGTTACAACACTTGGATATGTTTATAAGTTTGTATTTCCTAAATTTGGTACAAACCCTGATGGCAAACCGAGCACCTATTTGAGAGGTTAATTTTAATAGAGTGCAGCGCCAACTATGGGACTCGCACATGTTTTTATACTGTGATAACCATGACTATATGTCCATTTATAATTTTGGGAGGATTTGGTGCTTAGTGCCCACGGGACAGCTGTTCACTGTTTATTTAGATATACTTCAGATATAGAAGATATAGACATTGTTAATTTGAGGATGATACCTTCCTTAATGTGATCCTGTATTACAGTGATTCTACATGTTTACAAACAAAAACTAATAAACAAATATTAAACAAAAAAAAATCTTTCACTGTGTGTGTGAGTGGGTCACTGTTGTGTGAGTATAAGACACTATGTGTGTGTTGGGAGGGGGGGACACTGTGTGTATGAGACACTATATGTGTGTGTGTGAGACAGTGTGAAAGAGAGGCACTGTGTGTGTGTGTGTGTGTGTGTGTGTGAGAGACACTCAATGTGTGTGTGAAAGACACAGAGAGAGACACTATGTGTGTGAGACTAGATATGTGTGTGAAAGACTGACTGAGAGACACTGTGTTTTTGAGACACTATCTGTGTGTAAGACATGATGTGTGTGTGTATGCATTATTAAATAGATATATAGTGTTAAATGTAGTGTACCGAATGTAAGTGCTCTCTAATATGCAATAAAAAAAAGAACATTTATAGAATGAATACTTAAGACTTGAAACCTACTATTGACGATAAAAAAAGATTGAGGGGCTACATTCATTAAACGTGTATCCCATGCACAAAGTACACGAGCACATACTTGTACTATCATATGTAGCTTAATAGGCAGAAATAAGGTGCTCCAGTGGCGCAATCGGTTAGCGCGCGGTACTTATATGACAGTAACTGATGAGCAATGCCGAGGTTGTGAGTTCGAGCCTCACCTGGAGCACATGTTTTTTTTTTTTTTTTAATTTGCAGTTGAGGTTTCTTCCAAAGTCAGAAAAAATTGTCACAGTCCAACTGAAAATGATGAAAAGCAAATAAGTTTTATAGTGTAATCTCTAAAAATAAAAACACAAAGAAAGAAAGCAATGCCCTAAAAAAAAACAGAATTGTTTCTGCCCGGTTTCGAACCGGGGACCTTTCGCGTGTTAGGCGAACGTGATAACCACTACACTACAGAAACTGAATGTGTCTTGCAGGGGGCTCCAGTTTCCTGTATCTGTTCAGCATTAGGAAAAGAGTAAATGTAAAAACTATATGTTCAAGGCAAAGTAAACCGATCACATTATGTTTCCAGACGAAATTACTACAATTATTAACACTGTAGGTCTGTGTCAATTGTATTTTGCTAGTCACTTTATTAAATAATGGAAAAAAATAACACTATTATTATTAATCAGGTGTTATTGGATCGCTTACATTGTCATAGATTGCTAGACACAATGTTATTTATCTCCTGTGTGTTATTAATGGATGGGGAAGTATTCTGCGCTGTAGACGCTAGCTCCAGCCTTTAACAGCTATGATAAATACAATTTACGCTACAGAGAAACTGTAATTGTTCGCTCTATCTCAAGGGGTTAAAAAAAAAAAAAAATTATGTTTTGGGGAGGAAGCCATTTTCCTAGCAGCACCCCTAAACCATAGAGTTCGACAACTGCCTCCACCAAAATGGCGTCGGTGGTGTGGACAGTGAGGTTACAAGCTTGTGTACTCCTTTGGTTCCAGACCAAGTCTGACAGCTACTGATACGGAAGTACGTGGTGTCCATGGAGACTAGCGCGTTCTAAAGCCCTGGTAACAGAACGCCGCGCTATAAGTGTGTCTGCGGCGTAGTAGTCCATTTTGCCGGAGCCAATCGCCAACATCTCTCATCGATCGCTGGTCTCTGGGAAAATGGTTTACTCACAACCCGTCTAACACAGCCTGCATTGGAGACTCGTTTGTGAGCGATTGTTAGGGGCTCTAGTATTTAGAACTCTATCATGGAGACGAAAATGTCGACAGCTGTGTGTGGCGGAGAGAGCTCCGGTATAGCAGGTCTGGGATGTGGAATCTCGGTGTCGCCGGGTATGTCATGGTTACCGGACAGCGTGCTGCTTGAGGTGCTCAGCTTCCTGTCAGTCCGGGATTTAATCCGGAGCCGCAGGTGAGAAAGGGCGGGGGATATTGGGCTGCTTGTAGACAGGTGGATGATGTTGTTAACCGTTTTAGTGCCAGACCCACTCGTGTGCAATACTGCCTATCCGTCTCTGCTATTCTAGAATACGAGGTAATAATGCAGGCGTTTTTAATACGTGACCCCAAATGACTGGGAAAGGTGGGCTCTTAGAGAATCCTTAGATTACCCATTGGGTACAAAGGCCCCGTGATGCATGAACCTGCTCCATCATATCATGTCTACCTTCCTTGAGAGAGTGATGGGAGAGGAAAGCACAGGTAGAGGGGTCTATGTTAAATGGTGCACTGATCCCTTAAGGCGAGTGAGGCCTCTATTATCCAAGCAAATAAATCACAAACAGACAGGGAAATGGTAGTGACCCTTCCCTAAGCCATTAAAATAAAGATTACAATGCATTTCCACATTATGTCCAGCTGTCGTGGCAACTTGAGGTTATATATATATATATATATATATATATTTAAGGGCACTTAAGAGTGTACATAATTGTTGTGGTTATGTCATTCTTAGTGTGGTTTAACAATGCTATTGTAATGACTTTGTAATTATCTGCATTTTTGCTCATAGTAATAAACTGTAACATCTATGGTATACCTACTTTTAAAACAACCACTATATGTATGTGTATATAATCTAACCAGAACAACCAAACAAAGGTATAACCACAAAACAGACTAAAATGTAAGGATTTTGTGTTAACCCCTATCCATTTTAATTCCGCTTTCAACTTTTAATAAATTGGACACTACTGATATAACCTGTTAGATTGAATAGTATTGCTGTGTTAGCACAGTATTTATTGTGAGGAGGTATAGCGTGCATTGTAGGTTTATGCGCCCACTCGATGAAAGGGGGAAAACTTCAGTTGTTGTTGTTGTTGTTATTATTATTATTATTATTATTACATTCTATTTCATAACTTATCTGACAGCAGGGTATGTACAGCCCAACAAACTTTGCCCAATATTCCTATATATCCTATTCCTACCTACAAAGCGTCTAGGACAGTTCACCGCGGCCATTTCACCGCTGGCAGTTTGAATGCTGAACTGCCATCGGTTAAAGGCAATGCAGGCATTTCACCACAGCAGTGTAAGCACTGAACTGTCAGTGCTTACAAACATAAACCCCCCCAATAAATTAAATCCCTTCTAAAAGTTACCCCCATACTAATCCTCCCGAACCCCAACACTAATACCCCTAATACAGGGCTTGACAAATTTAATTTACTTTTAGGAGCCAGCAAAAAAAATCTAGGAGCCAGACAACGGCACATTCACACAACCATACACTCACGCAGAGACAGTCGGTCGGTCACATCCGTGCAGAGACAGCTGGTTGGTCACACACGCGCGCATAAGTCAGGCGCCCGGGCTTTGTCGAACCCTGCCCTAATACTAAAACTACCCCCCCCCCCCCGTAACTTTAATGCCAGCAACTAACCCTCAATAATACTTGCCTTGTACCCGATCTGGCCAATTGCGTGAGAGGTCACAGTGAAGCAGCTGCATTCAAGCTACACCAAAGAACCAGCCCTTCCCCGTAATAAATGTGTAGTTTAAATAAAGTTGATTCAAGATGACTACTAAGTTATTTTTCATCAATACGGTAATTAAAACATTTTAAAGCAGTGCATTAATTCATTCATTCATGCATGCATTTATCATGATCATGTGGCCACGGAAGTCCCAGCATTAATTGTACTCTGCCACCTACACATTTACTGATGACTCATGGGGCAAAGTAATTCATTTTGGAGAAAGGGTGTGGACTTTTTTTTTTTTTTGAGAGGATGGCCATTTGGCAGCGATTCATTGTGTGCAAATCCGTATGTGTCATGTCCTTGAGCACTAGTGCATACAGCCAGGGAATGGGTACTTACAGCCAAGTCTTTATCACGTGTTTGTTCATAACCATGTATTTCTACACATACTGTATTAGTTTGAATATTGGTATGAAAGACCAGCTCTTCCCAACTTACCTGATCTCTTGTCCCAAGATAACACATGAAAGTGTGTTTGGCTCAGACTGCTGGGACTGTGAAAAACTAGTAACTTGCCCTGCTGTGGATGACAAGCTTGGTGTGATGTGCAAGATGTCGGTGATGTCACACGTGACATACAGCATTCTGGGAGACACTCATCACTACAGAATGACACTCCCCACCCAATGTGAAGAGGCTCTGAAGCTGCAAGGATCCCACTCGTTAGATGGTCTAACTATTAAGAGAAGAATCCAAATCTATCTGAAAATCCATCTTTATTGATAGTGTATCAGTAAAATATCAATGGTAGTATGAACATGATGTCTCTGCAGTTACTGCAGTTTAAAGGGACTCTAAACGTTATTTTTCACTTGTGCTTCTAATATAAAAGCCAGGGTTAAACAATGTTTAATGCTCCTTTAAGTCGCTTATGAGCGTAACATGTCAGGTGTGTGGGTAATCTTGTTCACACTACTGTCATGAATTTACTGATGCACTATCAATCTAGATGGAGGTGCACTTTGGTTTGGGTGCAGCCTCATGATTGGGTTCTAACACTAGTTCAACTGAATTTGCCCCGGCAACCAATTTTGAATTCTTATGTCCCATGGGACCGCACACAACTATAACTATGACTGTCTCTGCCTCCTGTGAACCTTGGCATTCAAAAGTCTACACAGTAGTTGCTCAAATTTGTGATTAATTAATGTTTGGTTTTTTTTCCAGAGTCTGCAAACGGTGGAAAAGGCTGGTAATGGACAAGTCTCTGTGGAGACATGTTGATCTGACCCCTTACAAGGTCAGTTTATTTAAATATATTTCTAAACTGTTACACATCAGATAATGTAATACATAGAAATCTACTATTTCCTGGGCCCCTAATAATTACCTTCTGGCTCCTGAATTGTTCTGTTTCCTTTCCCAAGACTTTAAATGTCAAGTCCTGTATGAAATGCATTAATTGGCTTTGATGGGATTATGGGCGATTTTAAGGGAAATTCACAGTTGTACCTCATGTTTGTTCTGGTTTTGTCAGCACCCTTGACTTCAGACCAATAAGACGTCCGTATGTAGATAAAACTTTCCAATCTCCTTGGACTGTTTTTAAGCAGCGTTTTGATTAATACCGTAGTTAAATGCACACGCCATGCTTCAAATGATCCATCTGGTAGTAATGTGCACATTGTACAGTTTGTTTTTGTATACAAAGTTTCCAGCTCTAGTACACAAATATAACAAAAAAGAGTGCACAGCGCTTAAATGTAAAAAAACTAACAATGTGGAAATATGTGAAAGATGAAAGGGAAGTGGTAATAAGTATATAGTCAAAATGAATAAAAAAACGAACCCGTATTTACTCCACACGCAGAAAAACCTCACATTAGAACAAATATGGAGGAAAGGATATCTCTCAATTTGGTGAGGGGGGGCAAACCACTAACAAATGTGGAAAAAGGTATAGCAGCTAGTCTTAAACTGCAATGGACTGGACCCCTGCAAAAATGAAGCACAGGATTAATAAAAAGAGAGACAGCGCTAAAATATACCCCAAAAAGAACAAGACATAATTTATAAAAATAGAAAAGATTTATTTTCACAAAATGAAAACATACATGTATATAAGGTAAAGAGACTACAGCTAAGTCTAGTACCACAGGAATATAATAAGAAAACAAATGGGATAAAATATACACAAAAAGAAATATAAATATGCAGTAAAGTAGAATAAAATATAATATATAAAATATATATAGTACAACCTTACCCACTGCTAGTATAGTGTTGTTCACCTGGCCAGGCACAGAACATATGTATAAGATATACACTATAAGCACAGACACAAAAACAGGACACCCCTCAGGACGCGTTTCGTAAAATACTTCTTCAGCTGGTGGCTGAGTGCACACAAATATAAACTTTGCAAGAGGATCAGTGCAGATATGCTGGATGCTCCTACAGAAACATTTGCAATATTTTTTTTTTATACTCTATATCCACAGTAACAAAACAGGCAATACAGTTCATTTAAGTGAAGACCGTAGTTTTCTGGTGAAAAGTTAAATAAAGCCTTCAGAGTAATGTGCACTTCAGTGAACATGGAGTGTGAGCCCCATGGATCGCTGGTTTTCCAGCTCTCTGTTTTGGGGTCATGGAAGTGTGTCAGTAGAGAATGGCAGCAGTGCAGACTAGTATCGTTCAGCAAGTTACAAGATGCAGATGGATTCAAAAGATGCTTCGGTTTTGTAAGCCACAGGGTTTTTTTTTTTTCTTTGAAAACATCAGGTGTAATAATTTGTGTGTGTTTTGTAAGTAAACCCTTTAGATGTCCTATGTCACCAGGTGCACTAAACATTATGAGCAACTGTTTGGTTCGTAAAGCTGTGTATTACATAAGCTCTAACGACTTATATTTCAAATGAGGAAGGAAGGATTTATGTTAAAAATATATGCAGCAATGTATATAGTGTATAACACACACATGAAAAATAGTGAAGTATTTTTTCATGTGTTTGTGTTACACTATATATGTTTATTATGTATATTTTAACATATTATATTAATAAAAAAATGTCTGTTTTAAACTGTAATAACACGATGGTTTCCAAAACTAAAGCAAGAAATAAATACTCTTAAATACAGCAAATGCTTCCTTGCTCTTTTGAAATATAAGTTTGATTTTATGGACACTGAGGATATAAAGTTTTTTGTTTTTAGTTAATTCCTGTGCTCTTCCAACTGAATACATTATGTGTACTCTGAATGACCTTGCTCTTGTACACAGTAGGATCTCTTAACAGTGCAACACATTGTCTGATGACATCACTAGAGCGACAGGATATAACATATAAATTTGAATGAAATTATTTTCATTGGTCCCTGCAGCAAACAAATTCTAAAATTTAGGAAATTACTTTTATACAGCTGGTGTGGGCAGCCCTGGCTTCTTGCAGACTGCTATAATTTCACAATTTCATCTAGCTGTAAGTATTTTATATTTTAAGCAATGCAAAATGTAAAACATGCATTTTAAAGTACTTTTGAAAGCACATGAACATGCATTAATATTTGGAAGATTCATCTTGGGCACTAGACAGTCTCTTTTAAGTAAGCGTGTTCTATTAAAGGTGAGATGACTATTTCAACTCGCCAACTTCAATGTTGTGAGTTTCTCTTGCTGGACAAGCTGAACTGGCCATGGATAATACAGACATAAATCTTTAAAACACTCCATTATGCAAGGTCAAGCCTGTTCTTCTAGCAGGCTTTTGTCGCTGTCCAGTTAAGTTGGTGAGTTTGTTTGTTTGTTTGTTTGTTTGTTTATCTCTCAGTTCACCTGCAGCTCACCTTTCAGTGAACAGACCCCTGAATTTCCATCTGCTTTACAAGACTTGAATCTTACTACCTCTGCACTATCCTGTTCCAAAACAGCAATTTGCCAATGTGACTAATCAGCCCCAGTATTGTTTTATTACCAAGACACCTATCTTTTTTTTCTTTGCCCATGCTGTACTTTACCCAAAATGGGACAGGTGGCAAAGAACCAGATACACATAACATTGTTTATTTTGAAGGTATATTACCAAGGAAGTTACACAACAGTGCAATAACCATATACCAATACTATAATGCATACAATGGAAATGGCTGTATCAACACTACAATACATAATATTAACAGAACTGGATATTAACATAGTTACTAAAAATGGGAAACACATTCAAACATCTTAGTTACTACCACCATACTATTCATTTCTTGAATCTGGGGAGGACACAGACACAATATGTTAGGAATTCATTGTCCCTAGTAGGAGGAGAACATATTCTTTTGATAGTACGTGCCAGTTTCTCCTCTGACAGCTGCCTTGTTCCGGCAAGCGGGCAGCACGGTCAGGTTGGTGCAGAGAGATGCTCATTATCAAAGGGGCAGGGAAAATGCACTAGGGGAGAGGGACCCCTTATCCATTCAGACCCCGATCAGACAAGTGGAGTGAGCAGCAGCATGGTCGCTGGGATTGCTTCATGCCTTCCAGGCCTGGGATCATCCTCATTGTCTATGAAGTGCTCTGTATGACTGCCAGCCACCTCACATTCAATAGATCAGTCTTTCTATAACACAGATTATTTTCATCGGAAAGTCCCAATTCTTACACATTTAGACTTTTACTAGTAAAGTTCACTCGCTTGTTTCTCACCAAACCATGGAAACCGATCCTTTGACTTCATCAGTTTCAAGCATAGCCCAAAAAATACACAACCCAGGGTATAGAGATAGGAACCCCAACAGATGTGTGTAAATCTGCCCATGTGAGTTAAAGGGAGCTATTCACTAAGAGGCGAGATTAAATGTTCATCCCAACTCGCCTTCTATCTGTAATAGAAGTACAAAATAGGGGGGGGGGGGAGATGTAGTGGCTCTTAGAATTAATCCATGGTTTCTATATAATCCTATGGTTTTATGTACCACCTTAGGACAGCTGAATGGCTAGCGGATGCATTTAATAAGACATTCTCATGGGGCAAAGTAATTCATGCATTTTTCACAGTATTAATTTTTTACTTCTGTCGCATTAAATCTGTGACTGGAATAATACAATGATTGTGTGCCATGCAAAAACTGGGGATCTTCCATCTCTGGAAGCACTGCTCTGTGGAAGTAGTGGTTCGAGAGTGTGACGTATGTAGATGTCCGTCGTTCAGGTGAGGAGATTAATATCTCATAAAAAATAAAAAAAATCTTGTTTCTACTTTAGTATATAAATTTCAAAGCATGCTCCAGGCAAAAATAGGTTTGTGCATACTGAAAGGAAACGTGCATTAATTAATCCTTTTTTCTTTTGCTGTGTGCACTTCTGTTTTTATTTTACTTAAATATGTACCTAAACTCTGCCTCCCCCCCCCGCCCCCCCCCCCCCCCCCCCCCCCCCATTGAAAATTATTTATTTGGAAACTCTTGTAATGGGACGGCTACCCAAGGCCGGTAGCACTTCTGCTTTATTTTGGAATTTTAAAAAAGAGGGAAAAAAGCCTTTTAAGTTTTTCCATGTGAAACGTTGTAAAGCATAGGAAAGCTCATTGTGATCACTTTTTGTGAGTGCCTCATCCCTGAGGCAGCAGTAGACCTCATTTTCATTGCGATTGCAGCATTCATGATCAACCCGTAATGTACCAAGACATGTGTCCTCCAGGGACATTCCTGTGTGTTATCTGTCCTTAGGAGTTTAAAGAGCCAAGCGGAAAATAACCATTGGCCCTAGTATGAGAATAAACTGGCTTACTTTTTAAGGTCACCCTCCTCCCCCTCCTCATCATAGGTGAGGCTGCTACCAACACTTTCTAACTGCTGAGGGTGCCATGTGAAAACCAAGGTCCCTCGTCCCCCTTCTTTTGGCTTCTATTATCAAATCTATCACACACCGGAAGAACCGCCAACATGGCTGCAAGATGGTCAGTTAGTACATCTGTGGGTCATTTTGGGGGGGGTTTCCAGTTTTATGCATGGAGTTTTGCAAGTGCAGATTTTTTTTCCGTGTCGATTCAGGCGGGAAGTGAAATACGTGATTGTCAAAAAAATGTTTGTTTGTTTTTTTACTCTGGAAAACTTGACCTAGCTTCATGAACCATAATATTGTGGAATAACCATAACTAACAAAGGAAAAATTACAATTTCTTACTGCAGTTGAATTAAAAGTGTGTCATTTTAGATTACTAAACAAAAAATATATATAAAATAAACAAAAAACCTTTTCCAAAACTAAATGTGGAGCTTTTAGATGGTAACCTCAAAAGATACATTCTCTCTGGGATCTAGAGTTAAGTCAGAAAGGTTCAACAGACTGATATGTTGATGTATTGTTTGTACACAGCTAAAAAAAAATCAGTACTGAGCACATTGGTATAAAAAAAACAAAATGTAATGTAGCACATAATTATCATCAACACTCACAAACATAGTGGCACTTCATAACCTATATTATGAAGTGTACAAATTGTTATATGATGGCCCCTGTTAGGGCTTCTCACCCTCCTGGCAAGACGCCTGATCCGGTCGGTATAGATAATGTGCCTGCGGATTATAATGCAAAACTAAAATGAAGAAAACTTTCTGACAAACTTCGCTTAAGGTTGCTGAAAATCGCTGGAGGACCATTATACTTGGTCTTGGCAAACGTGGAGAGGAGGAAAGTTGCCAGGCCCTACGCGTTTCATCTGGGGGGAAAGAAACCAGGCTTCCTATAGGGTCAATGAATGTATATGAAATAGCTGCCATTCGTATGCTTTGTAACGTGGTCACATGATCAGATTTTCATCCAATGAGAATTGGAACAACCAAAGTTGCTCGGGTGAAAGACAGATTCTAATCCTCATTTCATTACATTTATTCTAAAATATAAATAGGGCAGATTCTAAACGTAAAATGTGTCTAAAAATTGGCGATTGACGCACAATAAATGGGAGAATTCAGTTGATAAACTCACCCTGGCATCCATCTTTTGGTCTTATCTGAACAAAGAACATAAGAAGATTTTTGCTCTCACCACTTGCTGCTGCAGGTATTCAGCCAAGAAAGAAGTACTTTATAAAATCCTGACATACTTTAACACAATTACTTACAATACTATTGTCATTTAATACAAATGAAGACTGACTGCTCTTGAAATGCTTTTTGTACCCACATGTGTGAGCATGTAATTAAGTGGTTGTGCATTATCTGGCCAAACTCCCCACAATGCCTATCTAGATAGATATCTGTTTATTTGGCAGCAAATGATGTTCTGTTTTTTTCTAATATTTATTAATTTGTATTAACACCCCCCCCCCCCCCCCCCCCCACCCCAAATGCTGACTTTTTCGATTGGCAGTAATATTTTCTGTCACAAGGGGGCGCTGAAGCACAATGAATGCACACTATACTTTTTTCCTCTAGTACTTCTAATATAGAAGCATAAGTGAAATACTCCGTGTTCCTGGTAAGGTACATGCTAGTTTATCCTTTGACTGGCAGACTTCTCAGAAAAAAAAAAAAACCTTGGCAATCATTTTTAAATGTTGCCAACAATTTTTTTTTCTTTTTTTATTATGTTAATAAGGGGCTGCTTTGTTGAAATGGCTTATTTAACATAAGAAATGGGCCTTCTCCATAGTAAAATACAACTGGGGTTGCTACCTTTTTCCTAAAAAAAAAAATACCAGCCATCGATGTGGGCAGAGCCACAAAGGGGCTAAGCCACAACATGCACACAGTGACAGTCTCACGCTCACAGTCCCAGAGTGACGGCAGCACACACACATACACACAGTGACGGCAGCACACACACATACACACAGTGACGGCAGCACACACACATACACACAGTGACGGCAGCACACACACACTAACCAGTAATTTAGAGGCTTTTTTGTTTTGTTTTGTTAGAAAAAAAAACAGACTCTTCTCTTAATGTGGTCTCCCCTCCCCCCCCCTTCTGTAATACCTGCTTGCAGGGGAGGGGGGCCTCTGCCTGGTATGTGCACTCCTAGCCTCCCTCCTGCTGGGTGCCAGGAGACACACTGATGATTGATGCACAAGGGGGCGGAGCTTCCTGTCTGTGCTCCTCATACAGACTCTCCCCCCCCCCCGCCCGAAAACAGATGCAGTAAGGATGACTTCCTGGTACCATGGCGACCTGGTGCCCAGGATTTATCATGCCCTGCTTGCTGCTCACCTCTCCCTGGTGCCTGCAAAACAAATACCGATCTTAACCTGACCGGTATTTCATCTTTACCGGCTGTGCCGGTAAATTACTGGCCGGGTGGCAACCCTAAGTACAACTGTACAACCCCTCCTTACATCTCTCTGCCTTATACATCCCCTACTCCTATTTTCATTTTTTGAAGTTGTGAATTCTGATACACCAAACCTTACTGAGAGAACAACACTCGGATAAACGGAAGATCTTCACAGAGCTGAGCTGTCGGATATGAAGAATTTTGACATAATAAATTGGCAAAAGGCATTTTACTTCTTATTTATAAAGTAGCCTTTCATTTAACAAAAAAATATTATAGTTTAAAATTAGTAAAAGCAAAAATGTGGATATATAGCTTTGGCATATAGAGCTTTAAATAACTGCTAAACACTTATTTAATTGTAATAATGCGTGTTAGACCCACATCCACATTGTTTAACAGCAGATTCTGACTGTGACCAAACCTCACTTTTATTTATATGCACTCTTTATCTAGAAAAATAATTGGTTCTTTCCTGCCTACACATACTATCTAGTTTCCTAATATCCTTGATTAGTCCAATATGATTTTCTGGAAAACGAAGGCAATGACATCTTTTATAGCTTGGGATAAACTTCTTGGAAGCGCTCTAATGCTCGGGCTCCCATGTCGGACATACTTTGATTCAACCAGTGGGTGGCTGCAGGAGTGGACATGGAGAATTATAGTAGCAATCAGTCTCATTTTGGTCTGTAACCACATAATATTCTCAGTCGAGATTTTACTGCTTGTTCCGACACTGCCAGATACAATGGGCCTACCCTGTCTAGACCTACAAATCGATCTTGCGCCCCTGTCCTACGGTGGAGAGGAGACCAACCGTTGTTTACTGTATGAACTGTATCTGAAGAATGCCTTTTGGTAAGTAAAAATCTAATGCTCGCTGGTTTGTGTCACATTGTCTGTAAGATTACATCTTGTTTATCATAAAGTAAGTATGAACAGCTAAAAGGGTTCAGTCATTTGAGTGCAAGAGGGGTGCACAATGAACATGGTAACAAATACGACCCCTTTATATTGTTTATATATATATTTATCCTCATTTAATTCTAATTCTGGTCTTTCATGTGTTTTTTTTTTTTTAATAGCTGAATTCAAAAATACTGTGGCACCTTGTGAGACACTGGCTTAGAACAAGCTTGCAAACTCTGAAGGTCAAAGGGCTTCTGTATTCTGTCAAGCGGCAAGAGTTCCTAACGCCCGCAGTCTTACAAGTGATCGAAAAACGTTATCCTGGCCTGGAAAGTCTCCACCTTGAGTTGACCAGCCTGCGTTCCTTGAGTTATGAATGTTTTCCTTCCAACTTGAAGACATTGGAGCTGTACCAATGTGAGATTCCTGGGTCCTGGTTCAAAGTATCCCCGACAAAAAACCGCAGCTTCCCAAACTTAAAGAATCTCATTCTTAACGATGTATCAACATTCTCCAGCTACCACTTGGAGACCATATGTAGACAATCTTCTCTGAAGACCTTATGCCTCTCTGGCACAGACAGAGTGACTGATGTTGGTATACAGAGAGCAATCCCTTACCTGAAAGAACTAGAGCACTTAAAGTTACATGGCTGCCATATTACAGATATCACCCTCCACTTAATCGGATGCCATTTAAAGCACCTTCGCACCTTGGCTCTCACCAACTTCTGCTTTTTGACAGATGCTGGCCTTTCTTGTCTTTCTGGCGTTAAGACTCTGGAGAAGCTATGGCTTGAACATTGCTTCCGCCTCTCTTCAAATTGTATAATAACTGTGTGTGTGAGCTTACCAGTTCTAAGCTATCTCAACCTCAACGGAATCTTCTTTGAAGGCCTGGGGATCGACGAGATAAAGAAGAGCCTACCAAACTGTTGTGTTACAAACTCTTTACCCGATATGAATTCAATGCTCAAATTATAGTTCTAGTTATACTGGAAAATAGAAGGCATTTTAGTCCAGCAATGAGTTATGCTTTCGTACATTGTGCTGCGGTGTGTGTGTGTGTATAATGTGGATAGGGACAACATGGCTTCAAGAAATCAGCAGCCAATTGGGAAATCTTCTCCGACCGGATTTTTTTTCAATTCCCTTGTTGATTTCACTAAAAGTGAGATGAACATTTATATTTCGCAGACTTTAATTATACTTTTATAAAGAATCAAACCTTGTGAGTATTCAGTTGACCCTGGATAATGCTTTTAAGTTAAGTCTTTGAATATTTAACCTTTCATTATGCAGTGCCAACTCTGTTCTTGTAGGTGAAACCCACCAGGCTGGAGCCCCCCCCCCCCCCCCCCATGTACAGTAAAGTCAGCGAGATTAAATATTTGACTCCAATGACTTTATTTTGTTTCTTCTAAAAGAAATTAATGAAATGCTAAATAAAGTACCTGGGTTTTTTGTTTTTTTTTTAGCAACAGAATCCTGCCATATAACCAAAGCCCTAATCTCCTCCCATCATTCCATGCTGTTGCATGTGAAACAGCAAAACTCCCTATACAATGCTTTCACAATGATGGCCAATGAGAGGGAGTGCTCTGATGAATGTGTGGAATCAGCCTCACATCATATAAAAATATATTATTTATTCTTGTGTGATATTCCTATATGTTGTTTAACCCCCATACAATAGCTAGATTTAGCTATTTAGATACCATTGATAGGCTTAAGTAGTTACAGGGGCAGGAGATTTTAACTTCTGCAATGCTGGGTCGGCTAATTTCTCTGTGCATATAGCAACTGGTGGGTGGCTGCATGCACCCACACAAATATACATGCACTATCTACTTACAGGGCGAACACATAGTACCAGGAGCTAGGGTAGGGCAGATGTCAGCACAATAGGGAAGTGAGTGTAGTCATTCTAAGTGACTCATTCTGATTCTCAGATCTCCCCTGCACTCCTTACAAGAGTTTCCCACCCAGAGCCGCAGCAGTAAGTGTCTTGTGGATCTGAGGTGAGGGAGGAGTTTAGGACCCTGCATTCTCCTGCTATATGCTTGTGGTGATATCTGATGTAGTAGGGCACACATGGGTTGAGGGAGTTTGAGTGACAAGATATGCGATCCCTGGAGAAATTCCAAGCTAGAGTGGTTATTGCAAACTACAGGAAAAAGGCAAGTTGTTTAAATTGAAGACTAAAGCCATTCGACACACGAGCAATGTACACTGAAATAATAAAAAAAAAAATCTATGTGAAACGGCACCTTAAAACAAAAACAAAAAAATGCGTTGAATGATAGAATGTCTGTTTGTTTTGCGATCAGTTGCTGAATATTTATAGTGTGTTTTCATATTATAGGAAGAATGAAACTTAGTGTTATGGAAAAAGTTACATTTTTATTCTGCTAAGATTTTTTTTATTTTTTTTTATTTTTTGCAATTCAGGATAGCACTTTTTATCTATCTCATTAATGTTTTGTGGTGCTTTGTGACAGAGGGGATAACTAGTACAGTAACACTTTTTTTTCTTTCAGTGTTTATTCCGATCATTTGGAGATAAATCCAGTAATGTCAATCCTACATAATGTAACTCTCATTATACAATAATAATCGTCTGTTAACGAGCCTCTAGACCACTTGTGCTTCTTTTATAGAATATAGCCTAAGTGAAACATTGAGTGCCCCTAAGATGAGGATAACGGACAGGTACTTTTTAAGGAGTATGCCAATTTAACCTTGGAGACAGCGCCAGCCTCCTAACCATACATTTCGGGCTTACTAAATATAAGGGAAACTAACATTTTAAACGAAGCGAGGGTTAAAAAAAATATATATATTTTCCCTTTAAGGGGAGGTGGCTAATGACTGTTACAAGGCTAAATTAAAATCAAGGGCATTCGTGTAGAGCAGGGTTTACTAATATTGGTGGTATCCTGTCTCTGGGAACATGATGGGCAAGTAGTCCAGACAAAGTGTTGGCTTGTATATTAATATTCCCTGTAAAATTAAGAAACGGCGGGGGCAAGTGGTGGGGAAGCGGGGGGGGGCGGGACAGAAATGCCTAACACAATGGAAACAGGTTATCTAATGTCCGTCACAGATGAGAACCAGTGGGGTTTAGAATGGGGTGGGAGTAGGGTTGCCACCTGGCCGGTATTTTACCGGCAGGCCGGTAAAAAAAATTGGTATCAGGCCGATGTTAAGTCTATGGAGACAGTGCCACGGACGGTATTTTTTTGAAGAAAAGGTGGCAACCCTAGGTGGCGTGAGCTTGAAACTGTTAATGAAAATTGGAAGGGGACATCTGGTTACCCCTCTATAATAGCAGCTGTTTACATAACATGACCAAACGGATTAATTTCTTGACAAATATGAATAAAATAAAGAAATACGAGTGAAAAATGAACCTTCTTCTTGGTCTCTAATGAATCCAAAGGAATTGTAAAGCCTGAAATGACCAAAGAAAAAAAGGTTGAAAGAGACCAGATGAGCAACTATATTATGGAAAGTCCAGAGTTCTCTCCTTTGTACACAATCTGTTATTTATAAATATTATTGTTTCTGTGTCACCCTGATTCCTTTCTGATCCTTTATTGTATGTAGAAAGCTGCTTGGAAGGGTTTTCTAAGTTGGAAATAAATGGCCAAACTGCAAATTTTTATTACCTTTTTGTGAAATCGAATTGTTTTCTATTTTTGGCATAATTAATCCTTACTAATGCTTTTATACACAGAGGTATATATGGTCACAATTGCAAGAAAAACGGTCCATTGTCCGGTTCTATTTAAGTGGGTATATATCTATAAATATACAGTGTGTATGTATATATGTTTGTGTTTATTATTTATATATATATATATATATATATTAGTGGTTTGTGTGTGTACATATGAATTTATTTTTAGATACAAATTAAGTGAGATTAAAATAATATTATGTTAGGCTTTAGACTGGTTTTTGTTTGTATGTTTGTTTTGTTTGGGACTTTGGCTATCTTGTCTCTCCAGAAATGCGGTCCTAATTTAATATACTTTACACTTAAATCTCATAACTTGGTGTTGTGCTGGATAGAGAAATAATATGTGTATTAAAGGCACCCTTTTTTTAAAGTACAGTTAGTTACTCTTTGTCTTGACTAGCTCTTTCAAATCTTGCTAGAAATTTTAGGATGTTTCGAATAGTTAATATTGTAGGAAATATTGGAATATTATCATGAAAAATACAGTGGCCCTAATATAAGGATAATCTGTATGTACTTTTTAAAATCCATGTAATTTTATACCATGGCCAGTAATCTCCCTGCTTCTTTGTGATCTGGTCGGCGACTGTCGATCTCTGCTAACACAAGGAGAGACCCTCCTGTTGCATAATAAAAGGGTCCACTCTATTAATAACCTGTATAAACGAGGCTCTGATTGCTAGTTCAGTTCTCACACTTGAATGTAAACCAAGCCTATACCTTTTAATGATACTGCGAAGCAGGTTAACATAGGAGAAGTGAAAGCGTCTATGGGGCGTCTATTACACCTTCCATTTTTACAAGAAAGCATCACCAGTGCCTATTAAACATAATATAGATGTTTGACTGACCCTTTGGTTATTTGCTGACACCCAGTCTGGATCATCAGTCTATTAATTTATCAGTAGTTCTTCCATTGTCCGGTGTGGACAATACAGCGAAGATGACCGCTGTATTAGTAAAGAAGACGTCCGATGCCATCCATTGTGCATTCCTATTATGACTTCCATTATGTGAATATCTGCAGAAGCATGCTGCGTAATGAGAAGTGTGTGTGTGCGCGCGCATGTGTGCGTGTTAGCCGTATTAAATTATTTTTCACAGTAATGGTGAAGAATGGCTTGGTAGAAAAATGTTTGCTTATTTAGCAGTTCAAAATAAATTTAAATTAATTGAATTCATACAAAAGTATCAATTTATAGAGAAACTGAAAATATGGGCAGTTAAGTTAGGTGGGCCACACAAAGGGAATTGCCATGGTATATATAATATAAGTATTATGTGTACTGCATTTATGGATTTCCAGAAATTTGGGTGGAAAAATATTATGAGAGATGGGGGATGAATTGATTGCAATGTATGTGGATGAAAATCTTGTGGATTTTTGTTTTTTTTATGCATCATTGACATACAAGCTTCATACAAAAAAATGGGTAATACCATCATTTTATGCTCTCTTAACCCCTTTGCTTCCCCCTTATTATTTTCTTATGAACCGGTGACTAGCTTGGAGTTTTAAATGAGAAAAATGATTGCTGTGTGAGAAGGCAATGAAATGTAATATGTTGCCTATCATTTATAAATTTATATTTTATTGTTAGTCCGTTTTCCATCTTTCAATTCAATTTCTGTTGTATATGAACGAAGTCAATAAAATGTAAACACTCCATTACCAGCAAAAACAAAATCTTAATAAATGCAAATGTAATGTTCTTATCTGATGCATAAAATGGTACCATAAACTAGTAACTGGTCATTTTGATGGTAGTTTTTGAAATATTATTAATAAAGCATATTCTGATCTCCAGGTTTGTACAATGAAGTCTTTTTAAAAAAAAAATAATTATATATATATATATATATATATATATATATATACGCTCAGAAGAAAAAAAACATGGATAATGGGTCTGGTATTTAAAAGCTGATTTAAAGAAGGCACTTTTCAAAAAAGAAACCCACATACTGAAATATTGTTAAAGAATAAAAAATAAAAGCACAATTGTAGGTCCTTATTTCCTTGTCCCTGTGTATATTCTAGAATTACATCTTAGTATTATAGAATTAGGTCATAAAATCGTAAAAAAAAGATTCCCTATTTTTATTATTGAATGCTTTATCAACTTTGTGTATATCCGTCCAGCAATTTGACCATAGCGAATCCATAAAATCTTTGAATACAGAATAAGTGTTTTTTGTTTGGCTTTTTGAGGCTTGATAATTTCCTATTAATTAATTAATTCATTGTTCTCTTACAACAGACTTAGATAATCAGCCTAGTTAATTACCTGGTCTGAAATAGATGTATTTTTCCATAATATTCTTTTAATTCTATTCCCACTTTCTTGATGTTGATAGTTTTGTTTTATTATTTATTCTTGTACTTTCTGATGTCTATAGCATAAAATAAAAGGCCAACAAGGTAAACCATATAAACCAGATGCCAAAAAATGCCATCATTAAATCTCCTTGTCCATCTACACATGGAAATATTCATATATGGTCCAGAATTGGGTTGTTATGTGAAACTTTTTTGTAGTTTTGATCTTTTTTATAACTTATTTTTTTTTTTTTTTTTTTACAGTTAAACTCAAAAATCATGTGGCACCTTGTGAGGCACTGGCTTGGAAACGGCTTGCAAGCTCTAAAGATCAAGGGGCTCTTGAATTCAGTGAAGAAGCAGGAGTTCTTAACCCCGGCTATTATTCAGGAGATGAAGAAGCGTTTTCCCTGCCTTGAAAGACTCTACCTGGAGGAAACTAGCCTCCGTTCCCTGAGCTATGAATGTTTTCCTGTCACCTTGAAGACATTGGAGCTTTACCAGTGTGAGATCCCACAGACCTGGTTCACAACAACCCCTTCAAATAACAAAAACCTCCCAAACCTGGAGAATCTGATTATTAGAAATGTTTCTTCATTCTCCAACCACCACTTGGAGACCATATGCAAACAGTCCTCCATGAGGACTCTTTTTCTCTCTGGCACTTGGCGAGTAAATGACGTTGGTATTCAGAAAGCAGTACCTTTCCTAAAAAGTCTGGAACACTTAAAACTCCACGGCTGCAACATTACTGACATCACTCTACACTTAATCGGATGCCATTTAAAGCATCTTCGGACCTTGGCCCTCACCAACTTCCGCTCTTTGACAGATGCTGGCCTTTCCTGTCTTTCCGGTGTTAAGACACTGGAGAAGCTATGGCTCGAATACTGCTTCCGTCTCTCCTCAAACTGTGTAATAGCTGTAGGCGTCAGCTTGCCAGCCTTGAGCTATCTCAACCTGAACGGGATCTTGTTTGAGGGCCAGGGTATAGACGAGATAAAGAAGAGCCTACCAAACTGTAGAATTACAAATTCCTTTCCAGATGTTGATACAATGCTCAAGTTGTAATTAAAAAGAAATAAACATTGACGGCATATGCCATGTCGAACTGCTTCTGTTCCCTCCTAGTGCACTATTCTCAGCTGAAATGATAATAGGAGTGACCTCTAAATGTTTCTGTACTTTTTTTTTTTTATTACTTGTTTCGTTTTCTCTTTTGCAATCTTCAGTTTTTAAAAAGTTCTGCGTAAAGCATTGAATCTGAAGATCCCAAAGCCAATGTACTCTGCGATTACCCTTTCAGCCATGTTTTAAATGTTAATGCCATGCATATACATATGCTTTTTTTTTTTTTTTTCACCTTCATATGAGTATTGATGTCTATTTTTAGTGTATATTTTAAAGTATGTTCAGAAAAATGGTTATATAGTTCCCATCCACCATTTTTGTAAAAAAAAAAAAAATATATTTTTTTAAGGCAGTTTTAACCTTAACCTAAACAGGTGTACAATGAATTATCCGCCTTCTTTGATATAATGAGTGTTAATGACATTTCTTTGCCCCTCAGATCATTCCTAACCTGCTCTACCACATAGAGCTACAATGACTTTGTGCCAGTGTTGCGCCACACTGGGATAATTACCAAGAACAAAGCCCAATATTTTATATTGTAATATAAATATATAGCAAATATTGAAGGGAATAATTAGTAACAAAGTGTGCAAGCAAATTATCTCCTATTGTTTTAATTTCCCCCCCCCCCCCCCCGTTTTTGGGAGTCCTGAAATTCCAGACATAAAGCCATAGGCCTGACAAGTTTGTATCTCACAATGGTAGCATTTGGATTTGTATGAAGGGTTAAAATGGCTACGCTGGACACCTTCGAACATGCTTACTGCAGGGTACATTGTTTTTTTCTGCTAGCGTTTGATGTAAGAAGCCAGTGTAGAGTTGTTGGGTTTAGTTTTTCTATTACTGCCCTATAAATTCTAAGCAACCATTGATACGTGGCAGGAGTTTGGGTGATAGCTTCACACCTTTTGTGCTATGGAGTTTACTCGTAAACTTGTTTGCAGCATTACTTTATTATAGTTTTGTTCTTCATGTACTGCTCAAAGCAGAACGCTTTTATATGCTCCGAGGGGTCCATGTTTAAAATGGATTAGGAGGCAAAAGGTGATCATTGTTGATTGAAATTGCTTACGCCTACCCAGAATCCCTTGGAGTGGTGGTAGCACTGTAAATGTGTGATTCTGTGGGGAAACACAGCCTTCTGCCTTGTCTAGTGTGTGTAGATTTGAGTGTGATAATGCCTCTGCTACCCCCTGAATTTTTACATCACCTTTATTCCATCATTACTTAAATGGCTGCGTCTAGCATAAGAATAGGCAATGTGGTGAAAATCGCTTCAAGCTTTGTATATATAGGCTTAAATCTCGATCAGGGGCTGATTATGTTTAGAATTTTTGAACAGAAAGTCTGATCCAAGATTGTAAACACCCTGTCTGCTCGCTGGTAGAGCTATAATTTAATAAACTTGATACCTTTTTGTTGGAAAGTGCAAGTGGGGTAGGTGACCTGAGTGCTTATTATCCTGAACACTGGGTTAAGAAATCTCTCCTAAAATATGCCATGGAGACCACTGCTGAGGTGAAACGCCATCTTATGAGATTTACATGGCGGGTTTTTGGCTGGGAACCTATAGCTCGGTGGTATAGGTCACATACCTATCTCATAACATACTTTCTCCATGGCTTTCTGGGTTGTGTGGTAACTGTACCAAGTCTGTCCGAGACTGAGGGGTTATAACCGAGCACTCTCCTCTATTTAATAGATTACCTCAGTGGGGTCTTGTGCAAGCTTGACACCTAAGGCTTTATTCTTGATAGAGGGAATAGGAAAATGCAAAATTTAAGGCCATGTTTGTAGCACAGTTGAATTGGGGAGTTTTTCCAACTCGGTTACTTTGGCCTTAAGTGTGCAGTTCCACTGACAATTCCCTCTTTCATGAATAAAACCTCATTAGTTACCAAACAGAGCCTAGATGGAAAGTGTCTATGCATGTCTATATTGTAATGAGACACACTGGTGTATTTATAACTGTGTATAACTTACATCTCAGGGAATGAAGAATGTATTATCAACACAGTCTTGCTTTATGATTCTTAAAGGGACAGTACCACCCAAACCTTGTGTATCTAGAGCATAAAACAAAAAAACGATTGAAAATGATCTATACATTGTGTTTACAAAACTGCATTCAAATGCCTAGATTAGGAGAGAAATGTGTTAGTGGAGGCTCCTGTTTATGACATCACCTGTGGCACGGTATGCAAATGAACTGTATTTCAGCATGAAATTTGGATACCATGCCACAGGTGATGTCATAAACAGGAGAGTCCACAAACACATTTAAAACACATCTTTCTCCTAATTTAGATCATTATAGATCATTTTTTAATTATTTTTCTATGCTCTACATTCACAGTAAAAACAATGTTGAGGGGATCCAGTCCCTTTTAGAAATTTGGTTATACGGTATATTTGTTGGGAGATAATACAGGAGATAATTACATCCAAGGTCTCTAGGCAGAATCTCAACGGCCTTTGATTTTTGCTGGGAAAAAAATCATGATTGTTGTAGTCCTAAGAATTTAAAGCAGTTAAGGCCGGTTGTGATCCATCTCTGTAAACATGAAGGACTTTAAAGGACAAATGCAGGCAAAAATAGAAGATTACCTCAAATGAGAATATAATATAAATAAAAATGCTTTAATGACAACATGCAAATAAAGTACTTTTTTTTTAATTAAGTCCTCTTTGCTCCACGTAGCTCTATCAGGTAACGGACATGTTTAGAATCTTGGGTCAGATTGGTTAGATCTTCATTCGTGACTTTAAGATGTCTGCTTTCTAGACCTATACAGAACAAAGAGTGCTCAATAAAGTATTTTATTTGTATTCCTTCATTAAAGTATTTTAAAATGTCTATAGTTTTTCAATTAAACACAAATTGATTTTTTGTATATAGTTCTTTAAACCTAAATAACTTTTTTTTTTTTGGAGTGTTTTTTTGTTGGGAAGCACCAAGTTATGAAGTATCTTTAACAAATGAATTGATTGTCTGAAAACAATGTTTAGAATTCTAGAAATAGATGATTGTCTACTCTTATAAACTATTCCATTTGTGTGGACAAAATATGAATGCTATTGTTTGGGGAATGAAGGGATTTCTATGGCTTATAATGCCCAATATCTGTTTGCTGTCCTTTTATTTAAAATTTAAAATACAACTTAATTGAATGAATAAACTTCTTCTATAAAAGTCATTAAGATTTTTTTTCTGCCTTACCTACATTGAAAATAAGTGTACAAGGACTAGAAATGCTATGCCGGGAGTACAAGTGGGATTTTTTTTTTTTAGAAATTGTTTTATCCTGCAGAATACATTGAGGATTCTTTTTAAAGTACAGGTTGAGTACCCATTATCTGAAATGCTTGGGACCAGCAACATTTCGGATAACAGATACTTTCGGTTTAATAGATGTTCTGCATTACTTAGTCCCTCCCTCCCTCATTTCCATGAGTGCTTGCTTAAAAAGTACAGCGCCCAGGAAGGTAAAACAAGAGATTCAAAACGGGGCTTCAAGAAAGAGCGTGTCCCTTATCTGGACTGACCCTTATCCAGAAAGAAAAATTCCGAATTCCTATGTATTCAAGGAAGCATAAAGTCTGTCCATCTAGTCTCCACAGAACAGCGTAATGCAGATAAATAGAAGAAAATGTAAGTGAATGAAACCAGCTCAAATAGCGGACTTGTAGAAGTAAGAGAGCCTGCCCAAGTGCATTCAGGAGCAGCTCACAAGTACAGAGCAGGCGTTGCCGTGGCCAGACTTGTCTCGTGTATAGAGGCAGTCAAGATTCAAAATGGATGGCAAGTCTTAACTCATCTCAAGGAGCACCGAAACCACTTTTTGGCTTTCTTGGCCATGTCGGGGAGTCATGACTGATGTCCCTGTAGGTACATTCAGCGATGGACCCTTCTCTGGACACACCTTATGTGGCTCATTGTAAGAAAAGTAAAAAAAAATATATATATATATATATATATATATATAATTTTCCCATTCTTTTTTTATTTCAATTCCAATATCAAGTACACAAATAGCAACATCTTTTACATTTCCATATTCATTTAACACGTAGATAATGACAAACATATACAACATAGTTTACACAAAATAAATAATAAAATAATAAATAATAAAATAAAAAAGCTAGATTTAGCTAATCGTATATTCCGATCCTATTTAAGGACAGTTGGGTCCTATTCTGATTTAAACTTTCTGTATCCAATTAGCTAAATGACAAAATGTAAATTCCTCATTATTTTGACACATATCCTCTGCTATTCCCTTTTCTTCCAGGTTTAATAGAGCTCTCTTAGCTGGTATGTCCCAATTTATTTTCAGGAGATTTTTTTTTATTCTCTGAATTATCTATTCCAGAAAGTTTTTATCATTGGGTAGTTACAGTAAACATATAAAATCTGCTGATTATTATTACACACACACACACACACACACACACACACACATTTTTATCATTGGGTAGTTACAGTAAACATATAAAATTTGCTGATTATTATTACACACACACACATCTCCAGCAGTTACTTTGCAAACCAGGAAACATCCTCTTGAGTCTAGTACATACTTAGCATCTGTTTTAGTACTTAGTAGTGTGTTCAATCTCTATGTCTGTTCTCTCCCCCAGTGAGGTACTTTAAATGGTCCAAACACAGGGTTATAAGTTATTGAAACTATCAACAAATTACAAATCACAACAAAACTCCAGCACTAGACAGATACCCAGCTAAATCTACCAAATCCTCATCAACCCAGCCTACCTATATTGACATGTCTTTAAAATTATGTTCTAGGCTGTAACAATCCAATTCAGCAAAGGCAATCCTCATTACTAAACCACACAAAGACCCCCCTCACATTAGTGGCAATAGACGTGGCATAGCATACTAAAATTTCAGTTCTGTGGACAGCCATTACTAAACTTAATTTGAAAACGTTATCCCATGACCAGAATTGTAGTAAACAGACTGGACTCCGATCCAGTTCATATGAATACTCCCCTTCTTTCCCTTACTATTTAATATGGCACTACATCCTGTCATTAAACTGCTTAATTGTAGGGAATCGGTATTGGGGATACTGTGATAAAGGTCTCCACATTTCCAATTGATTATTTTGCTTTTCAAAACTAGAGATGGGAAGATCTGGGATAAACTGGAAAAGTTGGGGAGAAACTTTTTTTCCCGTTTGTTTTTTCATAAAGCCCTATATTTTTGGAAAAAATAGAAAACAAGTATACAGTGTGGATAATGGTCTTTTATAATGATAGATAATAGGATTATGACCTGGTATTCAAACTATATAACATGAAGACCTTCATAAAAGACTTCTGAGACGTTATGTAAAGTCTCAAAACATTAGAAGTTCTCTCATGTGAAGATAAACAAATACAGTTCAAAATCCTGAGAAATAAGAGCAATATGCATTTCTGACCCTAGGGGCTCTGCAGATTAAAAGGTTTCGGTTTAGTTTGGTTGTGGCCATCTCCATTGGTATACAGTAGTTGATGGTTTCTGTCCTCTCAATTAGGCCTTAATTGACAGGCAAGAGGTTACATTTGTTTTGGGTTTTTTTTTTTTTTGCATCTGAGGGATTACCTGTTCTTATGTATAGTTGAAATATTCAATTTGTAAAAAATAAAATACTTTTTATTTCAAGCTTAAGACTTGTGTATATATACTGCATTTCATGTTCCCATGACAGTTCCATGGATGCTTGAAACATTCGAAAGACGGGCTTCCAAATTAACCCACACAAAACCGTAGTTATGGATTACCATCTGGGTAAAAGACCAAGCCATCTCCCAGATTAGTGATTTTCTGGGTGCAAGACTCCTTCGATCATTGGGGAGTAAAAATTCCCTAATACCAGCATACCCTATACCAAATAAATATACATCCTGTCAGAAAAATCACTACTGACCAACGCCACCATATTGTCGGCACATTGCATTGTGGGAATTTTTATACAGAGCCCCCACTGTGTTATGGGGCTTAGAGATTCAGATACCTGACACAAATGATCTGAACCAGCAGCCATTTTATGTCATTTATATATTTTTTTAGGCATCGGGGGGGTAGTTACCTTGACAGCCTGCATCAAGTTGTGCACGACCGAGAAAAGAGCCATATTACCTCACCACCTACTGGAGTTTTAGATTTTATGTCATTGTTTTTGTTCATGTGCAGAGATAACCTCATTATGGAACATGGTGATGTCATTTTGCAAAAGTTCTTAAATGTTCCCTAGCCTGCTTAGCTCCTGAGCTGGCGTTGCCAGCCATACCTAGGGTTGCCACCTTTTCTTAAAAAAAAAAAAAAAAAATACCAGATTTGGTACTTTCTCCATAGACTTAACATTGGCCTGATGCCAATCATTTGCCAGCCTGCCGGTAAAATACCGGCCAGGTGGCAACCCTAGGCATACCAAGGGGGAAACCTATTACAACAATTGTAAATTATTACAAAATAAATCCTAGCTATTGCTAGGAAAAAAAACATTCTACATCATGTGGAAAAAGTCTCTGATAATGATGGTGCTACAGCAAGATAAAGCCAAAGACATACAGCTGCTCATAGGCACTAGATGGCAAACCACTCACCACCTAATAAACTGAATACAAAAAGAAGTGCTAAAAAAGTGATAAAAGAAAATGAGAGTAAATAGGAAAAAGAAATAGAAATATTACACAAAGTATCCTTATACTGGGTGGCAACCCTAGGTCTGCCAAACTACAGGAAAATAGATTTATTGTTTTTATAACCCAATACTGCATATTTTATTTATCATCTTGTAGCCATTATAGAATCATATTCCTTTCCTTTTTCAAATAATTTATTCACCAACTTTTTTGTGTGTGGATATTCTGTTAACTCGCCAATTCTTTGTTTACGAGAAATGATTAATTAGTTCATGTTTCCCCTCACATGAGCAGATTCCCAGCTTCAGACCGATATTCCCAGTCATTCATAGCTGTGCATAATTCTTCATTGTTTTACACATTTTACTACAGGGTTTAAACAGATTATCACACACAATGGGAAACATAATTACATTTGAAAACCACCAGGGTTTGCGACTAATCAGAGAAAACGGAGAACAAACAGAGTGATATAGCTCTTGGAACAGAACACACTGGATCCACTGGGTACTGTGACACTCCCTAGCAATGTAAGCAAAAGCAAATCTAAAGAAATGATAACTTGAGCAGAAAAAAGGTTCCCAAAGGATTCTCTGCATGTATTTGGATGCAAAACAAAAGCCTTATAATGCACATGCTAAACACTGCCAGATCCATCAAACTTAGTAAGAAATATAGAAACATAGAATGTGTCGGCAGATAAGAAGCATTCGGTCCATCTAGTCTGCCCAATTTTTTTTTATGAGTACTTTTATTAGTCCCCAGTTCCCGGTCTTATAGCTAGGATAGCCTTGTGTCTATCCCACGCATGCTTAAAATCCTTTAAAGGGTAAAGACCTCAGTTTCGCAATACTTAAAAAAAATACTCCGTCAGTTTAGTGATACGTTATAAGGAATGACATGTTTAGCACTTGTTGTTAGAGGTTATTTGGCTTATCTGGACGAATTTTAAGGAAGAATTTCAATGAGTCTTATTATATTTCATAAGAATTTGGATGATGAAATGTTATTACAAATAAAAACTGTGAAATGTGCAGCAGGGTTGTGCTCTGAAAAAAAAATGCACGCACATCATTTTTTGTGTCCTCAGTCATTTCCTTTCCATCTGGCCCTTCTATCGCTGTGAGTATAACATCTGGCCATTAAGGAAGTAACAAACTAGCCTGAAACATGGACTCCGACTTCAACATTAGCTGTGAGAGACTTGATGGCAGCCAGGAGTACTCAGGTAATTCTCTCTTTATTAACTGTACAATATAAAGAGCCCAGAATCCTCAAGCAAGTCTATATATCAGGAAAGAATTTGATGTACCGTATTTGTTCGATTATAAGACGACCCTGATTATAAGACGACCCCCCAAACTTTGTATATTCCTTTAGGAAAAAAACTAAAAGCCTGAATATAAGACTACCCTATAGGAAAAAAAAAGTTTAACTTGTATATATGTAAATTGCTTTTTAATATGTAATAAAAAATTGATATTATACAAATGTATTTCTTGTTTTTATTTCCTTGCGGCCTCTCTCCCTCCCCCCTCCAGTGTAGTCTCTCTCTCTATCTCCCCCCTCCCTCCCCTAGTCTCTCTCTCTCTCCCCCCTCTCTCTCTCTCTATCCCCCCTCTCTCTCTCTCTCTCTATATATCCCCTCTCTCTCTCTATCCCCCCCTCTCTCTCTCTCTATCCCCCCCCCTCTCTCTCTCTACCCCCTCTCTCTCTCTCTATACCCCCCTCTATCTCTCTATACCCCCCCTCTCTCTCTATCCCCCCCCTCTTTCTATCCCCCCCCTCTCTCTATCCCCCCCCCTCTCTCTCTATCCCCCCCCTCTCTCTCTATCCCCCCCCTCTCTCTCTCTCTATCCCCCCCCTCTCTCTCTACCCCCTCTCTCTATCTCCCCCTCTCTCTCTCTCTATACCCCCCTCTCTCTCTCTCTCCCCCCTCTCTCTCTCTATACCCCCCCTCTCTCTCTCTATCCCCCCTCTCTCTCTATCCCCCCCCTCTTTCTATCCCCCCCCCTCTCTCTCTATCCCCCCCCTCTCTCTCTATCCCCCCCCCCTCTCTCTCTCCCTATCTCCCCCCTTTCCCTGGTGGCTAGTGGGGGCAGCTGTGGGATGTCTGCACTATACGTGCAGATATCCTCCATGCTGCCCGACACCTCCGTCTATTATGACGGACAGCTGGTCCGTCATAATAGACGGAGGTGTCGGGCAGCATGGAGGATATCTGCACGTATAGTGCAGACATCCCCCAGCTGCCCGCTTTTCCCTGGTGTCTAGTGGGGCAGCAGAGGAAGTCTGCGCGATGAGCGCAGACCTCCCCTGCTGCCGCCCGGCACGCTCGCCGGGACTTCTATGACGAAAGCGGAAGTACCCGGCTTCTTCACAGAAGCCCCGGCGGTCGTGCCGGGCAGAAGCAGGGGAGTCTGCGCTCGTTGCGCAGATATCCCCTGCTGCTAGAGAGGGGGATCCAGGTCCCCTGCAGCTCTGCTGGGGACCTGGATCCCAGTCTTATAGTCTGACCTCAATTTGAGGTCAGATTATAAGACGACCTCGAATGTAAGACGAGGGGGATTTTTCAGAGCATTTGCTCTGAAAAAAACCTCGTCTTATATTCGAGCAAATACGGTAAATTCAAGTAAATGCCTAAATTAAGGGGGAAAATATGTTATAAATACGTCTCCTGTATATGAGATCACCTGTGGCTTACATAGGAGACTCCAAATACATATTTAATACACATTTTGTTCTCCTAATTTAGGCATTTGCTTGGAATTTTTCACTTTTGAGAGATTAATAGAAAGCACTTAATGGTATTGGATTTAATGTTATATTCAACTCCTCCCCCCTTTGGTCATGAGCTGTCTAATTGCATACATGCCAAGATCCAGGGTCCTTCGAGGGGGTGAAATCATCTTTTCTTCGTTTGGGGGAACAGACTTTTCTAATGCTAGAGAATAGATTGAGTATTAACATGGGAATATTGTGGCACAGAGATTGTCCCCCTTCTCCGTAGGCCCCCATAATGAACATGGCCAGTGCCAATAAGAAGACAAGAGTCCCGATAATGACCGGGTGATCCTGCAGGAAGATGGGTAGAACCGACGGATTTGGGCAGGGAGTAGGATTTTCCATACAGCCCATATTTTGCCCACAGGCCAGTAAAGCATTGGCACAAAGCCAATGTTAAGCCTATGGAGACAGTAACAAATGCCAGTGCCTGGAAAGGATATGGTAGTGAGCCAAACAAGAAGCTGTGAAACTGTATCTTCCGGGACTGACCCAACAAATGACACAATAGGCATGAATGGAGCTACATGCCATCAAAACGTGTAGCTGACAGCTCTGTAAGTCAAGCATTGCCTACCCTTTTAAACCACAGGGTTGGTAGACACTACCTGAGTCCAGATTCTATTGAAGGGAATTTCAGGAGGTACAATTGGGATAGGACTTGTCGGTAGTAATTTAGATTGAAAAAAAAAAGACCTAAGTCCATCAACTTCAACCCTTCTATCAATCATTTCAGAAGTCTCCTATTGGCTTTTGGAAGCGAGGCCTTCTGGGCTGGTATTTTATGATGAGTCGCTCTGCTGGTGAGCAGACTCATTAGAGATAGGGGCGCATAGTAATTACTTTATTTTTGCACTGGAGGAGGAGAAAAAAAGACGACACAGTGTATACCTAGTCCGGATACTGCAGAGTGTGATGTTTGCTGCCAGGGCTCCAGTTCTGTATCCGGACCACGCTGTAAAGACAGTGTCTCCTCTATCTGTGACGTCCAGTTTATAAAAAGTGCCATTTTACCCCATATGCTAGTCCCCATTTACCATTTTCTTTATTTTAGATTCCCTTCTTGCTGTTTGAATTTATTTTTCTTTCCTCGTTTCATCTCAGTGGCCCTTTGTGCTGCACTTTCATTAATATATGATGATGAGGGTGAACTCTGTAGTACAGCGGCGGGGAGCCTGTTCTTTCAGCTAAGAGGCTGCAAGGTGAGTATGGGAAGTGTAGTCCTGTCCGGTGGCGCACAGGTTCCCCACCCCTGCTGTACTAGGATACACAGGGCCACCCCAGATGTGGCACCAGTGCCATAGGTTTGAAATCACTGGACTACACTGTCTGAAAGATAATCCTTTGCTAATGCCTCTATATCTATGCACTCATTTTTCCTGAAGGCTTTTTTTTATTTGAAATGATGTTTTCCTTAGTATGTTTTATTTCTTTTGTCTTTTGATTCCAGGCCGAACAGGGTCCTTTTTCGAACACAAACGCGTTGGCTTTCTATACGGTCTCCTCGGACTCTCCTATGTTCTTATTGGGGCTCTCTTCATAATTGTCTTGTCCAGGTGTTAGTATTCAATAATTTCTTTTATGTTTGTATGAACTAAAAACAACTATTACAAGCTTACATGCCCCGTACCTGCATATTTAAACAAAATATAAATGATTATATAAATAAATAGCTCAATGCACAAGGGACCCCTAACGATATACAAATATATACAATTCATGAAAGATCAGCTAAACAAAGGAACATTGTTTTTAATGCATGTAGAAAAATATTGAAAATGATCTATTCATTGGAGAAAAATGTGTTTTAAATGTATCTGTGGAGTCTCCTACTTATTACATCACTTGTGGCATGGTATGCAAATTACACATTTCCCATTCAAAAGCAGTTATTTTATTGTGCCACCGGTGATGTGATAAGCAGTGGTGTCCCGAGGAGGGGTGCTGCCTGCATCCCCCCGCACCGCTTTGCGCTGCTGTACTTTTTTTTTTCTGGCAGCCGCATCCGCTGGATTCGGCTGCCGGGAAAAAAAAGTAAAAAAAAAAAAATCCCTGCGACCGAATGTGACGTTATATCCATCCGGTGTCTGTGTTTCCTACCTCCGTGTTGGAGGGAAGACTGCACGGAGGAGGTGTCCGTCCGGGGACACGGAGCATCAGCCAGGCGGTAAGTACTGGGGAAGGGGGGAGGAGGGGGGAAGAAAACGAGCACTGTATCCACACAATATTAGTGGCTGGCACAATAATACAGACATTTGAATGGCATAATATTACAGGCATTTGAATGGCACAATAATACAGGCATTTGAAAGGCACATTATTACAGGCATTTGAATGGCATAATATTACAGGCATCGGAATGGCACAATATTACAGGTATTTGAATGGCACAATAATACAGGCATTTGAATGGCACAATAATACAGGCATTTGAATGGCACAATATTACAGGCATTTGAATGGCATAATAATACAGGTATCTGAATGCCATAATAATACAGGCATTTGACTGGCACAATGTTAGAGGCATTTGAATGGCACAATAATACAGGCATCTAAATGGCACACTATTACAGACATTTGAATGGCACAATAATATAGGCATCTGAATGGCACAATGCCATTACTAAGGAACCTGTTTGGCATGGTATTGGAGGAAATCAAGTGGGGGGGGGGGGTGACCCCATGAGTTACCGCACAGGGTGAAACCAACCATAGTGACGCCTCTGGTGATAAGCATGAGACATAACTGACATTTAAAACACATTTAATTTATGCATTTGCTTGAAATTTTATTAACACAATGTATAGATCATTTTCAATAATTTTTTTATGCTCTACGTGGACAGTAAAAACAATATTTTTGGTGATACAGTCTCTTTAAAGGAACTGGAGCTTGCTTCTGTACATAGCAATGCTCTGTGCATTACTTATTTGTTCACTATTAACTCATTTTACAAATTAATAGCAATCTAGTAATTAAACAAGGACAATAAATATGGTAAGATAACAAGTTATGAATGTTTTGATTCCTTCATATCTGTCCCTTAAAGGGCTAGCTACTTTAATTATGTTTTACCTGTTTGAGAAGAACTAGCTTGCTGCTAAGCGCAGAGGTTGTTAATCATTTGCTCAACCACTGGACTCTAATGTTTTGTAATTCTCTAGCAACGACACCTGGAACGCCTTGGACAGAAAGACAAAGTGAGCTGAGCAACTTGGAAAATTATGGTAAGAGTTACTGGAGCTGCGGCATGTTATGGACTGGAATTCCTGTAAAGGAATGGGTCACTCCTGATCAGGCCCACCATCAGGGGGTGACGGGCGATACTGGCGTCCTGGGCCCAGCGGGCACAGGTCACGCCAGAACAAATAAATAAATTATCCTCTGTTTAGCCAGTCCGCGGCTGTGAGGGAAGCATTCTGCGCTCCCCTCCAGCCACGCGGCTTCAATAAAGTTTGTTAAAAATAATACTGGCATATTAAATGGCAAAAGAATGGCATATTGAGGGGCAAAATACTGGCATATTAAATGGCAAAATAATGGAATATTGAGGGGCAAAATACTGGCATATTGAGGGGCAAAATATTGGCATATTAAATGGCAAAATAATGGCATAATGTGTGGCTAAATACTGGCATATTGACTGGCAATATACTACTGGCATATTGACCAACTGCTCCGAACCACCCTCCATATTACATTAGACTGGGATAACATGCTTGTGAGGGTAGGTGGGGCAAGTGGGAGTTATTGTCGGGGGGGGGGGGGAGCATAGGGAGCCCAGGAAATTTGTTCAGTAAGGGGCCCTGCAATTCCTGGTGGCGGCCCTTCTCCTGATATGTGCTGCATGTATCAAAATAAGGTGTTGATCCATGTTGGGCCTGGCTCGCAATCTTTGTTCGCTCTGTTCGAGTTCATTCTAAAGGTGTTTGGTCGGTTGAGATCAGGGCTCTGTGTGGGCCATGTCTTTGTGGACCTTGATTTGTGCACTGGGGCAGAGTCATGCTGGAATAGAAAAGGTCCTTCTCCAAACTGTGACAGAGACATTCTGACATTATATGTATATATGTTTATAGCGAAATAGTTTTAATTGTTCATTTATACTTATATTAACTTTATAGTACTATATATTTAAAAATGTTATGACTCACCCCAGCACCCAGAATTTACTCCAGCACACAGACTGCACCCAATACTTATCCCAGCACACATATTGCACTCACAGGATGTGTCTCAGCACCCAGATTGCACTCACATGACTTACCCCAGCACACAGATTGCACTCACATGACTTACCCCAGCACCCAGAATTGATAAGACCTTACATCTTCACAATGGGGTGCAGATATGTAGGAGATGATAAAAAAAACACAGAACATAGTGTAATACTGTATGACCAGACTAAATATATTGGTGAGGGTAATTATTGCACTTACATCTCTGCAGATCTTAACATTGCCCATCAAATAAAGTTTCTTTAATTTCTCTTATCTAAAAAAAAATAAAAAAAAGTGTAACACAACAATGACACAGTATCATGAAATTAAATGGTATAGATGAAGTATTGTAACATATTTTAGGCACACCACGTGTGCAAAAGTGCAGTATAAATGGATTCCAATAAAATGGATGGATTCCAAAAAAGAAAAGTCCTACTGAGTCTCATCTCAACTCTGGGACACTGGAGAATGATTCCAACTCATCTGCAGTAGCAATGACATTCACCCTTCTAAGCTACTCCTCCCAGCAAATATACTTTGGCAATATGCATTACCTTACGGTAAATAATAATAATAATAATGATGATTAGCTGTCTAAACTTAAAAATGTGTTCTCTTGCAGTGGCTGATCTCACTCTGAAACTGAGCAAGTTTGAAAAAACTTTAGAGGAATATGGTATGGTAATATCCTCTCATGTACAATTCAATCCAGAGCACACACACAGTACAGCATGTAGCCCGCCCCTGATGTGTGGCCTGATCTGCAAATTAAATGTTTCCCACTAGAAGTACTTAATTTTCTAATGGTGATGCATAAAACATTTATTCATGTATATTAAAGTTAAATAATTACACAAATGTATGCATTTATTACAACTGTAATAGCTGTATTCTAAATGTGTTTAATTTACTCTCAAATATCGGCTTTGCAGCTTCTACTGATCCTCCCACTCAGCTCTTAGCATTTAATTGGAGTCTGGGAGGAAAATAAAGCATCATTTTAAAGCAAAGCAAAGCTATCAAATGATAAATGATATGATCAAAATAATGGTATGGAACAAAAGCTATTTTTATCTCTCTCTTCTCTCTCTCTCACTCTCTCTCTCTCTCTCTCTCTCTCTCTCCTCTCCCCTCTCTCTCTCTCTCTCTCTCTCTCTCACTCTCTCTCTCCTCTCCTCTCCCCTCTCTCCTCTCTCTCTCTCTCTCTCTCCTCTCTCCTCTCCTCTCCCCTCTCTCCTCTCATTTGAGGAAAATTACAGCTAAACACAAAAACATAAACACCACAAAAATATTAATACAGCCATTATCCACAATATTCTTTCTTCAAAAAGTCTGGTCATGGAGGGGTCAAGCCTACTCAATTGGAAAACTTGGAATTTTGGAAAGAGCCATGCATTTCAATATAATGTGTTTCTTTTCCTAGGTGCAGGATGTGGCCCCGAATGGACAAAATTCAATGGCAGCTGCTATTTCTTCTCTGAAAAAAAATTTAACTGGATGAAGGCCAGAAGTTTATGCTTAGGGATGGAAAGCGATCTAGTTGTTATTGACAGTCAGATGGAGCAAGTAAGTTGTTCAGGGTTGGAAGTCTGGCTAGGCCCAAAAGAAGTTATCAAGACTGTAACACACTTCAGTTTAAGGAAAAAAATGTGCACAGCGCTTAATAAAAAGAAAATAATTATAACATATATGTGATGTGTCAAAACAAAATATATAATATGTTTAACCAAGTTAGAAAACAGTTTATTATATAGTAACCAGTAGACATGTGCAAAACTAAAATTTTCGTTTCGTTTTCGTCCATTCGGACGAAAATGTTATTTATTTCGTCTAAAACGAATTTCGTTCATTAGTGCATTCGTTTCAGACGAAATTCGTTCATTATTTTCGTTTCGTTAATTTTTTTCGTTCGTTTTATAGAATACAATGTAATACTATTGGCTTTCTATAAACCGAACGAGAGCCCCATTCATAAGAAATTCTTATGAATGGGGCTCTCGTTCGGTTCATAGAAAGGCAATAGTATTAATTGTATTCTATAAGCCGAAAGTCTATAAACCGAACGACTTTCGGTTTATAGACTTTCGGCTTATGGAATACATGTAATCCTATTGCTATTCTATAAACCGAACGACTTTCGGTTTATAGAATAGCCATAGGTTTACATGTATTACATAAGCCGAAAGTCTATAAACCGAAAGTCGTTCGGTTTATAGGCTGTCGGCATTTAACTAATAAGAGACAGAGTCTCCATTCATAAAATTATGAATGGAGACTTTGTCTCCGTGTAGTAAAATGCTGACAGCCTATAAACCGAACGTTCGGTTTATAGGCTGTGGGCATTTTACTACACGGAGACAAAGTCTCCATTCATAATTTTATGAATGGAGACTCTGTCTCCGTGTAGTAAAATGCCGACAGCCTATAAACCGAACGTTCGGTTTATAGACTTTCGGCTTATGCAATACATGTAATCCTATGGCTATTCTATAAACCGAAAGTCGTTCGGTTTATAGAATAGCAATAGGAATACATGTATTCCATAAGCCGACAGCCTATAAACCGAACGTTCGGTTTATAGGCTGTCGGCATTTTACTACACGGAGACAGAGTCTCCATTCATAAAATTATGAATGGAGACTTTGTCTCCGTGTAGTAAAATGCCGACAGCCTATAAACCGAACGTTCGGTTTATAGGCTGTGGGCATTTTACTACACGGAGACAAAGTCTCCATTCATAATTTTATGAATGGAGACTCTGTCTCCGTGTAGTAAAATGCCGACAGCCTATAAACCGAACGTTCGGTTTATAGGCTGTCGGCTTATGGAATACATGTATTCCTATTGCTATTCTATAAACCGAACGACTTTCGGTTTATAGAATAGCCAGCCATAGGATTACATGTATTGCATAAGCCGAAAGTCTATAAACCGAAAGTCGTTCGGTTTATAGGCTGTCGGCATTTAACTATACAGAGACAGAGTCTCCATTCATAAAATTATGAATGGAGACTTTGTCTCCGTGTAGTAAAATGCCGAAAGCCTATAAACCGAACGATCCGTTTATAGACTTTCGGCTTATATAATACATGTAATCCTATGGCTATTCTATAAACCGAACGTTCGGTTTATAGAATAGCAATAGGAATACATGTATTCCATAAGCCGACAGCCTATAAACCGAACGTTCGGTTTATAGGCTGTGGGCATTTTACTACACGGAGACAAAGTCTCCATTCATAATTTTATGAATGGAGACTCTGTCTCCGTATAGTTAAATGCCGGCTTTTAACTATACGGAGACAAAGTCTCCATTTATAATTTTATGAATGGAGACTCTGTCTCCGTATAGTTAAATGCCGGTGTTCTGACAAATTTCTGGAGCAAATTCTCCTGCGCAATCGCAGGAGAATTTGCTCACTGCGCATGAGCATAAAGTTACAGCTGATAACTCAGCTGTAACTTTGTGACCACCGCGCATGCGCCAGCTGCGCAACCCACCTCCCGCCCCCTCACACCCCCTGCACACCCCTTCTTACCAGATCATCGACCACAGCGATACACAGCGCATGCGCACGCCTATCCAGCCGTTTGGGAATGTGCGCGTCCGTTGTTGTGTTCTTAAGGTGGTAAGTAACATGGGGCATCGGGACATAAGGGGGCAAGCATCCTGGTGAGGGCTGCTTCATCTTGATGGGATTTGTGATCCTCCTGCTGCATCAATAATACAGCAGGAGGATCACAAATCCCATCAAGATGAGGCAGCCCTCACCAGGATGCTTGCCCCCTTATGTCCCGACGCCCCGTGTTACTTACCACCTTAAGAACACAACAACGGACGCGCGCATTCCCAAACGGCTGGATAGGCGTGCGCATGCGCTGTGTATCGCTGTGGTCGATGATCTGGTAAGAAGGGGTGTGCGGCGGGTGTGAGGGGGGCGGGAGGTGGGTTGCGCAGCTGTCTCATGCACGGTGGTCACAAAGTTACAGCTGAGTTATCAGCTGTAACTTTATGCGCATGCGCAGTGAGCAAATTCTCCTGCGATTGCGCAGGAGAATTTGCTCCAGAAATTTGTCAGAACACCGGCTTTTAACTATACGGAGACAAAGTCTCCATTTATAATTTTATGAATGGAGACTCTGTCTCCGTATAGTTAAATGCCCACAGCCTATAAACCGAACGTTCGGTTTATAGGCTGTCGGCTTTTAACTATACGTTTGTCTCCATTCATAAATTTAAGAATGGAGACTCTGTCTCCGTATAGTTAAATGCTATTGTATTCTATAAACCGACTCTATTTCGGCTTATAGAATGCAATAGTACTACGAATGGACGAATGAACGAATGATTTTCCTTTATTAACCATTCGTTCATTCGGCTTTAGTTAGCTTAGCATTTTCGTTCTTCGTTTTTGGGGCGAATGGACGAAAATGCAATTTTCGGACGAAAATGCATTCATCCGAAAACGAATGCACAGGTCTAGTATATATTCACATGTAAATTGCTTTTTTAATAAAAAATTATGATATAAAAAAATCTTGTTTTTATTTCCTTTTATGTGACAATGCTGCCTCTCTCTTTCCCTTGCCCCCAGATTTGTCGCTCTCCCCCCCTTAGTGTTGTCTCTCTCTCACCCTCCCTTTGGCTCCCCCCTCGCTCCCCTTGTGTCTGTCTCTTCCCCCCTTCCCTCCCCTTGTTTCTCTCCGCCCCCCCCCCCCTTGTTATTCTGTCCCCCCCTCACCTGTTTCTTGCTCCCTGGTGGCTAGTTAGGGGGTGCAGCCGGGGGATGTATGCACTATACATAATAGACGGAAGTGTCGGGCAGCATGGAGGTTGTCTGCACGATTCGTGCAGACATCCCCCAGCTGCCCGATTCTCCCTGGTGGCTAGCGAGGCAGCGGTGGATGTCTGCGCGATGAGCGAGACCTCCCCTGCTGCCGCCCGGAACGACAGCCAGGACTTTTATGAGGAAGCCGGAAGTACCCAGCTTCATCATAGAAGTCCCGGCGGTCATGCCGGGCGGCAGCAGGAGAGGTCTCGCTCATCGCGCAGACATCCTCCGCTCCCTCGCTAGCCACCAGGGAGAATCGGGCAGCTGGGGGATGTCTGCAAGAAACAGGTGAGGGGGGGACAGAATAACAAGGGGGGGGGGGGCAGAGAGAAACAAGGGGGGGGGGCAGAGAGAAACAAGGGGAGGGAAGGGGGGAAGAGACAGACACAAGGGGAGCGAGGGGGGAGCCAAAGGGAGGGTGAGAGAGAGACAACACTAAGGGGGGGAGAGCGACAAATCTGGGGGCAAGGGAAAGAGAGAGGCAGCATTGTCACATAAAAGGAAATAAAAACAAGATTTTTTTATATCATCATTTTTTATTTAAAAAGCAATTTACATGTGAATATATACTAGACATGTGCATTCGTTTTCGTCCGAAAATTGCATTTTCGTCCATTCGCCCGAAAAACGAAGAACGAAAATGCTAAGCTAACTAAAGCCGAATGAACGAATGGTTAATAAAGGAAAATCATTCGTTCATTCGTCCATTCGTAGTACTATTGCATTCTATAAGCCGAAATAGAGTCGGTTTATAGAATACAATAGCATTTAACTATACGGAGACAGAGTCTCCATTCATAAAATTATAAATGGAGACTTTGTCTCCGTATAGTTAAAAGCCGGCATTTAACTATACGGAGACAGAGTCTCCATTCATAAAATTATGAATGGAGACTTTGTCTCCGTGTAGTAAAATGCCCACAGCCTATAAACCGAACGTTCGGTTTATAGGCTGTCGGCTTATGGAATACATGTATTCCTATTGCTATTCTATAAACCGAACTTTCGGTTTATAGAATAGCCATAGGATTACATGTATTACATAAGCCGAAAGTCTATAAACCGATCGTTCGGTTTATAGACTTTCGGCATTTTACTACACGGAGACAAAGTCTCCATTCATAATTTTATGAATGGAGACTCTGTCTCTGTATAGTTAAATGCCGACAGCCTATAAACCGAACGACTTTCGGTTTATAGACTTTCGGCTTATGTACTACATGTAATCCTATGGCTATTCTATAAACCGAAAGTCGTTCGGTTTATAGTTTAGCAATAGCATTACATGTATTCTATAAACCGAACGTCGTTCGTTTTAAAGACTTGCGGCTTATAGAATACTATTGGCTTTCTATAAACCGAACTAGAGTCGAGTCCCCATTCATAAGAAATTCTTTTCAAATAATTTTTATTGATTTTTAACAACAGTAAATCAGGGGTTGGTGAGGGAAGGGGAACATGGAAATGGGGGAGGGGTAACCATCCATTTTAACAATGAACAATATGAAACATTTGGCAAAGAAAGTATTTGTACACCAGTACGATGTTGCAAAAACAAGAAAAAAGAAAGGGGTTATCACAAACGGTAAAACTTTTTAATGCTATCTTCCCAGACATCCCATTTATCTTTTAACGTTGGAAAATTATGCATAGTTGCCCTGTGGGAGAGCTCGTGCGCCTTATTTTCAAGAATCAAATTGAAAACCTCTCTAAGAGATGGCAATAGCTGTGATTTCCAATATCGAGGGAGACAGGACGAGGCAGCGATCAGGATGTGTCCTATAATTATTTTGTCTATTTTCTTGACGGATGACGGGAAACATTTAAACAAGGCCAATTCTGACGTTAAAGTGCTGATGGTACTGTCCACTTTGATAATTAAGTCATGTATTAGCTTCCAATATTTGGTCAATTTAGGACAGAACCACCAGATATGGGCCATGTTACCCAAACCTCCGCAATCTCTCCAACACCGGTCAGAAAAAGTATTGTTCATGTTATGGAGTTTTGACGGAGCCAGGTACCAACGATACAAAATTTTGTAGTGATTCTCAAAGTGGTTGGTACAATATGAGACACCTTTCAGAGCTGTAAGAAAAGTGAACCACTCTTCAAGTTTGTATTGAGTACCCAGCTCCGCCTCCCATGACAGCATGTGTTTTAATTTAACTAGGGGCTTGGAATTGTGAAGAGAGTAACATAACGAAATCATACCTTTTTGAATGGGGCTATGGAGGAAAAATGTTTCTATAGGAGAAATTTCAAGACATGCATAATTCTTGTCAGTATCGGAAACATGATATATATCTTTTAATTTATCGATAACAAGCATACACATCCGTTCACATTCATCTGACAATACATGTTTAAGCTTCAATTTTTTCAAAGAAAGGATAGCATTACCATGAAAAAAATTATCTAAGTTGTGTATATAAGAATCTTTCAGTAGTTTGATGTTCAAAGATGTTATATGTTTGCTCAAGCATTCGACAGGCATAGCTCTATATAACCTCGGGGAAGGATTGTTATTTTTAAATACAATGTCCCAAGCCTTAAGCGTGGTCTTGGTAGATAAAAATAAACGTTTAATTCCAGGTCTTGTTTTTGGATCTAACCAAGGTAGCTCTGCCAGATTGACTGGAGATATGTTAGATTCTTCAATTTCCATCCATCTGGGTTTACTTGCCTGATTGTTAAAGCTCACAACCACCGCAGCATTAGTAGCAAAATAGTATTTGCGGATATCTGGGATACCAATACCGCCATGAGATTTGTGATGCTGCAGGGAAGTGAGCCGTATCCGAGCAGGTTTATTCCCCCAGATGAACTTCAACATAGCCGAATGAATTGTTTTAAAAAAGGATAAAGGAATGGACAGAGGTATGGCCCTGAAAAAATACAAGATTTTAGGAAGAATAGTCATCTTAATAGATGCCACCCTTCCCAACCATGAGAGCTCCATCCCGCCCCATCTCTCCATCTCTTGTTGTAGCTCCGACCATGCTTTTTTCAAATTATGTGAATGCATTTTGTCTAAATTTTTACATAATTTAATACCCAAGTATTCCATACACTCAGTTTTCCACTCATATGGGTAAAGTTTCTTTAGATCATCAATCGCTGAAGCATTGATATGAAATGGAAGGGCCCATTCATAAGAAATTCTTATGAATGAGGAGGGACTCTAGTTAGGTTTATAGAATGCCAATAGTATTCTATAAGCCGAAAGTCTTTAAAACGAACGACGTTCGGTTTATAGAATGCATGTAATGCTATTGCTGTTCTATAAGCCGAATGTCTTTCGGCTTATAGAACAGCAATAGCATTACATGTATTCTATAAACCGAACGTCGTTTGTTTTAAAGACTTTCGGCTTATAGAATACATGCTGCTATTGGCTTTCTATAAACCGAAAGAGTCCCCATTCATACGAATAGGTCAATTGACCTATTCGTATGAATGGGAACTCAATTTCGGTTTATAGGAAGCTAATAGCATTACATGCATTCCATAAACCGAAAGTCATTCATGTCGGTTTATGGAATGTAGTACAATGCTATTGGTATTGTAAACCGACTCTATTTCGGTTTAGAATGCCAATAGCACGAATGGACGAATGGACGAATGAACGAATGATTTTCGTTTATTAACCATTCGTTCATTCGGATTTTGTTAGTTAACATTTTCGTTATTCGTTTTTCGGACGAATGGACGAAAATGCTATTTTCGTCCGAAAATGCATTCGTCCGAAAACGAATGCACATGTCTAGTAACCAGTATAATATGCACATAGACAAAAAAAACAAGGGATGGAGGAGAGGGAAACGCATAGGGTTACCACCTGGCCAGTATTTTACCGGCAGGCCGGTAAAAAATTGGCATCAGGCCAATGTTAGGTCTATGGAGACAGTACCAAGGCCAGTATTTTTCTGAGGAAAAGGTGGCAACCCTAGACACGCACTGAAATGTTGAGAGAAATCTCCCAATCCTGTGGAGGTCACCACCTGAAAAATGTAATCAGCTAGTCTTTAATAACTGCAGTGATCTGAGAAATACAACAATTAAAAAAAAAAAACACAGCGCTAAACAAAGAAACTCCAGAGACAATAAAATATAATAAACAAATTATAAATTTATTACATATCACAGACACAGAATAATAAAATATATACATATACAACAAGAAAATGGCCCAGTGCCGTTGTATAATATAATAAGCAGCTGGTCACATGGACAAAACATACATGGTATAAGCATACATAAAAACTCAGGTACATGAAATACAAAAAGAGATATACATACAAGAGGTCCTTACCCACTGGGCTTAGTTCACCTGGCCAGGTATCTGAACATTCGCATAGAAAAGCGATATAGCACTCACAAGGAACTACACCCCACAGGGAGCTTCACGTAAAAGCTTCCTCAGCTAGTGGGCGTCCGTGTTGCTTTTTAAAACACTTCAGTTTAACCAGGGATTAAACTCTTAATAAAATAAAAATTTGCAATAGTAAACAGGGCCGGCGCCACCAGTAAGGTGACTTAGGCAGCTGCCTAGGGCGCATCTTAGCTGGGGGCACCGGAACCCTGCTTTAAAAAAAATTCCTCCCCCTTACTTACCTCCTCGCTGCTGCTCTGTCTCCGGTGCAGGTCCGTGGTTGTGAGGGAAGCGTTGTGCGCTTCCCTTCCAGCCAATGCGCATTCAATAAAGTTTGTTTAAACTTTTTTTTAAGCAAACTTTATTGAATGCGCATTGGCTGGAGGGGAGCGCACAACGCTTCCCTCACAGCCACGGACCTGCACCGGAGACAGAGCAGCAGAGAGGAGGTAAGTTAGGGGAAAGGTGTGAGGATCCTGGCATATTGTGTGGCGTAATAATGATTATTATGCCACACAGTATGCCAGGATTTAGGATTTTTAAATAATCCTGGCATATTGTGGGGGAAAATCCTGGCATATTGGGTGGCTAAGTCCTGGCATATTGTGGGGCAAAATCCTGGGATATTGAGGGGCATAATCCTGGCATATTGAGGGACATAATCCTGGGATAATGAGGGGCATAATCCTGGGACATTGAGGGGCATAATCCTTGGATATTGAGGGAAATAATCCTGGCATATTGGGTGGCTAAATCCTGGCATATTGAGGGGCATAATCCTGTGATATTGAGGGGAATAATCCTGGCATATTGGGTGGCTAAGTCCTGGCATATTTATTTTGCCTAGTGCGGCAAAAATCCTTGCACCGGGCCTGATAGTAAATGCTTTGCCCAATGTTTACCCAGGAGCATGTAAAACTAAGATTTATACATTTATTGCTAGCTATTTGATTTCTTATTGAAGAAAGTAAATCCATGATCGAGTGCATGTATTAAGTTCATGGGTCGTGATGGCTTCATGTTTCTCTTCTTCCCTAGAACTTTCTTGGTTCTAAAACAAAAGACAATCGTTACTGGATTGGACTAAATGATGAGGAAGATGAAGGCGTGTGGTCATGGGTAGATGGAACAAATTATACTACATCATTTAAGTATGTTTTATTTTCTTTGTTCTTATGATTACCTGTTTTTTAAGGTTCCGTGAAATGCAGCATTCATTTTTCTGCCCAATGGTGTCTCTATCGGTGGGACAGTCCTTCCTGGAGTTTCATAACTTTTTTTTGTTTCGGGCTCTCCTCCCCTCTTTTCTAAGAATCTCTGCCTTGTATGTGTGTATTATGGAGTTCCATAGAAATTAAATAATAATAGCATGTAGTTCCCACTAGATTAGGCTTACATTTTCCATGGATTCCTTGAGGGGGCTACAGGACTGGTTTCCCCTGCAAGGGGATTTATCATTAGGTCTATGTTTTAGAAGGTTATAAAGTAAGGTGACGACCTAACTCTTATTTAATCAGGGACACTTGTGAACAATGCATACTCCAGGATTGAAGCTGGTAACATGTTGACTGGCCTGCAGTTTTTGATTTACCCAAACCAGCCCTGTAGTATGCATTTTTTTCATAACTACCCTGGAATCCCCATGTAATAAAGGCAGTGAAATTATAGGGATTTAGGAATTCACCTGCTTGAGTTCCTGAATAGCGGTGCACTCCCCGTAACCAGGCCCTCCCAACTCTAAGCAGGACAGTCTAAATTCAGGAGTGGCAAGGCTACCATCTAGATGTGGTAGCGCTGGCACTCCCCCTCCCAAGCCAACATCCCCAACATCCCAATATTGGGAGGTATGCTGTAATCCAGTGTTTTCCAATGAAGTCTTCAAGGCCCACCCAACAGTCCAGAATTTAGAGATGACCTAATTGTGTATAAGGATTTAAAAAAAACAAAAAAAACTCCTCAGGCACAACTGGGTAGGACTTAAGTACACTTACACAACAGGCTGCTCCTTATCTTCAAATATGCTCCAGTGGCGCAATCGGTTAGCGCGCGGTACTTATATGGCAGTAACCTGTGAGCAATGCCGAGGTTGTGAGTTCAAGCCTCACCTGGAGCATAGATTTTCTTTTGTGAAAGGGCTGGGGTGTTTTTGTTTTACAGAAAGTGTACTTGATGTCTATATCAATTTTCCAGTATTAAAGTCATGTGCTTTGGAATATCATTAAAAACAATGAATTTAAGTTTAGCATTATTATCAGCAGACTAGATGGGGCAACTGCTTCCTATCTGCCATCACAATTTATGTTTGGAAGTATGTAGTTTTAGTATATGATTGGATTAGGGTCCAAGACTAGGGTAGAGGTTAATTAATGGGTTTTTGAAAGTGGTGCATTTCGAGGGACTTTTTGAAAACAGAGAATGAGGATGTACAATAAATACAAAACAAAGTAGTAGGTGCGCTATGTGACAAACACCAGTGAAATAAAGGAAATCTGATAATTGCCTTATAGTAGGTAACCCTTATATGACGATGTACAGTCAGTATCTTAAAAAAGATAAAAAAACACAAAGACCATAGTGTAATATAGTCTAGACATGGAGTAATCTTGTGCAGGTAAATAGTGCACTCACAAACAAAAGAAGAAGGAAATCTTATCTGTAGTTTCTTGTGTGGTCCTCTTATTCCTCATCCAGTGGATGTGTTGTGTAGAAATAGATGAAAAGAACCATAAGTATATGATGAAATACAAGATTTTAATAAAGCAATAAGGTAGCTTACATCTAAAATGGAGATATGCAGCACAAAAGATGATAACAGGCGATGGTTCTCAAAAACAGGTCCCACGCCAATAGTAAAATCCAAGTGAAGACAATGTTCCAGAAAATAGAATAAAAAGTAATAAAAGGTCCGCAGTACAATGAATCACGCTACGAGTTTCGCCTTCCTGAGGCTTCCTCCTGGCGTGTCTTTGTTAGGACAGAAAGCCCAGAGTTCAGGTATGCTCCATATGTTGGCCTTCATGCATAGGCATGCACCTGTGTGAGAACATAGCCCCACGCTATCTCCACCTTCACCGAGTTTCTCTTCCCTCTGCATTTCCAAATCTGTGGTAGAGGGTCGATGCATCCCAATATCACGGGTTTCAGAACCAACACATTTGGGAGGTGTAAATGGTTTATGGAGAAACAAAGGTATAGAAATTATTACAAAGTAATGTTACATAGTTAAATTAGCTAAAAAAAAAAAAAAAAGATATAGTCCATCAATTTCAACACACCCATATTTGTTGAGCCTGAAAAAAAAGTAAAATCCCAACAAGATCCTTCTAATTTCAATCCAAGGGGGGAATCACCTTACTTTCAATTATGATAACCCTGTATGTATTGCAAGAAAATCATCCAACTGTTTTTTAAATGTTTTGCTGAATACCAAAGTTCAGTTGGCAGGACTTTAACAGTAAATAAATATTTTTGATATTTGATGCTTAGCCCTCTCATCTGGAATACTTATTGCCTTTTGGTTTTCGTCTTTTTCATCACCTGCAGATTCTGGAAGAAAGGAGAGCCGAACGATCATGAGAAAAATGAAGATTGTGCACACATGTGGATATCTGGAGAGTGGAATGATGTACATTGCACATACAATCAATGCTATGCTATTTGTGAGAGAAAACATCTGGGTAGATAATCTACCTTGGTGATATGCAAACATCTGCCCTTAAAGGAATGTAATTATGGATTGTTCCGAGTACACAGTATGAAAGAGGGAACAGCATTCACCAACTGCTAGGATACAAACAACTTTTTTCCATCCAAGATGATCCAAGACATGCCTGGCACCGTCAAATGTGACATTAAAGGCATAACTGTTATTAGAAAGCATGCGTGCGTTTAATTTAAAGGGACTGTATCACCTAAACATTTTTTATACTGTGAATGCAGTGAATAAAAAAATGATTAAATATTATCTACTCATTGTGTTAGCAGAATTGTAAGCAAATGCCTAAATTAGGAGAAAAACGTGTCTGTGGACTCTCCTGTTTATGACATCAGCTGTAGCTCAATATGCAAATGACACATTTCCCATTTAAAACCAGTCCACTTGCTCATCAAGCCACAGGTGATGTCATAAACAGGCGACACCACAGACACATTCAGAACACTCTTTTCTCATATTTGTTAACGTAAGGATTATTTTCAATAACGTTTTATTCTCTACATGCACAGTAAAAACAATGTTTAGGTGATACAGTCCCTTTAATGTCATTGTCAATCAGACGGCACATCTGTATCTATGAACCACAATATCACACTAGACTGTGTATCATGTTGTAATGTTACTACATGTACACCCACAAACCCTGGTTCCTAATAATAAGGTTATATAATCATGTTTCTAATAATAATCATGTGTAATAATAATCTTGAATTGCTACAGTCTTTACAATGCAGGGCATTTTATGCATAACCACCATTGTGCCATGAGCAGTGTGTGCTGCCTGTCCCTTTCATGGATGTTAGAACTGAGCATGTCTATTTTGTGCTTATAGAAGCAATGATGGGCACATGTACTGAGTACAAGGGGCTATAATCATCTGCGAGTTACTGTTGATCAAAGTTGAGGTGTGATGGCGAGCACCTAGGTATCTAGTTTCTGTAGTGTAGTGGTTATCACGTTCGCCTCACACGCGAAAGGTCCCCGGTTCGAAACCGGGCAGAAACAGTTTTTTTTTTTTTGGTACTTTCTTTCTATTACATGATTAAAATTCTCCTAGAAAACAAAGCTCTTTGTGATTATCTTTTGTTATTGATAGTTAGTTAATGCTATCATTATGGGGGGGGAAATGTATTTGTGGAATGAAAAAATATGCTGACATCTGCTGAAAGTTTTCCTTAACTCATACTTCAGATCTCTGACTTTTCTTTCTTTGCAGAGAGCAAGATTTTGTTTTTAATATTTAACGTATAAAAAAGAAAATCATCATTGCCACAATCACAGTACATCCATCAAAACAATGCACAAGCACAATATACAATGTAAAATGAATTTGTATATCGAGCCATTTAACACATGTTTATTTCATAACTGTTTATTTTGATAGTCACTTCGACCATCTTTTTCCCTTTCGCTGACTTCGAATTCAGAATAAGGCACGGATGTAGGCACACTGCACCAGCCTGACACATGGTCCCTGGTGGTCTAGTGGTTAGGATTCGGCGCTCTCACCGCCGCGGCCCGGGTTCGATTCCCGGTCAGGGAATTTACATTTTGTTCGCTATAATTGATCGTACTAAATTTAATGTACAAACATCTACTAATTAAAAATGACTTTTTTTTTTTTTTTTTAACTTTTTTGCACTTACAGTTTTTTTTTCTGCTATTTAAGGACATATTGATATTGGGCTATTAATGGACAAATTATCAGTGGGCTAATAATGGACATATTATCAGTGGCTATTAAAGGAAATATTATCAGTGGGCTATTACTGACAAATTATAATTGGTCTATTAATGGGTGAATTATCAGTGGCTATTAATGGACAAATTATCATTGAGCTATTAATGGACATATTGTCAGTGGCTATTAAAGAACATATTATCAGTGGGCTATTATTGGACAAATTGTCATTGGGCTAATAATGGACACAATATCAGTGGCTATTAAAGGAAATATTATCAGTGGGCTATTAATGGACAAATTATCATTGGGCTAATAATGGACAAATTATCAGTGGCTATTAATGGACATAATATCAGTGGCTATTAAAGGAAATATTATCAGTGGGATATTAATGGACTAATTATCAGTGGATTATTAATGGACCCATTATCATGAGTCTATTAATGTGCAAATTAACTAGTGGTTAGGATTCGGCGCTCTCACCGCCGCGGCCTGGGTTCGATTCCTGGTCAGGGAATTTACGTTTTGTTCGCTATAATTGGTCGTACTAAATATAATGTACAAACATCTACTAATTAAAAAGAACTTCTTTTTTTTTTAACAGTTTTGCACTTACAGTTTTTTTTCCTGCTATTTAAGGACATATTGATATTGGGCTATTAATGGACAAATTATCAGTGGGCTAATAATGGACATATTATCAGTGGGCTATTAATGGACAAATTATCATTGAGCTATTAATGGACATATTGTCAGTGGCCATCGTTATATATTATCATATCAATATTGTTAATCATTACGGTGAGGTTTCTAAATGCCTATTGTCAAAATATAGGAATTTTTGATATAAGAGTAAGTTGTCATTCTACACAAACAGTATGATGCAGTGATATGGTAGAGTGTCTCAATCTAACATGTCAGGGACTCTAGATAAAGGGACTGTATCACCTAAATATTGATTTTACTACACATGTAAAGAATAAACATTATTGAAAATGATCTATATACTTGGTAGGCGAAATTGCCAGCAAATGACCAGATAAGGAAACAAATTGGTTTTATATGTATCAGTGGAGTCTCCTGCTTATGACATCATCTGTGGCTTAAAGCGACGGTATCACCTTAACATTGTTCTTACCTTTCATGTACAGCATAAAAAATGGTTGAAAATGAGCTATATATTGTGTTTACAAAACTGCAAATAATTGCCTAAAGTAGGAGAAAAAAATGTGTCCATGTCTCATGTTTATGACATCACATGTAGCACGGTATGCAAATGAACTTCTTTTCAATAGGAAATGTGTAATTTGCATACCGTGCCACAGATGATGTTATAAACAGGAGACTCCACAGACACATTTAACCACTTGGCGACATAGGATAGACTAGGTCCTGACAGACTAGACATAACGAGCATTAAAAGAAAAAAAAAATCCGCTTTCAGTGCTCCACCTGTATTGCTACAATGGGCGCAGGCTGACTACGTGTCAAAATTCCAAGTTGGAAATCCCAAATGTGGCCTTTCAGCCTCCCAAACAACCCTACACATGGGTGGTATCCCTGTACTCAGGAGATGTTGCTGAACATTTATTGAGGTACTGTGACCCTTTACATTTTCAGTAGGTTTATACATGAATTGCATCGGTGTATTTTTTTTTTATTTTGACATAGGTTGGCTGTAAAATGGCTACATGAAAAGTTTGAATATACCCCAAGTTAAATACCCTGGGTTGTCTAGTTTTGAAAATATGTACATGTGGGGGGATTCATGACCGATATCAGTGTTACAGTGTCACTATCAATTAGAGTTTTCGAATAGCATAGCACTACTTGTAATAATTGCCCTGTAATTTGAATAAAAAATAACAGCAAAAAAAAAAAAAAAAAACCCTAAAACATGGGCTGTTTCTAAACTCAGGACAAATATTAAAAACTATTTAGTCATTTTTGGGTTAGCTTTTGTAGATGAGTATAAGATCTCTCATAAATGTAATTTTTTTCCCCCACCATATTTAATCATTTTATAGATATAAAATTATATGATATGATCAAAATAATATCAATGGAAAGCTCTTCTTATGCTGATAAAAACAATATATAATTTGTGTGGGTACGGTAAATGAGAAAGGAACACATTTAAGCTAAACATGTTTTATTCTAATTTAGGCATAGGCTTGCAGTTTTGCTAATACAATATATAGATCAATCTCAATATTTTTTTAATGCTCTACAGTTACAATAAAAACAATGTTTGGGTGGTACAGTCCCTTTAATAAACCAATGAAAATATACACAAATACTTATATGAAGTAATCCTTTGCATTTTCATATGTATATGATCTCCCCTCACTAGCCTCCTGCTGGCAAGCAGGCAGCATGGTGTCTGTGCACTGCCCAGGCCATGCTGCATTTTGCCCTTCCTGCACACTGATCTGAGGTCAGAGTGCCTGGGCAGCACGCAGACACCATAATGCCTGACACTAGAACCTAGAACCATAGATTAAGCCTTGTGGCGAAACTCATGAGACTATGTCTCTCCAGCTATGTTTTCAACTATTTTTCAATAAAATCTAATTTTTTTACTTCTCTGAACAACACTCCGTTTATTACCTTTTGGGGCGATTTAGAAGGTGAAATGGTGCGCTTTCCAAGGCTTGCTGGCTATTCATTTCTATTTTGAGGGAAGGGCCATTTACTGGGGTGCTGGGGTAAGTCCGGGGTGTGCAATGTGGGTGATGGGGCATGTCCTAGGTCTGCAGTGTGGATGATGGGACATTTCCTGGGGTAGGTCCTGTGTCTGCAGTGTGAGTGATGGGGCATGTCCTGGAGTGCTGGGATAAGTCCTGGGTCTGCAATGTGGATGATGGGACATTTCCTGGGGTAGGTCCTGTGTCTGCAGTGTGAGTGATGGGGCATGTCCTGGAGTGCTGGGATAAGTCCTGGATCTGCAATGTGGGTGATGGGGCATGTCCTAGGTCTGCAGTGTGGATGATGGGACATTTCCTGGGGTAGGTCCTGTGTCTGCAGTGTGAGTGATGGGGCATGTCCTGGAGTGCTGGGATAAGTCCTGGATCTGCAATGTGGGTGATGGGGCATGTCCTAGGTCTGCAGTGTGGATGATGGGACATTTCCTGGGGTAGGTCCTGTGTCTGCAGTGTGAGTGATGGGGCATGTCCTGGAGTGCTGGGATAAGTCCTGGATCTGCAATGTGGGTGATGGGGCATGTCCTAGGGTGGCCTCATGATTTCCCTGTACAATGTTATGTTACAGTTCATACAAATCTATTATTACGTAATGTTTTTTGTAATAACCTGTGGTAAAAACTAAAATGACTCAAATGAATGTTAAATATTATTCATCAGAACAAAAACAAAGCAACGTCCCTGGGTGGGCTTGAACCACCAACCTTTCGGTTAACAGCCGAACGCGCTAACCAATTGCGCCACAGAGACCTATGTCTGAATGTTCAAATTCCACTTCTGAAACCGTGACTATAAGAAAGCACAGCCATATTGCTAGAGCATGCTGCTCCGTCAATATGGTGCCCACGATCGCTCTGCGGGGCATCATGGATGCCCCAGAGCCCAAAAAACGCTTATTTCACCGCCGGACATAGAAACATAGAATGTGTCGGCAGATAAGAACCATTCTGTCCATCTAGTCTGCCCAATTTTTCTAAATATTTTTATTAGTCCCCAGTTCCTGGTCTTATAGCTAGGATAGCCTTGTGTCTATCCCCCGCATGCTTAAAATCCTTGACTGTGTTTACCTCTACCACTTCTGCTGGAAGTCTTTTCCATACATCCACTACTCTCTCAGTAAAGTAATAGTTCCTGAAATCACCTTTACATCTTTGCCCCTCTAATTTAAGACTATGTTCTCTAGTTGTGGTAGTTTTTCTTCTTTTAAATATACTCTGCTCCTTTACTGTGTTGTGACAAGCACATCCATTGTCGGGAACAAAGTTCCCAGCTGGACATGCCTGACATGTCCATTGTCGTGAAGGAGTTAATACATCATATGGATATATTCACACTGTGAACGGTTTTTGTTTACAAGAAGTTGAAGTAATCCAGGGTCAAGTCTCCAGATTCAACAGCAAAGTGACGAAGCGGAAGTGTGCTGGTGCCATAACCTGGAGGTCGATGGATTGACACCGTCCTCTGCTAGTTTTACTTTTCTTTGACTTAATATTTCTAAAGATGTAATAAATCTAGCTGGATATTACGCCAATACAAGTTAATATGTAATCTATCATAGATAGTATTTGGACCTTGTCAAGTCTAACACCCCAATGTCAAGACAAAATCCGATTAGGGATACTTATATCAAACAATTGTGTCACTCAAAATGGAAACTAGTCTAACCATTTGCAAATATATGGGTTTTGTTAAACATTTCTATAAAGACATAAATTTGCAAATTATACCATGTCTGAACATCTGTTATGTATAAATGGAGTTCAACTTATTTTTTTTTATATACCGGTAAATACTTTCCAAGCAAAAAAGATGAAAAAGTGATGTGCACTCCACTCCAGTGAGCGATCCAATAAAGTGCTTTATTTAAACAATGAACATGAGACCAAAAAGGAGGTACATGTACAGCAAAACGAACAAACAGAAAACTGCACCTTACGTGTTTCGCGTATTACAACGCTTAATCATATGATTAAGCTTTGTAATACCCGAAACGGTCAGCGGGATGGAGCACCCACGTGGAGAGCATAGGTGAGCGGAGCCGATCATCATTTTTCGTCTTTTTGATAAATACTTTCCAACACATCTGCCTTGTTAATACATGATCCCCATCACATGGACATAGCCGCACTTTGAGCAATGTTTGTTTCCAAGGCGTTGAAGTAGTTTGGAAGTTTACAGGCACATCTGCCCGGCTAGCTCAGTCGGTAGAGCATGAGACTCTTAATCTCAGGGTCGTGGGTTCGAGCCCCACGTTGGGCGCATTTTTTTTGCTATAATTTGTTGTAAAAATACTCACTTTGTGACGCTAGGATGTTCCCTGCCATCCTGGTATTTTTTGCCATTTGGGCCGAATGACGGCAAGGAAAGTCCTCCATTAACAACTTTGCAACAATGGATGTGTCATGCACGTCCAGCCGGGAAATCGAATAATATATAGTTCTGACTTTTGTTTGTTCCTAAATAAAAAGGTATATCCTACAAATGGTGCCCCTGACTTTGCCGCCCCTCTCAATACACTCTTTTTTCCCGGCGGCTGGCACTATGGTCCATAAGGCAGCCTCATCTGATAAACGAGATCCCACGATGAGCTGTAGTGGCAGCCCTCCAAAGAATGTCACCCAGAGCCAACAGCATTTTAAAGAGTTTAAAAAAAAAAAAGAACAAAAAATTATTCAAAATGATTACTATACTTGCAGTGTGTGCATCTTTACATATTGCCCAGAAGCCTGTACAGAGTTGCAGTTTTCCCCCCAGTTGTTCAGCTAAGGTTACCAGATCTGCCACTAGTTGTGAAGGTGACACTTTGTAAATTATTTAAGGAAAACTGTGGCAAAAATATAAGTAATGCTTAATTGAAAGATTGCATTGAGTGTAGAAATTTTAAATAATTTTTTTTTCATGAAACAATATAAATAATGGAGCTTTGCTTTAGGGATCAGACGTTGTTTAGAATCTTAGGACAGATCTTCATTCACCCTGGTTCAGATGAATACCGATCTGCTCACTACCTTAGATTCAGGAAATAGAATGATCAGATTGCTGTTTTGCTAAGGATCACCCATGGAAAAGACAGGTAAAGGAAATGATGCTTGTGAAAAATACATGCTTCAGGGCTACATTTATCAGTGTGAAGATTACAGATTAGTCTGCTTTTTTACTGGTTGCAGCTCTGGCACATACATTTTTCATAAGCATCTGTGATGTTGTTACCCAAAGACTTTACCATAGTTGCCAACATTGGCCAAGTTTCCAGGAACACATATTTGTTCCACATGCTGCAGACAGAGCATGCAAAGTGTAGTTTGGTAGTATGTAGGATGGATATACGCACACATACAATCCAATTAATTAATCAGGGTGGAGATCTCATAGAACCTACCATGATTAATTAATTGGTTTGTGTCTGTGTATATGCATCCTACATACTGCCGGGCTGCACTTTGCATGCTCTTTTCTGCAGCATGTGGAACACATATGTGTCCCTGGAAACATCGCCGATATTGGCAACTATGCTTTACCACTGTACCACATAATTATACCTAGTAAAAAAAAAAGTAGTACAAAGTGACGGAAAAGGAAAGAAATTTTAAGGAATCCGAAAAAGGAAAAAGAGAAGTATAGGTACCGAAAAATCCCCAAAACATTTGGGAATTGGCTCCGGGCTTTTTCTATTCTGGCTAGCGTTATAGGGGAAAAGTTCCCGGAGCGTTGCTCCTCGCTGTTCTGTTACCAGGACCAGATCTGGACGGTTTGCCGGGTTTACGGTGGCCTGAACTGGTGGAGGTATGACGCTTGGCGGTCCGGCCGTCGACGGGCTGGGACAATATGGATGTAGGGCTTTGGCTGGCCATCATGACAGGGCCTGCTACGCAACAGGGTGGCCTATCATCCTTTCACGGGAGTGCCAGCGGCTTGGGTCCCTCCACCCCCGCCGGCAGTCCAGCGGTGCCCCGGTTGATGTTGGCTGTTCAATGATGGCCAGTGTAAGAGGGGTGCCAGCTGCCATTTTAAGCACGAATGCTCGGTTTGTGGGGGATTTTAAGCGGGCAAAATCCGTTGATAAAGGGGATATGGGCGCAAAAGGGGAAGACGCCAGTGGCCGTAGACGCGATGTGCCCCTGGCTAAATAAAAATTGGTCTCGCAGACATTTGGAGTCCCGTTAGCCCTTCCACAAAATGGAAGGCCCGACCACATGTCTGAGCTTTATGGGGATTGAAATTGATTCCGTGGCGGGGGGAATGCCGCTCCCATTGGAAGCATTACATTCGGCTTACCCGCCCCCTACGAGATGACCTCGGAGTGTGGGGTATCTTCTTGGCCAATTTCAGTGGGCGGTCATATTGGCAGACCCTGGAAGTGGCCAATGGGGATCTCCATTTCTTTACAGACGCATCTGGGGCCTTGGGTTTCGGGGCGATCCTGGTGCTGGTGCTCGGAGGTTTGGCCCCAGGATTGGCATGCCTCGGGCCTCACGAGGAATCTGGAGTTTCTCGAGTTGTTTCCTATCCTTGTGGCTTTGGAACTCTGGGGCTCCACCCTGCAGGATCGCAGAGTGGTTTTCCATTGTGATAACCTGGGGGTGGTGCAGGCCATCAACAATCTGATGGCCTCTTCCCCTCCCTTGATTCGCCTCTTGCCCCACTTGGTGCTCCACTGTCTTTGCTTAAATGTAACCTGTACCATTTGTGCGGTACACATTCCGGGTACCCTTAACGTGACGGCCGATGCCATTTCTCGTTCACAGTGGGCGACGTTCAGGGCATCAGCTTCGGGGGTGGACCTGGAAGGCACTCCATGCCCGCAGGATTTGTGGGCTGTTGGGCTGATCGAGTAGCTTCATGGGTCCGTGGATCAGTATGCCCCTCTACCAGGTCCCGGTATGGTAAGGTCTGGGGTGAATGGGTTTCTCTGGAACAATCTAGAGGGGGGTTTCGGGGCGAGGAGGACCGTCTCCAGGGCCTTCTATGGTTGCTATGGTTTTGGGAGGCGTCTGGCATTTCCAAATTTTTCCTGGATGTTGGGGGAGTGACCATCCACCATAGGGTATTTGAGTGAGAGGAAAAAACTGTATTCACAGGAGAATCCACCGGGCTTCAACTGAGACCAGAGCAAAATAATCCAGCTCTGAAGGGGTGTTGTCCAGGTAGTGCTTCCAAACAGGTGCCGACCCAGCCCAGCACAAATAGGAAGATGAATGAAAAGGAAATGGGAATGGCACTCTGAATAAATGTGAAAAACTAATTTAATGGCAGAAAAAATAATATAAAGTAAATATAGCAAGGTAGTGGGAAAAAGACTTGACGCGTTTCGCGTGACTAGCACGCTTAATCATAAGTCTTATTATTAAGCTTGCTAGTCACGCGAAACACGTCAAGTCTTTTTCCCACTACCTTGCTGTATTTACTTTATATTATTTTTTCTCCCATTAAATTAGTTTTTTCACATTTATTCAGAGTGCCATTCCCATTTCCTTTTCATTCATCTTCCTATTTGAGTGAGAGGCTGCTATTTACTTTAGGAGTGGCGGGGTGCATTTGACCGATGTCAGTCTTGATTTTTTCAATCTGGCGCTACAGGAGACGGTTGAGCAGGCCATAGCCGTGGGAGGGGTCGTCCCCGCTGATTTAAGGGGTTAAACAGCGGAGGTGTATCCTTGCCAGTCAGGAGTTAAGGAACAGAATAAGACGTTTGGGTTGCCCTTCCCTTAACCTTTACAGTGGACGTGCCCACCGAGCTAGTAGCCTGCTGGTGGTTAGCATTTGGAGAGTAATGGTGGTATGCAATTGGACGAGGGGGGAAGGCTACTCCCCAGGGGGATTAATGTTAATTTATTGGTTGAGTGTAATTTGTTGAGTTAATAATGTTATTTAAGAGCGTATTTATGTGGCTGACAAGGATAGATTAGTGTCAGGTTTCACTGTATTAATAAAGTTTATAATAAAGTTTATATTTTACAAATAAAGGAGTAAATTCGTGGCTAATACAGTGGGATTCTGTTTAATAAAGCTGTGGCCTATTTTAACTCAACCTCTGTCTCATGTCTTTATTTAGGTGATGGGAGGGGAGGTGGGTGGAATATTTCAGGATGAGGAAAATCCCCTCTAATCACATACAAGTCCTGGGAATAAAAAAGCCATAGGAAAAAGGACAATCAGCCCCACTAATAAGATGCATAGAAAGGCCATGTATTTTTAATCTTTTCTCAAGATAATGTCCCATTATAAAATCTGTCCTAACTTGTTTCCAGGACCTATATGTACTATGTGAGCAGAGTGGCGCAGCGGAAGCGTGCTGGGCCCATAACCCAGAGGTCGATGGATCGAAACCATCCTCTGCTAGATTTTTTTTTCTTCTTTATTTAGTACACATAATACATGTTAGGTAATCATATCTGGGAGGTTTCTTAATTCCTATTGTCAAAATATAGACATTTTTGGATATAAGGGTAAGTGGTCATTCTACACAAACAGTATGGTGCAGTTGTGCTATTGATTTTACCATACATGTAAAGAATAAACATTATTGAAAATGATTATGTACTTGGTTAGCAAAATCATCTGTGGCTTTGAGTGACTGTATCACCTTAACATTGTTCTTACTGTACAATGCCTCCATGTAGAGACATTGTGCAATACAAAAAAACCCCCCCAAAAAACGCTGGGCGCTTTTCAATTACTCCCTCGAGCCATTTGTAATGCCGATTTTAAAGGCACACTCCCTTTAAAATATGTGCGCTCCCGGCAGTGTGCAACATATGAGTTGCTGACAAAATTCGAATGTAGAGAGAGTCAGCAACACTTACTGTATGTGGGGGGAAAGAATACTACCCAAAACTTGGACAAAGGATGGTGGAGAATTAGTTCATGGAAAGTGTTCAGATACCCTCATTTGAAATACCCTGGTGTGTAGTTTTCAGAAATATATGGTTTGATGGGGTAAAATACATTGGCTGGCTACAAAAATGTCCCAAATGGAACATGGGCGCAGGCTGACTACGTGTCAAAATTCCAAGTTGGAAATCCAAAATGCGCACCTCCCAAATGTGGCCAACAACCCTACACATGGGTGGTATCCCTGTACTCAGGAGATGTTGCTGAATATTTATTGAGGTGCTGTGACCCTTTTCAGTAGGTTTATACATGAATTGCATCGGTGTGAAAATAATCCCATATTCTATTTTTATTTTGGCATAGGTTGATGGTAATATGGCTTTATGAAAAGTTTTAAAATAGCCCAAGTTAAATACCCTGGGCTGTCTAGTTTTGACAGTGTGTACATGTGGGGGGATTCATGACCGAAATCAGTCTTACAGTGTCACTATCAATAATAGTTTTCAAATAGAATTGCACTACTTGTAATAATTGCCCTGTAATGTGAATAAAAAATAAAAGCAAAAAAAAACCCTAAACATGGGCTGTTTCTAAACTCAGAACTAGTGTTGAGCGAACTGCACTGTTCGGGTTCGTACCGAACATTACGTTTTTTGCATACATTTCACTGTATGTCCGGGTCAGAGTTCGGGGTTCGGCGATTACATTGTATGCATTGCTATGGGCTTTCTATAAACCGAAATAGAGTCCCCATTCATACGAATAGGTCAATTGACCTATTGGGACACTATTGGGAATGGGGACACTCTTACCCACATTTTACTTCATTTTGCAGCCCTCTAGCCCTTTCCAGGACTTTTTTAGTGGCCAAAAGTTCGTGTCCCCATTGACTTCAATGGGGTTCGGGGTCAAGTTCGAGCACGGACCCGGACATTTTTTCGAAGTTTGGCCGAACCTGCCGAACCCGAACATCCAGGTGTCCGCTCAACTCTACTCAGGACCAATATTATAAACTATTTAGCCGTTTTTGGGTTAGAGTTTGTAGATGAGTATAATATCTCTCAAATCAGAAAAATATCTCTAGTAATTTTTTTTCACCATATTTAATGATTTTATATATAACATTATCTGATATGATCAAAATAATATCAGTGGAGAGCCCTTCTTATGCTGATAAAAACAATATATAATTTGTGTGGGTACGGTAAATGAGGGGAAAAAATACGTTTTATTCTAATTTAGGCATTTACTTGCAGTTTTGCTAATACAATATATAGATCAATCTCAATATTTGTTTTAATGCTCTACAGTCACAATAAAAACAATGTTTGGGTGGTACAGTCCCTTTAATAAACCAGTGAAACAAATATGCAATATGCAAGTCCCAGTGTTCTGCAATATGGGTGATGGGGGCATGTCCTTGGTGTGAAATGTGGGTGATGGGGGCATTTCCTAGAATAAGTCCTATTTCTGCAGTGTTGGTGATGAAGTATGTCCTGAGGTGATGGGGTAAGTACTGGATCTGTAATATGGTTGGTGGGTCATGTCCTTTGTGTATAATGTGAGTGATGGGGCATGTGATGGGCTAAGTTCTGGGTCTGCAATGTTGGTGATGGGACAAATCCTGGGGTGCTGTGGTTAAGTCCTGGAGGGGGCATTTACTGGGGAGCTGGGGTAAGTCCTGGGTCTGCAATGTGGGTGATGGGGCATGTCCTAGGGTGGCCTCCTGATTTCCCCATACAATGTTATGTTACAATTCATACAAATCTAGTATTACGTAATGTTTTTTGTAATAACCTGTGGTAAAAACGAAAATGACTCAACTGAATGTTAAATATAATTCATCAGAACAAAAAAACAGCAACGTCCCTGGGTGGGCTTGAACCACCAACCTTTCGGTTAACAGCCGAACGCGCTAACCAATTGCGCCACAGAGACATATGTCTGGAGTTCCTAAATTTCACTTACGATTCTCTGACCATAAGAGGGTACAGCCATAGCATGCTGTTATGTCAATATGGCGCCCACGATCACTCCTTGGGACGATCGTGGGTGCCCCAGAGCACAAATTTCAGTGCTGGCTATTGCCTTGATTGTTGATTGCAAAAAAACGCTTGTTGCACCGCAGGACGTGTCAGGCACGTCCATTGTCATGAAGGGGTTAATACATAATCTCCATCATATGGATATATTCACACTGTGAACTGTTTTTGTTTACAAGGAGTTGAAGTAATCCAGGGTCAAGTCTCCACATTCAACAGCAAAGTGACAAAGCGGAAGTGTGTATCTTTATATATCGCTCAGAAGCCTGTACAGAGCTGCAGTCCCCCCAGCCAGTTGTTCAGCTAAGGTTACCAGGTCTGCCAGTCATTTGCTGGACACATCTGTTATACCCGCTCCCCTCTGTAGAACGCAAATGTGTCCTGGACTAATCAATTACATAAACATGGAACATGTTCCATAGTAACTAGCTTGATTATTTAACTAATTGTCATCTGAACATATATGATAAGACCAGGGAGAAATGGGGGAAAAAAATTTGGCCAGACTAGATGGGCTCAATGAGTCTTATCTGCCAATATATTCTTATGTTCTTACGTTCTTTGTAGGTGGATGCAGGCCTACCATTAGGGGGTGGCTGGTGATACTAGCATCCCGGGCCCGGCGGGTCCAGGGGGCCTGGCAGGCCGGGGTCACGCCAGGAAAAAAAAAAATCATCTTCTCTTCAGCAGGTCCGCGGCTGTGAGGGAAACGTTGTGCTCTCCCCTCCAGCTGTGCGGCTTCAATGAAGTTTGTTTAAAAAAAAAAGTTTAAACAAACTTTATTGAAGCCGCGCGGCTGGAGGGGAGCGCACAACGCTTCCCTCACAACCACGGACCTGCAGAGCAAAGCACCGGGAGACAGCAGCAAGCAGGTAAGTACTGGGGAAGGGGGGAGGAGGGTGGTAGATAACGAGCACTCTGAGGGGAAAAATCCTGGTATATTGAGTGGCTAAATCCTGGCATATTAATTGGCATAATCCTGGCATATTGGCATTATCCTGGCATATTAATTGGCATATACTAATACTGGCATATTGGCAAAAGAATGGCATATTGAGGGGCAAAATACAGGTCTATTAAATGTCATATTGCGGGGCAAAATACTGGCATATTAAATGGCATATTGAGGGGAAAAATACTGGCATATTAAATGGGAAAATAATGGCATATTGAGGGGCAAAATCCTGGCATATTAAATGGCAAAATACTGGCATATTGAGGGGCAAAATACTGGCATATTGAATGGCAAAATAGTGGCATATTAAATGGTAAAAGAATGGCATATTGAGGGAAAATACTGACTTATTGAGTGGCAAAATATTACTGGCATATAAACCAACTGCTCCCAACCACCCTCCATATTACATTAGACCGGGATAACATGCTTGTCAGGGTAGGTGGGGCAAGTGGGAGATATTTTCGGGGGGGGGGGGGGGGGTTGGGGGACCAGAAAATGTGTTCAGCAAGGGGCCCTGACTGGCACAAAATTCCTGGGCTCTGACTGGCACAATATTCCTGGGCTCTGACTGGCACAATATTCCTGGTATCTGACTCGCACAATGTTTCTGGGCTCTGGCTGGCACAATGTTCCTGGTATCTGACTGGCACAAAATTCCTGGGCTCTGACTGGCACAATATTCCTGGTATCTGACTTGCACAATATTACTGGGCTCTGACTGGCACAATACTCCTGGTATCTGACTTGCACAATATTAATGGGCTCTGACTGGCACAATATTCCTGGCCTCTGACTGGCACAATATTCCTGGGCTCTGACTGGCACAATATTCCTGGTATCTGATTGGCACAATGTTCCTGGGCTCTGACTGGCACAATATTCCTGGGCTCTGACTGGCACAATGTTCCTGGTATCTGACTGGCACAATATTCCTGGGCTCTGACTGGCACAATATTCCTGGTATCTGACTGGCACAATATTACTGGGCTCTGACTGGCACAATACTCCTGGTATCTGACTGGCACAATATTAATGGGCTCTGACTGGCACAATATTCCTGGGCTCTGACTGGCACAATATTCCTTGGCTCTGACTGGCACAATATTACTGGGCTCTGACTGGCACAATATTCCTGGTATCTGACTGGCACAATATTCCTGGGCTCTGACTGGCACAATATTCCTGGTATCTGACTGGCACAATATTACTGGGCTCTGACTGGCACAATATTTCTGGTATCTGACTGGCACAATATTACTGGGCTCTGAATGGCACAATATTCCTGGTAACTGGCTGGCACAATATTACTGGTATCTGGCTGGCACAATATTACTGGGCTCTGACTGGCACAATATTCCTGGTATCTGACTGGCACAATATTACTGGGCTCTGACTGGCACAATATTACTGGGCTCTGACTGGCACAATATTCCTGGTATCTGACTGGCACAATATTCCTGGTATCTGACTGGAACAATATTACTGGTATCTGGCTGGCACAATATTAATAGTCTCTGACTGCCACAATATTCCTGGTATCTGACTCGCACAATATTCCTGGGCTCTGACTGGCACAATATTCATGGTATCTGACTGGCACAATATTACTGGACTCTGACTGGCACAATATTTCTGGTATCTGTCTGGCACAATATTACTGGGCTCTGACTGGTACAATATTCCTGGTAACTGGCTGGCACAATATTACTGGTATCTGGCTGGCACAATATTACTGGGATCTGACTGGCACAATATTACTGGGCTCTGACTGGCACAATATTCCTGGTATCTGACTGGCACAATATTACTGGTATCTGGCTGGCACAATATTACTGGTATCTGGTTGGCACAATATTACTGGGCTCTGACTGGCACAATATTCCTGGTATCTGACTGGCACAATATTACTGGGCTCTGACTGGCACAATATTACTGGTATCTGGCTGGCACAATATTCCTGGGCTCTGACTGGCACAATATCCCTGGCCTCTGACTGGCACAATATTCCTGGGCTCTGACTGGCACAATATTCCTGGTATCTGACTGGCACAATATTCCTGGGCTCTGAATTGCACAATATTACTGGCATCTGACTGGCACAATATTCCTGGTATCTGACTGGCACAATATTCCTGGGCTCTGACTGGCACAATATTCCTGGGCTCTGAATGGCACAATATTAATGGGCTCTGAATGGCACACTATTCCTGGGCTCTGACTGGCACGATATTCCTGGGCTCTGAATGGCACAATATTACTGGGCTCTGAATGGCACAATTTACTGGCATCTGACTGGCACAATATTCCTGGGCTCTTAATGGCACAATATTACTGGGCTCTGAATGGCACAACAATTATGGCATTTTAATGGTACAATAATACTGGTATCTTAATGGGCAAATTGGCTGGGGCATCTTAATAGTACAATATTACTGTTATCTGAATGGCACAATAATATTGGCATTTTAATGGGAAACATGTCTGTGGCATATTTATGGCAAAACAATACAGAATATTAATGGCAAAATAATATTGGCATGTTGATGGGCACATTGACTGTGGCAAATTTAATAGACAAACAGTGTCATATTTTAACAGGCAAACTGTCTGTTGCATATGCAATGACAAAGTGACTGTGACATGTTCTCTGGGGAAAAATAACATGTAAAAAGTGGCAATGTGGCTTTTTTCTGCATGGGCAGTTCAGTGGAACAAAGTGAAACTGTGGTATGTTCTGTGGGGTAAATTTACACTGTAGCATGCAAAATTGTGTGGGTTCAATATGAGTGCAAGCCATGTGCTGTTGGTGCAATATAAGTGCATGACAAGTGATGTGGGTGCAATATAGGTGCAAGACAAGTGCTGTGGGTGCAATATAGGTGCATGACAAGTGCTGTGGGTGCAATATCGGTGCATGACAAGTGCTGTGGCTACTCTATGGGGCTGTGTTCAGTCCTTTAGGTGCAATGTGGGTGCAGAAAAAGGGAATAAAAAGAAGAAATGCCACGCTTCAATAACATTTTTATAATAATATTTATAATAATAAGAATATAATATTAAGAAGTCCATTTAAGTATAAATGCAACTAGTGAGAGAGAGTGAGATGTGTATAGATATTTATATATATATATATATATGAACATATGTAAGTGCTCTCTAATATCTGTGTTTTTGTCATTTAGGACTGAGTAGTTGTAGTGCAGTGTTGCATAGTAAGAAGGTATACATATTGCAGCCATATATACACATTTTGTATCCAAATATAGAGTTTATACACTACAATTATACACGCAATGTACACATTTTATTCAATGCAATAAAAATACTCACTGCAAGAAAAGTCCAACTGTGTGTGTGCTTATTTTTATGTTTTTTTTGTGTGCGGGGGGGGGGGAGGGGATGTGGGGGAGGGGGAGGGGAAGTAGCATTGCGATGGATGGAGTGATTGCATGCAGGGGAGGGGGCAGGGTCCAGGGGGCCCAAGGATATGCCTGCCCAGGGTTCAATCAATATTAAAGACAGCCCTGCAGATCTTCATTCACCTTGGATCAGATGAAGACTGATCTGACCCAAAATCAATCTGGTCACCACCTTAGATTCAGGAAATAGAGTGATCAGATTGCTGTTTTGCTAAGGATCACCTATGGAAAAGACAGGTAAAGGAAATTATGCTTGTGAAAAATACCTGATACAGGGCTACATTTATCAATGTGAAGATTACAGATTAGTCTGCCTTTTACTGGTTGCAACTCTGGCACATACATTTTTCATAAGCATCAGTGATGTTGTTACCCAAAGACTTTTTACCCTTAATTCCTAAGCAATTCTAATTGGGCTACACAATCATGCACTATGGAAGCATAGAAAGGCCATGTATTTTTTATCTTGTTTTCTCAAGATAACATCCCATTATAAAATCTGTCCTTATTTTTTTTCCAAGTCCTCATGTATACTATGGAAGCAGAGTGGCGCAGCGGAAGCGTGCTGGGCCCATAACCCAGAGGTCGATGGATCGAAACCATCCTCTGCTAGATTTTCTTTTTCTTCTTAATTTATTACACATAAAACATGTTAGATAATCATATCTGGGAGGTTTCTTAATGCCTATTGTCAAAATATAGTAATTTTTGATATAAGGGAAAGAGGTCATTCTACACAAACAGTATGGTGCAGTTGTGCTATTGATTTTACAGTAAATACTCTCATTGCTGGCTACAAAAATGTCCCAAATGGAAATCCAAAATGCGCACTTCCCAAATGTGGCCAACAAACCCTACACATGGGTGGTATCCCTGTACTCAGGAGATGTTGCTGAACATTTGTTGAGGTGCTGTGACCCTTTACATTTTCAGTAGGTTTATACATGAATTGCATCGGTGTGAAAAAATCCCATATTTTTTATTTATTTTGACATAGGTTGATGGTAATATGGCTACATGAAAAGTTTTAAAATACCCCAAGTTTAACACCCTGGGTTATCTAGTTTTGAAAATGTGTACATGTGGGGGGATTCATGACCGATATCAGTGTTACAGTGTCACTATCAATTAGAGTTTTCGAATAGCATAGCACTACTTGTAATAATTGCCCTGTAAACCTAAAACATGGGCTGTTTCTAAACTCAGGACGAATATTATAAACTATTTAGCCGTTTTTGGGTTAGAGATCATAGATGAGTATAAGATCTCTCAAATCAGAAAAATATCTCTAGAAATCCCCCCCCCCCCCCCCCCCACATATTTAATCATTTTATATATATAAAATTATCTGATATGATCAAAATAATGTCAGTGGAAAGGCCTTCTTATGCTGATAAAAACAATATATAATTTGTGTGGGTACGGTAAATGAGAAAAAAGTAAACACGTTTTCATCCTAATTTAGGCATTTGCTTGCAGTTTTCCTAATACAATATCATAGTTGCCAACTGTCCCGGATTTGCTGGGACAGTCCCGGCAACTATGCCGGATCTTCAGCCGGATATGACAACTAGTCAGATATAAGATAACGTCAGGAACTGATGAAAGTATTACTTTACTGAGACAGTAGTGGATGCATGGAATAGTCTTCCAGTAGAAGTGGTAGAGGTTAATACAGTGAAGGAGTTTAAGCATGCATGGGATAGGTATAAGGCTATCCTAGATATACGATAAGGCCAGGGACTAATGAAAGTATTACTTTACTGATAGGGTAGTGGATACATGGAATGGCCTTCCAGCAGAAGTGGTAAAGGTTAATACAGTGAAGGAGTTTAAGCATGCATGGGATAGGTATAAGGCTATCCTAGATATAAGATAAGGCCAGGGACTAATGAAAGTATTATTTTACTGATAGGGTAGTGGATACATGGAATGGCCTTCCAGCAGAAGTGGTAGAGGTTAATACAGTAAAGGAGTTTAAGCATGCATGGGATAGGTATAAGGCTATCCTAGATATAAAATAAGGCCAGGGACTAATGAAAGTATTACTTTACTGATAGGGTATTGGATACATGGAATGGCCTTCCAGCAGAAGTGGTAGGTTCATACTAATGTATGTTTTATGGTGTACACACAGCTCTCTGACTGAATTATAAACCAGGTCTTACTATATTTCATGTAAAACGAATAAAATGCTCCTGCCTGATGTAGATGTATGCAATATATAGATCAATCTCAATATTTTGTTTAATGCTCTACAGTCACAATAAAAACAATGTTTGGGTGGTACAGTCCCTTTATTAAACCAATGAAACAAATATGCAATATACACAAATACTTATATGAAGTAATCCTTTGCATTTTCATATGTATATGATCTACCCTCGCTAGCCTCCTGCCTGCAAGCAGGCAGCATGGTGTCTGTGCGCTGCCCAGGCCATGCTGCATCTTGCCCTTCCTGCACACTGATCTGAGGTCAGAGTGAATGGGCAGCACACAGACACCATAATGCCTGACACTAGAACCTAGGGAGCTGTGGGTGCTGGCAAGGGGAAAACTGGGGTCTACAATGTGGGTGATGGGGGAAGTCCTAGTTTTCTGCTATATGGGTTATGGGGGCATGTCCTTGGTGTGAAATGTATATTTCACACATAAGTCCTATTTCTGCAGTGTGGGTGATGAAGTATGTCCTAAGGTGATGGGCAAGTACTGGATTTGCAATGTGGTTGGTGGGGCATGTCCTTTGTGTACAATGTGAGTGATGGGGCATGTTGTGGGCTATGTCCTGGGTCTGCAATGTTGGTGATGGGACATATCCTGGGGTGCTGTGGTTAAGTCCTCTGTAGGCATTGTGAGGGAAGGGGCATTTAATGGGGTGCTGGGGTAAGTCCGGGGTGTGCAATGTGGGTGATGGGGCATGTCCTGGGTCTGCAATGTGATGGGACATTTCCTGTGGTAGGTCCTGTGTCTGCAGTCAGGGCCGGCGCTACCATAAGGCAGCACAGGCTGCCTTAGGGCGCAACAAGGGGTTGGGCGGGAAAATCAAAATCGCCCGCACACTGCTCTATGCCGGCTCTAGCACCGTTTGTCCCAGAGCTAGCCCTACAATGTGGCACCCCCTCGTGCTGTAACACTGTCGGTCTGCCTGATGTCATGTTACTTCCAGCACTCATAATAAGTGGAATTCCGGTGTTGAAGAGGCAGACACCGTCTGAACAATCCTCCTCCCTGCAAAAGACAATAGAAGAGCAGGGAGGAGAACAAACATCAATGTTTTTTTGGTTAAAAAAAAAAGAAAAGAAACAAGTGTAAGTGGTAAGTGTGTCTCAGGATATGTGTGTATTGGCATCAGTGTGTGTAAGTGGTAAGGGTGTGTGTCAGTGTGTCACTTTCTGTGTAAGGGTGTGTGTGTAAGTGTGTCACTTTCTGTGTAAGGCTGTGTGTAAGTGTGTCACTGTGTCTGTGTAAGGGTGTGTGTGTGTAAGTGTGTCACTTTCTGTGTAAGGGTGTGTGTAAGTGTGTCACTTTCTGTGTAAGGGTATGTGTGTGTAAGTGTGTCACTTTCTGTGTAAGGTTGTGTGTAAGTGTGTCACTTTCTGTGTAAGGGTGTGTGTAAGTGTGTCACTTTCTATGTAAGGGTGTGTGTAAGTGTGTCAGTGTGTCTGTGTGAGGGTGTGTGTGTGTGTGTGTGTGTGTGTGTATGTAAGTGTGTCACTGTGTCTGTGTAAGGGTGTGTGTGTAAATGGTAAGTGTGTCTCTGTGTGTAACACAGATGTGTGTTAGGGTGTCAATGTGTGACACATTTAAAGCATGCAAGTTGAATATTTAGATGTATTTATTTTCCACACTTTACATTATACTTTTATGTATATTAAATGTATAGAGGGTTGGTGGTGTGGGAAATGCACCTTCGCCTGTGTAGACAAAAATCCTTGCACCGGCCCTGTCTGCAGTATGAGTGATGGGGCATGTCCTGGAGTGCTGGGATAAGTCCTGGGTCTGCAATGTGGGTGATGGGGCATGTCCTAGGGTGGCCTCATGATCTCCCTGTACAATGTTATGTTACAGTTCATACAAATCTATTATTATGTAAAGTTTTTTGTAATAACCTGTGGTAAAAACTAAAATTACTCAAATTAATGTTAAATATAATTCATCAGAACAAAAACACAACGTCCCTGGGTGGGCTTGAACCACCAACCTTTCGGTTAACAGCCGAACGCGCTAACCAATTGCGCCACAGAGACATATGTATCAATAGCCAAATCACACTTTCTGAAACTCTGACCATAAGAGCGCACAGCCATATTGCTGGAGCATGCTGCGATCGTGGGCACCCAATAGCCCAAATTTCAGTGCTGGCTATTGCCTCGATCGTTGATCGCAAAAAATGCTTGTTCCACATTCAACAGCAGAGTGACGAAACTAAGTGTGCTGGCCCCATAACCCAGAGGTCAAAACCATCCTCTGCTAGTTTTACTTTGACTTAATATTTCTAAAAATGAAATAAATATAGCTGGATATTACTGTAATACAAGTTAATAGACCTTGTCAAGTCCAACACCCCAATGTCAAGACAAAATCCGATTAGGGATACTTATATGAAACACCTGTGTCACTCAAAATGGAAACTAGTCTAACCATTTGCAAATATATGGCTGCAGTGTAATGTGGGTGGTATTAAAAATTTCTATAAAGACATAAGTTTGGAAATTATACCATGTCTTAACATCTGTTATGTATAAATGGAGTTCAACGTATTTTTTTTTTTTTATATCTACATCCCAACACATCTGCCTTGTTAATACATGATCCCCATCACATGGACATAGCCGCACTTTGAACAATGTTTGTTCACAGGGAGTTGATATATTTTGGAATTAAGTGAGGATATCTGCCCGGCTAGCTCAGTCGGTAGAGCATGAGACTCTTAATCTCAGGGTCGTGGGTTCGAGCCCCACGTTGGGCGTAAAACTTTTTTTTGCTATAATTTGTGGTAAAAATAACTACTTTGTGACCTGCCATCCTGTTATTTTTTTTAACACCTTCGCTACAATGGACGACACAGGCACGTCCAGCCGGGAACTCGAACAATATATAGTTCTGACTTATGTTTTTTTTAATTGTTCCTAAATAAAAAGGTATATCCTACAAACAGTGTCCCTGACTTTGCCGCACCTCTCAATACACTCTTTTTTTTAATAAACTCTTTTCCTGGCGGCTGGCACTATGGTCAATAAGGCAGCCTCATCTGATAGACGAGATCCCACGATGAGCTGTAGTGTAGAGCTGTAGACCGAAAAAAATAAAAAAACAACTGACATCACTGTTTCCCTCCTCCGTGCAGGAGGGAAGACTGCACGAAGGAGACGTCTGGCCGGGGACACGGAGCAGAAGCCCGGCGGTAAGTACTAGGGAAGAGGGGGAGGAGGGAGGAATAACAGTTAGTGTTATACACATAGTAGTAGAGGTGGGATAACAATTATACTGTTACTTAGATGAATAATTAATTCTTACAGTGCGATAAAACACTTGACGTCCATACTGTAGTTTTTTCAGCTGGCTTGTAGGTCTAGGTACAAATTGACAGGGAGGAATGGTAAAGCTTGTGTAAAATCTTTGGATTTTTATATGAATTGCACAACGAACCAACCAAATCTGAAAAACAAAAACAAAAACAAAAACAAACAAAGGATATGACATAGTACTAAAGGATAGTTTCATTGAGTCCACAGTTAGCAGAGTGGCGCAGCGGAAGCGTGCTGGGCCCATAACCCAGAGGTCGATGGATCGAAACCATCCTCTGCTAGTTTTCTTTTATCTGTCACAATATTTCTAAATATTTTATAAATCTAGCTGGATATTAAAACAAGTTAATATGTAATCTATCATAGATAGAAATTGGACCTTTTCAAGTCCAACACCCCAATGTCAAGTCAAAATCAGATTAGGGATACTTATTTCAAACACCTGGGTCACTCAAAATGAAAACTAGTCTAACCATTTGCAAATATATGGCTGCAATGCTGCAATGTGGGTGGTATTAAAAAATTCTATAAAGACATAAGTTTGCAAATTTTTTTATTTTTATATATATATATATATATATCCCAACACATCTGCCTTGTTAACCCCTTAAGGACAGACCCTATGAACACATTTTTTTTTTTTAGAAATCATGTTTTATTGATTTTCACAAAAATAAAAATAAAAAAGGAAAAAAAGAACACAAAACATTATGTGTGTATGGGGGGGGGGGGGGGGAATACAGAATAAAGAAAAAAAGGGGGGGACACACACTGGGTGATAAAATATGACACCACTGACGCGGCAGGGTGGTTGTTCAATTTCACACAGTAATCAACATATGAAAAATAACACAACTTAAGTAAGCCAAATTCTATCTTGGAAACACAGCAGCATGTGCTCTCTGGGATAACCCTACTGGGTCCGTCCGGGCTGTAGGCTTCTAATTATAACATTTAATGAGATCAGAGAAGATTGAGAGTCGTCCCTTGATTCAGGTTCTGAAACTTTCGATAAATTCAATCCAGTACAACCACTGTTGGTGGTATATGTCAGCTCGGCCCACTGATTGAGAGGATAAGTCTTCCAGAGCCCTAATTCCCTCTACTCTTGTCACCCATGCCTCTAATGTGTGTGTGTGTGGGGGGGGGGGGATGTGCTGCCCCAGTGGAGAGGAATGAGCGCCTTAGCTTCATTTAACAGGTGTTTTACAATTGACTTGTTGATATTGATTGTGACGTATGGTGTAACAGATAGTTCACAGGGTGAAATGGCGGGGGGAATCCAAGAATCTCGGAAGCGTGTCTCGAATCTTGACCCAAAATGGAACAATGAGGGGGCATTCCCACTATATGTGGAGAACCATGCCAGGGGCATCTCCACATCTCCAACAGGAATCTGATCTGTCCGGAAATATTTGCTGAAGTTTGCTAGGAGTGCAGTACCATTGTGTCAAAAATGTATATGACATTTCTTGGGTCCTAGTGTTTATTGAGCTTTTGTGGGTAAGTGTGAATATTTTTTCCTATTGCGTTTTTGACAGTGTTTTCTGCAAGGTGTGTTCCCATTTCCCCACAAAAGCCGGGAGGAGGTCTGCCTCTGAGTGCATCAAAAATTTGTACAGCATGGAAATCCCATGGAGCAGCATGGCATCCATGTGGAAAAAAGATTTGAAGGGTGTCAGCTCCCTCTGTAAGTTATGTTTCTGTGGGATATTTTTATAAAAGGATTTAAACTGTAAGTACTGCAATGTGTCAAGAGGTGTAGGTGCGGTATTGTGGAGTATAAGGTGTAGAGGTGCAACATTAGTGCCTGTCATGAAACTAGGTATGGTGGGTCTATCCTCAGACTTAGAAGAAAACCACCTCTATTTTGTCCCGGGGGAAATTCAGGGTTATTCCGGACCGGAGTTAGAGGGGGAGGGAATGTGGTTAGTTGGTGGTTTCTGTATAGGCGGTGAAGGACCATCAGAGAGGCCGAAGCAAACGTATGGGAGTGTGAAGCCCGCCTGAATGCTTGTGATTGTAGCCATATAAGAGACTGCAAAGGGATTCTGAGCAAATGGGCCTCCAGTGGGATCCATAGTTTGTGGTATGACCACAGGGTTGGTATGACCATTCTAGCAACCTTAGGAGATTACATGATTGGTAGTAAGTCTGGGGGCATGGCAAACCTAGCCCACCATGTGATTTTGGTTGCTGTAATAAAGTGGTAGAGAGTCGAGGGGGTTTCTGGGCCCAGACATATTTGATAAACAGCGTACGCAGAGATGAAAAAAAAGGTCTCGGGAGTAGTATTGGGATTGTTTGAAACAGGTATACAATTCTTGGGAGAATATTCATTTTTATTGCATTTACCCTACCCGTCCAAGATATATATAGAGGGCCTCAGTTCGCTAAGTCTCCTTTCAGCTTTGTCAACAATGTTACAAAATTGTGTGTGTATAGTTGGAATAAATCGCGTGTAAGCCAGATACCTAGATATCTAAGTTTGTTAGTACACCACTTGAATGGGAAGGACGAGGCTAGGACACCGGAATCGGTGGGCGAGATATTTATATTCATAATTTCTGATTTGGTAAGGTTAATCTTGAGGTTGGAGATGGCCCCATATGTGCGGAACTCCCGGAGGAGGACAGGTTATGAAACCCGCGGCTCTGTCAATACAAATAGTAGATCATCTGCGAAACCCAATACCTTGTGGTGGACATGGTCGGCTTGCAGGCCAGTGATGTCCCGCTCCCCCCTGATTGCCTGCATAAAAGGTTCTAGTGAAAGAACAAATAGTAGGGGGGAGAGGGGAGACCCCTGCCTGGTCCCGTTAGTGATAGCAAAAGTGTCAGATAGAGCACCATTGATCCGAACATGAGCACAGGGTCGGGAGTACAGGGACGCCACCCAAGTCATCATGTGGGGTCCAAAACCCATATATCGAAGGACCTCGAGCATGAATGTCTAGTTCAAACGATCAAACGCCTTTTCGGCATCTGTTGATAACAAGATCGTTTTGGTAGATGTGGTTTGTGCTAAGTGAATCAGATTAAGTGCTCTAATGGTGCTATCCCTGGACTCCCGACCCAGCACAAAACCCGACTGATCAGCATGGACCAAAGCAAGAAGAAATGACTGAATGCGTGTTGCCAAAATTTTCGCAAAAAGCTTAACATCCACATTCAGCAGGGATATAGGTCTGTAGCTTCCACATAGCTCGGGGTCCCTGCCCTCCTTCGGGATCACCGCAATGGTGGCCGCCAGTGTATGTGGATGGAATGCATTACCCTGTAAGATTGAATTGAAAGTACTGACCATGTAGGGGCTAAGAATCTCACTAATTTTTTTGTAGTAGCTAAGGGGTATTCCGTCAGGGCCAGGGCTCTTGCCCGACTTGGAGCATTTAATCGCCCATGCCAGTTCACCTGCTGTGATCTCGGATTCCATGGATGCCGAGTCAGCGGTGTCCAAGACTTGTGTGACGTGGGTAGAGAGATATTCTCAAATTTTATTTTGAAATACTGATTGCGCTTCTGGGTCAGTCAAGGGGGGGGACTGATTGTACAGTTGGATGTAGAATGATAAAAATTCTTTCGCAGTTTCCGTCAGCATCAGTTTCGCTGTACCGGACGAGTCACGGGTCTTAGGTATGTAAGTCTCTTCCTTAAAGCCCTAGTTAAGTATTTACCGGGTTTATCACCATGGCCTGTTTGTGTAGTATGTCAGCCAGGTCCTTACGGAGGGTTAGTAATTTACAATAATCTGCGTCGAGTAGTGTATTTTTGTGGGCCCTCTCTAGCATTCCTATCTGGGTGCATAGTGCGCTCACGGCTGCAGGATCAGTAAGATGGGAAATATTGGTGAGCTGGAAGTGTTTGGAGAAAATAATCGTCACACCTTTTGATTTGGCCTGTGGGTTATTGCTAAAAAATGCAACAGGGAAATCCCGATTTGTCAAATTTGGGGGAACGGTACCCTTAAAATTTGTCTCCTGCAGAAAAGCCACAGATGCCCGCTGCCCTTTAAGTGCCCTCAGCAGATTGGATCTTTTTTTGGGGACATTCAAACCCTTTACATTATGTGAAATAACATACATGTCTGCGTGGGGATTTGGTGTTCCGTACATAGGTGTGTCTTCTTATTAGTGTATAGATCTAATAAAACCCAGAAACAAACAGAATAGATAAACAAATAAGGGAAAGGGAGGGAGACACAAGAGAAAATAAAGTGACAGATGAAAAAAGGAAAGAAAAAGCAAAAAAAAAAAAAAAAAAAAGGGGGGGGGGGAGGAAGAGAGGAAAGGGAGAGGGAGATTAGAAAGGGTAGCACAAACTACCCTCAGGTACCTGAGGCGTCTACTGGCCAGAGCAAACAAGGAGGGTCCGCGACCAGCGGGAACACCCCTGGTTCTCTCCCAGTATACAAAAGGACGCCTATGGTAAGGGGGATAGTGGCAACCAACCAAGGGGGACGCTCCATCAGTCAGAGCAAACTCAACTAATTGGACTAATAACTCTGAGAAAACAGAATCACGGGGCCAACGTCCCTCCATGCTTCAGCCATCTCAGCATGATCCATTAACCGTGCCTCTCGGGGCGCATAATACAAACATACAAACAGAAACAAACATTATAACAGATCAAATGTACAGTTGTACAGTCGTTAACTTAAGCGTGGATGTGGATCACGTGTCTCCTCTGGACTCCCGTCCTCTGCACCGGATGCTAGGCCTCTGGTGGTAACTGGGAGATGTGGAGCCACCCCATGGAATATGTCCAAAAGTATATGTTGCATAAGGGGGGTCTCAAAAAGCTCAGACGCCTGCCAAGTTTCTAGAGCCTGATGCCAGCCTTTCAGGCGTATTAGAGTGGCCAAAGCCTGAGTCTACCGAAAAATGCGCACCACAGTAACTCCGCTGTTCAGGTCGATGTAGGGCAATTAATAGTGCAGAGATACAACATTGTTTATAGGGTGGAAGACATAGTTTGTGATAATATATGTTTTTATATGTTCCATGCTGCTCGCGTTCCCTGTGCATAGTGATGATTCAGAGCATTGGTAATCTGATGCTCTGTGTCACCACCATGCACTGGAGCGCAAGCAGCACAGACAGAGCTCTGATTAAGAAGACATTAGGAAAGGTGAGGGAGAGGCACCAGGGGTGTGTATGTGTGGCTGCATCCGACATAGCATGTGCTTGCATATATATGTGACACTGAAAGTGTTACTGCATGTGTAAATGCCTGGGGGCAGCAAGGGGCGGAAAAATATATCTTGCATCGGCCCTGGCTCCACAGAGTAATAGCAGGCACCATATTGTAATGGCAGCATGCCTATTGTAGGCAAGAGATTCGGAAGTAACCAGTGATCACTTCAGTCGCTCTGTTGCTGCTGTTAGACTTCCTCCAGAGGCCATCAGCAACATTACACTTAAAAAAAGCATTAGTTAGCTGTAGATGTAGGGTTAGGGTTACAATTAGGATTAGCATTCGGGTTACAGTTAGGATTAGAGTTGTTAGTTTAGGGTTAGCAACAAAAAAAAAGAGCTGGTTCACCTGATTTGGACGTGAATAAATGCAATTGAATATGCCAACGAGGCATTGAAATGTATACAGAATGCTGTAAATGGTTTAATGAAAAACCCAGGCATCATAAGATTTGTGAAGGGAATACACATCACCTGTTCCTCTCCTGTGAGGTTAGGGTTAATATAAGCATTGCTGTGTGACCAGGCTGCTATTTGGTGCTATTTAACGCCTAGGTAATATGTGAATACTCTCACCTGTATGTATCATGTGTGGTTACATTTTAGCATAAGCCTTGATGTCACCAGATGGCAATATGTGAATAATCTCACCTGTATTTATCCTGTCAGGTGACCTTTAGCATAATTCTTGCTTTGTCCAAATTTCCCCCGAGTGTATTTTAAGCCAGGCAACTCCTAAATCCTATCACCTGTTAATCTTCTGTGAGATTATGTTTAGCAATAACACTGCATTTTGCTAATTTAATCTTTTATCTATTATCTATTTAGTAGTCTTTATCTGTTTCTAGGGTGCTATGCGAAACTATTTGGAATAAGCAGACCCCATTATTGTTCTTTATGTACAGGCAGGGCCGGCGCCACCGTAAGGCTGCTTAGGCAACCGCCTTAGGACTCCGCAGCGATGGGGGGGCCAGCTGTAGGGGGATAAAAAAATGGCGGTAGAGGCCCCGGCTGGGGAGATGATCTCCCCTCACCACCCCTCTACTCGACCGGCCGGTAGGATGTCATATTTTATTAAGATGCTAGGATGGGAACAGATGGGTGAAGTCCCTGCTGTAGGCTGATTGAAGTGTATTTAAATCTGGCACCCTATGTGCCCGGCTAGCTCAGTCGGTAGAGCATGAGACTCTTAATCTCAGGGTCGTGGGTTCGAGCCCCACGTTGGGCGCATTATTTTATATTTAATAAAATAATTTTTTTTTTTTTGGGATTTATATTTAATAAAACCTACAAAATATATTTTTTTTTATTTATTAGTTGCGAAAATAATCAATTGAACCTTTCAAAGAAACAATCTCATGTAGAATTAGGCGCAAACACTAATTCTTCCAACTAATAATTAACTCTTTATGCTTTTGGAAGTTCTTTTTGTGGAGTAATGAACAATAAAATTATTTTCCACTTTGTCACAGAATTCATCTTTCCATGTAAACCCAAATAAATGTGTGATCAGAATCACAAAAGAAAGTTGATAGAATGAGCAAAATTTAACGTCCCTGGGTGGGCTTGAACCACCAACCTTTCGGTTAACAGCCGAACGCGCTAACCAATTGCGCCACAGAGACATATATCTCAATACTGTCAATGGTGAGGTATATCAGCATCAATTCCTCAACCACTGTTTCACTGAGCCGTGATATCACTTGGCATACCGAATCAGCTGGTGTGAACTTCATTTGCCTTTATTATTTAGCTGGCAAAGCATCACGTGGACTGGTGTGCTCAGCAGCTATTGCCGAGAAGGCTGTAAACGTTACATCCGCAAAGCATGCATGGAAATGTAGTTTGACCAAACCACTTACTACACAGACGACACCTGGGGACATAAGCCGCATGTGCGCATGTGCAGACACGCTCCAGCTTTCTGCTACTAAGATGCTGGTGTTTCACATGGATCCAATTTGCAAAGAATTATGGTAAATGCAATATTTACTGAATTTTAATTGCTGGTCCTTGAGTATATGTTATTGCCTGCTGAATATGAATGATCATACAGTGAGGCATATATATTGTTAGACACTTTGTAAAGCAACATTAATAAGCAGGGTAGATCAGATGGCAGGAGGAAATAGTTTTTAATATATATATCCCTATATTTTCTATACTGCTTTAAATTAATAAGTGTAGGAGGGTGGGATATAATGGTTACACCGTTACTAAGACGAATAATACTTGCAAGAGAACAAATGCACGTGACTCTGTCCCTGCTGCAGTTGTCTCTGTGTTTTGAAGCTCCAACGTTCTAAGAGCAGAGTGGCGCAGCGGAAGCGTGCTGGGCCCATAACCCAGAGGTCGATGGATCGAAACCATCCTCTGCTAAGTATTTTTTTTTTATTATTATTATTTGTTTTAGATTTAGCTAATGTATTAAATCACACAACATTATTTTGCAGTCATTACTATTTAAAAAAAAAAAAATAATTCAAATAAAATAAAAGATAAATACAATTGATCATTTATGATACAGTTTCAGTAAGCTGGATGTTAATACAATTTAAAACAAAATGCTAGTTAACCCCTTAAGAACTGGACATGCCGAACATTTTTGCCCATTCTTTAATGTAATTTTGTTCTTTCTCATTTGCTCTTCCCACAAAATTGCTTATTGTTTTTTTTTTTATCAAGACAAGAAGGGCTTTCTTTAGATACCATTAATTTGATCATATCATATAATCTACTATAAAAAAAAACAACAGAAAAAAACATAATCAAATATGGTGAAAATTTGAAGCCCCCAGGTTTTCAGATTTTTATTTCAAAAATCTTTTACTCATCTACAATCTTAGAAACATAGAATGTGTCGGCAGATAAGAACCATTTGGGCCAACTAGTCTGCCCAATTTTATAAATACTTTTATTAGTCCCTGGCCTTATCTTATATCCAGAATAGCCTTGTGCCCATCCCACGCATGCTTAATCTTCCTGATTATAGGATGTTCTATGCCATCCTACTTTTCAATCCCTAAAGGCTTGTAGGATGGCAAAGAACATCCCATTTACCAGCTCATTGCGGCTCCCAGCGATGATCTGTGTGCACATCCCGCTGCAGTAACCACTTTGAGTGGCCTCAGTTTGACACAGAACCTACGTGGTTCAAGGCATAGACCATACTGACAAAAACAGCTCCCCTCGGCTTCCCGTGATGAGCTGTGCTGTGCATCCCGCTGCAGGGACTTGCAGCAGGATCCACAGTGTCAGATGAGGCCACTTTGAGTGGCCTTTGTCTGACATACAAAATGTAGCAACTCTCAAGGTGAGCATTGGCTACATTTCAATGAAGCCCTTTGAAGTTCGAAGCCCTTTGCATGTCCTGGGTATTCAAGAAGGGGTTCTATGGCAAGGGATATGGGGCAATAATGAAAGGAGAAGTGGAGTGGGGATTGGATAGGCCCCAGACCATTTTGTCTGCAAGGGGTCCCACAATTTTTGATGACGGCCCAGCTGCCATGGGTCAAAACGTCCAGTTTATCATCGTGTCACATTAAAACCTTTTGTGCATTTACCTCCTCGAATGCTGAGTAAGCTATTCTCTTTTACGAATATAGTTGAGGATGTTTTTAAGGCCCATCTGCTACTCAGGTATTGATTACTGACTATTTTTCTGGTGTGCCAACATCAATATCAATTTGTCCATTTTGGACATTTTTGAAGCCGGTCAATGTATTTTTACCCGATCAAACCATATATACGGTCAATGCTAAACCTTTAGACGCATAATAGCAAGGCCGGTATGTTTCTTGACCAAATAAAGTAAGCAGTACATTTACATGCCTCAGACGCGCCTACAGACCTGTTTTCCAACAGATATGCTAAGTGTACAGTGCTTATCAGCCTCCCACAGATGCACAGGCGCAATGCAACTGTTCAAGTTTCAAGAAAATACAAATACAGTCTCTTCAACAATGATATAGCAAATGCTCCAACCAAAATATTGCAACTCAATACAATGTATCATTTATTATGCAGTTTCAATTTATTCAAATAAAGGATCCAAAAACAACACAGGGCCAGGATCCATTGAATAAACTGATGGTTATAGACTGTGTATATTTTTCTGATTTTAGTCCCAGAGTGGGTACTTTTTGGGGGAGAGAGACAGACAGATATGAGGGTATGGGGAAAGAGAGAAAGACATGTGGGTATGGGAAGAGAGAGACAGACATGTGGGTAGGGGGAGAGAGACAGACATGAGGGTATGGGGAACGAGAAAGAAAGACACGAGGGCATAGGCAGAGAGAGACACGTGAGTGACTGGCATGATGGAATATTATTTATCGCTCCTTGTGTACTTCTTTTCCAGTGATGCTCAGCCAGACTTTGGCTGGATGGACATCATGGGAACGGAAGTAAAAACTCATTCTGCTAGCCAGCCAAAAGTCTCCCATGTTGCTGGCTGAGCATCATAGAAATAAATAAAACCACTACACAGTATTATGGCAAAATATATATCTTTATTTAAAATAAAAGTTTGAGTTGGTCCTTTACATAAAAATAAAGTTTGTGCTCTCCTCCCCCTCTCCCCAATAATGAAATGGGCATGCCTGGAACAGAAATGTCTAAAGGGGAGGAGTTCATAATATAACCACGCCCACCTTTGGGTGCCAAAAGAAGACCTGCACCCAGGCGCCCGTGACCCTAGGATCGGCCCTGACGCAGACGTTGTTATTGGTCAATATACAGTTGCGAAGTCATTAGGATTAGTCGGTATAATGGCTGTAATCTTAAAGGTACACGTCAATATGGTGGCATCAAGTTAGAGATTATGGAAGTGGCCTTCTCTCTCATTAAAGGAAAAAAATAGGGTTTATTCCCTGTTTATGCAGTTATTTCTAATCACAGCTTCCATTTTAAAAAGTGTTCCTTGCTTAGAGAATTTCCTGACCCCACAGTGACCTATAAATGGTTCTTTATTTACACCTTCAAGCTCCGAGGCACATTTGCATCTCACAGGATGTCACAGCATTTCACCTAAAAAAAAAGAAGGCAATCTTACTTTAGACTAATTTTAAAAATAATTTTATTCATTTTGACGCAGTAATTAGTTTTTAAAAAAAGTACAATTTTAAAATAAGAAAACAATTATGCCCTGTGTGAGGATCGAACTCACGACCTTCAGATTATGAGACTGACGCGCTACCTACTGCGCTAACAAGGCACTTAGAAGGCAAGTATGATTTCGCTAATATCTGTACAATGGTAACTAACTATTGCTGTACCCCCTGCTAGGGTGGCCTAGAGAAATCAGACAGACAGAGCCAAGTGTATTATATAAAACAAACAAATTTTATGTGCAAAGTGCATTTGTAAAGGGTTTATCTGGTCACCCTACTAAGTGCAAATATGAACAAGCAGGAAAATGACAGCAAAGTAGGAAGGAACAGACAGACAGAGAGAAAAGAGGGAACCAAAACCTCAGAGGAGTTACACAGGATGTCAGTACAGGAATAGAAGATGGAGCACAAAACATGCTGTTAGCTGTTTGTTTGTTTTTAGTTTTTTGTAGCACACTGAACCAAGGCAAAATGTAAATATTATCTGAACCCATTAATATAGAAATTTGTAATCCTTCTTTAAAGAGATACGATTTTTTTTTGTTTGTTCTGTGGCCTAGCATGAGGCTTTTTAAGATAGATACCATTTTATCTTCAGACCAGCACTCACTAACTGCTAGCTTGGATTTACATATAATCAGAGGGGAGCCTAATTAGATCCTCTTTATGGATTTTTTCCAGCTCGGCTACATTGGCCTAAAGTTTGAAATTCCCATCTGTGCAATTCTCTCTTTATTCAGTAGACCCTTTAGTTCTAGGTAACGTGCTAGGTATAGATGTAGCAATATAAGAAAAAAGCATAAAGTGCTCTCCTCACGCATCCAAAAGCTGACAGGCTACTTGATGAGTTTCAGATATCTATCCTTAATTATAATATACCTGTGTGCACTCAATAACCCAGAAATACATACAAAGCTTATGTGATTATTCACACCACCTGTGAATTAACACTAAATCCCACCTATACCATATCCTAGATAAAAAAAAAAATAAGGCCAGGAACTAATGAAAGTATTACTTTCTGAGATGGTAGTGGATGCATGGAATAGCCTTGCAGCAGAAGTGGTAGAGGTTAATACAGTGAAGGATTTTAAGCATGCAAAAATAATTTAATATTAACTCAACAAGGAAATAAATAAAAAAAAATAAGTTACTATTAACCCAATAAGGGAATAAACCAAAATAATTTAATATTAACCCAATAAGGGAATAAATTAAAGATATTTTTATATTAACTCAATAGGAAAATAAATAAAAAAAAATAAGTTAATATTAACCCAATAATGGAATAAACCAAAAATAATTTTATATTAACCCAATAAGGGAATAAACAAAAGTAATCTAATATTAACCCAATAAGGAAATAAATAAAAAATAAGTTAATATTAACCCAATAAGGGAATAAACCAAAAATAATTTTATATTAACCCAATAAGGGAATAAACCAAAAATAATGTAATATTAACCCAATAAGGGAATAAACCAAAGATAATTTTATATTAACTCAATAAGGGAATAAAGCAGAAATAATTTAATAATAACTCACCAAGAGAATGAACCAAAAATAATTTAATATTAACCCAATAAGGGAATAAATGAAAAATAATCTAATATTAACTCAACAAGAAAATAAATAAAAAAATAAGTTAATATTAACCCAATAAGGGAATAAACCAAAAATAATTTAATATTAACCCAATAAGGGAATAAACCAAAAATAATTTAATATTAATTTAATAAGGGTATAAACCAAAGATATTTCATATTAACCCAATAAGAGAATAAACCAAAAAAATATTTTATATTAATCCATTAAGGGATTAATACAAAAATAATTTAATATTAACTTAAAAACGGTATAAACCAAAGATAATTCAATATTAACCCAATAAGGGAAAAAACCAACAATAATTTAATATTAACCCGATAAGGGAATAATCCAAAAATAATTTACTATTAACCCAATATGGGTATTAAACAGAAATTATATGTGTACCTAGATAAGTATTGGTGACAAGCATGCGCATCATAACAAGATGTAGATCATAAGAAAAGAATAAATGTAAAAAAATCTAAAGGTGATTTTGAAGATAAATAGAATTGTCTAGCAATACATCATGTTCATGATTTTCCTCTATTTTAACTTTCCTTGCCAAAAACATCCCACTTTAAGTCCACTGTTCAAAGTAACTTTTATAACAAATACCGCTTAGAATTACAAAGTATTTATTATAAAAATGAATCATTAAGAACCTTGAATTCAAATCTAATCTTGTTTAAATACATGTGTATTTGTGACCCAGCAAAACAAGGTTGATGACAAACGGCAGACCCTAGGTGTTAAAATAACCCTGATGTTTTGTCTCCATGCCGTCGTCAAAGGAGTCTGACATTTGCTAGGAAAGTCACTATTCAAAGGGACTCTGTCAACCAAAACATTGCTCATGCTGTGAATGTAGGGAAAACAAATCACAAAACATTACTTATACATTGGGTTAGCACAACTGCAAGCAACTGTATAAAAAAAGACAAATATGTTTAAAAGGACAATTAAACTTTTTTTTACCCATGCTTCTTTAAAGGAAGCAAGGGTTCAAAAAACATGTCCTGCTGTTCCAGAGTAAACTCACAGCTGAGACACAGCAAGTCAAGAGGAGGCCGCGCATTGACAGCGTCAGTGCACACACAGCCAATCAGAACGGGGGCTTGCCCTGCTTACTAGCAGAGAAAGCTGGTCGCCAACCATACCGGGCTGCCTGTTTCCTACGGAAGCATTGGAGCTGCCAGTCAGAGGATAATCTGGCATGTATTGTCAAAAGAACAGTTTATCCTTAGACTGGGGACAACTCATTTTTCACTTGTGTTTCTATATTAGACGCATAAGTGAAAAATTAAGCTTAGTTGTCCTTTAAATATGTCTGTGGTGTCTTCTGTTTATGATACGCAAATTACACATTTCCCATTGAAAATGTGTTGTTTTGTAAATCAAACCAACCCTTTGTCCCTCCCCCCCTCTAAAATAGCTACCCAATTTTGACAAGTGGAACTAGATATTAGACTCATATTGACAGAAGGGGTGGATTTCAAGACTTTGCTGCAGGCAGAGGTGTTTCTAGATTTTTTTTAGGCAAACAATGGGGCACATTTTATTAGCTATTTCCCCCTTTCCATGATGGGCTCTCCTTAGTTAGCAGTGGGGGCAGCCCACTAGGCCAGTGGGGACCCTATGTAAACCACTTACCGTATTTGCTCGAATATAAGACAAGGTTTTTTTCAGAGCAAATGCTCTGAAAAAGACCCCTTGTCTTATATTCAAGGTCGTTTTATAATATGACCTCAAATCGAGGTCAGATTATAAGACTGGGATCCAGGTCCCCCGCAGAGCTGCAGATGCGCGCAGACATCCTCCGCTGCCGCCCGGCACGACCGCTGGGACTTTTATGATGAAGCCGGGTCCTTCATTATAAAAGTCCCGGCGGAAGTGCCCGGCAGCAGCGGAGGATGTCTGCGCATATCGTGGCTGCCACCACTAGGCACCAGGGATATTTGGCAGCCAGGGGATGTATCGTGCAGACATCCCCCGTCTGCCCCCACTAGCCACCAGGGAGCAAGAGAAAGACAAGGGGAGGGAGGGGGGGGAAAAAGACAAGGGGGGGGAGGTGAAAGACAAGGGGAGGGAGGGGGAGAGAAACAAGGGGAGGGAGGGGGGAGAGAAACAAGGGGAGAGAAAGACAAGGGGAGGGAGGGGGGAAAGAAAGACAAGGGGAGGGGGAGAGAAAGACAAGGGGAGGAAGGGGGAGAGAGAGAGAGAGAGAAAAGTTTGGGGTAGAGAGAGAAAAGTTTGGGGGGAGGGAGAGACAACATGGGAGGGGGAGAGAGATAACACTGGGGGAGAGAGAGAGACAATGCAGGGGTGAGGGGGGAGAGAGAGAGGCAGCATTGGCACATAAAAGGAAATAAAAACAAGAAATGCATTTGTTTAATATCATAATTTTTATTAAATATTAAAAAGCAATTTGCATGTGAATATATACAAGTTAAACTTTTTTCCTATAGGATAGTCTTATATTCAGGCTTTTAGTTTTTTTCCTAAAGGAATATCCAAAGTTTGGGGGGGTCGTCTTATAATCAGGTTTGTCTTATATTCGAGCAAATACGGTAATTTGCTTAATAAGTAGGACCACCATTGGTTGCTGGCATCATACTATCAGTTAACACATGCACCTAGGGTTGCCACCTTTTATTAAAAAAAAAAAATACCGGCCATGCTACTACCTCCATAGACTTAACACTGGGGTCAAGCCAATTATTTACCGACCTGCGAGTAAAATACCGGCCAGCAGAGGCGTCGCTAGGGGGGGGCTACTGGGGCTGAAGCCCCGGATCTCCCCTCCATAGCCCCGAATGGAGACCCTGACCACGCCCCCTCGCGCTCGGCTCCGCCCCCTCACGTTCGATCCTGCATGCTGTATGCTGAACAGCAGCAGACTCCATCCTCTCACGATAGGCTCCGCCCCTCGTGTTTAGCTCCGCCCCCTCAAGTTTTGCAGGTGAGTGTTTGGCAGAGTGTGAGTGGCAGAGTTATTAGTGTGAAGGTGTATGTATGTGAGGTAAGTGGCAGAGTGTAAGTGGGTGTGAGTGGCAGAGTTATGAGTCTGCATGTGTATGTAAGTAGCAGACTGTGAGTGGCAGAGTGCATGTGTATGTATGTGAGTGGCAGAATGTAATTTGCAGAGTATAAGTGGGTGTGAGTGGCAGAGTTATGAGTGTGCATGTGTATGTATATGAGTGGCAGAGTGTAAGTGGGTGTGAGTGGCAGAGTTATGAGTGTGCATGTGTATGTATATGAGTGGCAGAGTGTAAGTGGGTGTGAGTGGCAGAGTTATGAGTGTGTATGTGTATGTATATGAGTGGCAGAGTGTGAGTGGCAGAGTGTAAGTAAGTGTATGTGTGTGAGTGTGGCAGAGTGTGATTGGAAGAGAGTGTGTGTGAGTGTAAGCATGAGTGGAAGAGTTATGAGTGTGTATGTGTGTGAGTGGCAGAATGTAAGTGTGTGTAAGTGGCAGAGTGTGATTGTATGAGTGAGTGTGCAGAGTGTGAGTGTTTGGAAGAGTGTGAGTTATGAGTGTGCGTGTATGTGTGTGGCAGAGTGTAAGTGTGGGTGAGTGGCAGAGTTTTGGAGTGTATAAGTGTGAGCAGCAGAGATATGAGTGTGCGTGTGAGTGAGTGTAAGCATGAGTGGAAGAGTTATGAGTGTGTATGTGTGTGAGTGGCAGAATGTAAGTGTGTGTAAGTGGCAGAGTGTGATTGTATGAGTGAGTGTGCATAGTGTGAGTGTTTGGAAGAGTGTGAGTTATGAGTGTGCGCGTATGTGTGTGGCAGAGTGTAAGTGTGGGTGAGTGGCAGAGTTTTGGAGTGTATAAGTGTGAGCAGCAGAGATATGAGTGTGTGTGTGTGAGTGTAAGCGTGAGCAGCAGAGTTATGAGTGTGTGTGAGTGGCAGAGTGTAAGTGTTCGAGAGTGAAAGCATAAGTGGCAGAGTTAGGAGTGTGTGTCAGTGAGATTACTAGGAGAAAATGTGATTAATTACTATTAATCATATTGAATGTGATAATCAAGTGTGAAACAGTGCTCATACCATTTTTATTTTCACACCTGATTATCACATTCAATATGAATAATAGTGATTCATCTTTATATATAGTCTTTATGTTGATGGCAATGAGTCCATACACATGGCATTAAACATCACATGGACCTAGTTATACTATTAAACCCATACATTATGAGTGTATGAGCTGCTCATTATATTATAGGCTTTACTCATGAAAGAGAGAATTGCAGGGAAGTGAGATGGGAATTTCAAAATTAAGGCTAAAGTAGCAGAGCTGGAAAAATTCTCGCATTCAGTTGAATTCCCATCTCAATTCCCTGCACTTCTCTCTTTTATTAGGTTGGTAGAAGGAGCATACCTTCATACCTCAGCCTATTCTCCCCAAGTTTTTTACCCCTTTTTATTAAAAAATTAAAAATATTTGTGATGTGAGTGTGAGAGTTGCAGGTTTACACACAAGTCTGCGTGGCAGAATGTCTGTGTGGGAAAGGCCATCTGTGTGTATAAGGGTGTCTGTGTGTAAGGTTGTCTGGATGTGTGTGTGAGTGTAAGGTTGTCTATGTAAGGGTATCTATGTGGGGGGGGGGGGGGTCAGGGTTGAGTCATTTTTATATGCTCAGTTATTTTTAAATCATGGGAATTTGCTCACATACAAGTGTGTGTGTGTGATGTAAGTTGGTGTGTGTAAGTGGGATTGTGTGTCTCTGTGTGTAAGGGTGTGTGTATGTATGTGTGACTGTGCATGTGTGACTGTGCAAGTGTGAATGTGTGTGTATGTGTGGCTGCATGTGTATGTGTGTGTATTTGTGGCTGTGTATTTTTGTGTATAAGTGTAACTTTGAGTAATGTGAGTTTTTTGTGTGCTGCGAGTCTTATTGTCAGTCACACACACGCATATAGTCAGTAACAGACAGACACAAACACACTCATACAGTCACAGACAGACACACACACAGTCAGTCACAGACACACACATATACATTCTGTCACAGTCAGACATACAGTCACACACACATACAGTGGGTCACATAAACACACAGTCACACACACACATGCAGTCAGTCATACACACAAACACACACTCTGTCACATACACTTACGCACAAGTCAGGAATTTTGTTGTTGTTTATGATTAAAAAAAAAATGCATCTATCAATATGTCCCCCTCTTGGCTGCTATACCTCATTCTAGCCTGGTCTGTGCCCTGCTGTTGTTTCTAGCCCTGCTGAGCACACTCAGCGCTCGGACACAATAGTACGGTGCATGTGGGGATGGAGCAGGAAGACTGTGCAGCCGGTGCACACACTGCTCCCCCGCGCTCCGCTGGATAAATAAAATGATCCCAGCGGCGAGGGCACCATGCAGGGACAACAATAACTGGGCGCCAGGTATAATTTCCTGGTGCCTGGGATTTGTTGAGCCCCGATATATACCCATATATACCTATTGTTCATTGGCGTCAATTATATCAGTCTGTATGCTGCCTAACCATGTGATTTTATTTACTCTACTTCTATAAAATCTATCATGGGCTCCAGCCCCGGATGTTTTGGAGACCTAGCAACGCCCCTGCTGGCCAGGTGTCAAACCTACATGCACCTGCCGATGATCATCTGGTGCAGACCATTAGAGTACTAAACACATACAAATTACAGCGCAGTCAAAGACATGGCCTGAAAGAGAAAACATTGTGAAACATTTTCTGCTTGTCAATTATGTAAGATGTTAATGGTACTTCCCATTAAACAGTCCTAAACCTTTTTTTCCATTTGTGGTTCTACTAGCGTTACATGTGCTTCATACTTTCCTCCAGTCAGCCTGCACATAACACCATGCAAGAGCAGGATCATAGTCCAGAAAGCATTTTAAATTCCTGGGCTGCAGCAGTCTCTGTGGCGCAATTGGTTAGCGCGTTTGGCTGTTAACCGAAAGGTTGGTGGTTCAAGCCCACCCAGGGACGTTTACTTTTCTGTATTGTTTTTATAATAACATCAAGCAAATGTGTGTACTTCATTTTAACCCCTTCGTGATGCATGGTGCTTCAGTTCCTGAAGACGCAAGCTCCAAAACGCCACTTTTTGTCACAAGGTGATCAGTAGCCAGGGACACAATTGCAGAGACCCGATCATGGTCTAAATAGAACCTGTGGGTTCCTGCCTAGAAATTGCGAGACCTCCCGAAGTCACGTGTGGGAGCCGTGCCCAAACTGGAGCGATTTCATAAAATGTAGCAGTTGCTCGCTTTGAGCACCAGCTACATTTTCTCTGTCAGTCTAAGCCTCCTCTCACAGGTGGGATCAGGGGGCGCTAGAGCAGTGACCTGCCGGGAAGTAACAAAAAAAAAAATATTTCTAAGTGAGGTCCATCACTATTATCGTGCAGCCCCTGAATAACAGGGAGCTGCACTGCCCTGTGAGAAGAAGCAGGTCTGTACCTCTTCCGGCAGAGATCTGCTGCTGTCAATCATTACAGGGCCAATCAGAGGGGAGCAGGGGATATGACTCACCAAATCCCCAGCCCTGAAAGAAGAGCCTGCACGAGGGAGCAGACCAACTGCTCCCTCCACAGCACTTATGTGCTGTGGAGGGTGTCCCACAAACCACCACAGACCACATCACTGCTTTGTTCATGGACGTTTACAATCGGGACATTCAAACCTCTGTGTTCAAGGGAGACCCAGAGCTTCGAGGCCGGCCGCGACCAGTCCACTATCCTAGCCAAGTGTACTGATTTGTAATACCTTTCGATATCTGGGAGACTAATACCTCCCAGACATTTGGGGCGGGTGAGAAGTTTATAACTTAACCTTGGATGTTTGTGGTGCCAGATGAAGCGTGTAATCACGGACCTAAGGGCCGAGAAAAAAGGCTTTGGGATATATATAGGTAAAGTTTAAATGAGGTACAAAAAGCGAGGCAGAATATTCATTTTAATCACAGAGGATCTCCCAAACCAAGAGTGCCGTTTAAGGGTCCATTTAAATAAATCAAGTTTACAAACCGTTAGTAAGGACCCTAGATTCAAATCAAACAAGGAAGCAAAATCCTTACTAAGGTAAACCCCTAGATATTTAATGTGACGGTCATTCCATCGAAATGGGAAAGAAGACTTGACAGAACCTATCACAGTTAGGGGGAGAGAAAGATTAAAAACTTCAGATTTGGTGTAATTGATTTTAAAATTAGAGAGGGAACTGAATATATCAAATTCTTTCATGATCTTAGGAAGGGACACAACAGGATTAGTTATAAAAAACAAAAGATCGTCGGCATAAGCAGCCAGCTTCTGGTGATGTGGGCCAACTTGCAATCCGTGATGTCAGGATTTGAACACATGGCACATGCCAGTGGTTCCAAGGTAAGTACAAAAAGGAGCGGCGACAGGGGGCACCCCTGTCCGGTCCCATTTGACAGGGTGAGCTGGCTTGAAAGGGTACCCTTTACCCGAACTCGGGCCGTAGGAGCCTGATATAAAGATGAGATCCAATGTAGCATAGATGGACCCATAGCGGTATGGTGTAGCACAGCTCAGAGAAAAGTCCAGCTCACCCTGTCAAAAGCCTTCTCTGCATCAGTCAAAAGTAACATAGCAGGGGTATCATTAAGAGCAGCGTAATGGATGAGATTCAGAATCTTATTGGTATTGTCCCGCGATTTACGGCCCGGGACAAACCCTGCCTGGTCGGGGTGAATTAAGGAAGTGAGAAAAACTTTAAGTCTATTACTAAGAATTTTAGCAAACAGTTTCAGGTCTATGTTCAAAAGCCAAATTGGTCTGAAGTTGGCACAAGATTCTGCATCTCGACCTGGGTTCGGTATAACCGTAATATGGGCTTTTTGGGCTTGGGCCACCATTTGAGAGTGAATTAAAAGGAAGTAAAAAAGGGGCACTTAAAGAGTCGTGAAATAACTTGTTATAAGAGATGGTGAACCCATCTGGGCCAGGACTCTTCCCCGTAGGGGACAATTTGATAGCATCAAGAAATTCTTCTGACGATATCGGGGAGTCCAGGCTCAGTGCGTCCAGTGGGTCGAGTTTACGTGTCATGTGTGTATCAAGATAGTCCCGTATTTTATTGTTAGAGGAGAGCACTTGGGACGGGGACACAGGGGCGGGCAAATTATACAATTCTTCATAAAACCACCTAAACGTATCTGCAATTTTGGGAGTCAGGCATGTAGAAACAATTGTTACGAAAACATTTGAAATGTTTTGGATTGTAAACAGATGCACAAAACAAGAATACTGTGTTCAGCTTATATTCAATTTAGCGTGCACAAATAAACTTGAAGGGAGAAAAAGTAGTTATTGAAACAAGAGGTGAAGAAAAAGAAGGGGGGAGATAGAAGAAAGGGGAAGAAAGGTGAGGCGGGTAAACATCTGATCTCTGGCAAACATGTGACCATCAGTCTTTTTATCATGTCAGAGGTCCACAACCTGGTAGTCTGGGAGTTTACCTGTGAAGGCAGAGGACCATGGGACGCAGATTGTGCTAAACTTTTGGGTATTGTCCTGCAGTTTAGTGGTCATTTTTTTCACATGTGGCAGATATTTTGGTTAACTTCTGTGCTTGTTGGAGGCAGGGCCTTCCAATGTGAGGCAATCTCTTGAGCTGCATCAGTGCATATCCTATTGGCCAATGCGCTTTGAGATTTGGTGAGGACAGGTTCCTCAGCATCTATATGGAGTAAAGCTATCTTAGGGGAAGGCTGGACTGTTGTTCCAATTTGTTTGTGATATTTGGTCAAAGGTGTGAGTTCAAATATCCTGAATTCCACCATACATGCAAACAGGTGCCTGGGGCTCCACAGTTCCTATAAAACAGGCCATCCAATCCTGGAAATTTATATTCGAGATGGTTTGGGTTCAAATTCCAGAGCTCCAATGGTTTGTAGACTCACTCCTCCCTTTTGATGACACGTGTCACTCTTCTTCTGAGATATAGGTGGAAAGCATGTTTTCCCATCACTGGATAAAATGGGGATTATGTTAGTTATTAAGTGGGAAAATGTGCATGTATAACCTGGAGATAAGTTGTGGTCTCCTGTGTTTGGCTACAAACAAAAATTCATACATAGTTTTGTCAGGATTACAATGCTGTGTTAGGACTCCAGACACATAGTGATCAATTTGTAGATAATGATAGTGCTCGGAGTCTGGGAGGTGATTTTTTTTTTTTTTATCAGTTGTAGAATTGTTTTGACCTTATTTGGAGTGTAGGTAAGCTATTGTTGCTTATTGTGATCTCACCCATCATGATAGGATAGTTGGATGAGTTGTGTCCCTGGATTTCTCTAGTTGTGTCCCAGGTGAGTTCCAGTTTGTTTTTATATTGTAACCAAATATGTAGGGAGACTTTTATAGCTGTTATCGGGGGATCAGGGATATGTCACTAAGTGAATTCTGACAGCCTGCCTGACTGGGATTCTTGGAAGGGCCAGAGGGCCGAACACCTCCCTGTAGATTATGGGCCCTGGCTTATGTGCAATACTCTAAATGTTAAAATTGTTAGTTAGTTATATTCTGCTAGTCTATTGGTTTATGTATAATGTTTAATTCTGTGAGTAGACCACTCTGAAGGGTTATAATGTGTCAGTGACAATAATTGATAGTTTACTCCAACATCCATTGTTCTGTATTAACTGGATTAACTGGTAAACTGATTATGTTGTATACATATTCATGGCCTATATTCATGGCTTCATTTTGTCTTTGTTGACCTTATAACAAGAAATCTGGGAGAATTGTGTCAGGACATAAAATGCTGATTGTGAAGAACCAGGGGAAGCATTAGGAAGGTAGGCGCTTTTCTGATTGGTCACTTCTAGGCAGGGCTGGCGCTACCGTAAGGCAGCACAGGCAGCCTTAGGGCGCACCAATGGAGTCGGGGGGCGGGAAAATCGACCACTCCCCCAGGCCTGTTTACATACCTTCTTCCTGCTCTGTCCACCGGTGCAGGTCCGTGCCTGTGAGGGAAGCGTTGTGCGCTCCCCTCCAGCTGCGCGGATCAATAAAGTTTGTTGAAACTTTTTTTTTAAACAAACTTTATTGAAGCCGCGCGGCTGGAGGGGAGCGCACAACGCTTCCCTGACAGCCACGGACCTGCACCGGGAGACAGAGCAGGAAGAAGGTAAGTACTGGCTGGGGAAGGGGGGAGGAGGGTGGAAAATCCGGGCATATTGAGTGGCACAATCCGGGCATATTGAGTGGCACAATCCGGGCATATTGGAGGGGCAAAATACTGGCATATTGGAGGAGCAAAATCCGGGCATATTGGAGGGGCAAAATCCGGGCATATTGGAGGGGCAAAATCCAGGCATATTGGAGGGGCAAAATCCGGGCATATTGAGTGGCACAATCCGGGCATATTGAGTGGCACAATCCGGGCATATTGGAGGGGCAAAATTGAGTGGCACAAGCCGGGCATATTGAGTGGCACAATCCGGGCATATTGAGTGGCACAATACGGGCATATTGGAGGGGCAAAATCCGGGCATATTGAGTGGCACAATCCTGACATATTGGAGGGGTAAAATCCGGGCATATTGAGTGGCACAATCTTGGCATATTGGAGGGGCAAAATCCGGGCATATTAAATGGCATATTGGAGGGGCAAAATCCTGGCATATTGAGGGGCAAAATACTGGCATATTAAATGGCATATTGGAGGGGCAAGATCCTGGGACATTAAATGGCATATTGAGGGGCAACATCCTGGCATATTGAGTGGCAAAATCCTGGCATATTAAATGGAATATTGAGGGGCAAAATGCTGGCATATTGGAGGGGCAAAATCATGGCATATTAAATGGCATATTGGAGGGGCTAGATCCTGGGATATTAAATGGCATATTGAGGGGCAACATCCTGGCATATTGAGTGGCAAAATCCTGGCATATTAAATGGCATTTTGAGGGGCAAAATGCTGGCATATTAAATGGCATATTGGAGGGGCAAAATAATGGCATATTAAATGGCATATTGGAGGGGCAAATTCATGGCATATAGAGGGGCAAAATCCTGGCATATTAAATGGCATGTTGGAGGGGCAAGATCCTGGGATATTAAATGGCATATTGAGGTGCAAAATCCTGGCATGTTAAATGGCATTTTGGAGGGGCAAAATTCTGGCATATTGAGGGGCAAAATTCTGGCATATTAAATGGCATATTGAGGTGCAAAATATTGGCATATTAAATGGCAAAATAATGGCATATTGAGGGGAAATACTGGCATATTAATTGGCACATTGAGGGGCAAAATACTGGCATATTGAGGTGCTAAATACTGGCATATTGAGTGGCAAAATAGTGTGTCTCAGGTTATGTGTGTATTGTTGTCACTGTGTGTGTGTGTAAGTGGTAAGGGTGTGTGTAAGTGTGTCTCTGTGTGTGCAAGTGTGTCACTGTGTCTGTGTAAGGGTGTGTCTAATTGTGTCACTGTGTCTGTGTGTGTAAGTGGTGTGTCTCTGTGTGTGACTGCAAGGGTGTCTTTGTGCTTAAGGGTTTCAATGTGTGACACATTTAGAGCATGCAAGTTGAATATTTAGATGTATTTATTTTTTACATTATACTCTGGTGGCTTTGCCCCTGCACCTTGTGTCCCGATTGGTGGCTGTTTTAGAGGTCCCCTCCGATTGGTGCCTTGCCAAGCCAAATTATGCAATCTGCAAGTCTAACGGTTTACTGTCAACATTACCTATTCTTCAATCAAATGTTATCTGATATTTTTTTGTATAAAGAGTCTGCTATTCCCTGAAATAAAGTTCTTGTTTTTTCTGCTGTACCTACAACGGTGTCGTGTGTGATTCTTGGGGACAAAGAGCAGGCGAGACAGTGAATTATTTGGGACTCTGGGTGATATCCATTGCAGGCTAGGAGAAAAGTAACCACGGGAGGAGACGTCTCACTGATGATGAGTATAGGGCCTGTATGCCTCAAAGGTAACTACTGATAATACCGAAAGCCCAAACTACCTCCCACAAATAAGTCCAGTTGACCTGGTCTAAGGCCTTTTCTGAGTCATAGGCCACCCTGATGGCTGGGGTTTTAGTTATTTTTGCAATTTCGACCAGGTCGACCATGCTCTTTACTTGGTAGCCAACTCCCACTGGGGCATGAAACCCACCTGATCTGGTTGAATGGTTTTAAATATGGATTTAGTTTGATTTAATTTGTTTGCCAGAATATTCTCATAGAGTTCAATGTCTAAATGTATTAATGAGATGGGACGGTAACTTCCGCATCTTGTGGGATCCCTTCGCCCCTTTGTGAAGTACTATCAGTGTATTCTGAAGCATATCTTGGGGTGGCAATTCTGCTTCAAAGGAGGAGTTAAACAGCAGGCAAATGTAAGGTATCAGTTTGTGGTGCCCATTTTTTGTAGTAGTGTCCCAGCAGTCCATCGGAATCTGGTGTTTTAGAGTTGTTGAGGGACTGCTGCTTCTGTTGGGAATTGTGGGTTTTGCAGTTGTATAAGAAAATTAGGAATGGTCTCCACATTCTGAGTGTTCTCCATATTCTGAATGTCTCCACATTATGAATGGTCTCCACATTTTGAATGGTCTCCACATGCTGAATGGTCTCCATATTATGAATGGTCTCCACATTATGAATGGTCTCCATATTATGAATGGTCTCCATATTATGAATGGTCTCCACATTATGAGTGTTCTCCATATTCTGAATGTCTCCACATTATGAATGGTCTCCACATTATGAATGGTCTCCACATGCTGAATGGTCTCCACACTATGAATGGTCTCCACATTCTGAGTGTTCTCCATATTCTGAATGTCTCCACATTATGAATGGTCTCCACATTTTGAATGGTCTCCACATGCTGAATGGTCTCCATATTATGAATGGTCTCCACACTATGAATGGTCTCCATATTATGAATGGTCTCCATATTATGAATGGTCTCCATATTCTGAATGTCTCCACACTATGAATGGTCTCCACACTATGAATGGTCTCCACATGCTGAATGGTCTCCACACTATGAATGGTCTCCATATTATGAATGGTCTCCATATTCTGAATGTCTCCACACTATGAATGGTCTCCACACTATGAATGGTCTCCACATTATGAATGGTCTCCATATTATGAATGGTCTCCACACTATGAATGGTCTCCACATGCTGAATGGTCTCCACACTATGAATGGTCTCCATATTATGAATGGTCTCCATATTATGAATGGTCTCCACATGCTGAATGGTCTCCATATTATGAATGGTCTCCACATTATGAATGGTCTCCACATGCTGAATGGTCTCTACATTATGAATGGTCTCCACATGCTGAATGGTCTCCACATTATGAATGGTCTCCACATTATGAATGGTCTCCACATTATGAATGGTCTCCACATTGTGGTGATTAGCAGGTGCTGTGTTCCCATCATACAGTGACTGGTAGAATTTGGTAAATTGATCTGCCATATCCTCGGGGAGACCCATATGTTGTTGTCTTTGTTGATAATTTTTGATATATATTGTGATTTCCATATTTATTTCTTTTTTTTAGAAAAACAATGGTTACATTTGGTTCATGGCATAAATTACATCAGAGTTGAATAGGGTTTTAAACATGCTTTTAGCTGTTTCTATAAAGGTTGTTGTGTTCCGTGTTGATTTGTGTAATTGTTCTAGTTGGTGAAGTTGTTGTGTTAGCTGTTCAATTTTCCCTGCGTTTCTGGGCTTTCATTTTTATGAGACTCCCTCTAATGTCTTATGGAATTGCCATAAAGTGTGCTAGGAGATTCCTGGGGAGGTATTCAGTTCAAAATACTTGTGAAGTGTCTTATTAATACAGTCAACAGGAACTCATCCAACCAGCCTTCACTGGCTAAAGGATCTGGGCTTAGACTTCTAGGAAATCTATGGTCTGACCATGAGATTGAGTGGATCTGGGTGGAAAGAATCTGGGGCCCCATATACTGACCAACAAGCAAAAAGGTATTTGGGGCAAATATAGAGACTGTCCCTCCTAAATAGGAGCACTTAGTAGTTCTGGAGATATTAAGCCCCAGGGAGAAGGAGGTCTGCTGATTTTCTTCAGTGATTGTGGTTCAAGCCCACCCAGGGACGTTTTTTTTGCTCATTCTGTCAGGTTTTTTATTTATACATATTTATACATATACTTGCAGTGCCGGGAAAAAAAATAGCATGATGGGAAATGAAGTGCAGCTCAAACAAAGTCTTGCAGGTGAGAGTGATAAGAGGTGATAAGGGAGGAAGAACATAAATGCTATGCATGTGTAAATATGTGACGGGGAGGCATGGCTGATCTAAGGCTAAAGGAGTCCTGGGGCACCAATAATGAAGTGGAATTTTGTGCACTTTTTGAGCAGAGAGTGCGGTTTTCATTTGTCTGCTTGGTATCAGGTGGAGTCTCAAACATTTCTTTTTTTCTTTTTCTTTTATTTATGTTCTTTATTTCATTATATCAAATTTCCAAATATAAAAATACATACTGCCAAAATAATACACAAATACATAAAAATACATACTGTCTTCTACTTTCTTCTAAGAACCGATAAATACTTATAGTAATATTTAACAGTCTTGTATGTGCATTCATTCCCATACAGCAGGGGTCCTCAAACTTTTTAAACAGGGGGCCAGTTCACTGTCCCTCAGACCGTTGAAGGGCCGGTGTTCTGACGAATTACTGGAGTAAATTCTCCTGCGCAATCGCAGGAGAATTTGCTCACTGCGCATGCGCATAAAGTTACAGCTGATAACTCAGCTGTAACGTTATGTCCACCGCGCATGCGCGAGCTGCGCAACCCACATCCCGCCCCCGCACACCCCTTCTCACCAGCTGATCGGACAGCGGCGGTACACAGCGCATGCGCGCGGCTATCAAGCCGTGTGGGAATGCGCTGTGTCCGTGGCTGGATTCAAACAAAACGCTGGTAAGTAACACGGGGCAGGGGCATAAGGAGCCAACAGAGAGGTAAGCACCCTGGTGAGGGCTGCCTCATCTTCATGGGAGTTGTGATCCTCACGGGGATCACAACTCCTATCAAGATGAGGCAGCCCTCACCAGGGTGCTTACCTCTCTGTTGGCTCCTTATGCCCCTGCCCCGTGTTACTTACCAGCGTTTTGTTTGAATCCAGCCACGGACACAGCGCATTCCCACACGGCTTGATAGCCGCGCGCATGCGCTGTGTACCGCCGCTGTCTGATCAGCTGGTGAGAAGGGGTGTGCGGGGGGCGGGATGTGGGTTGCGCAGCTCGCGCATGCGCGGTGGACATAACGTTACAGCTGAGTTATCAGCTGTAACTTTATGCGCATGCGCAGTGAGCAAATTCTCCTGCGATTGCGCAGGAGAATTTGCTCCAGTAATTCGTCAGAACACCGGACTATAGTAAAAATAAAAACTATGAAGAAATTCCTATGCACACTGCATATATCTTATTTTGAACAAAACGAGAACAAATACAATATTTAAAGTAAAGTTAAATCAACAAACTTACCAGTATTTCAATGGGAATAGTGTGCCAGTCAGAGCCCAGGAATATTATGCCAGTCAGATGCCCAGGAATATTATGCCAGTCAGATGCCCAGGAATATGATGCCAGTCAGATGCCCAGGAATATGATGCCAGTCAGATGCCTAGGAATATGATGCCAGTCAGATGCCTAGGAATATGATGCCAGTCAGATGCCCTGGAATATGATGCCAGTCAGATGCCCAGGAATATGATGCCAGTCAGATGCCCAGGAATATGATGCCAGTCAGATGCCCACGAATATGATGCCAGTCAGATGCCCAGGAATATGATGCCAGTCAGATGCCCTGGAATATGATGCCAGTCAGATGCCCTGGAATATGATGCCAGTGAGATGCCCAGGAATATTATGCCAGTTAGATGCCCAGGAATATTTTGCCATTCAGATGCCCAGGAATATTATGCCATTCAGATGCCCAGGAATATTGTGCCAGTCAGATGCCCAGGAATATTATGCCAGTCAGATGCCCAGGAATATTATGCCAGTCAGATGCCCAGGAAAATGATGCCAGTCAGATGCCCATGAATATTTTGCCATTCAGATGCCCAGGAATATTATGCCATTCAGATGCCCAGGAATATTATGCCAGTCAGATGCCCAGGAATATTGTGCCAGTCAGATGCCCAGGAATATGATGCCAGTCAGATGCCCAGGAATATTGCGCCAGTCAGATGCCCAGGAATATTGTGCCAGTCAGATGCCCAGGAATATTGTGCCGGTCAGATGCCCAGGAATATTTTGCCAGTCAGATGCCCAGGAATATGATGCCAGTCAGATGCCCAGGAATATGATGCCAGTCAGATTCCCATGAATATGATGCCAGTCAGATGCCCAGGAATGTGATGCCAGTCAGATGCCCAGGAATATTTTGCCAGTCAAAAAAAAGTAAACAGTGCGTGGGGGGGGGGGGGGGGGGGTGCCGGCAGCACCCCCTGCGGGCCACATAAATGTCCTCGGCGGGCCGTAGTTTGAGGACCCCTGCCATACAGCATCCATTCCCATACATCCTATGAGGGATAGGGGGTTGCACCCAAGCCGCGACCAGCTATCAGGTCCCATGGAGGCCCATTTCTTCCATGTGTTCAGCTATTCCAAATATCTTATATTTAGGTCCAGGGAGACCATATTTCACTGTGTAATTTACTTTGACCGTTTAGTCTATAGAAACCAGATTTTATCTCTCTTTGATATTCTATTTGATGGACTACTGATATCCAAGGGATGGGATATGGGCTCTTCCAAAGTCTTGCTATTCCTATCTTAACTGCCATAAATATGTTTATCAACAGTTTCCTCTGTTCCACCCGATACGATTCTAGATTCATATGAAATAAAAACAAATATTTGAAGGACATTACAGGTCCTTTTCATATACGACTTTAAATGTGTCAACAGTGTTTGACCTGTATTAATGAACTTTAAAGCACCCATTGGCAGAGATGTAGCTAACGCATTTGGCACCTGGGCAGATCTGATTTTATGTTTGGCACCCCCTCCACACCCAAACCCATCTCATTACCCCGCAACAGGGCCACCAATGTCACTCAATATGCCAGTAATATTTTGCCATTCAATATGCCAGTAATATTTTGCCACTCAATATGCCAGTAGTTTGCTTGTTACATGCCACCCTCCTCCCCCCTTCCACAGTACTTACCTCCTTGTTGCTCTGTCTCCCGGTCGTCTCCTCCAGAGGGAAACTCCGGTCACATTTTTTTTTCTTCTCTTACAGCACATGGCCCGGTTAAACAGAGGTTTAACCGGCAATTTTTTTTTCTTCTGGCGTGACCTGGGCCCACCGGGCCAGGGACGCCAGTATCGCCCGTCACCCCCTGATGGCGGGCCTGCCCCACAACTATCTCTCTCTATCCAAATTCCTCTCCCTTAGCTGTCTCTCTCCCTTTCCTCTCCCACTGCTGTCTCTCACCTTTCTTCTCCCTCGGCTGTACCTCACCCTTTTCTCTTTCCCTTTTACCTCTCCAGGCTGTCTTCCTCTCCTTTTCCTCTTCCCCAGTTGTCTCTCTCCTTCTATCTTCCTCCTGCTGTTTCTCTCTGCACCCTAACCCTTGTCAACCGGGTGGGCCACCGCACCCCGCCTAAAGAACCCCGCCTAAAGTATGCCACTGCCTGCTGGTATATTATATTGAAGTGTACTATATTAAGCCCTCTTTGCTCCATATAGGTCTATCAGGGGACAGACATGTTATTTAGAATCTTGGCTAAGTTCTCCTTTCATCTGACCTTTCTGCCCTCTGAGCTATACAAAAAAAGAAGTACTTGCAAACTTTCTGCTAAAATTGCATATACTTGATGCAATCTTTCCATTATACATATATTTTTTTTTTTTACTGACAGTGGTTATTTATTACAACATATAACTGACCCTATCATACAAAGCACTCAATTATTCCCTCCCCTTCACATATTTACCCATTGTTAGTGTTTATGCTCTTCCAGATTTCCTCCCTTATCACCTCTTACCACTCTCGTCTGCTAGACTTTGCTTGAGCTGCACTTAATTTTCCCGTAATGCTCTTGTTCTGCATGTATACATGCGAATTACAAAAGAAAGTTGATAGAATGAGCAAAATTTAACGTCCCTGGGTGGGCTTGAACCACCAACCTTTCGGTTAACAGCCGAACGCGCTAACCAATTGCGCCACAGAGACTACTGTACAAATGTATTTTGGTAGAATCATTGAGAGAAATCAGCAGACTGCTTTCTCCCTGCTGCTTGATACCCCCATGCCTCCAGAGTGTCTCCATTTAGGAGGGACAGTCCCTATTTTTGCCCTATATTCGATCTCAGAGGTTGAGTTTGATGTCATGACACCTAGTCAAAAATGGTTGTGAATGCTATTCGATTCGTTTAATAACACATATCCCATTGAAAAGCAGTTTATTTGCAAATCAAGCCACAAGTGACATCATCAGCAGACAGGGCCTCTTTAACCAATGGGCAAAGTGGGCACTTCCCCAGGACCCACTGGTTAAGGGGGCCCCCACTTGCCCAACATGACCCCCAGCTGCCTGCTTGACTTACCAGTGGATGCGGTGCGGCTTACTGTTAGTGCTGCAGGATATGACAGCATATTAATGGGCATACTGACTGTGGCATATTAATGGGCATGCTGGTTGTGGCATATTAATATGCAAATTGACTGTGGCATATTAATGGCAAATTGAATGTGGCATATTAATGGGCATACTAAGGGAGGCATATTAATGGGCAAATTGGCTGTAGCATATTAATGGGCAAATGAACTGTGGCAAAAAATGATGGGCATACTGCCTATAGCATATTAATGGGCAAATTGTCTGTGGCATATAAATGGGCAAATTGGATGTAGCATATTAATGGGCAACTGAACAGTGTCAAATTAATGGGCATACTGGCTGTGGTATATTAATAGGCAAATCCACTGTGGCATATTAATAGGCAAACTGACTTTGGCATATTAATGGGAAAACTGACACTGGCATATTATTGGGCAAATTGGCTGGGGCATATTAAATGGCAAAATAATACTGGCATATTATTGGGCAAATTGACTGTGGCATATTAAATGCCAAAATAATATTGGCATATTATTGGGCAAATTGTCTGGGGCATATTAAATGGCAAAATAATACTGGCATATTATTGGGCAAATTGGCTGGGGCATTTTAAATGGCAAAATAATACTGGCATATTATTGGGCAAATTGGCTGGGGCACATTAATAGCAAAATAACACTGACATGTTAATGGGCAAATTGGCTGTGGCTGGTTTTGTTTGTCTATTTATGATGTTCTAATGCATTGGTTTTGTTTGTCGATTTATGGTTTATAATGCACTGGTGTGGTTTGTCTATTTATGATTTGTAATGCACTTGTCTTGGTTTGTGCATTTGTTATTTATTTTGCACACCTGTTTGGTTTTAAAGGTAAATAAAGGCATCTAGTTCTTATGTTCTGTGTATGCACTTGACTTTATAACTTAATTTTATATATTTTTGTTTGTGGTGTGCCACGGAATTCTGGGGAGAGCTTTGATGTGCCCTGGGTGAGAAAAGGTTGAGGAGCATAATAGATATATATAAAAAAATATGAAAATAGTTGCATATAATATTAAAAAGTTTACATTTACTTACAGTTTTACATTGCAACTTTAGAAATATTGGGTCAAGGAGAGGGGCCCACTGCTAAAGGCTTTGCCCACTAGGGTCTTAACGCGGCCGTGTCAGCAGAAGACACCATAGACACGTTTAAAACATATTTTTATTTTATGTGTTTGCATGCAATTCTATGATCAATTAAATGATCACCCTGTGGTTGTCTGTGTGAAATAAGGTGTCGGCCAGGACAGTCCAGGAATAGATAGTGGTGTCCCAGCTCAGGTTTTTACGTACAACAGCTGCCCATGCTTCCCAGAATTCAGAGCGCCAGTTCACGTGACCTCCTGGCAGTGTGAATCATGCAGATGCAGGGATGCGCCTTATGTTCAGCCTTTTTTTTCATTCATTAAGACTGGGGTATTACCCTGCAATCAGATTCATTGAATGTTCTGAAAACAGTTGGATCTTTTTCTAGGAATTAAACACACCAGGGCTATCACAATTAAAAGTAATTCAGGTAAGGTTGAGTCCGACTTGGGGTCACTGTGGAGTATTTCCCCCTTTGAGATTAAATTTGAAATGTGTGACAACTATGGGTGTGTGGAAGGGTTGGACTTTCTGAAACAGTTGGATTCTTTTCCAGGAATTAAACACACACAGGGCTATCACAATTAAAAGTAATTTAGGTAATGTTGAGTCTGCCTTGGGGTCACCATGGAGTTTTATTAGATTCAATTTTAAATGTCTGACAACTATGCACGTGTGGAATGGCTGAACATTATGAAGTAAAGGTTTTTTTCTCAACCTAATTAACTATATAAATATATTTACAATAAAATTGTTAAATTCACACAGATATGTTTTTGCCAGCAGTCCATTAAAAAAGCAACTACAAATTTTTAAATAGTTGGCTTAAGTATATGACCGGCAGCTGCCATGCTTCAAGACTTGACAACCAAATTACACATGAGAATCTGTACAGTGAGACCAGAGCAGCTGGAGAAACTCATAATGAAACACAGCATTCCCTACTGATAAGAACAAAATGGTTTTTATCCTTGTGAATTCCAACAAAATAGAGTAAAGGAATTACCTTTACAAAAAAAAACTAATGCCCTGTGTGAGGATCGAACTCACGACCTTCAGATTATGAGACTGACGCGCTACCTACTGCGCTAACAAGGCAACTGGAGTGTGTATGTTGTCTACTTGGCTTTTGGATGAAATTACAGGCACACACAGATGTGGTCCCTCCCTCGGATACCCCATTTTGACCTTGCAAATTGATATTCACTAAACATTTTGCAAAGATCGAAGGAGTCAAAATAAAGAAGAGCAAGTTTAAACTCTTTCCTATTAATTTCAATGGGGGGAAGGAAAAACATGATTTCCAGGCTGAGTTAAACTGTTGAGTTGGACTAAGCTTGAAAATTCTTCCCCCATTAACCACTTCCCGACAAATGATGAGCCAGGCAAGCCACGCCTGAAGTATTTTTTCCTTCCCCCATTGAACTAATTGGGAGCGAGTGTAATCACACTCCCTTTCATTTCGTCTGCCGTCACCATATTTCGATCTTTGCAAAATGGTTAATGAGCACCATTTTACAAGGTCAAAATGGGGTATCCAGAGTAGGGGCCCAAATTGTGCATGCCTGTAATTTCATCCAAAATCCATGTACACCACATAAGCAAAGCAGTTGCCTTGTTAGCAGATAGAGGGCACTGACATACTGCATGCTCCTCCAACGTGATTGTCTGTGTGAATTTAATGGGTCGACCAGGATAGTCCAGGATTAGATTAGGATGCTGTCCCAGCTCAAGTTTTTAGCTCCCTGGGAGGGACACAACAACCAAACTTCCCAGAAGTTAGAGCTACAGGGTCATGTGACCTCCTGGTATTCTGAATGATGCAGATGCTGGGTTGTGTCTTATATTCACCCCCCCCCCCCCTCTTAATTAATATCTAATCAGATTCTGAAAACAGTTGGATGCTTTTCTAGAAATTAAATGCACACAGAGTGTAATAAAAGTAATTTAGGTAATGTTGAGTCTGACATGGGGTCAGTATGGGGTTTTTCCCTCTTTAAGAAAATTTTTTAAATGTTTCTATATATATATATATATATATATATATATATATATATATATAAATATATATATATTTTTTAACTGGACTGACAATTATGGGTGTGTGTAAGGGTCTTTACACACAACTTTACAAACTACATGTCTTTTTTAATATAATTAAAAGCGTAACTATATTTACAATACAAAAGTTAAATTCACACAGATACATTCTTGCCAATTAAAAGACAACTAAACTTTTTTTTACGTATATCCCCTGCCCGGCAGCTGCCATGCTTCCATGGGTCAGGTTGGAGACCCATAATAAGATCTCCTCTTAGTGGTTTGTAAGAAAAAACTTGACAACCAAATGACACATGAGAATCATAGCCTTTCTTATTGATTAGAACAAAACTGTTCTGATCCTTGTGAATTCCAATAAAATTAGAGTAAAGGAATTACCTTCACTGACAAAAAAATCGAAAAACGATTTGGGTGACCAGGGCAAATACCTCTATTGTCTGTATAAGGTCTTACTGGCTTAGCATTTTGCAGGGCTGACCTTACAATTATAGATGGACAGGTTTGTTATATATATTTTATGAATAATTGAGAATACAATAAAACAAATAGGGGTTTGTCTTTCAAATATGATATTGAATATAAATTTTATTTTTTTATTTATTTATTTAGAAAGTGTTTTACCAGGAAAAATACATTGAGATTTGTCTCGTTTTCAAGTATGTCCTGGGGACCCAGTCCAGAATGGAGTTACACTGAGTTACACATTTAACAGTCGATTCAAAAATACATACATACATACATACATACATACATATATTAAACAAGTTGGAAGGAGAACATACAGGGTAAATAATTATTGATACAAAAAGGAACAACGTACAGTATACAAAAGAGTTTGTAAACTAATAACAGGTACAATCTGTTTTGAGGATTTGGGAGACACTTATTTTCAGGGATCTTAGAGTAGATGATGATTTAGCAGAAACAGGAAGGCTAATTCCACATATGAGGAGTTCTGAAAGAGAATGCACCTCTACCCGCTTCCTTTTTGAAGTGGGGAATCGCTAGTGAAGGGTTGGTGCAGGATCTAAGATTGTGGGATGTGCAGGGAGTAAAAGCGAGCATGCCGCTCAGGTAGGGGGGGAGCGTTCCAGAGAAGTGGTTATGCACTAAGCAAGCTAGGTGGAGAGCACGCCTGGAGGCAAGCGTCAGCCAGTTTAACTCTTAACATTTTACAGTGATGCGTGTTATAATCACACTGTAGTGCAAAACGACACAATGTATTGTACATAGTGTCGAGTTTACCGAGATGGGTCTGTGGGGCAGAATCATACACAACATCTCCATAATCTAAGATCGGCATTAACATTTGCTGCACAATACATTTCCTTACCGTGAAATCTAGGTTAGATTTGTTTCTATACAGAAAGCCAATCCTAGGATATAGCTTTGACACAAGCTTATCAATATGGAGACCAAAATATAGGTTTGGATCTAGCCACATGCCAAGATACTTATATGAGTTTACCTGGGTCAGGTTATAACTGGTTTTGGTCTTGATGGTTATTTGAGGATTGTTTAATTTAAGTAGTTTGGCATTTGTCCCAAACAACATGGACACAGTTTTTTCAGCATTGAGGAATAATTTGTTGTTAGTTATCCAATTTTCAACTTTAGAAAACTGATCCTGTAGCACGGACTCGACTTGCGATAGTTGAGTACCGCACGTATAAATGACTGTATCATCAGCATACATATGCACACGAGCCAGGTCACACACCGAGGGTAGATCATTTATAAATAGCGAGAATAGCAGAGGCCCAAGAACAGATCCTAGAGGCACTCCACACTTGATTGGCAACGGGAGGGAGGCAGTATCAGCCATGGACACATATTGAGTTCTATCAGACAAGTACGAACGAAACCAGCAGAGCGACCTCTCATTTACACCGGAACAACTTAGCTTGTTTAGCAGCAGCTCATGATCAACCGTGTCAAAGGCCTTTGCAAAGTCTAGGAAAACTGCACCTGTGAGTTCACCCCTCTCCATGCCACTCTGAATGTCATTGGTCACCTTTAAGAGGGCAGTTATCATGGAGTGATTTGACCTAAACCCAAATTGAAGCAAGGTTAGATAGTTGGAGCGTTGATAATACTCGCACAGTTGATCGTGGGCACATTTTTCCAGGATTTTAGAAAGTATGGGTAGCAGTGAAATAGGCCTGTAGTTTGACACCAAGTTTACATCTCCATTTTTGTGAATGGGGATAACTCTGGCTTTTTTCCAGGCTTTGGGGACATAACCAGAGGACAGGGACGCATTGATTAAGCAGGCAATGGGTCGCGCAGTAACAGGCGCACTCAGCCTCAGTAGCATTGACTGAAGTAGGTCCGGCCCCCACTGTAATTTCATTTTTTGATTGAGGAGATGCGCTGCTATTTCACTATCTGATATAGAAGTAAATTCAAATTCAGCAATGTGTTTGGCCAGGGGTGATATCGATAGGGACTTGTCTGCCATAGATAAAGTGGCATGATCTTCATTGTGGTGTGTTGCTATAAGAGCCGTGGCGCATCCTACAAAGTAGTTATTGAATTCATTTGCTATTGCCATTGGAGATTTTAGAACTTCATTATGTGTCTTAATTATGGTAGGTTCTGAGCGGCGCGGAGGGTCATACATGTTTTTTATGACGCTCCAAAATTTGGTAGGGTTCGCTAGATTTCTATTCAGCCGTTCAGAGAAATAAGTTGTCTTGGCAAGTTTGGTTTGAGTCTTGTATCTATTGCGGACGTGCCGATAAGTGTTGTGATCTTGGTCAGAGCCAGTTTGCTTAAATTTTGACCATAAAGCATCCCTGAAATGGAATAAGTCCAAGAGGTCAGCTGAGACCCAGGGAAGATGGGCACCCCTTACTCTACGCAGGGGGGCATGTTTATCACTGACCTGCATGAACTCAGATTAAAAATATTCAATTGCAGAGTCCAGATCGGGTATCAAGCTTAGCCTGCTCCACAGACAATTGCTCAAGTCATTGAGAAAAGACTGGAGATTAAACTTCTTAAAACATCTTGTAACAATTACTCTAGGGGTCGATTTGATGGGTCTTACTTTCCGTACACAATACACTATGCAATGATCACTGAACACATTGGGTAGAATGCCAGATTGCTGGATTCTTTGGGGACAAGAGGAAAGGACCCAATCCAGCAGCGTATGGTTAGAGGTGTTGGGATTCATCCGAGTAGGAGAAGAAATAAGCTGTGTTAGGTTCATGGATTTGAACAGTGAGCACGTTTTAACATTTTTATGGTCTAACCAGTCTACATGGAAATCTCCAAATACGAGCAGCTCACTTTTCTTATTTTGGGCACTAATATCACCCAGTAGTTTCTTGATGTCAGTAAGTGACTGAGCTGGGGAATTTGGTGGGCGATAGATCCCTACAAGTACTAATGGTTTTGAGAATGGGTGTAATATTCTTCCGGCTATAACTTCAAAAGTAGAAGGGGTACTTGATAAAGAAAGGTTTATGAAATTCAGTGACTCATGAATATAGACAATAAAAAAATATAAAATGTATATGCTTGCAACATAAGTCAAATAAAATCACTTACCCTCCTGATCGTTACAGGTTCATCTCTCCATCTGTTGTTAATGCATTGTTCTCTCAATTCTGTGTCAGTAATTAATAATTGGTATTTATGTAGCTTTTACACAGTAATACTTACGGTCATTTTTTGGGGAGTAAAAATGACATGTAATACATTAAAACAGGTAACTGCAGCTCATTGCGGTCAATGAGTAAAAACATTATTAACCTTACATTCTTGGCAAGTAGATAAGGCCATGCCAGAACAATTAGGAGCAGTGGCATCACGAGAGGGGTGCAGAGGGGTGCGGAGCGCACCAGGTGACACCCCCAGACGGGAGTGACACCCCGTGCTGTCTGCATCCAAATAACTTTTTTTTTTCTTTTTTCTGCTGAGTAAAAGTAAAAATAAAAAAATGCAATTCTGGTGAACAAATCTTTTCTTCTCATGCAAATGTGTTTGTTGCTGCAGAGTGTGAGTTAATAAAGATGGAACATCTATCCTCATTAGCTGCTGTAGAGCAAAACTCCCATGATGCCCAGATGCTCAGACAACCAAGACATAATAAAGATATGCAACATCCCTATTCATCAGCTGCTGTGGAGTATAACTCCCACGATGCCCAGACAGCCGAGAAATAATAAAGATATTCAACATCCATACTCATCAGCTTCTGTGGAGTATAACTCCAGCTGCTGTGGAGTATAAAGCCCATGATGCTCAGCCAGCCAAGAAACAATAAAGATATGCAACATCCCTACTCATTAGCTGTTGTGGAGTATAACTCCCATGATGCCCATGTGCTCAGCCAGCCAAGACATAATACAGATATGCAATATCCATACTCATCAGCTTCTGTGGAGTATAACTCCCATGATGGCCAGATGATCAGCCAGCCAAGACATAATAAACATATCCAACATCCAAACGCATCAGCTTCTGTGGAGTCAGGGGCGTTGCTAGGTCTTCGGATGATCTGGGGCTAGAGCACAGATGAGCTCGGTCACACACACACTGCGTCTCTTTCTCACACATGCCGTCTCTCTCTTACACGCCGTCTCTCTTTCTCACACACCATCTCTCTCTCTCACACACACCGTCTCTCTCTCTCTCTCTCACACACACACACCGTCTCTCTCTCTCACACACACCCCGTCTCTCTCGCTCTCTCTCTCACACACACACACACACCGTCTCTCACTCTCTCACACACACACACCGTCTCTCTCTCTCTCTCTCACACACACACCGTCTCTCTCGCTCTCTCTCACACACACACACCATCTCTTTCTCACACACTCACACTGTCTCTCTCTCACACACCGTCTCTCAAACACTACGCAAACACCCTTGCACACATACACAAACACCCTGACACACACACCTGGACATCCTGACACACACATTGAGATACCCACTCGCACACATTGAGACACCCAGACGCACACATTGAGACACCCAGACGCACACAGTGAGACACACACATACACTGAGACACACACACACGCACACAGAGAGCCACCCACACACATAAACACACACTGAGACAACGACACACACACAAACACATTGAGACACCCACACACTTACACACATTGAGACACCCACTCACACACATTGAGACACCCACTCACACACATTGAGACACCCAGATGCACACATTGTGACACAAGACGCACACATTGAGACACCCAGACACACACATTGAGACACCCAGACGCACACATTGAGACACCCAGATGCACACCTTGAGACACCCACACACATTGAGACACTCACACACACTGAGACACCAAGACACACACAGACATATTTTGAGACACCCAGACACACACTTACACACATTGAGACACCCACACACTCTCACACAGATTGAGACACCCAGACACACACTGAGACACCCAGACACACACTGAGACACCCAGACACACACTTACACACATTGGGACACCCTGAACACACACCTAGATACCCACACACAGTCACACATTTCTTCTATTTTTTTTTTTACTTACTTACCTTACAGTTGGTCCGCCATCCAGGATCACTCAATATGCCAGTAATATTTTGCCACTCAATATTCCAGTATTTTGCCACTCAATATGCTAGTATTTAGCCATTTAATATGCCAGTATTTTGTCACTCAATATTCCAGTAATATTTTGCCAATCAATATGCCAGTATTTAGCCATTTAATATGTCAGTATTTTGCCACTCAATATGCCAATATTTAGCCACTGAATATGACATCGTTATGCTCGTTTTATGCCACCCTCCTCCCCCTTCCCCAATACTGAACTCCTTGCTGCTCTGTCTCCCAGTCGTCTCCTCCTTGTAGTCTTCCCTCCTTCACGGAGGAGGAAAACTCCGCCATGCGGCTTCAATAAAGAAAACTTTTTTTTTTCTGGCGTTACCTGGCCCCGCCGGGCCCTGGACACCAGTATCGCCCGTCACCCCCTGATGGCGGGCCTGACTCCCATGATGGCCAGATGATCAGCCAGCCAAGACATAATAAAGATATGCAACATCCCTACTCATTAGCTTCTGTGGAGTATAACTCCCATGATTCCCAGCCATCAAGATGGTGCCAGATAGGTAAGAACTAGTATTATTCATGGCAGACCTTGCCATGGACACTGGTGACATTGGATGGACACTTGGATTATCCATGCAGTTAAGACATATCATGAAAGTAATATCACCTGGTTATATTCCTCTTCATAACAGTCTCCTTTTGTTTATGTGCTGTGGGAGCCCCCTAAACTACTAGGGTCAATAAGCAGCTACTTTATTTGCGAACATGGTGGCGCTACCTTAGAAAATACCAAGTGTTTACTGACCTACCAAGATGAGGGACTGATTGAAGAGGACGTTGGACCAATCAGCAGTATATATTTCCACAGTGATTTCTCCACTTTTTGACCAGTGTCCCAGAATTGCTCTTAGTTACCTTCATGTGTCATAGTAATTACAATAGTTCTAAAGAAAAATGAATTTTTTTTTTAAAAGTAAAGTGCTTTATTTTCTGTGCACCTAGTGAAAATGCTGCCAAGATCTGAGAACCTAGGCTGAAGAGCTTACAATCTGAAATTGCCATTAAGCATTATTGAAACAACATTTATCCTGGACAGAGAACAAAAATTAGAGAAAAACAAGAGATAAAGAGATCTCTGTGTCAGCTCTTTCATTTCCATCAGGACAGACTGAGTGGAGCCATTAACAAAAAATGCTTTGTAATCACATTTTTCTTTTTCAGAGTTGTAATATATAAAAAAAGAGTAAACGTGTCATACTCAGTCCCCTGAAACAATAAATATTTCAATATGCTTCTGCCTTATAGAAATGATTTAATGAAAGTATGCAAATAACGCATCTTTTTTTTTTTTTTTTTTTTTTTTTTTTTTTTTATTGACACTCAGACACCTACAGACGTTTGTACTTAAGTAGTGTAACGGTTTAATGGGTCATCCTTGTGTCTATTATATCCAAAGTTTATAATTTATAAATATCAGTTTTAATCAACATTTAAGACAAGTAATCTTAAAACTCACAAGAGACACGTAACACAAAAACACACCACAGAGAAAAAGAGAGAGAGAGAAGAGAAGAAAAAAAAAAAAAAATAAAAAAATTATATACTACCCATTCCGCCGGCACCCACCACGTCGCCCCTATCCTCCCCGCTGACATTACATCCAGCTAGTCCAAGAGGGATAGCCTCCTGGCCTCCCACAGAGCCCAAATCTTTTGAAATTTACTCTCAGATCCCCTTGAAATATAAAAAGCCTTCTCGGCTGAAAGCTGAAAATCTACCTGTTTGCCAATGTCCACCCATTTGGGGAGGTCCTGACTCTTCCAAAGTCTCGCTAGTGAGAGTTTTACTGCCATCAGTAGGTTTATAGCAAAAATCTGTTTTGGTGATCTACTAGCTCCCAAATTAGTATGAAATAAAAAAGTTTCGGGGGTTAGTAAGACATCTCTTTGAAACACTGCATTTAGTATCTGAGAGACTAAGAGTTTAATAGGGGTCAAAAGATGACACGCCCACCAAATATGGAGGTGGGTGCCCTCCCCTCTACCGCATCTCCAACAGAGATTTGAAGAGTCCGGAAAAAGTTTATTAAGACGGGATGGGACAAAATACCATCGGAAGAGTACCTTATAAAAGGATTCCTGCAGATTAATGCCATGTAGGGCACCTCTGGTATTATAACATAGTTGATTCCAGGTTTGCAAAGGAAAGGAGACCCCCAAATCTAGTTCCCAATAATTTATAGGATTAGGTTTATCATTTAGAGATGAATCCTCCAGGAGGGACCGTAATCTGGAAATCGCCCCCGACCTCTTACAGAGGTGAAGGGATTCGTCCAAAAGAGATGTCTCCACCAGAGGATTAGTCTCCAAATAGGATTTAATTCTTATATAGTTAAACAGCTGTGAGCTCGGTATGTTCGATGCCTCCCGCAGAGTGTCAAAAGGGGCAATTCTCCCGTCAATCATTATATCAGATATGACCAACAGACCTGAGAGTGACCATTGAGTAATATTCAGGTCGGGAATAACGGTCGTTAGGGCCCCCAGAGGGGCCAGGCTGGTAAGACCCTGCACCTCAGCAAACATCTTCTTAAACTTAAACATGCCTCTAACCACATCAATAACTATAGGATTGAGGATTTTCAATTTGTTGAAGTTGAGGTTTTTTCTCCAGAAAAAATAGTAAGGGTTTTGTCCTAAACAATCAGAGGTTTCAATCTGACTCCATACCGTGTCTTGGGGCGACTTATGCTTCCAGGCCAAGAAATTTGTAAATAGACAAATTTCTTGGAGTTTATAAAGATCTGGAAATCCAAGTCCCCCCATCCTAAAGCTTCGTTTTAAATATGAGTTAGCTATTCTAGGTTTTTTGGAGTCCCACACATAGGATGAGAATAATAATGTAAGCTGTTTTAGGCAAGCAGTGGGGGCCCGCAAAGGTATTGCCCTCATCAGGAACAAGACCTTTGGGACTACATATGACTTAAGGATATTGAGTCGTCCCATCCATGAGGGCTCTATACCCCTCCAACGCCGAAAAATATCTCTAAGGTCCTGAATGAGGGTTTCATAATTCAGAAATAATGTTTGTCTGGGATCCAGGACAATCTTGATTCCCAGGTAATCCAGGGTTTTACTATGCCACTTAATGCCCCCTATCTTGGAAAGTTCATCGAGCTGAAAGGTTGAAAGAGAGCTCATGAGGACCTGGGTCTTGGCTAAGTTGATTTTGTAATTAGAGTAGGAAGAATATTGATCGATCAAAGAGAGGGTCTGTGGTATAGATAATTCTGGAGATGACAAGGATAGGAGCACATCATCCGCATAAAGAGAGATTTTGTGCTCCTGGTTACCTACCTGAATACCCCTAACCTGAGTTGCCCTCCTTATTAGTGCGGCAAGTGGCTCAATACTGAGGGCGTACAAAAGAGGCGCAAGAGGACACCCCTGCCTAGTGCCGTTATTAACATTAAAGTAATCCGAGCCCAAAAATGGGCCTGAAATCCTGGCCCTCGGTGCAGAGTAGAGAGCCATGGCGCCATCCTTGAAAGCCCCAGATAGACCGAAGGCCTCCAGGGTTCCTGACAGAAAACGCCAGTCTACCCTATCGAATGCCTTCTCTGCATCGAGGGCGAGGAAAACTACCGGAATATGCTCAGATCTTATCCGATGCAAGAGATTCAAGGCTCTTCTGGTACTGTCATCCCCTGAACGATTGTGTATAAACCCTGTCTGATCCGGGTGTACGAGGTCAGGAATAATACCCCTGAGTCTCGCTGCCAGGATCCCAGAGAAGAGCTTGACATCAAGGTTTATCAGGGATATAGGCCTGTAATTAGGGATCAGAGAGGGATCTTTGCCGTTTTTAAGAATCGGAGTGATAGAAGCCTCCAGCATCTCAGGGGGGAAGGTACCTAGTAGGACTGATTCCCTAAAGACTCTAAGTAATAGGGGTGTGATGTCTGATTGAAGTGTATAATAAAAGGATGACGAAAGTCCATCAGGGCCCGGGGCCTTACCTTTCTTAATGGCTTTTAAAGCCATTGTAAGTTCAGTTTCCGAAATAGGTTGATTCAATGATGTCAATCTCTCCTCCGAGACCCTGGGAAGACCCAGACTACGCAGAAAACCTCTAATCTGAGAAACAGAGTGACCCGTTGGTGGGAGATTATACAGAGACTTGTAGTATTGACCAAATGCGGCACTAATCTGGCGGGGGGAGAGGTGTGTTTTCCCATCATAGCAGATCTTATTGATTCTGGATTGATGATTCAAGAACTTGATCTGCCTTGTAAGTATTTTATTAGGTCTACCGTTATTAAGGTACCACTTAGTTTTTAATCTAGATATTGCCTTTTTAAATTGGTCTTCTAATTTCAACTGGATTGCCTTCTGTACCCTGGTTATAGCACTAGCAAGATCTAAAGTAGGGGACTGTTTATTGCGATTTTCAAGCCTAGCAAGTTCTATATAAAGGTCCGACATTGGTTTGCCTCGCGCTTTGTTGGCTATAGAGCCCATTCTAATCAAGATCCCACGCATATAACACTTGAACGCGCACCATAATGTCTGGTCTCCAACCTCAGAGTTATCATTGATGCCAAGAAAATCTTGGGCTGAGGCGCGTAGTTCAAGTTTATTAGCCTCCGAAGCTAAAATAGATTCATTCAGGCGCCATCTAGATCTTACTCGATATTCAACATTATCTCTAATGTCGAGAAAAATGGGAGCATGATCGGACCAGGAAATACTACCTATGCGGGCCCCCACACAGCCGTCCAGATGAGCAGAGCGCATAAGAAAAAGATCGATCCTAGAATAAGAATGATGGGGGTTGGAATAAAATGTAAAATCCCTCTCATTTGGGTAATTAACTCGCCAAGTATCATAGAGATCATTCATTGAGAGGAACTTAGCGAACGAGTCTGCATATTTCCTAGATCTTGAATCCAGCCTGGCCCCAACGGGTAGTCCCCTGTCAAGAGTGGAATCTGCTACAGTGTTAAAGTCTCCCCCAAAGATAGACACCCCCTGCTGGAGAGTATCGACTCGGTCAATCAGTCTGTTCAGGAAGCTCACCGTACCATCGGAAGGAGCGTAAATATTGACCAGGGTAAAAGAAGTATCATTGATTCTGCAAATAATTATACAGAATCTACCATTAGGATCAGACTCTCTATGGATAAGTTCAAATTTGATAGCTGCCGAGATAATAATTGCCACCCCCCTTTTCTTTCTATCAGAGAGGGAGGATTCAAAAACAATAGGGAATCTACGAAACTTCCAAAGCTTCGAGCCATCCAATTTCCAGTGAGTCTCCTGAACAAAACAGACATCTATCTTATTTTGTCTAAGTAGATCATAAAGATAGGAGCGCTTTTGTGGGGAGTTAAGGCCCTGGGCGTTAATAGACAACAATTTAATAGGCATAGCTAGTATTGCCTACTAGAGTTACCTCAGAGGCGCAGGGAGGAATGGGGCAGACGCGGGGATCCGGGCGGAAGGGGAGAAGAGAGCGAGAGAGAGAAAAAGAGAGAAGAAAAGAAAAAGGAAAAGAAAAAAAAAAAAAAAAAAAGGGAAAAAAGACAACAAACAGACAAGTATACACATATACTAACAATCTTATTGGGGGGATGTGCGACAACATCTAACATCGATGTGTAAGTCGCAGAGCCCGCCAATCTAAATCCCGTAACCACCGCGGGATACAAACAAATGACTAAGGGGGGCCAGGGTGATGGCAAGGCGATATGTAATAGCGAGTAAGGGAGGAGGGGAGGGGAAGGGAGAGAAAAAAAAAAAAAAAAAAAAAAAAAAAAGGAGGGGGGAGGGGGGGCATATGTGCTATATCCTATATATACCCTAAAGACGAGATATATCGCTCAGAATGATTCGAAACAAGTTTATCTTAGTTGCAGGTGCAGAGAATTTTTTTCTTTGAGCAGGGATATGTCATATCTTTTATGTGAGGGAGGGGGAAGGCATGTCACTCAAAGTGATTCAAAACAAATTGGTTTTACAAGCAGGTGTCATTTCTTTTATGTGGGGGGGGAAAGGGAGAAGGGAGGAAAAAAAAAAAAAAAAACATAATAAATCATGTGTGGGCGAAAAATATCGCTAAAAGTGATTCAAAGCAGATTTGTTTTAACAGCAAGTGTCGTGTCTTTTATGTCAGAGGAAAAAAAAAAAAAAAAAAAAAAAGAAGGAGGGGGGAGGGGGGGCATATGTGCTATATCCTATATATACCCTAAAAACGAGATATATCGCTCAGAATGATTCGAAACAAGTTTATCTTAGTTGCAGGTGCAAAAAAATTTTTTTCTTTGAACAGGGATATGTCATATCTTTTATGTGAGGGAGGGGGAAGGCATGTCACTCAAAGTGATTCAAAGCAAATTGGTTTTACAAGCAGGTGTCATATCTTTTATGTGGGGGGGGGGAAAGGGAGAAGGGAGAGAAAAAAAAAAAACCAAGTCTTTATATAATAAAACATTCCTTTCTACAAAAATTATACCATAAAAAAACATAATAAATCATGTGTGGGCGAACAGTATCGCTAAAAGTGATTCAAAGCAGATTTGTTTTAACAACAAGTGTCGTGTCTATTATGTCAGAGGAAAAAAAAAAAAAAAAGTGCATTTGTAGGTGAGAAATATCGCTAAAGTGGTTCAAAGCAAATTTATTTTTAACACGAGTGCCTATTATTTTATATGAGTGGAAAAGATAAAGAGGGGAGAGGAAAAAAAAAAAAAATATATATATATATCATAATCCTCAAGATAGAATCATTTGAATTTCACAGCAACATTTAACAACTAGAAGAAGAAGAAAGGAAAAAAAAAAAAAAAAAAAAAAAAAAAAAGGGAAAAATATTTCTCCCGGGAGGGAAAATAACACTCATCCCCAGCTCCTTCCTGCTCCCTAATAAATCAGTTGTCTCGTCTTGCGCTCAGCCCAGAGATATTCCTATAGATCTTATAATTAGAGTGTTAAACTTTGGGGATCAAGCCCCAATTTAGCATATAATCTCTAGCCTCTGCCTGAGACTCACAAAAGTAGGACTTGCCCTGGTATAAAATTATCAATTTAGTAGGGAACCCCCATTTATATTGGATAGCATTTGTACGAAGAATAGTAGTGAGTGAGCTAAATTCTCTCCTCTTATTTCTAGTATCCTGAGATATGTCCGCATATAGGGATATCAAAGAGAATTTAGGGTCCTGAGTTGGATTAGCTCTGTTTTGCTTTAATAAAAGATCCTTAACTCTGGCGTTATGGAAACAGACAATCACGTCTCTGGGAACATCCTGGGTAAAATTTAACGGTCTGGGTAGTCTGTGAATCCTCTCAAACGGGAGTATCCCAATTATCTCAGGGTTCAGATGCTGCTTCAAAAAATCGATAAGGAAAGTTTCCAAATCAGCATTTTTAATAGATTCTGTTATTCCACGGAATTTTAGATTTCGTCTCCGTGAGCGATCTTCCAAATCTATGATCTTTTGTTTCAAGGACTTAACCTCATTTTTAAGCTGGAGATTGTCCTGCTGGATCTGACTCAGGCCTTCTTGTAGAAGATTGATTTGTGATGACTGAGTTACCAGAGTCAGATGAAGTTGTGAGATCTCCAACTTAATTTCCGCAAGATTTTTATCTGAGTCAATTTTAATCCTTTCATATAGGTTTTCAAGTGCAGCGCTAAAAGAGCTGTGGGAAATTGAAGGAATTGAAGAACTGTCCAATACACTTTCCTCTGCTGATGAATTTGCTGCTGATTTGGATACCGACTCTGGGGGATTAGTCAGAGATTTGGGGGAATAGAAAGTATTGATTCCCGCAATTTTCTTAGGTTTTTCTCTCTCCTTATCCTTCTTGGGGGCCATTTTTCTTGGGGGGGGAGAAGGAGGAAAAAACTGGCTATGTTGTCAAGCTTTTTGTCAAGTCCTTCTAAGAAGATGCTTTAGTGACAAAGTGAGCCTGATACTATATATATGTTTAAAGTATTCAATACAGTCCTCTCAATTATTGAAAAATCCACTGAAGTGTGGTGTATTTCCCCCCACCGAGTGCATACATCAATCTGGGTTTGTCAGGCACACCTCACCTGATATTATTTAAGTTTGAAAGTGCCTCTAATGCCTCCCTATATAGAGGTTTAGTGGGTATAAAAGAACACAGCAGTATTTAGTCAAACCTTGCAGGGTTTAGCCGCTTTGCTTACATCAGGGGTTCCCTCTGTTACTAAACACAAAATTGCGATATAGCCCTATAACTTGAGATTCAGTAGATTTTTGCAACAAAGATGCAGCGGACAGTTAAATGTAGCAGGGTTTGGTCAATTGACTTGCCTAAGTAGTTTCCTACTATTACTAAGCTGAGGAATGCCTCCAGTAAGCCCCCTTATAGAGGCTTGGTAAGTTTACGAAGCAATAACACAGCGGTGCTAATTAGGTATAACGAGGTTTGAGCATTTAGCTGCATCAGAAGCTTCCCAGATGGTTCAAAGATTTTCAGCAGCAGTGACCATGCAGTATTTAAAAGTATGGCAGAGTTTAGACCATTTGCTCGGATCAAAGGGTTCCCATTTGCTGAGCCAAAGAGAACATTCAATAGCCCCCTATAGGAGTTCAGTAGGTTTCCCCAGGAGTGGCACAGCAGAGTTTAATTAAATATAGCAGGATTTGGCCGCTTGGGATGCCTTAATAGTTTCCCACCGATACTAGGTTAGCGAATGCCTCCGATATGGCCCTAAATGGGGGTCATTATGCTTTTGACAGAAGTTTAATATGGGTTTCTATCCTACAAAATGAAGTGGTTCCAGTACTAAGCCTCTAGTAAACATATATTAACAATGGGTACCCATGCAGGCAGTGCAGGTTATTAACACAGCGATGTATATCTAAGTATAGAAATTCAACCACTTAGCTTGTGCCGAGTTCCAAGATGCTTGTCCCCTTTAATGCCTTCAATGGTATATGGAGTACCACACAGTAGCAGACACCACTCTCGCAATGATTTTAGAGGTAGGTCCACAGTTTTAGAGGCAAAGAGCAGAGTAGGGTTTACACTCCAGCCATTTCCTAGATGCTGGAAAAAGTTAGCATGTAGGTTTGTTCAGGCAGGGAAGGGTGCACCGCACGAACAATATGGAAGGCAGTACACCTCCATCAAGACTCGGTGTACCACGCTGAGCTGCTGGTAGACGCCCGCCGGACCCAAGCCACGCCCCCTACGTCACACGTCACACGTCACGCAGCATGACCGCAAATAACGCATCTTATTGAGCCCTTACTGATCTCTTTTCATCTGACCCAAGATTTCTGCCAACCCCCCAAAGAGGGCCCAATACGGTTCTATTTGTATTTTCTATGTAATGATGGGAGTTCTGCTGTAACACTGTCAGGGTCTGGCTCAGTACATAATAATGGGAGCTCTTTTGTATCACTATCAGTGTCTGGCTCAGTATATGATAATGATGGGAGATATGCTGTATCACTGTTAGTGTCTGAAAAGCTGGGCTCTGCTGTACTGCTGTAAGGGTCTCCATTACTATATAATGATGGGGTTAGTGTTGTACCACTGTCATGTCTGGCTCAGTATATGATAATGATGGGAGATATGCTGTATACCTGTTAGTGTCTGGATAGCTGGGCTCTGCTGTACTGCTGTAAGGTTCTCCATTATTATATAATGATGGGGTTAATGTTGTACCACTGTCATGTCTGGCTCAGTATATGATAATGATGGGAGATATGCTGTATCACTGTTAGTGTCTGGATAGCTGGGCTCTGCTGTACTGCTGTAAGGGTCTCCATTACTATATAATGATGGGGTTAGTGTTGTACCACTGTCATGTCTGGCTCAGTATATGATAATGATGGGAGATATGCTGTATACCTGTTAGTGTCTGGATAGCTGGGCTCTGCTGTACTGCTGTAAGGTTCTCCATTATTATATAATGATGGGGTTAATGTTGTACCACTGTCATGTCTGGCTCAGTATATGATAATGATGGGAGATATGCTGTATCACTGTTAGTGTCTGGATAGCTGGGCTCTGCTGTACTGCTGTAAGGGTCTCCATTACTATATAATGATGGGGTTAGTGTTGTACCACTGTCATGTCTGGCTCAGTATATGATAATGATGGGAGATATGCTGTATCACTGTTAGTGTCTGGATAGCTGGGCTCTGCTGTACTGCTGTAAGGGTCTCCATTACTATATAATGATGGGGTTAGTGTTGTACCACTGTCATGTCTGGCTCAGTATATGATAATGATGGGAGATATGCTGTATACCTGTTAGTGTCTGGATAGCTGGGCTCTGCTGTACTGCTGTAAGGGTCTCCATTACTATATAATGATGGGGTTAATGTTGTACCACTGTCATGTCTGGCTCAGTATATGATAATCATGCTCATTATGCTTTATCACTGGATAGTCTTCCCTTTCTTCGGTTTATATTATGGGTTTCCTTTCCGCCATGCTGTCCCAGTGCAGTGTTGGGCTGGTGAAATTCATTTCCCAGTCTTTCCTTTTGTTTGAATATTTCAGTTTTTCATCATTTCATTTTATCCGTCGGGCCAGGTCGAGGAAGACCCTTCTTTCTTTTTAGTGGACTCAGCTCGATTCGATCCTGGACCCGTCACCAAGATTTGGCACCAACACAGGTCATTCCCTGCGCTTTGTGACGGACAATATAATGATGTTCGATGGACCTTCACAGACATTGGTGGCCTTCTGTGAACACTTTTTTCCCTATTCTTTCCTGTTATTAATGACTCAAGTACTCAAATCCTTGGACCGGACATAAAAGGCAAGTGCACCCAAGAGCATGCCTCCCGACTGCCCATCTTCTCAGTTTTGTTGACCTATCATGAAACCTCCGACTTTATAAGAGAGAATTGCAGTGAACTGAGAAGGGAGCCATCTGGTTTCTTTGGCATTAAGTTTGCAATCCGCTTCTTAATTCCCTATAGTTTTCTCTTTCATAAACTAAGCTTAGGGACTGTCCACTTTTCCTCCTTCCTCATGAGCCATTAATGAGTTAACAGTTTTTTTAAAAGACCCTCAGGATCAGCTGGTGTAGGAAAATGTTCCTTGTGGTTATTGGGGAGTGTCTTCGGACATCACACATAATTACAGACACGGTTGTCAGGAAGAAGTGTTACACTTTTTGTTTGTTTTTTTAGCACAACTTACACCAGCATAATTTTATCTTGTCCGTTTCCTTTTCAATGCTTTTTAAATAAACAATATGTTCTAGCTGTGAGCAGTCCGGCAGGAATTATGGACTCAGACTGTGGCATCAATCACGAAAGGTTTGAGGATAACATGGTCTTCTCAGGTAAGGTTTTTCCTTCTGACTTAAGTTTTGAAGTTTTACTCAGGAAAGCAGGGAACTGACAAGCGAATTTCAAACTTGAGGCCAAAGTAGCTGAATCGGAAAAAAATATGCTATATTTTATGGGCAAAACTATTTTCGCGCTTTGCTCCTATTAAACATTAACACTCCAATAGTACATACGCGCAAATTGCAAATAAAAACAGGCAATTTTCCCAATATTTTTTCTAGCTCTTTTGATAGCATTCGCTAAAAGCTGGTGTAATTTTCACACGCAAATAAGAATTATTTTTCACGTTAAATAAAAATAAACGGAAGAGGCGCATATCAGGAAAAAATGCGCAGAATGTTACAGATCGTCTCAAAATTGCTCCTCAGTAGTTTTACCTATGGCTCAGGGGATTAAGCGTGTGAGCACGCGAAACATGTAAGGCATTCGTCCTTTCCCTGTCATTGTATTCAATGTCCCTGTGATCCATTTAAATTTTTTGGAATAAATCGGAAGTTTTACAATCACATTGGAGTTTGGAGTGCATTTGTCCTTTGTCCACAATTTTTTCTATTTTTGCTTAAGGGTGCTTTTGCTGCAGCACGGACGGAGCACCCATCTTCCCAAGACATATAGGAGGTATGTTTACTGCCAACGGTGGAGCCGGCTTGTTTTCCCCTTTTGTTTGTCAGGGGAAACAAACCCCCAGCTATCAAATTTTTTTTCTGCAGATAGTGACTTCATTCTGTCATACTGAAGACTTTTCATTTCTTCTTTTACATTTTTTTTATATATTCTGCATCTAATGTTTCTCCATTATTAATTCTAGAATACATTCGGCTTAATCTTAAAGCCAGGTATTTTTTGTAGTTTAATTTTTTTTTCATTGTTGATTAAAACAATCAATAAGCCCTGCTTGGCCAACCATTGTTTTCAAAAAGTTCTCATCATAATGCAATATATCATGCTTACTACTGCGGTCTTGATTACTGGTGACACAATTAAAATCACCACCAAAAACAATAATTTTTGATGTTAAACAATATGGTTTTACCATTTCAAATAAGGTTTTCCCATCCGCTTTGACCTGTGGTGCATAGACATTAATAAACCTATAATTGAAATCATCAATAGTTGCATCGATTATTAGACATCTACCAGCAACTAATTCAATTATTTTTTCCACTTTAACATCACATTGTTCAAATAAGATACCTATTCCGTCATACTGATCTATTCCAAAAGACCAAAAGGATGGTCCTCCTAGCCACTCTCTTTTTGCACAAAAAACCTCAGTATTATCCTGGAATCTAGTTTCTTGCAGCAAAATGACATTCATTTTCTCATGTTTGAGAAATTGATAAAGCAAAGATTGTCTCTGTTTAGTCTTTAAACTGTTGACATTCAGTGACTCTATACACAAGGACCCCATAATGTCAGATGTTATTTATAATGATTTTCTTTTCTTTCCAACGTTGTCGCCCAATGAGCCCCATCTTTTAAAAGATACGCTTACAACGTCTCTGTCTTCATTGCTTCCTTCCATCAGATGATCTAATGACAAATTTCTTGTACTGCTTCTCCGCAGATCTTCTTGGTCCATTGCCTCTCCCTAACTCTCACTCAGAACCTCATATCTCCCAGCAGTTATCAGCAATGGGTCACTCATATCCGCTTTCTTGTCTCTTTTTCCTGGTGGCACCTCTGCGTGACCGGATCTGCGTGACTTGCCTTTCCGTTTCACCATTTGAAATTCATCAGGATTACTGGAATTTTGTGGGTGTCCAGATGGGCCAAAATTTGTGCTGGCTCTCCATTTCCTGGTCCACAGGTTGGCTACTTGTAGTTGCATCTTCAGCATTGCCAAGTTGTTCATTTTGGGTGACTGTTAAAGTGCCTTCTCCAACACTTGCCTCCATGGCCTCCTCCTCAGAAGTTGTGTGCAAGGTGTGCCCAGTGTCAGAACACAAATTGCACACCACATCTTCCTTGCACTCGGCCCTGGAATGGCCCAATTTGTTACACAAGGAACATTTTAGTTTATCACAGCTGTATGATAAGTGTCGGATAGATCCACATTTAAAGCAAACCTTAGGTTGTCCTGGGTAGTAACATACCCCTCTTTCAGAGCCTATGAAGAAAACATGAGGCAAATGCTTATTCCCATTCTCTTCCACAACTTTACTTGCCACAAGTAATAAATTACAACACTGTTAATCAAATATAAAGTATTCACATCATATAAGAAGAAAAATCACCATATACCATATTTGCTCGAATATAAGACGACCCTTATTATAAGACGACCAGTAAACTTTGGATATTCCTTTAGGAAAAAAACTGAAAGCCTGAATATAAGACTACCCTATAGGAAAAAAGTTAAACTTGTATATATTCACATGTAAATTGCTTTTTAATATTTAATAAAAAATGATGATATAAAAAATTAATTTCTTGTTTTTATTTCCTTTTATGTTCCAATGCTGCCTCTGTCTTTCCCCTTCCCCCCAGCGTTGTCTCCCCCCCTTAGTGTTGTCTCTGTCTCTCCCCCCAGCATTATCTCTCTCCTCCTCGTTTACTCTCCCTCCCCCCAAACTTTTGTCTCTCTCCTCCCCTAAACATTTTCTCTCTCTCACCCTCACTTTGTGTGTCTCTCTCCCCTTCACCTTGTCTCTCTCTGCCCCCTCCCTCCCCTTGTCTCTCTCTCTGCTCCCCCTCCCTCCCCTTGTGTCTCTCTTTGCCCCCTCCCTCCCCTTGTCTCTCTCTACCCCCTCCCTCCCCTTGTGTCTCTCTCGCCCTCCCTCCCTCCCTCCCCCCACCTCACCTTGTCTCTCCCTGGTGGCTAGTGGGGGCAGCCGGGGGATGTCATAATAGACGGAAGTGCTGGGCAAATATCCCTGGTAGCCAGTGGAGGCAGCCGGAGGATGTCTGCACGCATTGTGCAGACATCCACCGTCTGTTAGCTAAGGGGGATCCGGGTCCCCTGCAGCTCTGCTGGGGACCTGGATCCCAGTCTTATAATCTGACCTCGATTTTATGTCAGATTATAAGATGACCTTGAATATAAGACAAGGGTTTTTTTTCAGAGCATTTGCTCTGAAAAAACCTTGTCTTATATTCAAGCAAATCCTGTACTAATTCTGCATATTTTTGCTTTTCTAAACAATAGATTTTAAGAACATTTACAACATCTTTCCACACAAGTTCTGAAAAAGGGCATTCTAACAAAAAATGGTCCATGGTCTGTAGACTATCTTTATATGCCTCTCTTGGACAATGCTTATATAGAGGTTATATGGAGTAATAGGAGGCGTTATAGGTAGTTATAGGAGTAGTTATAGGGATGGGTTATATGGAGTAATAGGAGGAGTCAGGGGGCGTGGTTATATGGAGTAATAGGAGGAGTTATAGGGAGGGGTTATATGGAGTAATAGGAGGAGTTATATGGAGGGGTTATATGGAGTAATAAGAGGAGTTATAGGGAGAGGTTATATGGAGTAATAGGAGGAGTTATAGGGAGGGGTTATATGCAGTAATAGCCTGTGTGTTCATTGTGTGTGTATGTATATATAATGTATAATGTTATCTTTTTATTTCAGGCAAGGGATTACATTATTACAGAAAAAATCCCACTTTTATAACATATGGACTGATGGCCCTGTCATATATACTGATCCTGGCTCTCTTCATAATTGTCTTTTCCAGGTGTAAGCATTATTATTTTACTGTTTTATCTTATTGTGTCTATGGCACATTCACGGAAGCACAGTTACTGTACATCTCCTAGGGTGTGCAGTATTTCTAGGGCTTGTGCAATCATTGTTTGCCACCTAGACAAAACCTATTTTTGCTGGGGAGTAAGGTTGCCAACATTTCTTCCCAAAAAAATACCAGCCGTGCTGCGGTCCCCCTTAGTAGTAATATTGGATTGTAGCCCATTTTTTACTGGCCTGCTGGAAAGGTACAGGCTGGGCAACTCTAGAGGGAAGGCACCGAGAGGGGCAGATAGACCTCCAATACATTCAATTTTACACTTGACCATTCCCCTTTGTTTATATCCATGAGCCCTTGTACACTGCATTAGCAGAATTGCAAGAAAATGCATAAATTAGGAGAAAAATATGTAGGGGAAATATACCAGGCCTATAGTGTTTTATTTCTATGACATCACCAGGCGCTGGATATGCAAATTAACTACTTTTCAGTGGGAAAAGTGTGATTTGCATATCAAGCTACAAGGTGCGGTCATAAGCTGGAGACAGCACACGCACATATAAAACCCATTTTGCTCGTAATTTCCTGTATGTATTTGCTTGCAAGCAATCCATCCATGCGATAAGTAATGTTGAGGTGTGAGCAGTTATTGAGTAAACCTCATTATGTCCTTTTTTCTGGCAGCCACATCTGGAGATTCGAAGGGGAATATGAACTTGCAGGCGGAAATGAGCACCTTCAAGAAGAATAGTAAGTCATATCAGGCCGCGATTTGCAAGAAAAAAAGTGGAGCAATCCCAGCTGAAAAGGGCAGAATATCATAGATATCTTCCTGGTATGAACTTTCTCTCACTCCCTGAGGCCACGTTCCCCTTTAATTACATGAGTGAAGAAAAACACTTGTTAATCTAGAGTAAACAGAGCCATAATAAGGTTCATTCAGTGTAACTGTGTCTTCTTTTACAGTTTCTCAAATCACATCACAAATGGTCAAACTGGAGAAGATTGCAAACCGTAAGTTTCTGAATACAACCTAAAGGTCGTCTCTAAAGGTCAGTTCTGGGGAAATGTTCCAAGTGTTGAGCAATCAGTCGGAAAACACAGAACAGTAAGGAGGCAATTGAGGGGGAAATTATGAAATACAGGGGCTTTATGCTACACAACTAGACTGATGCCTTGCCTTGGGCTGAGCTCTATATGCACAGGCATTATTGTGCCATCGGCCACCATCAGAAATTTTGGGGTCACTTATCGAAAAAATGGTCTGGGCCTATATACACCGATCAGCCATAACATTATGACCCCTGGCAGATGGCAAGCTGACGGAGGCAGTGTGATGCTTTGGGCAATGATCTGCTGCTCAACCTTGAGTCCTGCCATTCATGTGGATGTTACTTTGACACGTACCACCTACCTAAACATTGCCTCTTTAAGTAGGGTAATGCCCCCTGCCACAAAGCAAAAATGGCTCAGGAATGGTCAGGGCTGTTTTGGCATCAAAAGGGGACCTATATAATATTAGGCAGGGGGTCATAACGTTTATGGCTGATCGGTGTATATACTGATGGCCAAATGCTCCTGGCACAATACAACTATAAATTAGATAGATCTATATAATCCCTACCTAACCCTCAACCTTTACCTTTCCCGGGTATGGGAAGATGAAACTAAACAGCCCCCATACGTGTAAAAGAAAACACCCTTTGTGTGGCAGGTGGGAGGGCAGCGATTTTCACTACCTACCCTCATGGCACTCAAAGGCTGGCCCGGGAAGTAATACCTGTATCCAGGTTCCAGTGCCGATCACTCTGTCAGCCAATCAGAAGCCTCCCTATTCTAGCTAGGTGGAGTTTTCAAACCAGCCAATCTAAAACCAGAAACAAGGAGATAAACTAGCTTACTTCCGAGGCTGTGTCAGCATAATCATCCACGGTCATGTGCCCCCGCCTCCACAACAACCGGTGCTCAGCTAGGATAGTAGAATACAATCAAAGAAAAGGCAGGAAAAGGCACTCTTGATGTAGTGAATAAACAAAATCTTTTTGATGTAAAAAAAAAGTCCAAAATATCAGCATAAAGGGGAACAAGTGCTCTGATCAGTAAAGCTTGGCGTGTTTCACTTACAAGTATGCACTATATTCGCAAAACATGTCAAGCTTTTACTTTGATGGTTTGAAAACCAGCCAATAGTAGGGTTGAGATAGGGAAGCTTCTGATTGGCTGACACAGTCAACCAATCACAACCTCCTACTGCACTTTGCAATATAGCCTTACCTAGCTGGTATTTCATTATCAGTTTCTTTTTTTGCCAGCATAATTTTTTTGTGATAGGTGAATTAATTTTTTTTCCAATTTTTTTTTTGGGATGGCTCCTTTCCTATGGCAAGGTAGAGGTGTGTGTGTGTATGGGGTAGGTAGGGATTACATTTATTGATATATTCCCGGGGGTTACTTTTGTTATTCAATGTGGTGACAATTATTTTAATTTGGGGGGACCTGATTTTGGGGGAGCCTGTTTTTTGTTTTTTACAGGCCAAACTTTTCATTGCTATTTTGATTACCTCATACCTCATTATTGGCGGGCATTTAATTTAAAATGCAAGTTAATTTACCGCTAACAGTACATTTTCAAAACAAGGAGAATCTACTCCACAGTGTCATAAGATGGGAAATAAAACACAGTGCATTGCTTCGTGGGGAACTAAATATCACTTAACAGGAAAAAAAAACAAATCAATGTATTTTTCCAGTGCCTATCTGTGACAGTGGCTGGCTACAGTTTGCTGGCAGCTGCTACTACCTGTCTTTGGTCAGGAGTAACTGGATGAAGGCTCGGAGTACCTGTGTAGGAAAACAAAGTGACCTCGCTGTCATTACCAGTGAGGAGGAACAGGTGATGTATTTATGACTACCTACCTGCACAGCTATTGCTCATTAAAAATGTTCTCTCCTATGGCTTAATAGTTGGCTTTAAAGGGACACACAAATGGGGCTATAATCACTGGTATCCCACTGGTTCCGGTTGTGTTGGGTAAAATAACAAGAACTTTTATTGATTCATAACACAACATATTTATACAGTAAAACATATTGATAGAATAGACAAAGAACTATAACAGGATTATATTTAACATAGAATAGTGAATAGAACAGGACGTAGGGGATTACAAGTTAACACATAACACAAATAATTGAGTTTGGTGCCAAACTAGAGACCAATAGGGAAGGGGCAACCAGGGAGCGACCAATCGGTGACAGGGGAGGGGGGGGACGGGGGGGGGACGGGACGCGGTCTAGGGTCAGACTTGGCGGTGCTAAAGTATTCATGTCTGCCCTTAAACTGGGGAACCAATCAGCACAGTGCCGACTAGGCCCTTTAAAGGAGCAACCAATCAGCGCTGTGCTGGACATTTAAACTTGTTTTGGGAAATATGGCCGACTGGTTATACCCCACTAGCCAATCAGAGAACGAGCGACATCATTTATCTTTAATTCACCTAGTGGACCTTTAAATCGCCGACCAATCAGCAACATGCTGACAATTCAAATGTGGCATATGCCACCAGAGACCCGGCTTACCCTTTATTGAGGAACTTGGTTTTGACACAGGTTCCAGGGAAAACACACAATGTTTGGCCCATACATAGGCACCTCGGATGGGGTAAAAATAGTTGGGTTACCGTGATAAGGTGTTTATCTCCTGGCTAAATTTTGTGAATATTTCCTATGATGCAAAATCTTCCAGGCCAGTTTCACTTTACAACTGTGGCAAAAGCCTGAATGATGACGTCATAAGATACTCCTCTGCTCTCTTACTGCCAGAGGCGTTGCTAGGTTTCCAAAAGATCAGGGGCTATAGCCCATGAGACTTTTTTAGTTTTTTAAATGGAACCATACGGGCACCAATATATGCTCACCGCTCTGAGCTTCATGCCAGTTTTGTAATTTAGGAGCCTTCACAGGGCCGGTCCTTCAATGGGGCAGCTGCCGCAGGCAGCACCCTGGCAGGGGCGGCACTTTGCTGCTCTATGCAGCAGTCTTTTTTTTTTTCTTGTGTCCAGGGGAGCTTGATTGAAGGAGGTCTCAGCCAATCAGGTAAGACTTCTCAACTCTCCTGATCGGCTGAGAGTTCCGAAGCCTCCCATGATTGGCTGAGACCTCCTTCACACTGAGCTCAAAGCAAAGAGATGCCTGCAGCAGGTAAGTTAAAAACTGACAGTCTGTGAATGAGTGTGTGTATGTCAGTGTGAGTATGTGCATGTCAGTGTGAGTGTGTGCATGTCAGTGTGAGTGTGTGGATGTCAGTGAAAGTGAGATTGTGTGCATGTCAGTGTGAGTGAGTGTGTGCATGTCAGTGTGAGTGAGAGTGTGTGCATGTCAGTGTGAGTGAGAGTGTGTGCATGTCAGTGTGAGTGTGTGCATGTCAGTGTGAGAGTGTGTGCATGTCAGTGTGAGAGTGTGTGCATGTCAGTGTGAGCGAGAGTGTGTGTATGTCAGTGTGAGCGACAGTGTGTGTATGTCAGTGTGAGCGAGAGTGTGTGCATGTCAGTGTGAGCGAGAGTGTGTGTGTGTCAGTGTGAGCGAGAGTGTGTGTGTGTCAGTGTGAGCGAGAGTGTGTGTGTGTCAGTGTGAGCGAGAGTGTGTGTGTATGTCAGTGTGAGCAAGAGTGTGTGTGTGTCAGTGTGAGCGAGAGTGTGTGTGTATGTCAGTGTGAGCAAGAGTGTGTGTATGTCAGTGTGAGCAAGAGTGTGTGTATGACAGTGTGAGCAAGAGTGTGTGTATGACAGTGTGAGCAAGAGTGTGTGTATGTCAGTGTGAGCAAGAGTGTGTGTATGTCAGTGTGAGCGAGAGTGTGTGTATGTCAGAGTGAACGAGAGTGTGTGCATGTCAGAGTGAGAGAGAGTGTGTGCATGTCAGAGTGAGAGAGAGTGTGGGCATGTCAGAGTGAGCGAGAGTGTGTGTATGTCAGTGTGAGCGAGAGTGTGTGTATGTCAGTGTGAGCAAGAGTGTGTGTATGTCAGTGTGAGCAAGAGTGTGTGTATGTCAGTGTGAGCGAGAATGTGTGTATGTCAGAGTGAACGAGAGTGTGTGCATGTCAGAGTGAGAGAGAGTGTGTGCATGTCAGAGTGAGAGAGAGTGTGTGCATGTCAGAGTGAGCGAGAGTGTGTGTATGTCAGTGTGAGCGAGAGTGTGTGTGTGTGAGTGTGTTGTGTGTGTATGTATGTAACTTGCTGTGTGTGTGTGTGTGTGTGTGTGTGTGTATATGTATGTAACTGGCTGTGTATGTGTTGTGTGTGTGTATCTTTGTAACTGTCTGTGTGTGTATGTAACTGGCTGTGTATGTGTTGTGTGTGTATGTATGTAACTGTCTGTGTGTGTTGTGTGTGTATGTAACTGGCAAGGTATGTGTTGTGTGTGTATGTAACTGGCTGTGTATGTGTTGTGTGTGTGTGCATGTAACTGGCTGTGTATGTGTTGTATGTGAATATGTATGTAACTGGCTGTGCATGTGACGTGTGGGACACATTAAGGAATTATTTTTTTATTTAAAAAAAAAATAAAACTTGCTGACTGATGTGTGTGTGTGTGTAACTGGCTGTGTATGTGACTGACTGGATGTCTGTGAGGTGTGCGCATGTGATTGTCTCTGTGTATGTATGCTTTTCTGATGTGCCATTGTCTGGCTCCTAAATTTTTTTGCTGGCTCCTAAAACAAAATAAAATTTGTCAAGCCCTGATATAAACATAAATCCTTCCTATGCTGTATGGCAGTCCTGTAATAAAACATGTCACACATACACATAACACACATGTGTGACGTTATTTATTACAGGACTGCTAAACAGGATAGGAATGATTTATGATTTTATATATATATATATATATATATATATATATATATAGTATAAATCATTATGCATATATAGCATAAATGACTTATTTACATCCACCTTTGTGTATTTAAGCTATATATTGTTGGTTTGAGGTTCCTTATTACAGGACTGCCAAACAGCATAGGAAGGATTTATGTTATATATATATATACACACACATATGTAACATGAATCATTCCTATGCTGTTTAGCAGTCCTGTAATAAGGAACCTCATATAGCTAAAATACACAAAGGTGGATGTGACCCCCAACCTTCCCTTCTCTCCACCATACCCAGAGCTTACCTGAGTGGGAATAGACCTGCTCTGTATCTCCCACAAGGTGACAGCCACAGTAATGATATCTTCAGAGCTGCCTCACTGTCCCACGTGGAGCTTCCCTCACATCCCTGTCATGATGCTGTGTAAAAACCCTGCACTGATAGGATGCTCAGTGATGTGTCAGCCAATCAGTGCAGGGCTTTCACACACAGTAATGATGCTGTGTAAAAGCCCTGCACTGATTGGCTGACACATCACTCAGCCTCCTATCAGTGTAGGGCTTTCACACACTGTCTGTGTGATGTCAGGGGGCGGAGCTACACGGAGCTGCAGAGACTCCCCCTAGCGACGCCTCTGCTTACTTCTCCTGTGAATCATAGGGTACAACTTTATTTTTATCTGCCTTCCAACACAAAGAGGAGATTGACCTGATCAAACAGGATCATAACCTTGCCCCCCTTGTGATGTAATAGTTACATTCACCTCCCATTCAATACAAGTCTATGGTCAGTATTCAGACTTATAGACTGCCTTCTGGGTCCCCAGCCCCAAAGCCAGATACTAGTGCTTTAAAGGTACTAGGGAGTATCACCCAAAAACACTTCACAAAATGATGACGACCAGTCACACTTGTTTAGTTAAATATTTTATTAAATACAGTCACAGTAACAAAAACAAAAGACATATCTGAAATCAACAATACAAAATAAAAAAATAAATAAAACCTTTTCATTTTTTGGTGGGAGTGTCCATTTAAGTCCAGGCAGAGTAGCTCACGTGATAGATGCACCTTGGGATCCACATAATTAAAGGACAACAAAACTTTTTTTTTTAATGTTACATCCGAATTGCATTGCTGACTATTGTGTCGGCAATGGAATTCGGAAGATGCTCGGAGATGAACTGTTCACACGTAAATGATAGGCAGAGTCTGCAGGTGACATTCTGTCAAAGAGAATTAGCAAGGGGTCATGAATAGGAGATTCAGACAGATACAATGGTGGGCTGTTTGCCCCCTGCAGTGCAGGCACATCCTCTGTACACAATTAGGGAATTTGTGTGTTGATAGTGGGGACATAGAGTGGGGCCTGTACATAGGGTTGCCACCTTTTCTTAAAAAAAAAAAATACCGGCCTTGGTACTGTCTCCATAGACTTAACATTGGCCTGATGCCAATTTTTTACCGGCCTGCCGGTAAAACACCGGCCAGGTGGCAACCCTACCTGTACATTGGAGTCATTCTTTACCTCTGCTTGGAATTATTTTTAACCTGATGTCTTCTGCTAATTAGTTTGATATGTTTAATAGAGTTTCCTGTTGTCTGGTGTAATTGTAATTTAATTACTTGTTTTAAATTAGTCTCTCTAGTTCTTACTTTTTTTTTGCCAGCATGGTTTTTTTTTTAGTGATAGGTGAATTAATTATTTCTTTTTCAAATTTTATTTTTTGGATGGCCCCTTTCCTATGGCAAAGTAGAGGTGTGCGTGTGTATATGATAGGGAGGGATTACATTTATTTATGTATTCCTGGGAGCTTTATGGGTTATGTGGAGAATTGTTCTATATACTGTCTGTGAATAAAGCATATGTCTTGCTGATGTCCTGGGTGATGGAATGACTCTTTATTTCCTCCTTTAAAGTGACACTGATATAGAAGTGCAAGTGAAATTTGAGTTGTCCCTAGTATGAGGATAAAGTGGCGTGTACTTTTGATCTGTGTGCGTGCTGACAACCAGGAACTGCTGTGTCTCGCATGTGAGACACAGCAGTTAGTAAACCCGCGTGTATTTATTAACCCCTTAGTGACAAGTCATTTTCACCTTGACTTTCCCTTGGTGACAATGGCTGTTTTGACATTTCTAGGGTGTTTGTGTTTAGCTGTCATTTTTTTCTTTCTCACATACAGTACCCACACAAATTATATGTTGTTTTTATCGTCATAAGAAGGGCTTTCATTAGATACCATTATATTCATCATATCTTATAATTTACTACAAAAGGAAATCATAAAATATGATGAAAAATTAAAAAAAAAAACAATTTTTCTAATTTTGACATAAAATATAATTTACACAAATAAAATCATTAAAAAAGACCCCGTCTAAATAGTTTCTAAATGTTGTCCCGAGTTAAAAAATATGCATGTTTCCATATTTTTCGGTATTTTTCTGCGAGTTATGGGGCAAAAAACAAAAATAGTGTTTTTGGGTTTTTTTCCTATATTGATCTTTTGACCCCAACCCGAACCCAAAATGTAACCCTAACACTAAATTTAACCCCAACTCTAATCCTTATTATATCCCTTAATATTTTTTAACTTTAATTTAATTTTAACCCTATCCCTTATGCTAAAAAATATTCAATTTTAACCCTATAGGCTAATATAGCTAAATAACCTGTTTTTAATTAATTAAATATGTATTTTAAATATTTTCCATTGCAATGCTACTTAACTTACTTAACAGTCAAGTAGCATATTCAGAGCGACGGAAGTGAAGTTACTTTCACTTCTGAAGCTCAGACCGGCAGAGGGCTTAGCCATATTGACGGAGCAGCATGCTCCGTCAATATGGCTCCCCACGATCCTCGTGGGGCGATCGTGGGTGCTCCAAAACAGAAATTTCGGTGCTGGCTATTGACTCGACATCGAGGCAATAGACCAGCACCGTTAAAGTGGTTTTCGCGATCGTTGAGCCTTTGTCATTAAGGGAGTTTCTTCCAGGACGTGCCTGGCACGTCCTTTGTCAGGAAGATGTTAAGATACACATCGGGTTTACGTAAATGTCCCGGGACATGTTTTGTTTAACCCTTGCTTACTTCAAGGAAGCAACGGTTAAACAATGTTTAATGTTCCTTTAAGAGAATCCCATATGATTCCCCGGAAAAATCTGTTCTGGGCCTGGCTACATATCTGTAGCTAGGGGAGAAGGAGAGGCACCAATTGGGTTGACCTGGATCTAGGGTTGCCACCTTTTTCTTCAAAAAAATACTGGCCATACTAGTGCCTCCAAATACCGGCCAGGTGGCATTCCTACCTGTATCTCATTTAACTTCTGATGCCTTATTATATTCCACCCAATGACATGTGGTCACCTAGTACTCCAGATGACATAGCTATTCATTGTATGGATTTAGAAAGTATTGGTAATGCTTAAAGCAACAGCGAGCCTGATTTTATCCATCTGATCAGTTGTTCTTTTTTTTTTTCTATCTCAGCAATTCCTGATGTCTGAAGCCACAGGCAAAAAAGGCCAACGTTTTTGGATCGGGCTGAGTGATGTGGAAGATGAGGGCAAGTGGACCTGGGTCGATGGAAGTGACTATGAGAATTCATACCAGTAAGTGTCTCCCGACGTCTCATCCTACTTTACTTTGATCAGGTTCCCGATAATTTACATAGGTGTGAGAGATAGGACCCCTGCCACAGTGCTAATAAAAAGGCTGTAGAAAATGAGATGGTTCGTTGGACTATACCAAGGAATCTGCTGGAAGCTTTAGGTTTTGCAGCTGATGGCCAGGCCTTTGGGTGGAAATACTATTTTGAGGGTGGGGGAGTAGTGGGTAAAGAGGCTTATATCTCTACCCAGTGTTGCCTAATTTACAGTGGCCCCATCCACTATCCTGCTTAGTATGATGCTTTAGAGATATCTTCAAATATGGCCTCCGCTAGGTTGGCTGTTGCCAATTCACCAAAATTCTCTGTTTGCATGCCCAACAATAGATTGAGGCGATACATTCCTGATTCAGGGATGCTATACCATAATCCCAACTTTCATTCTCCAGTGTTGGGGAGAATCATTACTGTGCTGGCCCCCTCCCTTCCAAGCCACACTCCCTCTATCGTATGTTGCCGGGAGGGAAATATTGGGAGCTATGTATGGGTTTAGTAAATTTACCACTGTATTAAATCGTTACTATGTGATAAAATAATTGATGTCCGAAGAACATATAATAGAATGCAAAAAAATAAAACAAACAAACAAACAATAACATTATATTGAGGTTTCTGCATGATTCTGATGATCCTTTTCCCTAGACACTGGAAGAAAGGTGAGCCGAATGACCACCAGTCTAGTGAAGACTGCGCACACATGTTAACCAACGGCGACTGGAATGATGTTCACTGCGTGAATGAACAATATTACGCCATTTGTGAAAAGAAGCCCAGTTGATTGTTTATATGCTTGGCCATTCATTCGTAACACCTGGTATAAGTTCATGTTTAATGGGGGGTAAAGTGACCAGTGAAAACCCCCCAAATCTAATCATGTTTATGATTCGTAACATATAGAAAACAGCTACTTTGTGGGTGGTCTAAATAAATCAAGTGTTATTTAGTAAGATGAAAATAAATGGGGATTAGGGGTTCATTATGCAACAACAATGATTTTACAGTATATTTATGAACATATTGCTGCGCTGTCTTCATATAGTGTCAATAAAGTTTATTGAATACAAAGTGCTTAATACTATCAATCAGATTTGTTTGTGTGTCACAGGTGTGTTTGCACTGGCAGGCAGTGGTTGTGTTGTCAAGCAGTATCCATGACACGGATTAATCCCCATGCATAATGGTTAATCACACTGAGTACACATTTAGAACTTTATGCCCTCTAGGGTTCCAAATAAGCGGGGCCAACGGAGGGTGAATCCGTGACCACAGGACAGGAGTGTGGGGCAAACATTCACAAGTATATAGAAATAACTGGGGTCTCATCTGCACATTCCACCACTACCTGGTGACTGCAGACAAAATGTAATTATGTGGCCTACGTGGCTCTTGTATGTCTGTTGCCAGAGGACCACGAATGAGGAATCTCTGGGCGTCTGTTATTTAACCTCTATAATGTAGGGTGACACATTGCTGTGTTATCAGGGGAAACGTATGAAAAATTTGTACTCCAGAGCTTTAATCAGGAAAATGTAAAACACAGTGCAGCACTGGAGTATGCATTTTTCATAGGTGTTGCAGTACAGTACACCTCCAAGCTTCCTCGCCTGCTGTTCTACCTTTTCCTCACAGATTTCTGAAGTTCCAGGGAAGTGCCATGGAATGAACTGAGCAAGCGCGCGATCACTCAAGAGATTAATTTCAGTTCTCAGAAAAAATGCACACCAGCGGGCACCAGGTAGGGTTGCCACCTTTACTTCAAAAAAATACCGGCCTTGGTACAGTCTCCATAGACTTAACATTGGCCTGATGCCAAATTTTTACCGGTAAAATACCGGCCAGGTGGCAACCCTAGCACCAGATATGTGCGGACAGCTCGGCATTCCACACCGCAAGTCTGACATAGTGGCAACTACACTTTCCATGAAGCCTTCCGCCTCCAGTGGTATGCGATCTGTTTAATTAGTCCAGGGGGCTTAGAGTAATGGAGTCGGTATGTCACACTTGCAGTGCGGCCTGTGTGAGCTCTGCAGCGGTAGCTGCACCTCCGACTGCTGGCCGAATGGGAAGCAGCATGGAGCATAGGAGAATGAAGTTCCCAACACCTAGCTCCCTGTGCGCATGACCCCTCCTCTACCCTTCGCGTGAGTTCAGCGCAAGAGTCAGAAGGGGGGGGGGGGGGGGGTTAGAAGTGCACCAACAGTGTGTGCTTCACGCAATAAGTGGAGGAGCAGTCTGAAGCCCCGTTAAAAAAAAAAAAAAGAATTGTGTGGTTTGGCTCGTACTCTGTGTATGCAATTGTGTGTAAGTGTAACTGTATGTGTGTGTGTGTGAGTGTGACTGTATGCAAGTGTGACTCTGTATGTAAATGTGCCTCTCTGTGTGTGTAAGTGCGACTGTCTGTATATGTGTGTGTATTTGTGTACATGTGACTGTGTATATTTGTGGCTGTGTGTGAATGTGTGTGTATTTAATGTGGTGTTTTTTTTGTACTTTGAGTTTTATTGCTGTGGAGTCTGTGATACACTCACATGCTGCACTTTTTGTGAAGTGGCCCACAACAACAAAAACTTGGACACCGACTTTCTATACCTTTTATCTCATGTAACCTTATGTGTACTGCAAACAGCAAGTGGAACCTGATAGAAAAAGCTGAAGCGACATCGCACAGTTGTAGAAGGAATGTGAACGAATAATGACATACATTACAACGTGTAGCAGAGTGGCGCAGCGGAAGCGTGCTGGGCCCATAACCCAGAGGTCGATGGATCGAAACCATCCTCTGCTAGGTATTTTTTTTTTTTTAATTCCTTTTTTTAATTTAATTCTACATGAAAATCCTAACCACAAAAAAATTAAGTTACTTTAGTAATATCAGTGAAAACGTGGTATATCTGTGAATTACAGCTCATCAGATGCCAACAGTCATGCAACATTACAAATGTACTGCATGCTTTGTATTGGAGCCCTTCCTAAAATATAGTTGATTCTTTTTAACTAACAAGGACATTTTTTGATGTGATGGGAGATTTATACCAAACACTATAAACCTCGCGTGTAGCCGTCTTGTGTTCAGCCGGGACATATTGTATAATGCCTCTGGTATAGCAGAGTATATTCTTCTGCTTTCTGAAAAGGCTAGCTACTTACTTGCACATAATTTGCTAGAGATAATGATATCTAACTAATACAACAATCTAGGCAGCATTCCCCTTATATGTACTCTCAGAAGTATGTTCTGTGTTACATTTTATTTTTGTAATGCAGGAACACCTTTTCTTTTCATGCAGAATGAGCTAGACATTATAGCATGTGTTCACATAGTTTGTCAGCTTAGTTGACCCACAGAACGTCATGGCGGTTTCTGTAGTGTAGTGGTTATCACGTTCGCCTCACACGCGAAAGGTCCCCGGTTCGAAACCGGGCAGAAACACAATTTTTATTTTATAATTAAAAGTCTTCCAGAAAATAAACGTTTTTGTAATATTTTTTTTTTTTTTACATTTAACGTTTTTATTTTAAAACCATGTGAACCAAATCCTTTTCTTCCTTAGTGGAACCTGCAATCAGACTGTATCATGTGTTACATACATCTCAGTGGTCTGCTCAATGTCCTCATGTGGGTAACAGTGGCTTCTGAATGGCTTGTAAGACTAGGTACAAATTTACAGGGAGGACTGGTAAAGCTTGTGTAAAATCTTTGGATTTTTATATGTATTGCTAAACGAACCTGTAAAAAAGAAGCAGAAAAAAGGATTACACTAAAGGTTACAACTGCTGGGTAGTACACTAGGAAGCAGAGTGGCGCAGCGGAAGCGTGCTGGGCCCATAACCCAGAGGTCGATGGATCGAAACCATCCTCTGCTAGTTTTTAATTTTTAATAATATATTTTAAGTATGTTATAATTGATGTTGATTTTTTTTCTTCTTCTGTGCTTTAAGTGCTTTCCACCCAGTCATGAATTAAAGGTTTTTGTTTCTACACATTCCAACTCATTCTATAATTTTCCAAAAATTGTCAGTATTAAAAAAAGAAATTTAAAATGACTGCCATCATATATAATAATTGCTAAAATATAGTAGATACCCCTGTGACCATGTAAATAGGAGTTGGTATCAGTTTGAGGGAAAAAAAAATGACGCTAGTAAGTGGAAGACACACACGGGGGACAGTGGGGGACTTGTTGATGGGAGTTGAGATCAGAACCTTAGGCTCCCGTGTGTCCCCCTCTGTCCCCCGTGTGTGTCTTCCACTTACTAGAGTAGCATGTCACTGATATAAGTTTTACCAATTGCTTGCTACGCTAGTAAATGACAATAATCAGTAATACGCTTATACTTACCTGTCACCGCAGCTGATCCGAAGGGAGCATGAGGTGGTGTGTGTCCCTCGCACAGGCGCACTTCTGCCAAAGTTACGGCTGATTGACAGCCGTAACTGTGTGCGCATGGGCTGTGGTGCTCAATGAGTAAATTCTAATGCGCCTGTGCAGTAACATTTGAAAAATATATATGCCGTGTGTGACAGAGTTAAGAAACAAAGTCCTGGAAATAATGTCCATTTAGTCCAAATCAGCTCTTGGAACAGTTCTCGCCTTCACAGTGTTTAGCCTGCTAAGAGTCTACGTGCCTTGTGAGGGAAGACACTATGCAATGCCAGTATGTTTGTTCCACTGGCACCGGCTGTGCCAGTAAAATACCAGCCGTGCTGGTAAAAAAACAGCCGGGTGGCAACCCTACTCAGCAGCCACAATTGCACACACATAGTCTTGTCTCAGCATCCAGATTGCTTCCAGTTTTGCACACTGTCTAGTTCCAGCACCCAGACTGGACACGCGGTCTAGTTCCAGCACCCAGATTGCATACACGCTGTCTAGTTCCAGCACCCAGATTGCATACACGCTGTCTAGTTCCAGCACCCAGATTGCATACACGCTGTCTAGTTCCAGCACCCAGATTGCATACACGCTGTCTAGTTCCAGCACCCAGATTGCATACACGCTGTCTCGTTCCAGCACCCAGATTGCATACACGCTGTCTCGTTCCAGCACCCAGATTGCATACACGCTGTCTCGTTCCAGCACCCAGATTGCATACATGCTGTCTAGTTCCAGCACCCAGATTGCATACACGCCGTCTAGTTCCAGCACCCAGATTGCATACACGCTGTCTAGTTCCAGCACCCAGATTGCATACACGCTGTCTAGTTCCAGCACCCAGATTGCATACACGCTGTCTAGTTCCAGCACCCAGATTGCATACACGCTGTCTAGTTCCAGCACCCAGATTGCATACACGCTGTCTAGTTCCAGCACCCAGATTGCATACACGCTGTCTAGTTCCAGCACCCAGATTGGACACGTTGTCTAGTTCCAGCACCCAGATTGCATACACGCTGTCTAGTTCCAGCACCCAGATTGCATACACGCTGTCTAGTTCCAGCACGCAGATTGCATACACGCTGTCTAGTTCCAGCACGCAGATTGCATACACGCTGTCTAGTTCCAGCACCCAGATTGCATACACGCTGTCTAGTTCCAGCACCCAGATTGCATACACTGTATAGTTCCAGCACCCAGATTGCATACATTCTTTCTTGCTCCAGCACCCAGATTTCACACACTTTTTTGCTCCAGCACCCAGATTGCACACACTTTTTTGCTACAGCACCCAGATTGCGCACACTGTCTTATGCTTTCATTTTGTTATTACAATGTAATCACTACATTATTTTAGGTCACTAACCTTTTGTGCACATATACATTTCCTTTGTGCGCTAGTTTCAAAACATGCTGAAAAACATGAGTGCGCACAAATACCATCTAGTATTTAAAAATACAGTGCAAACATAGGCTTAAAATGCTTATGTTTATACAGTTTATACAATAGCAAAAGGGAGCTGGGTATATATTATTGTTTCTTGCACATGCCTAACAACCTGCAGAATACACAACAACATGGAGACAATATATACATACAATAGAGTGGAGTGTACTTACATAACAATACTGCAAGAGAGACCAACTCTATTGCAGAACAGGCTCATGTGTGCAGGATCCCACAATAGCCAAGAAAGTGCTGGATAACAGTAGCTCAATGGGCTTCAAGATCTTGTCTAGAGCTAGTATTAGCAGTTGTAGAAACCTCCCGTTATCTCTGCAATCAACGTGCAAAACATGATAAAAACAAGTAAGATACAGCATAATTGGCCATGTTTCCAGGTACACATATTTGGTCCACATGCTGCAGAAAGAGCATGCAAAGTGCAGCAGTATGTAGGATGGATATACACACAGGCACAATCCAATTAATTAATCAGGGTGGATATCATATAGGACCTATAATGATTACTTCATTGGATTGTGCCTGTGTGTATATCCATCCTACATACTGCCGGGCTGCACTTTGCATGCTCTTTCTGCAGCAAGTGGAACAAATATGTGTCCCTGGAAACATGGCCGATGTTGGCAACTATGATACAGGCAGAAAGTAATGAGAAGCCTGTGGCCTCTCTATTGTTTGTATATGTTTTCTTCATCTTTATTGTTTATAATGTTAATATAGGGCAGAAAAAAGATGAAAAAGATCTGTACATTGTATAAGTAAAATTGCAATAGGGCAGATTCAATGATGCGAAATGTGCAAATTACAGGCAAAATTGATTCATTAATGGGTGCAATAAAATCATCCTATCTACAGCATGCAAATTAATGCTAAGTAATGCACAGAGGTGATTCAATGTGATGCGTGACAACTTAAAGGTAAATAAAAACTTAATGGAAAAAATAAAGAATTTTTGCCCATTAAAAACCTCAATAAAATACGACAAAAATGTGCAAAGGCCGTTTACTGCAGCCAGGTTTTGTACATTAACCCATTCATTCTTCTAGGGAGCTCAAACATTGCTTTGCTACAGCACTGATAGGGTTAACTTCCATACCAGCTAATAATCATGGATGCTGCCCTATGTCTTGTGGCCTACTCCAAGAGCCTCTAACCTCCTAATTGTCTCAGGGCTGGGAGTTGCACAAATGTCCCAACCGCCCTCAATAAAAAATATACCATAGTTGCCCACATTGGCCATGCTTCCAGGGGCACCTCTTTTGCACACGCATAGTCTTGTCTCAGCATCCAGATTGTACCCAGTTTTGCCCCAGCACCCAGATTGGACACACAGTCTTGCCCCAGCACCAAGACTGCACACACAGTCTTGCTCCAGCACCAAGGTTGCACACACAGTTTTGCTCTAGCACACAGATTGCATACACTAGTCTAGTTCCAGCCTCCTAATTGTCTCAGGGCTGGGAGCTGCACAAATGTCCCCTCCCCCCCTCAATAAAAAATAAACCATAGTTGCCAACATCGGCCATGTTTCCAGTGGCACCTATTTGTTCACCATGCTGTAGAAAGACCATGCAAAGTGCAGCCCAGCAGCATAGTTGCCAACATCGGCCATGTTTCCAGGGACACATATGTGTTCCAGATGCTGCAGAAAGAGCATGCAAAGTGCAGCCCGGCAGTATGTAGGATGGTATACACACAGACAGAATCCAATTAATTAATCATGGTAGGTCCTATGAGATCTCCACCCTGATAAATTAATTGGATTGTGTCTGCGTATATCCATCCTACATACTGCCGGGCTTGCAAGCTACATAATATTTTCTCTTAATGTATTCATTTTAGACTTACAATTCTGCTAACACAATGTGTAGATTTTTTATTTTCTACATTCAAAGTATGAATAATATTTAGGTGAAAAAATCCTTTTTCAAAACTTTCTAATATGTTCACCTACTGATCTATTGAATTATTTGTATTTTTGTTTACCACATTATACAGTGCGCCAGAAGGATGGTGCCACATAATATAGGAATCACAATATGACCGATTTGTAACGATGGCCATAAGGCTGAGACCACTGCTCATCAGTTGCCTTGTTAGCGCAGTAGGTAGCGCGTCAGTCTCATAATCTGAAGGTCGTGAGTTCGATCCTCACACAGGGCACTTCTTTTATGCATCTATTAAATCAAGTAAAAACTTATTTTTCATAATTTAAAGAGTTATTGAAACCAATTAAGTATCCTGTGACTTTTTTTTAGCTGCTGAGGGAGCTGAATGCTGTGAATATTAGGAGCACAAATGTGTATTAATCAGAGAGCAGTAGCTCTGTATGTGTTTTTTTGGCATTTCGTCCATCTTTCATTGCAATTTTAACCTTAACAATCAGTTAAGTAAAATAGTCATTTTATTCTAACAATGTCGAAATTGAAAGAAAATACAGCAAACAAGTACGGTTAAAATGATACCATTAATTGGCTAACTGAGAGTTTGATTGCAAGTTTATAGGTGCCTTTATAAGGCATAAATGAGGATAAAACTAAATTCCTAATTTCATAACATAGTTAACAGTTTTTAAAAAGGGGAAAAAAAACCAAAACAAAACAGTGTATTGAAGCATGTTTAGTAAATCAGCCAGTTCTACAAACAGATAAAATCAGTTCCCCTTAGAGTATCTCTGATCCCTCCAATCCCTGGTTAAGGGGGCAATAAAATCATTAGACACATGCCAGATCCATGAAGGTGTCAAATGTTTGTAGTTTAAAATAAGTCCACTGAAGCAATCCAGGGCTTGTAAAAAAGATGTTTAATTAGTAAGGTTATATCTGGAGAATAAATATTAAAAGCACTGTCTAGTGCCCAAAGTGCATCTTCCAAATATGAATGCATATTAATGTTCAAAGTACTTTAAATTTTGCAGTGCTTAAAATATAAAATACTTACAGCTAGATGAAATTGTGAAATGACAGCAGTTTGCAAGACACGAGGACTGCCTACACTAACTCTTCCAGTCTCAGGGGGTGACCTCTTGTTCTTTGTACATTTCTATTAATGAACAGGTCCCTGGAGAGCTCCTTATATTGGCCCTGCACATATTTATATAATGTTATCATATCCCCTCTAAGACGCCTTTTTTCTAAAGTAAATAAATGCAATTTTTTAAGTCTCTCTTCATAACTAAGATCCTCCAATCCCCTTATTAATTTTGTAGCTCTCCTTTGCACTTTTTCTAGTTCCTCAATATCCTTAGAAGAGGTCCCAAAACAGACCCCTGAGGTACTCCGCTCACTACCCTGGTCCAATTTGAGGCTTTACCATTTACAACAACCCTCTGTGTTCTATCTTTTAGCCAATTTTCAATCCAAATACATACATTTGCCCCAATCGTATTTCTCTCAATTTGTAGAGTAACCTTTTGTACTGTATCAAATGCTTTAGCAAAATCCAAATAGATCACATCAACTGCCACGCCTAGATCTATATTTTTACTGACTTCTTCATAGAATGTTATTAAGTTTGTTTGACAAGACCTGTCTTTCACAAAACCATGTTGACTTTTACTAATTATATTCTGATTCAAGATGTATTCTTGAGTGTACACCTTTAGCAATCCTTCAAATAATTTCCCCACTACAGATGTCAAGCTCACTGGCCTATAATTACCACTAGCTGAGTAAAAGTAATTTCCTTTTTTTGTTTGCTGCAGGAACCAATGAGAATAATGCCATTTAAAAGAGTGTAATTTCCTGTCTTTCTAGTGATGTCACCAGACAATGTGTTGCACTGTTAAGAGATCCTACTATGTTCAAGAGCAAGGTCACTTAGAGTCCACTCAATGTAATCAATTCGAGGAGAACAGGAAGTGACTTAATTATACAAAACTTTATATACTCAGTGTCTATATAATTAGTGCTGCCGCACCTGTAGTAAACATACAGAGTAGTCACCATGGAGGACTTGAGTCAAATATTAAAAATGGGATGTATGCAGAATGCCTGCATAAAATCACACTGGTAAAAAAAACCTGTGCATTATACAAGCAGTAATCTTCATCTTGCAAAGTAAGTTTTGGAACTAGACTGTACCTTTAAAGGCCTTAAACGGGCATATTTATTTGACCTCCCAAGTTAACCCCTTAACGCATATGGACATATATATACGCCCTGAAAAGCATGGTCCTTGAGGACCATAAGGAGTGCAAGGCTACATGCCTGCAGCTACTTTCAGAGGCTGCTTCGGATCCGAAGCAGACTCTGAGGTGTGCTTTCAGTCCCCCCTCACCCCCCACGCGCATACAATCACCGCGAATGTGATCGTATGCGCGGTCTCGATAGAGGCATCATGCAACACCTTCTGTGCCCCCTCCTCCCATACAGCGTGCCCAGAGGAGAGCGACGGAAGAGAGAAAAAAAAAATCTCTTCCGTCGCTCTGAAACCGCTACTTGACTGCCCCTAGAGGCAGCTAGACAGTATTACATAAAGAAATAGAAAATAAATAAATAAATAAATGGCAAAAAGCTAACCCTTGATCTACTAAACCTAGATCTAGGGTTAGGGTCATAAATAGGGTTATAATTAAGGTTACAGAGGGGTTTGGGTGAGTACAAGGGTTAGATTAAGCAGTGTGGGGGTAAATTTAGGGTTAGGGTAAATTTAGGGTTGGGGTTAAAAGGTCACTGTAGAAGAAAATGGTCAGAAAACAAAACAAAAAAAAACCACTAATATTGTTTATTGCCCTATTAGTTGAAATAAAACATAGACAAACATGGAAACATTGGTCTTTTTTACCATTTGTAATTGTTTTAAAAAAAAAATAATTCAGGTCTAAGTTAGAAGAAGTGTTTTTTATGGCATATTTTCATCATATTTTATATTTTTTTTATAGTAAATTATATCATATGATGAAAATAATAGTATCAAAGGAAAGCCCTATCCGTCCTTTAAAAAAGGATCTATAATTTGTGTGGGTGGACTGAAGACAAAGAAAGAAAATCACAGTTCAGCAAACGTATGACAAAAATAATGGAATTCTGGTCTTCAAGGCAAGTCAAATGCAGCATAGCACTCGGTCACTAAGGGGTTAATTACTATAAACAAGAAACATGCTGATCATACAGGAGACACCGCTTATACATGAATTACCCTAATTCATTATGTTCTCGCTTGCAATGCCGCTAACACAATGTATAGATCATTTTAGATCCTTTTTTTGCTCTGTACGTTCACTGCACAAAACATAGTTTAGGGTACAGCATTTCTGTAAAAGACATAGCAGTATCTATAGGAACTCTTACATTTACTCACAACTCGCTGTAAGGGAAGCAGTGTTAACAGCTACATAATGCACACCATCAAGAAATGAAACAAGTCTCTTTAAGTATAGGGTTAATCGTGTTCCTTGTTTTGAGATTAAATAGTTTCCTATCATTCAAAACAGCAGCTTAAGCTCCTCAGCAGTTTTTATTTCCTGGAAGGATAGATTAGGTGGTGCCAATCCTATAATGTGACGGCAGCAATTTGTCTAAAAACACACTCAGGGAACTTTCTACCTTTTGACCGAACCCGAGGAAAAACTCTAAATTGGGAAATTCAGCTATTTACTGTAGCCAAATTCAGAGATTTTCAAAAATTCAGGGGCCCTTTGGTTCGGGGGAAAGTTTGGGGGACTTGTCCTGAGAATCAATAGGATACCCCCTATTTATAGAGTCCCCTGTTCATAGTATTTGGAGGAGTGAACATTTTATGGCCAAAAAGTATGGTCATTTTTTAAAAGTAGTTAATTGCTAATTACAGACATTAATAGCATATTTGTTAAAAAAAAAAATGATGATGATTGGAACATTTTGACAAAAATATACTATTTTGGCATAAATGGTACAATTCCCTCTTCAATCAACCTGTAATTTCTATTGTCGTATATTGAAACACGCGTATCCCAGTGGGTAACCTCAATAAAAGTTAGGGAATTCTAGTATGTATATCTATAGTAACATATATTATATATTTATTTAAGCAGCTACATAACCGCACTTGTGGAGTAACAATATTGGTGATGTCATCAGCTATAGAGTGACATCAATCAACAGTTATTGTATATCGTCAATAGCTCTTAGGTTATGTGTACCCTCCCCTCCACCATGTCACGTGCATCACTTCATGTACTAATTTTACCATTGTGGTTTCAGGTCACGTCCTTACCTAACCGAGTCACATGTGTGAAGCTATCTTTTCATTTAAGTAGTGGAGAATGGTGCGTTGCACATGAATGTTAAGATCTACACCGGGGACATGAAATAGTAATATAATACATGTGGCTGCTGCAAGCCAGTCTCTTAGTCATGACACATACATTTTGGAGGTTATGGTATTAGTTTTAAGCTGATTTCAAAGAAACCCCCAGGCGCCAAGTAGGCCGACAGTTAACAGTAGACCAGGGGGCATCATACCAGAGAAGAGGAAGATAGAACAGGATGCACATCTAATGTTACAGAACCAGGAATTCAGGTTAGAAGGGACCATGGGGAAAAACAAGGAATCAGATACTAGTAAATCAGGGGTCAGGAAATCAGAGTGCAAGGGACCGTGGAGAAGAACAAGGAATCAGATACTAGTAAATCAGGGATCAGGAAATCAGAGTGCAAGGGACCGTGGAGAAGAACAAGGAATCAGATACTAGTAAATCAGTGGTCAGGAAATCAGCGTGCAAGGGACCATGGGGAAGAACAAGGAATCAGATACTAGTAAATCAGGGGTCAGGAAATCAGAGTGCAAGGGACCATGGGGAAGAACAAGGAATCAGATACTAGTAAATCAGTGGTCAAGAAATCAGCGTGCAAGGGACCATGGGGAAGAACAAGGAATCAGATACTAGTAAATCAGTGGTCAGGAAATCAGCGTGCAAGGGACCATGGGGAAGAACAAGGAATCAGATACTAGTAAATCAGGGGTCAGGAAATCAGCGTGCAAGGGACCATGGGGAAGAACAAGGAATCAGATACTAGTAAATCAGGGGTCAGGAAATCAGAGAAGAGGGACATGGAAAAGGATGCAACTCGTGCTATATTTATAATACATATATATATATATATACATACACATTATTTATATTGCAGGTTAAAATTAGTTTAATCGTTAAAAACGAAAATTTTAGGATTCCCGCAAAACGACCAAAAAAAGAAATGTAAAACAAGTGATCAAACGTTATCTCTAGAGCTTCCTTTCTATATCAGCCCACGGAAATATAAAGACAATGCACATAGCGACTAAGCATTTCAGCCTTTATCATGGACCCAGACTGCAGCATATGTATGGAGAGAGCCAACAAACGTATGCTGCTCTCAGGTAATACCTTACTGCTTTATACTCACATGTCATCTGCTAACACAAGGGCCATACGAAGCTCTGTAGAGATTGCTGCTATCACTGGGATGTGGCTTGATAACACTAATATTGGACTTAATAACATGCCTTTGTTATGCATTTTAAAGTTAAATAATGAAATCAAATTTTAACAGCAGTAGTCCAAATAATGGGCCAGTATCTTCTACTGATCCTCCCACTCAGTTCTCCGGCATTTGGTTGTAGTCTGGGAGGACAAAAGTAATATTTAAAGCGTTTCAAAAATACAAAAATCAAACTCATGTTGAGTTGTTCCTGGTTTTACTCTCAATCCAGCAGTCTTGACTTTACACACTGCTACACAAGGGATGAATGGACCTTGGAGTTTTACATGAAGATTCTCAAGTAGGTTGGTTGAATAGAGACCAAATAACCCAGGACTGTCTGATTCACAGCAAGCATTATTTCAACCACTTATAAAAATCCCTACATCCTTTTGAGCAGTGACCCTCCATGTTCTCATCACTGACTAACCCCCAGATCACACTTGTGCTGCTACTCACAGAAATGTTTAAATGTGTAGAATGCCACGCGCTGATATTGGATGCTGCAAAGTGTTACTGTATTTACATACTTCTGGGCTGTATCATGGATCAAATGACATGTGTGTAGTTTGTTCAGGGTGGTTTGTTGGAGGTCAGCACATGTTTCTTGTGGGTCTGTTCAGCAATGGTGCTAAGGATTTTGTCTTTGGTGTATCCCAGGCTTGGCTAGGTTGCAGGATGCGGTGCTGAATGATGACCTCACTCTTGTAGAACTTTGGGGAACTTTGCAGGTTTCACAGGTAACTTGGTAGCCATTCCAAGGTGCTGTGAATTCTGTCTAACCTGTGGTTTAAATGAAAACATAAAAACAGCAAATAAGTGTAGCGCTCCAGTTATTTGCTGTTTTTCTGTACTACTTTAAGAATTGTGGATGAAGTTGCACTTTTCTATACCGTGAGCTGCTGATTTATTAGGATTATATGTTTTTGTAGCGCCACGTTAGTCACATAACCTGTTTAAATGAAAACATGTCTTGTACGCTGCTTCAGTGCTAAAAATGGTAGAAGTCACCTAGCAGGTTACGACCTGGCCTGTAGAAATCCTCCAAAGCAGGGGGTCATTGCTCATTATTATTATTTTCTCTCATGTTGTAATTAGACAATACCACTTACTTAGTATGGGACAAACTAAGCACTAGGACATTCACTTTATCCAATATCTGCTTGAGGATACGGTCTGTGTAGATGTTCCACTTCCAGTCTATCAGACTGACCATTTCACAGACCAGTAAGGGAAGTCTGATGTAGTAGGGCTGCACTTATAACCATTGGAAGGATTGTTGCTATATTTTGACCTTTGACCTTCTGGCAAGATAGAGGGCTGACTATTCTGCTGCTTACATTTATGTATCTGTTGCATTTATGTATTTGTTTTATTCAGAAAGGTCTTATAAGAGAAAACATCCTCTGTGTGTTGCATACAGTCTCATGGTAATAGCCTACATATTGATCCTGGCTCTCTTCATAATGATCACATACATGAGTAAGTACTCATAGCTAATATCATTTTTATTGTCAAAAAGTACCTAAATAAAGATCCACAAAAACATTTTATTTTATAGAAGTACAAATATAAATTGGCCCTAGTTCAAGAATAAAATTACCACAGTGAAGCATAGAAGCTGCCAAAGTCTGCTCACCAAACATCACACATTGCTAGTGCTCTGGAAAATGCTCATTTTCATATGTAATCAATAGAGGGGACTCTAACTAAATCCCCCCTCAGGCATTCTATATAAAAATGACATGCAATATTTGTACATATCACATTTACTCCATTAACTCAAAACTAATACTGTGTTTGCATAACATGTGGGCCTCAATAATAATTTGTACCCCTGCAGGCAAATCAGGTCTGTTGAGAGACAAAAATGAGTTTAAACCCACATTTATATGGAAAGATACACATTTGGTCTAAACCAGAGTTAAAACAAAAAATCCAATGCCTTTTAAAATATACACACCATGTTGGCGTTTAGAACTCACTGGGAGCTATTTACTAAGGAGCAGGGAAAGGCAAGATTTGGCCAGGGGGGGCAAACATTTTTTAGTGGCCCATTTTGAAATTTCATCAGCCCACCCGTTATCATCACAGACACAAATAGACAGACGGGACAGATATACTGACAGATAAGGTACAGAGATTAACTGACAGACAGATATACTGACAAATAAGGTACAGAGATTAATTGACAGACAGATATACTGACATATAAGGTACTGAGATTAATAGACAGACAGATATACTGACATACAAAGTACAGAGATTGATAAACAGCTATAGAGACAGACAGACACACAGGACAGTCATACTGACAGATAAGGTACAGAGATTGACAAACAGATAAGATACAGTAATCAATAGAGAGATATAACAATAAGAAAAAAAAGTGCTTCACACTAAGATCTAGGCATACAACTGATGCGCTCCAGCTGTTTCTGTACTGCAACTTCCATCACACCCTGCCATTCTAGAAAACTGGTGGGCAATTATGGGATTTGTAGTTCTGGGGTGCTGGATGCCAAGGCCTAATGTGATGTAGAAGTGAGAAAGTGATACAGCCCAACCCATTAAGTTAGGCCATTACATACTAAGAAGTGATCAAACTCTGAGAAAAACCTCTCAACAGAAGTTAATCATTGACAAATTAGTCTTTTAAGATGTTTTTAATAGATTATTGGACTTTTTTTTAAACAGCCCTGTTCAGGACATCTCAACTGGATCTCACCGGCGAGCTTCGAGAACTGAATAACAGAGGTAAGGCGGTCATCAAAACTACCTCAAAAATATACTGATTTATTCTTCAAACTTGTCTAAACTTTATTACATTCCTTGACTTAATCGAGGGGCCCACTGCCATATCAGAGAAGTATTATTTTGTAACATTATGGGTAGGAGAATTCATACCCTCTAGGTAAACAATTCAATGCTATGATACCAGTGAAATCAGCCAGCAACCTTTCCACATGGACCCAACATTATTCACTTGGGACATAAATTGTTACGGATAATTTAATGATGTTCTATGAACCTTTACCACAGGCACAGGAGTCTTTGTATGGACACTTTGCCTATCCCTGTGAAGGCGAAGTATCTCCATGATGCACTTAGCTCATTCTGGGAATACACTATGGGTGCAAGCCGGACACAGTTAATACCTCCCAGTAATGGTATGCCTGTGAATTACAGGAATAAACTGGACTGTTCTCCATAAAATACGTAATAGAGTGTGCAAGACCCAACCCAACTCATGATTTTGGTCATGAAGTGCTTTGATGCTGGTCCATGACAACAAAATTTAGCAAGGTGTGAAAGGGCATTGCCCAGGCTTGCTTGGCACCCAGACCCCTTGGTAGAGTACCAGCTGTGTCTTAATAATGGAGATGATACGCAAAAAAATATAGTGTTTTCAACCAAAATACAATTGAAAATAGTAAATACCCTAGTGTGCAAACGCTGCCACTCTTGGCACTCCTCAATGTGCCATATGTAAATGAAAAAAATGGTCAAGAAGCGAGGGCGCAGATTGTGACACAGGGGGATATATTCTGTGAAGCCTTTTATTTCCTGGACACTTGTGAGTGTACCTTTACACATCCATTATCCTGCACAGTATCATCTCACAGAGTTGCACTATATATATTTTTTTCTCGTTTCATATATCCCCCTGTGTCACAATCTGCGCCCTCGCTTCTTGACCATTTTTTCTTAATAATGGAGGGCACCTAAAACAGATTTGTCTGTATACACCCCCAGCTCAGTTCTGGATCTACAACGTCATACCATAGATGTGACTGAAAGATTGAAAATGTGTACATCTGTGTATAGTGCACCAAGTGTAAAACCTGCGTAAGAGAGAAAACCCATTATACTTCTAATAATAAATAATTTACTGAAGAGTTGTGTATCTCAGAGAGCTAAGAGAAAACAAGACAGGAAGGGACTAAAGTCTCTACAATGATGACCACAAGACTGTTATGAAATAGATAGACCAGTTATCCATTGTTTCAGGGAGTAGTGCCTGGATTGAGACCACAGTCCCTGAGCCAAATGTGGCCTTGGATGAAGGCTATTTACAAAGACATGTACAAATGTAAAAGACATGTACATACCACATTTACTCCATAAACTCAAAAGTTCTAAACCTTTCTAAAAACACATTTGGTCTTTTCTAGAGGGTGAATCCACAGAATCAGGTGCTATTGTATTTCTGTATTTCTGTTTATTGTATATGTGTGTGGTTTAGGGACACACTGCTTAAGTGCTGCTAAGGTTGTGACCTATAGCGCTGGTATCACTGTAATTTTAAGGAAGTTATTCTTTTAATATTTTCACAGAAAACAATAACAGAATTCTCAGGAAAGGAAATGTTTACAACCTTCCTGTTCTCTAGAATCAGCTAGAAAGCATCAAAGGTCAAAGAATGTATCCATCAATGTATCCAGCAATGTGCCATCATAGCCCCTTCTGCTGTTGTGATTTAGATCAATGATAATTTTGATATGTATCAGCATTATCTTTTATTACATAATAGGTTATCAAGCTGTCCCCAAAGCATCCTGTTTTCACTAAATGTTGTATTCATTTCTTTTAGTTGCAACTCAAGCCAATTATACCAGGATATCAGAAGAACAATTAAAGAATAACAGCTTGGGCCTCGTGGTGCTAGCGAGAAAAGGTCTGAATAAACTTCAAGTCAACATAAAAAAAAACTTGAAGAGTAGCTAATTCTCTAATGAAATCCAAACTAATTTTACAATGTTCCCATTCCAACGATCAGATGGGTTTTTGGGGAGTCTATCAGTGACTCATCATGGCAACCCAAGGCACAGATTTGTTCTCCTCCGGTGTTCCAGAAAAATGAAACATCAGAGGAAGCAGACAAGACCTTGGGAAAGCGGTTCTGAATCACGACTGTTCTATATACAGTATGAGGCTGTTTCACTCCAGAAGAGGGATGCCAGCCGAGTATCCGAGTACCAGCTTATCTAAGACAGGGGCTAAGGCAGTGTTGTAGCTCTTGGGCCTATCATTAAGGGGAATGCTAGAGCTTGGCAAGTCCAAGGACTTCATCATGGAATGAAAAGGTGGCACAAAATTATTACCAAGGCACCCGTTTGGCCAATTCCAACCATTCCTTCACATCTCTTCTCCATGAAAAGATGTCTGGCATGAAGCTAGAGCGCGCCATTATCCATTTCATTCCAACATCCCTGGTGAGGATAACCGCTCCACTCACCGCCATGATGTCTCTTGATACTAGTTTGGATTATGTTACTGATTATTACTATTCATTTTTTATTATAGCACTATCATATTTCATCAAGTTCAATACAAAATGTACAGATAATGTTGGTGGTAACAAATTACACCAAGTTAAACTGAGTGTCCATGTAATCGAAAGGTTATTGCATGTTCCTCATGTGTGTGAATGTGCAAAATGAGACGAAGGCATGTATCCCTTCCCCTTCCTTCATGAAATTAGTGAAGGAGGAAGACATCTTTGCAGTGTTCTGTGTGATACAATGCAGACAAATGAGACTACTGGACAGCAAGACACATCACAACCTGTCTCATTGATTCCAACAAAAAAGAATTATTAGCATCCCTGTCACTTTAAGTACTCAAGATATCCATTGCATTATCTGTCTACACTAACTGGTTTCATTATCTTTCAGTTTTGGTTCATGGAAACAATATCAAAGAAACAGAAGAACAATTATCGAACAATAACAGGGCTATTGATGAAATGAAAAGACAAGGTATGAATACATTTAAAGGAAATTGATTGAATTATTTCAAGACTGGAGAATTTACTACAGCAACACTTCCACATTACTCCTGTGTTTATTGTGACCCTTTTTTATTATTAAAAGAGAGAGTAAGACAAACAAAATATTTACTTTATGATGAGTAAAATCGTTTTTGAATTTTCTTTTTTTGTTTTGGTTAAACTTTTACTTTAAAAAAAAAAAAATATTTAACATAAGTTGTAAACAAACATATACAAATACAGGCAAACAATGTTTGACAAACAAAACAAACTTTTTAAATTAAATAACACAATATATACTACACCAGGGGTGTCCAAGTTTTTTTATCCAGTGGGCCACTTCACCAGAAATTAATGTGTGTGTGGGGCGCATTCATTGACAGAAAATCATATACAATATATATCATATTCATTATTCATATTCATACAAATATAAAATTCACATTAATGTACATTGTAGGAGTGTATCACAGACGCCACAGCAATAAAACTCAAACTGCACATTACTATATCACAATACACAATAAGACTCACGTTAAAAATCTCACATAAAAAACAAAACTAAATAAACTCACATTAATTACACACACACACACAGTCACACTTATACATATACATTCACTGCCACACATACAAACACAGACACACATACACAGTCATCCTTACACACAGAAGCACACACAGACGCACACCCTGACACACTTACACAATATTTAGTGTCATCTAACATAGAAGCACATGTGAAATGTCCTTTGTTCCTAGTATGAGGATGAACTGGTGTGTACTTTTGATAGTACACGCCAGTTTATCCTCTGACCGACAGCTGCCATGCTTCCATACGAAGCAGGCAGCTGTCTGGTCGGCGACCAGCTCTCTTTGCTGATAACCCTTAACTAGGTCCCACTGATGATCCCATGAAACAACAAGGGGCTCTCTCTGCGCAAGCAGAGAAAGACCCTCGCATTCAGCTGTCAGAATGGGGTGAGTCCCCGCTCTGATTCGCTGTGCGTGTGCTGAAGTTTGCCAGCACGCAACAACCAGGAACTGTTGTGTCTCACATGTGAGACACAGAAGTTAGTAAACCCGCGTGTATCTATTAAGATACACGTTGGGTTTACTTAATTAACCCGGGACAAAGTTGGAATGTCCCTTTAAGTCAGATGGACCACACTTGGCTGTCGGGCCTCATCCTCGCTACTAAAGGGGCAATACCCTGGGTTTCCGAAGGTGTATATATAGGGAGCTAGTCACTAAAAATGAGGTGCAAGGGAGATGGTCTAGCAGGAGAAACTCACACTTCATTGGCATACAATGGGTGCCAATCCATAGAGTTGGTGGTCCAATAATTTTTCCATCAAGTATTAGGCGACACCGTTAGGCATCTGTTATATTCTACTCAACAATACTCCATTGTATACAATACATTGCTTTGCATACTAAAATAATTAGCTGATAAATTGAAATATCTTTTCTTGCAGTTATAGAACTTACTTCAAAACTCAACCAAAGGGAACAAACTTCAGAGAGTAAGATACTTAATGTGTACATTGTAAAAAATAATACAAGTAATCAGCTTTTTTAAAAAAAAAAAATTTTTTTTACATTGTTATCAAAGATCAAGAAAGTAAACTGGTTGTCAAATGTTAATATTGCCAAGTTGGCCATTTTCAATGGCTGATCCATTGAAAGTGATGAACTAGTAAGCAATGTTAATCTTATGAAGATGCATGTTACAGGGCTGAATTTATTAAACTGGAGGCTATAGAATGCTGTACATGTTATTAATTACAGCCTTGGAGTATACATTTATAAACTAGTGTTCAAATGATAAATCTTATTTAATAATCGTGCTTGAAGTATATTGCAAAGGGCCACAATGCTCTTTCTCTTTATAGTTTTCCCATTTGTATATTTGCTGTCGCATCCGGTGATGTCATAATCCTGAGCCGACATAGACACAATACAAGCACAGTGTTTGTGCCAGTACACTGTATAGATCATTTTGTATCCTCTATATTCACAGAACAATGCTTCAGTTATGCATGTCTCTGTGTGATTGCAGAAATACTAATACATTCTAATTTTGCATCTCAGGTAAATCTTGTGAAGGCGGCTGGGTACTTTTCAATGACAGTTGCTATCACAATACCACAAGCACAGGAAACTGGGAAGAATCCAGGGCTTTGTGTCAGAAGCAAGGGGCTGACCTGGTAATAATTACTAGCATTACCGAGCAGGTAAAACATTCACCATTGAGCTATAAATCACAGTGTAATGATGTCATTCCCATACTTCCCAATATTTCAAATGTCCAACAAGGGACACTTTGATTTTGTGGAAGTAGCTGAAGGTACGCACAGCCTTTCGGGTGTGTAATACACCACACAGGGTGCAATACCCAGGGAGGCCAGAGGAGGCACCTGCTGACCAGGGCCTCCTCTACCCCACCGTGCCATCAACAAGTAAAAAGTATTTCCATTTGAGTTCATCCAATCACCACCATCACTATTTGCTTGTGGCCCTCTAGTCCTGGAATCTCCTCCCCAGTGTGTGGAAAACTTTCATCCTTATGTGATCAATAAAATGACCACCAGTAAGTCATCTAATGGTAACATTTCTCATTGCCCCCTTACTGATTAAACGCTTTAATATTACTATTTTTGAGAGATAACCAACCCACAGCTGTTGTGCTGTTGTACTTTAAAAAATGTGCTGCCAATCTGCCTGATAAATCACATTTTAATTTTGTAGAATTTTGTCTCTTCTGTGACAAGTAAAAATGGAGAAGATGAATACTGGATCGGTCTGCATGATCAGAATAAAGACGATCAGTGGAAGTGGGTGGATGGAACAGACCTTAAAACATCATTCAAGTAGGTTTTAAACATTATATTGTCCACTGCTTGTGATGTCACCTTGTAGGAAGTTATGCAAATTAGACATTGTCCACTCTGTGTGCTCACTCCCCTCTTGGAAAAATCACTCGGCCATCCATGCGTGTATGAGGGTACACCACCTGAGATTGCTACCATAGAGAAAAAGTAAGACCACCGAAATGGATGCCCATACATGTGTTTCTAATTAGAATGACTTGACAAAGTCTTTAAATTAAATATAACAGAATCTATATGTGTATACATATTTGTCTATAGGATCTACTCAATAAAGAGAGCATTGAGATGGGAATTCCAAACTTTAGGCCAATGTAGTCTGGTTGGAAAAATTCTCAAGTGCAGCTCAATCAGAGACTATGTCCAACTCGGCTACTTTGGCCTTGTGGAAATGCCCATCTCAATTCCCTGCAATTCTCTCTTTATTGAATAGGCCCTTTAATGTCTTCGAAAGCAAAACAATATAGAAGCTCAGCAAACAGTAACAGATCCATTACAATCAGTGGCTTTGCGGATGGACAAGGAGGGCATAGGGGCATAATTATACCTGGGGTCTAAACTGACACCATGGAGTGTGGCGGCTCCACTTTTCACTTCTAAATGGCCCAGTGCATTGTCTTGTTTGTCTATCAATCTCCCTTCTATGTCTGTCTTGCCTGTCTATATGCGACTATGTATAATGATAACCAGTGGGCTGGTGAAGTTGCACCATGTTCCCCCCTTGCCACAGTGTTACTAGTTACATTGTATTTAGCTTATGTTACCATTCCACGGAGAGGCAGAGCTCCTGCTTTCTATTGTAACACCCTATTTACGTTTGTCTCCTCGTGATATAAAGGTTTTGGGGTGACGGGGAGCCGAATGACCAGAACAGAAATGAAGATTGTGTCCATTTCCGACGACATGGAAAGTGGACTGATTCGCCCTGCTCAACTGATCAGTTCTATGGAATCTGCGAGAAAAAACACATCCCTCACATCCCACCTTTTGTAATGTGATGTCATCCATTAGTGGTATTTGGTTGTTTACTCCAGATGTCGTGTAAGTTAACTGTTAGTTTTGAAGAAGATCCTGTCTGAATAAATTGTTTACACTGAGAATAAGAAATTAACAAAAAGGATCTAAAAAATGATGTTTGCAGATTAAGGAAATCCATAAAGTAGGATAAATAAAATATGTTTTAAACGTGTCTGTTTATGACATCACCTGTGGCTTGATATGCAAATGAACTACTTTTTAATGGTAAAAGGGCTTTCTATGATGTAATATGTGGGTAGCACAAGAAACTGGAAATAAAATCTAAAATGTTATTAAAAATATGTAACATTCAAACAGTTTTTCTGCTTTGATAATTCAAATAAAATTTCTGATGACTGAAATCTATCATTGTAATCATCGGCAACATTATTTTTGTACTGTTTGTTTTTCATTTTATAATACTGGATTTGCTTGAATATAACACAAGGTTTTTTTTTTTCAGAGCGCATGTTCTGAGAAAGAGTTCTCGTCTTATATTCAAAGCTCATCTTATAATAAAAACTCATTACAATCAAAGACTCATTGGACTAGGATCCAGGTAATCCTCAGAGCTCCAGAAAACCATCCTTTGGGTGCAATGCAGGTCCAGTGGTTGCAATGGCAGGTCTAGTGGGTGTAGGGGCAGATCCAGTAGGTGCTGCAATGTTTGATGATAAACAAGAAAATGTAGATATTCCTGCCAAATTTGCTAAAATGAATCTTAATGCTTACTTAAAAAAAATCTTATTAAAAATAAAAAATACCATATTTGCTCGAATATAAGAAGAGGTTTTTTTCATAGCAAATGCTCTGAAAAATACCCCTCGTCTTATAATCGAGGTCGTCTTATAATCTGACCTCAAATTGAGGTCAGACTATAAGACTGGGATCCAGGTCCCCAGCAGAGCTGCAGGGGACCTGGATCCCCTCTCTAACAGCAGGTGATGTCTGCGCGATGAGCACAGACTTCCCCTGCTGCCGCCCGGCAGGACCGCCGGGACTTCTGTGATGAAGCCGGGTACTTCCAGCTTCGTCATAAAAGTCCTGGTGGTCGTGCTGGGCTGCAGCAGGGGAGGTCAGCGCTTGTCGCGGCAGACATCCTCCGCTGCCCCGCTAGCCACCAGGGAGAATCGGGCAGCTGACCAGCTGTCCGTCATAATCGACTGCCGTGTCGGGCAGCATGGAGGATGTCTGCACGTATCGTGCAGACATCCCCCGGCTGCCCCCACTAGCCACCAGGGAAGGAAACCAGGTGAGGGGGGGGGGGGGGGGGGAGGGGGAGGGGAGAAGACACAGACAAGTGGAGGGGGGGGGGAAGACACAGACAGACAAGTTGGGGGGGGGAGACACAGACCGACAAGGGGAGGGAGGGAAGGGGGGACAGAGAAAAGGGGAGGGGGGACAGATAGAGACAAGGGGGGATAGAGAGAGACAAGGGGAGGGGGGGAGACAGACAAGGGGAGGTGGGAAGACAGAAAGAAGTTTGGGGGGGGGGGGAGAGAGAGACAACGCTGGGGAGGGGGAGAGAGGCCGCATTGGCACATAAAAGGAAATAAAAACAAGAAATGCATTTGTATAATATAATTTTTTAATTAAATATTAAAAAGCAATTTACATATATACAAGTTAAACTTTTTTTCCTATAAGGTAGTCTTATATTCAGGCTTTTAGTTTTTTTCCTAAAGGAATACACAAAGTTTGGGGGGTCGTCTTATAATCAGGGTCGTCTTATAATCGAGCAAATACGGTAATAAAAAAGTGACAAAACTGCACATTTTTATTTCCTTATTTTTTTTAAATATAATTTTTAAGTTGGCATTAATGAAAGTTGAGTTTTAGAACATGTGGCAGGAATATCTACATTTTCTTATTTTTCTGTATGCAATAAATACTTAACATTATTTCACAATGTTTCTAGTAGCATACATATATCACACAATGAGGCCATAAAATGCCATCTTATAATACAATATATAATGATCTTATGAAAATGTTTTATCTCCTGCACTAATGCCTTAGGTTAACAAACAGAAATCAAAAACAACTATTGCTAGATTAACAAATGACAGCCAGACGTTAACCAAGAGGGAATCATTTATAATGATGCTGCAGGGTGAAAGTTATTACTGTATTTGCTTGAATATAAGACAAGGTTTTTTTCAGAGCAAATGCTCTGAAAAAGACCCTTCATCTTATATTCGAGGTCGCCTTATAATCTGACCTCAAATCGAGAGCATGGAAAGTGCAGCCCAGTAGTATGTTGGGCGGATATAAACACAGACACAATGATTATCATATTTGCTTGAATATAAGACGACCCTGATTATAAGACGACCCCCCAAACTTTGGATATTCCTTTAGGAAAAAAAATAAAAGCCTGAATATAAGACTACCCTATAGTAAAAAAGTTTAACTTGTAAATATTCAAATGTAAATTGCTTTTTCATATTTAATAAAAATGATGACAGAAAAAATGCATTTCTTGTTTTAATTTCCTTTTATTTGCCCATCAGCCCCCAGACATAGCCAATGCATTGCCCTCACAACCATCTGCCCCCTAGACTTAGTCAATGCTGCCCCTACCCCCCAGAATTAACCAGTGCTGCCTCCCACTCCCTACCCAGCCTTAGCCAATGCTGCTTCCCCTAGACTTACCCAATGCTGCCTCCCTCTCCCCCAGACTTACCCAATGCTGCCTCCCACAGACTTACCCAATGCTGCCTCTCTGACTGCCTCAGACTTGCTGAATGCTGCCTCTTCCCATTCCTCAGACTTGCCCAATGCTGCCTCTCTCCCCTCCCCCAGTCTTACCCAATGCTGCCTCTCTCCCCTCTCTCAGACTTTCCCAATGCTGCCTCTTCTCCCTCCCCCAAATTTACCCAATGCTTCCTCCCCCCTTCCTCCCCCAGATTTAGCCAACACTGCCTTTCCCCGATCCCCCAGATTTGTCCAGTGCTGCCTCTGCCCCATCCTTCCCCCCTCCCCCAGATTTACCTAATGCTGCATCTCCCCTCCCTCCCCCAGACTTACCCAATCTCCCTGGTGGCTAGTGGGGGCAGCTGGTGGATTTCTGCATGATACGCGCAGACATCCTCCGGTGCTGCCTGTAACTGTGAAATTACGTACCCAGGCAGCCGCACATTGCTTTCTCGTGGGGCACTTGAGTTGGGTGACTTACCTGCTCCAGGAAGGGTGAGGATAGCGGACATTACTGGTCACCCCTCCGGTCCCAGCAGGGATGATCGATGAGGTCAGACCAGGAAGATGGGCGTGGCAGACAGGGCCAGTTGTCACAGGTGCTGAGTGCAAGCGAGGCTCAGTGGGGCTGTCTCTAGTTGGTAGCGGGTGATGCACTAGGTCAGGGGATTCCACTTTTCTTCTTTATGGTCACCAAATAAATGACTTCAGTTGCTACAATATTCAAGTGTTTTGCGCTCAATCAAGTGTATCAGTGACATGGTAAATGTTTAATCCGCTAGGGGCATGAGCAGCTTAAAGATGGCAAACAAACCTCGCTGGGAATAATTTGTTAATAACAGAGAGATTCCCAGGAATAACAGAATGAATTCAGATGGAAAATATCTTCCAAATGTCTTCGCTGAGCATTATTTTATCTCTGACGTTTCCCTTCTGCGTTAGCCGTAGACAATATAAAAATGCATTTGCTGAGTGAGCATTTCAGCCTAAATCATGGACTCAGAGACATGTCACAAGACCACGGACGGGCGTATGCTGTTTGCAGGTAATGCTTTTCTATTGGGAAAAGTTTGATTTCCCTATTAAACTTTCAGCACAGTCCAGACAAAAATAACATGCATGTCACGGGAGGGCTACTAGATGGGTAGCTCCTACCGGAATCAGTTCCACAAAATCACTCCTCAGGTCCGGTAAATATCCAATAGCCAAACGGGGCTATGATCAAGGCTTCCCTGCAAGCAATTCCCCCAACATAGCAGACGAGACTGGTCGTGTTGGGAAAACAAGAAGAACTGTTTATTGACACAAAACACAGGACATATATACAGGAAAACATCTTGATAACAAAAGTTGAACAAAAGAACTTGTTCACACCTACACAAAAGGACAGTACCTGGCAGCCAATCAGATGAAAGGTAGGATTAGTAGCAACCAATCAACAGCATGCGGCGTGCCCCACAGATCAGCAAATATATGCAAATTAGGCATTTAACTAAGCAACCAATCAGAACAGTGCCTACACTGGGGCTTGGTCTGAGCAACCAATAGGAAAACCGCCTACCTTTTGAAGAAGAGAATGAGCTCAGCAGCCAGGATAAACCTTTATTGTGATCGGCTGCTGAAGCTACATTCCTGGGGAAAGGGTACAAGGGATTAGGCTCTTGAACAGGACACCATACATGTAAAACACACAGTTAGAACATGGGAAAATAACATGGGCACTGAGGAACGGAAAAACATGGTTGTCTGGAGGGGTGCTACCGTGACATTTCTCCCCCTTTCAAAGAGAGCCAGCTCGGGGTTGTCCACACGGATAAGCCGGAAGGTGGTGAGGAAAACACTGGGTGTGGTGTTGACTCACACGTCTTCTTGCCGTTATAAGCCCTCTGCATTTTTATTGTCCTTTCCCGGACGGTATTACACTGTAACTTTGAATTGTTGAAGGGATAGGCTCCACCGCAATAGTCTACCATCGTCGACGGACACGGTAGCGGGCAGATGGATTCCTGCTGTACTCCGGTTAGACAGAGAAAGCTGTGTGCTTGGGGCCAGTGATTTTAGTTCTCCTAGGAGTTTCTGGCTTTGCAACAGACAAGGTCCATAGTCTCTCGGCAGGTGGCTAGCCCCTTGTGCCCGCCAGGGGTAAGAGTCACGGTGGGTACTGTGACATTTCTCCATTTTTCGAAGGACCCCAGACGGGGTTACTCCACAGTCAGTCTCTTGAGGTTTCTCCACATATTCACAGAAGTGACAGTCCCCACCTTCTGTCTGTTCACTCACCCGGCAAACCTCTGTATCTCCCGGAACAGGTATCTGCCGATGGGGAGAAGAACCAATAATGCCTTCTCCCTGATGTTTTTTCAGCCGCTGGGGAGAATGCAGGTTAGCAGGGGTAAAAAAGCTGCTTGTTATGGAAATGTCTTGGTTAGGTCCTTGGACCATTGGTGCCAGCGCATCTGCTGGTGTAATGTCCTCCGCAAAAGGCAAAGTTTTCTGGCCATACACAACCAAATGATGCAACAGTCCTGTTTCTACCCTGCCAGGTTGCAATTGATCTGGGCAGTATTCACAGGATTCCAGGGACCCAGGTGTGGAGACCGATGTCACATCCACCCCTCCTGGGTCATTTTTAAAGGGTACAGGGGTTAAATGCAGGGGACTTTGTGGGAAGAGGTAAAGTGTGCTCTGCCCAGATGCAGGCGCTTCTGCCTGGTACAAAAACTCATGAAGCAGCAGGGGTGGACAGAGGCCAGCAGCACTCTGCCCCATTGCACGCTCTTCTGCTGGGGCATAGGGAGGGGACAATCCAAGGACGTTGTTCCAATAAGGCTCCTTGAACCCAGGTGGAGGTGGATAGAGGCCAGCAGCACTGTGCCCCGTTGCCAGCTCTTCTGCTGGGGCATAGGACGGGAACAAGCCAAGGACGGGGTTCCAATAATGCTCCTTGAACCCAGGTGGGTGTGGATAGAGGCCAGCAGCACTCTGCTCTGATGCCAGCCCTTTAGTTGCAGCCTCCAGAGTGGGAAAGGGACACAACTCTTGTGTCACAGGAAGGGTTAGGCAGGGACCTGTGAGGCTCTGCTCTGCAAGTAGTGCCTCTGCTGGTGTGGTAGGTAGGGGCGGGGAGAGGAAGTCCGGGTCAGTCACGGGGAACAGTGCCAGCGGTTCGGCTGGGCATTCAAGACTGGACAAGGATAACAGTTCCGGGAACATAGCTTCAGTTGTGGCACCCACAGTGGAAAGGGGGCACAGTTCTGGGGTCTGGGGTAGGAGCGGGCCGAAGCCAGTGGCAATATGCCCAGATGCCAGCTCTTCCGCTGGTTCATCCACAGGAAAAAAGGGACACAGTTCTGGGGCCAGGGTTAGGCAGGGACTGGAGGATCTATGCTCAGCTTCCAGTGGTTTAGCTGGAATATCTGGCCGGGAGGGGATGGGGGTGTGCTGGGCCATCTCTGCAGACACTGATGCCAACACGGCTGCTGGGACATTGGGACAGGGAATGGGCAACAATTCTGGGTACTCACAGTCAAGGGGTTGGGACCCGGGTGTGGAGACAACTGTCTCATCCACCCCTCCCAGGTAAAACCTCACAGAGCTTAACTCTGCTAAATCCACATTATCGGGGCCCAGTTGCACAAGGTTCAGCAGCTTGGCAAATGACTTTTCCAGCTCCCACTCTTGGTGAACCAGATAGTCCAAGTCTGCATCCAACTCTGCAACATCATATTCCCGCCCTCACGATTTCATTTTTCCGCTCCTGTTCAGAGCTACCGAAAGTGTACTCCTCTTGGTAACTTTCCAACATTACTCCAGGGCCGCCGAAGCCAAAGCCCTCTGGGGGATCATCTGAATCTCGCAGCTCTGGGTGCATCTGGGTTGCTTGCCACTGTAATGCCCGGTATCCTTCATCCAGGACCAGCTCAGCATCAACAAGCTCTGCCAGATCCGCCACCCACTTTTCTTGGGGTTGTACACCCAGATATTGTATCCAAAGGTCCATCTGGAGCTTGTACCTCTCCTCGGTACTTGGGATGTACCTTCCCCGGCAGTACTGATCCCCTCTGATGGCTTCCCACCAGAGCTCCCGGCGGTTACAATCCCTCCTGAACAGCACCAAAGCAGCCAGCTCAGCCTCTCTCTCTCTCTCTCGGCTTCCTGCATTATCCGATCCACCAACTCGAAGGGAGGGTTTGGCCCATACACAGCCAGACGTTGCCTTACCCTCTGGGAGATCACATTTTTCACCTCTGGGAATGATGAAGAAGCCAATGGACTGATGAGCTTGCACTTTCCGGCCATGGTGCTGCTGTACCACCCTGGTACTCCTTGGACAACTGGCAGGCTTTGCACACAGGATAATCCACATGATAATCCACCGGACCAGTGTTGGGAGGAGAGATCCCACTTCTTGACACCAGTGTCACGGGAGGGCTTCTAGATGGGTAGCTCCTACCGGAATCAGTTCCACAAAATCACTCCTCAGGTCCGGTAAATATCCAATAGCCAAACGGGGCTATGATCAAGGCTTCCCTGCAAGCAATTCCCCCAACATAGCAGACGAGACTGGTCGTGTTGGGAAAACAAGAAGAACTGTTTATTGACACAAAACACAGGACATATATACAGGAAAACATCTTGATAACAAAAGTTGAACAAAAGAACTTGTTCACACCTACACAAAAGGACAGTACCTGGCAGCCAATCAGATGAAAGGTAGGATTAGTAGCAACCAATCCCCAGCAGGGGGCGTGCCCCACAGATCAGCAAATATATGCAAATTAGGCATTTAACTGAGCAACCAATCAGAACAGTGCCTACACTGGGGCTTGGTCTGAGCAACCAATAGGAAAACCGCCTACCTTTTGAAGAAGAGAATGAGCTCAGCAGCCAGGATAAACCTTTATTGTGAAGTGGCTGCTGAAGCTACATTCCTGGGGAAAGGGTATAAGGGATTAGGCTCGTTAACAGGGCACCATACATGTAAAACACACAGTTAGAACAGGGGAAAATAACATGGGCACTGAGGAACGGAAAAACATGGTTGTCTGGAGGGGTGCTACCGTGACAATGCACTTATGACATTTTCAATGTATCAAATTCTATAATTGGTGTCATAGCTATTTAACTAAATGTATAACTATTTTGTCACTTTAAACATTTTTTTTTTCCTGTGTCTTTAACCATCGATGCAGAGCTTAATTGTTTTTATTTGTTTTCACCTGTGGAGTATGAATACCAACCAATAGGAGGATTCCATGGGAGGTCTTACAAGTGTTTTTATAGCATGATCCATATGTATATGTGTATGCATATATTGCTTACATCCTCCATGTCAATTGCACCGCATATTTTTATATGACAGAATGTATCCTACAAATTGCTGTTTAGTAGTAGTAGTTACATATGTGCAGGTACAGAATTAGCGCAGCAAATATACATAAAACAAGGAAAAAGCAAATACAGAAAACTGAGACAAAAAATAATTTTAGACAGAAATTGTATATACATGCATATACACATCTTAAAGATCTGCACATGCATGCACATATTTTTAAAAGACCTTACGAATGGCGTCTTCCAGGACCTTACCGAACAATAACATCCCCTCAAATGGAATGAACACCAGGGAATTCTTAGATGTATTATCAGCATGCCAATGCTTCAACCATAAAGCCCGTCTGGCTGAAACGGACAGGCCCATGCATCTGGCCGCAAGCTTCAGGATATCTGAGGAAGATTCAACACAAAATTCTGCCGCCAACTTAATGTCAGACAGGGAGACCAAAAGTTTCTCCCTGGGAACCCCACCTTCGATATGTTTCTTGAGATCGAGGATCCAACATTTCAAAGCCCGGGAGACTGATGTCATGGCGACCGTGGGCTGACAAATAGCGCCTGCTGCAACATAAGCTCTGGTAAGCGAGGCTTCGATCCAACGTTCCATAGGATCATTCAGGAGGGCCGGCTCCATCCAGTGGCAGAGACGATCATCGAACAACACGTATTACTGGAGCATTGACAACCGGTGGAGAGGTCCAGAGACCAGAATGTTCTGTAGCAACCGGGTACAACTTAGAGATTCTCCGGCCAAATGAGACCTTATGATCCGGAGCCCTCCACTCAGTGCTGGGGGGCGCTGCCGCCCCCCAAAATTGGCCGCCCTAAGCATCCGCCTAGGATGCCTCGCAGTAAATACAGCACTGCCTAGGGCTGGATAAAAACAAAAATACAGTCTAAAAAGAAAAAATTCCAGGAGTGCACTAAAAAAATAAAGAACAACTCACCTAGACTGACGTGAACGAGACCTCTTAGATGAGGAGGACATGGTAGCAATGAAAAAAGGCAGGCTGAGAAAAAATAACAGGAATGATATAGAAAACAGACAGAAAAAAATAAGAAAAAAGGACCATAAAACCAAACTTACCTGAGGCTGGTGCAGGAAAACCAGAATAAGCAGGCTAACGGGTACAGGATTCAAGGGTGGCTGCCTGGAAGAACATTACAGGGCCCACATAAATAGGGAATACAAAAAATGAACCAGAAAAACAAAAACCGGAAACGCCAGGAAGTGTGGAACGCATATGCGTTGCACTGCCAATTCAGCCTACCCGGATAAAGCTAAAGTAAAGGCGTGGAACGCACATGCGTTTCAGCGCCTAGAAAACAAGAAAAAATGAGATGTGGACCGCATATGCGTTCTACCACCGAACATGCAAACCAGAAGGCTTGACTAAAAAAGGTGTGGAACGCATTTGCGTTCCAGCACTGCAAACCTTAGTAGGGAAAAGAAAGTGAGGCGTTCCACCGCTGAACAGGTAATCCAGAAGGCCCAACTAACCTGCGTTCCGGCGCTGGGATAGAAAGAAGTGAGGGGGGAACCTGAAAAAGGTAAAAAAAAAGAAATACTTCTCAGAATCTCAGCCTACCTGAGAAGCAGGAACATGCATCTGCACAATAGTAATCACATCTCCAGTACCACTTGCAATAAGCTTACGGAGGAATTCATACTCAGCCAAATCAAAAGGTATGCTGTTCAATCAAAGGCACATCTGCAGTAATCCGAAACCATCTCCAGTATCAATTTGCAGTAAGTGTACAGGGGCAAAGCGAATCCCAGGTAATCTTAAAAGGGGTAAGAAACCAGGCTTTGGGAAGAAAGAGGCTGAACACCCGGGAAAGCTGTGATAAAAATAAAATAAGCTACATATGAACAGCATCCTACTTAAATAAAATTATATGTGAATTAATTATTTTTAATATATAATTGTTACATAGATAGATAATTTGTTTTTATGCCTATGTGGTATTGGTAAACACATTAGTGTGTCTATAAATGTTTGATTTTATAATCAGTTCAAGATCCTCAGTGTCTGTGTGTCTGTTCAGGGTCGCCATCAGAAATTTCAGCGCCCCTTACTGAAAAAAAATCTAGGTAAGGTTCAAAATGTTGATATCCTTTAGGTCAGACAAAGAAATGCCCATCCTCCCTCCTTTTTTAACTAGACTGGGGCAGAACTCTGCCTTCTGTTATCTCATCTGTAGGAATGTGGAATGTATACACAGACAGGGACACACTTTGCTTTACACATTAACAAAGAAAATGAGAAAGTGTACTAATGAACAAAATGGTGGCTGGCATCCATTTTGACTGTACTGGCTTTTGCGTTATTCAGCTCTACGGCCATGGCATTACATTCCCAAATCCTGCTGTCCTGCCAAGCTCAACCTCTGTCCAGAAAAAATAAAGTCAAAGATAGAGCTTGGAAAAGCGGCTGGACACACCATTTAAATCGGGCCTGTTCAAGTCAAATCGGGCATGTTCAAGTCAAATCGGGCCTACACACGGCAAGGCAGCATGCAAAAGTTATATGTGGCTGGTAAAAAAACCTTCATGCACCAATATTTAATCAGTGGCTGAAACTGTACATGCCCAGTCAGATGTTCCGTAGGGTTGCTCAGATGTGCACACCTTTTAATTAGCAAAAATAAAAAATAAAACAATACAGCTTAGGAAACAGTGGGAGGGATTAGGTTGCCTGTGAACACAGGTTTGAAAATCTTGCTCTGGGTTCGCTGAGAATCATGGGAGGTGGGTCATTTTAAAAACAGCGGATGACCTTCTTGTTTGCTTTTTTGTAACAGGACCACTGTTCTGTTACTGGTCTGTCATCATTTCAGTCTTTGTTGTCCTGACTCATGTAATGCAGTTTTGTTCAGTTGTCATTGTACCACCATTCCCCTGTGTTTTCACCAGACCTGGTGACCTTACTGTAGATCCATGTTTATGCCCTACTATAGTTGCCAAGTTGCCATATGCCCTAAGCATGTTGTCCTATTGAACTATGTAAAATAAGGCACACTCTGTCAGAGTAAATTAGCAAGGGGTAAGGAATTGGAGATTCTCTAATGGTTAAGGAACCACACCAGGTCTGATGGACAATACATAAATCCTGGACCACTGAGGTCCTTGAGGACAGGCTTCAAACTCTCCAATCTAAATAACTGAGAATCCATCTGATCAGTTGTTATTTTTTTTTTCTATCTCAGCGATTCCTGATGTCTGAAGCCAAAGGCAAAAAAGGCCAATGTTTTTGGATCGGGCTGAGTGATGTGGAAGATGAGGGCAAGTGGACCTGGGTAGATGGAAGTGACTACGAGAATTCATACCAGTAAGTGTCTCCCAACGTCTCATCCTACTTTACTAGAAAATGAGATGGTTAGTTCTAACATACCAAGGAATCTGCTGGATCACACGTGGAAGCTCTCGATTTTGCTGCTGATTGACAGGCCTTTGGGTGAAAGTACTTTTTTTTCTAGGGGAGAGATTAGTGAGTGAAGAGGCTTTTATCTCTACCCAGTGTTGCCTAATTTACAGTGGCACCACCCATTTTTGATTGGGCATGCTCCTGATTCACAGGACCATTCCTACCCACAGGGAAGAAGGGATGTCTGTGAAGCAGGACTGTTGGCAGGTATGCATAAGAGAGAGATCCTGACATACTCTATCCGGCTTAGTATGATGGTTTGAAGATATCTTCAAATATGGCCTCCGCTAGGTTGGCTGTTGCCAATTCACCAAAATTCTCTGTTTGCATGCCCAAAAATAGATTGAGGTGATACAGTCCTGGATGCTATACCATACTCCCAACTTTCATTCTCCAGTGTTGGGGAGAATCATTACTGTGCTGGCCCCCTCCGTCCTTCACTCCCAAGCCACACTCCCTCTATCCTGTGTTTCCGGCTGGGAGGGGGGGAGGGTTTTAGGGAAATGTTGGGAGATAGGGGTTTAGTACATTTACCACTGTATTAAATCGTTACTATGTGATAAAATAAATTTCTAAAGGACATAGAACACAATGCAAATAAACAAACCAAACAATAACATTATATTGAGGTTTCAGCATGATTCTGATGACTCTTTTCCCTAGATACTGGAAGAAAGGTGAGCCGAATGACCACCAGTCTAGTGAAGACTGCGCACACATGTTAACCAACTTCATGGGTGGTCTAAATAAATCAAGTGTTATTTAGTAAGAAGAAAATAAATGGGGATTAGGGGTACATTATGCAACAGCAATGATTTTACAGATTCTTTTATGAACATATTGCTGAGTTGTCTTCATATAGTGTGAATAAAGTTTATTGAATACAAAGTGCTTAATACTATCAATCAGATTTGTTTGTGTGTCACAGGTGTGTTTGCACTGGCAGGCAGTGGTTGTGTTGTCAAGCAGTATCCATGACACGGATTAATCCCCATGCATAATGGTTAATCATACTGAGTACACATTTAGAACTTTATGCCCTCTAGGGTTCCAAATAAGCGGGGCCAGTGAAGGTGAATCCGTGACCACAGGACCATGGGCGTAGGAAGCGGGGGGGATGGGGGGGACGGATCCGCCCCAGGAAAAAATGTGGGGGGGACAGGTAGGGTGAAATCCCCCCCAGCAAACGGGGCCCCCAGCCCCTGCTTGCCGCGTTCACAGCGCATTGCGCTTGTGAACGCTTTTTTCCGGCAAGCCGCATCCGATGGATGCGACGGCCGAAAAAAAAAAAAAAAAAAATGACGCCGGATGTGACGTCGCGTCACATCCGGTAACTGTTTCCCTCCCCCGTGCAAGAGGGAAGACTGCACGTAGGAGACATCCGGCGGGGGACACGGAGCAGATTCATGTAAGTACTAGGGAAGGGGGGGGGGAGGTATTACTGGATTCTGGCTGGCACTATATTACTGGGCTCTGGCTGGCACTATATTACTGGGCTCTGACTGGCACTATATTACTGGGCTCTGGCTGGCACTATATTACTGGGTTCTGGCTGGCACTATATTACTGGGCTCTGACTGGCACTATATTACTGGGCTCTGGTTGGCACTATATTACTGGGTTCTGGCTGGCACTATATTACTGGGTTCTGACTGGCACTATATTACTGGGCTCTGACTGGCACTATATTACTGGGCTCTGACTGGCACTATATTACTGGGTTCTGGCTGGCACTATATTACTGGGTTCTGGCTGGCACTATATTACTGGGCTCTGACTGGCACTATATTACTGGGCTCTGGCTGGCACTATATTACTGGGTTCTGGCTGGCACTATATTACTGGGTTCTGGCTGGCACTATATTACTGGGTTCTGACTGGCACTATATTACTGGGTTCTGACTAGCACTATATTACTGGGCTCTGGCTGGCACTATATTACTGGGTTCTGACTGGCACAATATTACAGGCATCTGACTCCCACAATAATACTGGGCATCTGACTGGCACAATATTACTGGGCATCTGGCTGGCACAATATTACTGGGCATCTGGCTGGCACAATATTACTGGGCTCTCACTGGCACAATATTACTGGGCTCTCACTGGCACAATATTACAGGCATCTGACTGGCACAATATTCCTGGGCTCTGACTGGCACAATATTACAGGCATCTGACTGGCACAATATTACAGGCATCTGACTGGCACAATATTCCTGGGCTCTGACTGGCACAATATTCTTGGTATGTGACTGGCACAATATTCTTGGTATCTGACTGGCACAATATTCCTGGGCTCTGACTGGCACAATATTCCTGGGCTCTGACTGGCACAATATTACTGGGCTCTGAATGGTACAATATTACTGGGCTCTGAATGGCACAATATTACTGGGCTCTGACTGGCACAATAATACTGCGCTCTGAATGGCACAATATTACTGGCATCTGAATGGCACAACAATTATGGCATATGTGTGTGTGTGTGTGTGTGTGTGGGGGGGGGGGGGGGGGGTTAACATCGTGATGGATGGCGGGATTGCATGCAGGGGAGGGGGCAGGGTCCAGGGGGCCCAAGCAAATGCTTGCCCAGGGTCCAATCACTATTAAAGACGGCCCTGAGCATACTTGCCAACCCGGGACAATCCCGCAACGTTTTCGATCCTGGGACTGTCCCGGGAGAATCAGCTCTGCAGCGATCACGGAGGTCACCTGATCACATGACTTCATCGCACGACGTCATGTGATCATGCACACGGCTTGTGCGCGTCCTCCACAAGTCACACAGCCCCACACTGGGAGGAACGAGGTAGGAACAGTATCATGGCAGCTTCGGAACGTGATTGATTATTGCAGCTCTTAGGGGCATTTAAAAAATGTCTCTTAGAGCTGCAATAATCAATGACTTCCGAAGCTGCCATAATAACACGTCTCTTAAATCTGCCAATGACTTCTACTATTGATGAGATGATCAAAAAATGAGGGCAAAAAAACCCCCTGGCAAATGAATGTGGGCAACAAAAAACCTGGCAAATGAATGTGGGCAAAAAAAACAAACCCTGGTAAAGGAATGTGGGCAAAAGAAAAAAACCCTGGCAAATGAATGTGGGCAAAAAAAAAAAAAAACCTGGCAAATGAATGTGGGCAAAAAAAAAAAACCCTGGCAAATGAATGTGGGCAAAAAAACCCCTGACAAATGAATTTGGGCAAATAAAACACTGGCAAATGAATGTGGGCAAAATAAAACTGACAAATGAATGGGCAAAATAATGTAATTAATAAGTAATGATTGTAAGAGGCACAGACAAACCTGGAACGGAAATGCCCACCTTCCCTGCAATGAGATATAGCTTTGATCCCTGCTATTGATCTACATTTTTTTAAAATGTATTTTTTAAGATAAAAAAAAACTGCTCACTTGAATGTGTGTATGTATGAGTGTATGTGACAGACTGTGTGTATGTATGAGTATATGTGATAGACTGTATGTATGTATGAGTGTATGTGACAGACTATGGATGTATGTATGTATGAGTGTATGTGACAGACTATGTATGTAGTGTATGTATGTATGTATGTATGTATGAGTGTGTGTGTGTGTGACAGACTGTATGAGGGAGTGTGACAGACTGTATGAGTGTGTGTGACTGACTGTGTGAGTTTGTGTGTCTGTGACTGACTGTATGAGTTTGTGTGTCTGTGACTGACTGTATGTATGAGTGTATGTGAAAGACCATGTATGAGTGTGTGTGTCTATGTGACTGACTCTGAGTGTATGTGTCTATGTTACAGACTGTATGTATGAGTGTGTGTGTGTGTCTGACAGACTGCATGTATGTATGATTGTGTGTCTGCGACAGACTCTATGTATGTATGTATGTATGAGTGTGTCTGTGAACGACTGTATGTATGAGTGTGTGTGTGTCTGACAGATTGTATGTATGTGTGAGTGTGTGCCTGGCAGACTGTATGTATGTATGTATGTATGAGTGTGTTTCTATGTGACAGTATGTATATGTGTGACAGGCTGTATGTATGAGTATATGTGTCTATGTGACTGACTGTATATGACTGCATGTGATTGTGTGTATGTGCTGTTGTCTGGCTCCTAGATTTTTTTCCTGGCTCCTAAAACTTAGTTAAGGTTGTCAAGCCCTGGTATAAATTTTACTAGTTATAAACATATATTTGGGGTCCACCTTAAGCTTTTGGAAATATTTAATATTTTACAGTTTATTTTCTGGTCAGAAATGTAATGTTTGTTTGCTGAGAGGGTAGTGGATGCATGGAATAGTCTTCCAGTAGAAGTGGTAGAGGTTAATGCAGTGAAGGAGTTTAAGCATGCATGGGATAGGTATAAGGCTATCCTAGATATAAGATAAGGCCAGGGACCAATGAAAGTATAGAAGAAAGGAGTTCCCCATAAGGGGATAGCCGGCTCCACCGTAGGACATGGAAAGGCAGACAGGTCGCCTTATGCGTTTCGTGCCTGAATGGCACTTAATCAGTGATTAAGTGCCATTCAGGCACGAAACGCGTAAGGCGACCTGTCTGCCTTTCCATGTCCTACGTCTCCATGTTTTCCTGCATTTTTACTGAATAAATCACAATTTTTTTTCTACCATCACTTAATGTATGTTCCTTTTGTCTAAAACTGGTGAGTGCTCGAATCAACCTCTTTATCCTGCTACCAATGAAAGTATTACTATACTGAGAGGGTAGTGGATGCATGGAATAGCCTTCCAGTAGAAGTGGTAGAGGTTAATACAGTGAAGGAGTTTAAGCATGCATGGGATAGGTATAAGGCTATCCTAGATATAAGATAAGGCCAGGGACTAATGAAAGTATTACTTTACTGAGAGGGTAGTGGATACATGGAATGGCATTCCAGCAGAAGTGGTAGGTTCATACTGATGTATGTTTTATGGTGTACACACAGCTCGCTGACTATATTTCATGTAACAGTGATAAAATGCACCTGCCTGATGTAGATGTTGTGCTGTGAATGTATCTGTTGTATACCAAGGAACCTGGTAATGTTGGTGGGAACTTGGTGATATAATATACACTGTGACAAGCTTTATTTTAAAAAAAAATGCTATACCCGGCGAGCAAAAATGCTGTCCCCCCCAGATTTGTGGGGGTTCCTACACCCATGCAAAGGACAAGAGTGTGGGGCAAACATTCACAAGTATATAGACATAACTGGGGTCTCATCTGCACATTCCACCACTACCTGGTGACTACAGACAAAATGTAATTATGTGGCCTACGTGGCTCTTGTATGACTGTTGCCAGAGGACCACGAATGAGGAATCTCTGGGAGTCTGTTATTTAACCTCTATAATGTAGGGTGACACATTGCTGTGTTATCAGGGGAAACGTATGAAAAATGTATTCTCCAGAGCTTTAATCAGGAAAATGTAAAACTGGTCTGCAGCCTTAATTCTACCCAGTGCAGCCCTGGAGTATGCATTTTCATAAGTTTCCCTGAATTAAACTATATACCTCCCAACTACTTGGCCCAGCAACCTGGGATGCGGGGATGGCAGGTCACTTAACGTGACAGCACTAGTCCACATGTGCAGACCACAGTGCATATTCAGTATACATACTCCAGTGACAACTGTGCAGAAAATAAAGTTGACAAATGCTATATAAGGATTTAATTTCATGTAAATAAATTATGATTACCTCGTTTAAACACCTGTGATTCACACTTATAAAATAATCTCTTTTGCCATTCAAAAAGTTGGGATTTTATTTCATGTGAAATCATTCTTATCATAATGCTTGTCATATACTGTATTTCTTAAATTTAACCTTGTACTGCAAACTAAAGCAACAAGAGACATCACACAGAGGTAGTACAGCAATGTACAGCTAGATCATTCTATATAGCAGAGTGGCGCAGCGGAAGCGTGCTGGGCCCATAACCCAGAGGTCGATGGATCGAAACCATCCTCTGCTATTTTTTTTCCACCTTATTTAAATTTAATCTGAAACAAAAATTGTAAGCACAGAGATAAATTTAGTAGGTTGCCTAAGTCAAATCTTCTAATTGCCTCCATATAATTTTGCCATGCAGTTTATTCAGCCACAAATGATCTAAGAGTCTGGTACTATTGAGTTACTATAGTAACATTAGTGACGCCATGTGGTATATCTGTGAATTACAGCCATACAGCATAGCATGCTTATTAGATGATATTGGATCCCTTCGTAATGCATAGCTGATTCATTTTAACTAACAAGGATGTTTTGAGGGACTGGGTAAAAGGCAGATCTACCAGATCGAGCAAGGTCCAAACATTTTCTCTTATAAATATACAAGATCTTTGCTGGAAATCCAGAGCTGCATCCCTCAAGATCTGTTTGTATTTCACATCTACACAGCTCGGTGGGCAATCTGGGTGATGGGGTATGTCCTGAATGTGCAAAGTGGTGCTATGATAAAGGATGTGGGCCAGGGCCGTCTTTAACACAGGGCCAGTTACTCCTGGGGGCTCAAAGCAGCTGCCCCATGGGCCCACTGCCCGCGTATGTCCGTCCCCTTTGTTATTAATACTATGCGATTGGCACAGATCTCATAGTATATGGGCGTTCACCATGCGGCCTGCCGGACATTGCCAGTGTTAGCCACGCCTCCTCCTACCCACGGCAGAAGACATGCTGGTGGCCGCAGTCGGAGCCACACACAGTTGGGACAACTTTCTCCCCCTGCAAATGAAAGGTAAACGAGCAGAGAGGGGGACAAACAACATAACTTTTTATGTCTTACACAAACAAACAGATATTTCTTTTTTTTTAAGTGTCATTTTGTGTGTGTAAGTAGGTCTATTTGTATGTAATGTGCAAGTGTACAGTCCCCCCCCGCAAGCCAACTATATAGCCCAACAGTCTCAGCTCACCCCCCAGCCAGCAACACAGGCCCCACAGCCATATATTTATTTATATATTATGTAAACCAGATATATATATATATGGTTTACATTTGCTGGTTTATAATTATAAATACTATATAAAGAAAAATCTCAGTGCGCTAAGCTAGTCTCAGGCTCAAATAATATAAATGTATACAATGATGCTTACCAAACAGGTGTGAGCATGCTGCAAATACAGTGTGGTTGGCTGTACAATGTATACAAAAAACAAACAAAAACTGTCTGAGCATATTTGAGGTTGTTGGCTCCTTATTGACTGGTTGCAGCTTGCTGTTAAAGGGTTAATTGGGAGGGCAATATTAAATGACAAATAATGCTGGCATATTATTGGGCAAATTGGCTGGGTCATATTAATGGCAAAACCACACTGGCATATTAATGGGCAAGCTGTGGCATATTTAATATTTAAACTGACTGTTGCATATGTGAATGACAAAGTGACTGTGGCATGTTAATTGTTACCTGACAGTGGCTTATTTTAATTGGCAAAGTGATGCTGTGGCATATTCTGTGGGGCAAAATAACATGTACTATGGGGGAAAGTGACACTGTGGCTTGATCTGCAGGGGCAGTTCTGTGGATCAAAGTGACACTGTGGTATTTACTGTGACACTGTAGCATGCCAAATTATGTGGGTGCAATATGAGTGCAAGCTAAGTGCTGTGGCTGCAATATAGGTGCATGACAAGTGCTGTGGGTACTATATGATGCTGTGTGTCCTTTGGGTGCAATGTGGGTGCAGAAAAAGGGAATAAAAACAAGAAATGCAACTTTTCAATAACATTTTTATTACATATACAAATAGTTGAATGTGATTTGAAAATAGTTGCATATAATATTAAAAAATTTACATTTACATACAGTTTTTTAGAAAGCGACTTTAGAAAAATTGGGTCGAGTGGGGTCCACTGCTAAAGACTATGCTCAGGGCCCACTAGGGTCTTAAAGCATCCCTGTGATGAGGACATGTTATGGAGTGACGGAGGCATGTGATGGGGCATGTAATGGGGTTATGGGGGGCATGTAATGTGTATGTAATGGGGTTATGGGGCATGTCCTTGGTGTGCAACACGGGTTATGAGTCATGTCGTGGGTCTACATCGTGGGTAGGGGCAGCACAAAACCAAGATACCCCACTGGATGGGGATGTGTTCTATATGATTTGATATGATTACTGAAACCACCTACCTGATAATATTTACCCTGTGCAATATCAGTGCTGTATATCATTACTACAATATAGCTGTATTTTAATTGTAATTTCTGCCTATCATTTGTTAGTGCTCTCTAATATCCATGTGTACTTTCATAATATAGGCACTAGGTACTTTTATTACATTGTTGCATAATAAGAATGTATACATTGCAGCCACATATATGTTTTAAACACTGCAATTGTACACTTATTATACACATTTTATATAATGCAATACAAGTTTGGGTGGGTGTTTTTTTTTATTTGGAGGGGGGGAGGAATGTGGTGGAGGATGTGATGCATGCTGGGGAGGAAGACCCAAGCAAATGCTTTCCCAGGATCCAATCAATATTAACCTAGGACGTTCTATGCCATCCTATTTTAGTGGTCCTAAAAGACACTAGGATGGCACTGAACAGATCCTACCTGCAGCTGGACCCTACCTGTCAGATGTGAACACTTTGAGTGGCCTCAGTCTGCCAGGGAAAATGTAGCCCATGCTTACAGCGAGCACTGGCTACATTTTTCCCGAATCGCGCTGTGCCTGAAATTCTGGGTTCTGGCACGATTCTGTGATGTCACACGTGACATTGGGAGGTATCGTGATCTTTAGGCAGGGACCCACGAGGTCTATTAAGACCCTGATTGGGTCTCTGCCATTGTGTTCAACTTATGATCGGTGGCCAGGAACTAGAAGTGATGTTTTGGTGCTTGCGCCGCCAGGGACGCAAGCACCATGCGTCACGAAGGGGTTAAAGACGGCCCTGGTGTAGGGGCAATAACAAATGGAGAAATGGAGTGGCAGGTGGGGCCCAGATCATTTGGTCTGTAAGGGGCCCCACAATTTACAATAGCAGCCTTGTGTATGTATCTGAAATATGCTTTGTTTAATCACAAAAGGCTTGTGAGCAGGGCGCTGTACTTAATTGTTCAGTCTGTCTCTGTTCCTCTAATGTCACCTGTAACTCTCTCTTATGCTCTGCATTAAGCGCAGTGTAAATTGTAGGCACTATATATATATATATATATATATATATATATATATATATATATATATATATATATATATATATATATATATAAAAATGGGTAACAATGGCTTCTGAATGGCTTGTAGGTCTAGGTACAAATTGACAGGGAGGAATGGTAAAGCTTGTGTAAAATCTTTGGATTTTTATATGTATTGCTAAACGAACCAACCAAATCTGAAAAAACAAACCAAAGGATATGACATAGTACTAAAGGATACTTTCAGTAGCAGTTAGTTTTAGTCTATAGTTAGCAGAGTGGCGCAGCGGAAGCGTGCTGGGCCCATAACCCAGAGGTCGATGGATCGAAACCATCCTCTGCTAGTATTTTTTTTTTTTTTAATTTATACATTTTCTTCATTCTTCTTATAAATATATAAACAACAAACATAGTACAAAGTTACATAATTAAAAAGGCATAACAAATTAATTTGTAAGATAAAACATCAAAAGGCACCCTTATGCTATATACTATAACTTAATTTGTACTAGATTAGTCAATAAATCTACAGTTCTAACTTTGTGTGTTTAATACCCCCATATTACAGCCCTAATATAGTTTTTAGAGAGGAAGTACCGTACAAATCAATATACCACAGTAAGCATATTCTGTGTCCAGGATTAACATAGTAAGATAGTAATTTAGGTTGAAAAAAGACACAAGTTCATCAAGTTCAACCCGCGTCTTGATCCAAAAGGAAGCTATTTCGAATGTTGCCTCCTAGGGGGAAAAATTCCTTCTTGACTCCAAAAGGGCAATCAGATTTCTCCTTGGTTCAATAGGCTCTGTTATTAATGCTTATTCTATTAATAATACCCCTGTATGTTCTGCTTTTCTAAAAAAAACATCCAGACCATTTTTAAATGCATCTATTGTGGTTGATAGCATAAATACAAGTATTTTCTCAGTTACGGTATTGCTTACAAACTTTGTATCAGCTGTGACATAGTGTACAGAGAGGTGGGGGTGTCGAATTAATGGATAAAATGAAGGTCCATGGCAGAGGGGGTGTGGACATGAAAAAGCTGTAAGGTGAAACGAGTATGGCCCACCCCCTCCTCTCCACAGCCAGTTCTGCAGCGTTCTGAGCAGAGTATCCTCCAGTGTCCACCACCTGAGCATCCTCAGGTGTCCACCAGTAACAAGGACTGGTGTTATCCTGCAGCATGGTCTCCGGCAACAAGGATGGGAGTCTCTATCCAAAGTTCTTTCTTTACTGAGATCCGCTTGTTCTGCTGATTGTGCCTTATTTGTGAGTTGCCTAATTGTACTCACATATTCTTAAAGTAAACCTTTGTATACCTTTATTAAATACAATTTTCTTTACCCTTTTTGTGGCACTTTGTTTCACAAAATGAATTTGGAGGACTGGGGCCCTTGGAGGGCCCTGGTGGTTACAAGACTCCCTGTCAACAATGGACCCTTTGTGGGTCAAGAACAACCACTTCCCAAAGGAGCTATATCACTGGCCCCGACCCCCAGCTCCCTGTGTCCTGCTATCAGATGCAGCTCCCAGGAGATTGTCAGAAACCTCCTGGAACTCCGAAGCGGATTACCTCTGTGATACTGCCTGCTGGAGACTTCCAGGGGAAAGGTTTTGTGTGATTGGCTGCCTGTTTAAAGGGCAACATTTAGCTGGGTCACTGATTGGCTGAGCCACCCAAATTACAGGCAAAATTAGCCCAAAAATTATCAGTGTTCACTATCCTGCCTCAAACTCTCTTTGCCCCTAAAACCCTCCATCGTTGTACCGCTGAGAAGGGAAAATTCTGTGGAACTGTTTATTGGACCGCAAGTCTGGATGTCCCACTAGAACTACCAGGGGGGGGGGGGATCTAACTTCTTGTGGGGAGTGAGTGGAGCCCTGTTTCTAAGACTACGGACAAGACCCAGGTAAGCGCTGTTTCTATTGTTGCATTCAAATAAACCGCCTTCCAGCTCAAGAGTAGCTCACTCCCGGATTGGTCGACCCCCTGTGGAGAAAATGTAGCTCGACCTCTGATTGGCGGCCATCTGCCGTTCCAGACATCGGGACTTTATACTTTCATTTACCCAGAAAAGGCACCACGCAGGTGGCAGCATTAATCAGGCTGAACGGAGCACAGTCAGTTAATCCCCTGGGCTATGTTTATGCCCGCAGGTTATTTGGTTCCTCACGGCACCCTCCGTGACCTACTACTGTCTCAGGGCTCACATGGTGACTCTTGTTTCCCCTGGTCCCTTCAGTAAGTGAAACCCTTTTGTTTGAACATGTATTCCCCCAGCAGGAGAAGCTCATCCGGTACTCGTATGTCAGCCTCGCCTCCTGGAGCCTCCACATTCAGCTACAGCCGAATTAGGTGGGAGCTCCCCCTAGTGTCAGAAAGCTTGCTTTCCTATTGGCTGATAGTTTAAAGGGATTAAAGGGATGAAACCACTCCCCCTGCTCTGTTATTGGTCACTCTTTCCTTTCCAGTGTGCTGATGGGTCACCAGCTATTCTGGCAAAGCTCTGTTGATGAATCTTTTGTTGTCAGATCTTGTACTGTATATATATATCTGATGTGTCCTGCAATAAAGGTTGTTCATTCTTGCTGTACCTAACTGCTAGCGGTCCTGTCTGCTGTTTGGGTACAGGGAAGACTACCTATAGGCAAATTTAAAATTTGATTTATGCAGATTGGCTGCATCAAATCACACTGGAAAAAACTGTGGTCACTGTCACGGGATTGCACAAAAGGACAATTGAATTTGGTGCCAGAGTATCTGGCAACCAATCAGATGAAAGGTAGGATTAGTGCTCACAGATCAGTAAATCTCTTCAAATCAAGCAATCAGAACATTGCCTACACTGGGGGCTTGGTTTGAGCGACCAATAGCAGCCGGGATTGCCGGCACTGACGAACGGCAAAACACGGTTGTCGGGGGGTGGGGGTGCTACCGTTACAGTCACTGTACAAGCGGTAATCTTCATCTTGCACCAAAGTGAGTATGGGGACTTACTAGACTGACCCCTTAAAGCTACCAAAAAAATTACTAAATTGCAAGTGTATCAGTGACATGGTAAATTTTTAATCCATTGGCCAATCGTGACACCGCTAGGGGCGTGAGCAGCTTAAAGATGGCAAACAAACCTCGTTGGGAATAATTTGTTAATAACAGAGAGATTAACAGATTAGAGAGTAATTTTTAGAATAAGATGAGTACGGTAATATTACGAGATATGTTAATAACAGAGAGATTCCCAGGAATAACAGGATGAATTCAGATAGAAAATATCTTCCAAATGTCTTCGCTGAGCATGATTTTATCTCTGACATTTCCCTCCTGCTCAGCCGTAGACAATATAAAAATGCATTTGCTGAGTGAGCATTTCAGCCTAAATCATGGACTCAGAGACATGTCACAAGACCACGGACGGGCGTATGCTGTTTGCAGGTAATGCCTTTCTATTGGGAAAAGTTTGATTTCCCTATTTAACTTTAAACACAGTCCAGACAGTAAAAATATGCTTTTAAGGTAATATAGACGTCAGATTTCATGCACTTGTGACTTTGTCAATGTTATTTTTATATCTTTCACAAATTACATAATCCTGGAGGTGATGTGGAGTCATAGAAGGAGTTATAGGGAAGGGTTATGAAACATTATAGGATGAGTTATAAGGGATGGTTAGCTGGAGTAAGGCAGTCAATAGGTTATTGCAGTCTATTTTATATTCTAAATAAAACAAATCAATTTCTCCTCTTGTTTCCAGATTCAGAAAAGTCTTACAAGACAAAACATCCTTTATGTCTTACATATAGCCTGCTAACAATCTGCTATATACTGGTCCTCAGTCTCTTCATAACAGTGTTATATAAGAGTAAGTACCTTTATCTGTTGAATGTTTTATTTATTTTTCTTGCTTTGCAGTTTGTGGTGCTGGATGACATTTTGTACTGTTTCTATTCTGAACATGTAGAAATGTGATTGCAATATGCAGGGGCATTGCTTGTTTGCCAAAAGATCTGGGGCTAGAGCCCATGACAGATTTGATACAAGTAAAGATGTTCACATGCTTGGGTCTGGTTATAAAGTCTATATATGATGCCAATGAGCAATAGGTAGGGTTGCCACCTGGCCGGTATTTTACATTGGCATCAGGCCAATGTTAAGTCTATGGAGACAGTAACGAGGCCGGTATTTTTTCGAAGAAAAGGTGGCAACCCTAGCAATAGGTGTATATATAATATAAACAATAAATACATATACATAGATTAATATGATGATGCCAGTGGGGTGAGATGGAGGGTGAGTGGGGCGATGAGCTGGATGGAGAGGTAAAATGGAGGGAGAAGGCGAGATGGAGGGTAAGATGTGTGATATGATAAGGGTGGGGTGAGATGTGTGATATGATTAGGGTGGGGTGAGATGGAGATTGAGAGGGGTGATATTCTGGAGAGAGGGGTGAAATAGAGGGTGGGTGGGGTGATGAGCTGGAAGGAGGGGTGAGGTGGAGGGTGAGAGGGGTGATAAGATGGAGGGAGAGGCTGGCAGGGGTGTTAAGATGAAGGGAGAGAACAGATTTTTACATGTTGCCCTTTACATTATGAAAAGTGTTCAGCTAAAACCATTTCATCTATACATTTGATCGGTTAAGTTTCCTGGTGCCATCTCCAACATGGCCACCGCAACTGATGCACTTGTAGATGTAGAGGCAGAATTTACTAAAAGTCCATGCTGTTGCCACAGAGATAAGGCTAAAAAAAAATCTAAATATACTGATAAAATGTCTAATATATTCGCTTAGACATCTGCCTTGCACAATGTATAGAAACAGGTGCATTACATGAGTGAAGGAGACTTCAGCATTCTTTAGTGCCCTGTCACTTTATAATGTCAGTCATGTCATCAAAGAATGCCATCCCCCCATATAAATACCAGCTGGCTGAGAGTATTAGGCAGTGCAGTCCCCCATAAATGTCAGCTGGCTGAGAATGATAGGCAGTGTAGTCCCTCATGAATGCCAGCTGACAGAGTGATATGAAGTGCAGTGCCCCCACAAAAGATAGCTGGATGAGAATGATAGAAAGTGCAGTCCCCCCATAAATGCTAGCTCGCTGAGCGTGATAGGCAACGCAGTCCTCCCATAAATGTCAGCTGGATGAGAGCAATAGGAAGTGCAGTACCCCCATAAATGCCAGCTGGCTGAGAGTGATAGGCAGTGCAGTCCCCCCTTGAATGCCAGCTGGCTGGGAGTAATAGGCAGTCCAGTGCCCCCCCATAACTTCTAGCTGGCTGAGTGTGATGGGCAGTGCAGTGACATCCATGAATGCCAGTTGGCTGAGATTGATAGGCAGTGCAGCCCCCCATAAATGCTAGCTGGTTGAGAGTGATAGACAGTGCAGTCCTCCCATAAATGTCAGCTAGATGAGAGTGATAGGCAGTTCAGTGCCCCCCATAAATGCCAGCTACCTGAGAGTGATAGGCAGTGCAGCCCCCCATAAATAAGTACCACACTAACATCACATCATTCCCATCACTCATTTTACATCACATCACTCCACACCACACACTGCAACATTTTTTTTTAAATTTCCCTTACCTTTGTGAGCAGGTGTAGCAGACCCTGCAGGCAGCACAGACTCTTCCTGCTCACAGCTCCACCCACTCTGCCTGTCTGATGTCACATATTAATTGATAAACTAACGGGGGGGGGGAAGAACCTAATGTGACCAGTGACCTGTAACAAAATCCAGACAGATATAGTCAGTGTCAGAGGATTTAACCCCTGGATTGCTTGACATATATAGGCAGTGTCAGATGAGTTAACCCCTGGATGGCTAGACAGATATAGGCAGTGTCGGATGAGTTAACCCCTTGGGTGGCTAGAGAGGTCTAGGCAGTGTCAGAGGAGTTAACCCCTTGGGTTGCTAGACAGATCTTGGCAGTGTCAGAGGTGTTAACCCCTTGAGTGGCTAGACAGAGGCAGTGTAGAGGAAGTTAACCCCTTGGGTGGCTAGACAGAGGCAGTGTCAAGGAAGTTAACCCCTTGGGTGGCTATACAGAGGCAGTGTCAGAGGAGTTAACCCCTTGGGTGGCTAGACAGATATAGGCAGTGTTACAGAAGTTAACCCCTTTATCCACACACTCCCTCACATATACAGTCAGTCTGTCACTCACACTGACGCACACACTCACTCTGACATACACACTGACACACACACTCACTCTGACATACACACTGACACACACACTCACTCACACTGACATACACACACACACTCACACTCACTCACACTGGCATACACACAGACTCTCACTCACACTGACATACACACACATTCACTCACACTGACACACACACACTCACTCACACAGACATACACACAGACTCTCACTCACACTGACATACACACAGACTCTCACTAACACTGACATACACACAGACTCTCACTCACAGTGACATACGCACACACTCTCACTCGCACTGACATACGCACACACTCTCACTCACACTGACATACGCACACACACTCACTCACACTAACATACGCACACACACTTACACTGACATACACACACTCACTCACACTGACATACACTCACTGTCTAACTGTATAGCTTACCTCATCTCTGTGCTTTGAGCTCCTTGTGTGATGGAGGTCTCAGACGATCACTGGAGGCTTCTGAACTCTCAGGAGAGTTGATAGGTCTCACCTGATTGGCGGAAACCTCTTTCTATCAAGCTCCAGAAAAAAAAAGAAAGAAAACGAAAGCTGCACTGAGCATTAAAGGGCCGGCCTGGCGGGGTCCCACGGGGCAGCTGCCATGGGGCCCCTAGGAATTAGTGGGCCCTGAGCAGATGCCCCGTTTTTTTATTTTTTACTGAAAAGTTGGGGTCCGCATCCGCTGGATGTTATATATTAATTGATAAACTCAAGGGGTGTGGGGGGGAATTATTATTTTTTTAACATTTTTTTTTTTAAAGGGCCGGGGACAGAGATGGCGGCCCTGGAGCCGCACAGGCAGCAGCAGGAGGAGTGTCTGTGCTGACAGCATGCACAGACCCTGTGCTGCTTCTCCTCCTGCCGGGGCTTGGAGAGGCAGGGTAGTGGAGCTCTCCTCTATCCTGCCTCTCATCCACTCGGGGCTAACCAACATTCCAACTAACTAAACATTCAGGGATTTCAAATTGAGACTTAGCCCCCAGCGACGCCACTGGTAATATGTATGAGTCTAGCTTTTATGGAAAGCATTTCCCATCTGGGTACCTGAACACCATGCTAATCCACAAAGTCAGGTATGTCTATGGTGAGTAACTTTAAATCAGTATTGTTAAAATATAATAATAAGTGGTTGTGAGCTTTTTACCTAACAGTACAATTCTGAGCACCAGTCCTTAAAAAGTGTATGGAACTAGAAAAATTGCAGAGGAGGCTCCAAAATGAATAAGGGGATTGGAGGATCTTGGTTATGAAAAGAGACAGGTAGAAGGGTTGAACTTGATGGACTTGTGTCTTTTTTCAACCTAAATTACTATGTTACTATGTAGTTAAAGTGTATAAATATAGAAAAAATGGAGTTTACAAAAAAATCCCTTTCCTCACAAGGAGGTAGGTAGGAGATAATGCAGGGGTTGTTCAGGTGTGATCAGTTGTACCATTTTCCTTTTGGCCTGTACCCCTGTTAATTAAAGGAAGGCTAATTTCCGAAATATCAGGGCTTTGTTAACTAAAGCGTCTGGATTTGTATCTAAATACAGACTCACAGTACCTTTCCGTGCTATTAGGAGTGGATCACTGTTTTTATACCTTCTCTTATTAGTGATCTGTTCCAACAGACTAACTTCTCAGTATTTGTCCAAATGGAAAGATTTGCTCTAGCGCCGCCGCCCCCCCCCTTTCATTGTTACCCTATATCTAGCAGGTAGCGGAATGCCATTTAGTAAGTAGACGTTCTGTGCCCGCAGCCTAATTGTCTACAGACCGATATATTTAGAAAATTAGTCTTAAGTTACTTCTCCTATAACCAACAGGGGTAAAAAGCCCAAATGAAATGGTGAAACTGATCACAACTGAGTAGCATTAACCCTTGCATTATCTACTAACTAGGTCATTGTGAGGAAAGGTATTTTTTTTTTTTAAATCACCTTTTTCTTTCTTTATACACTGTAACTGTTAGGCATGGTGAAAAGCTCACAACCACCTATTATTCAATTTTAACAATACTGATTAAAAGTTCCTTTCGCAGCATGCACTCTTTATAGCTAATCTGTTGAATACATATGAGATTTCTGTGCGCTTCCAGTCTAAAGGAGAGTTGTCATCAATGCCCTTATGTATTTGAATAGCATTTTGAATGTTCATGTATTAGACATAAATTATTGTTAAAAAATACAGAAGACTATCCTATTCCCTAATTTCCCCACGAGCTTCACTTGATTCATTCCTTTCCAAACTCTATCATCTTCCTTCCCCCTAAAAGTTACTTTTTAATAACACACAGACCCCACAAATACAATTGAGCAACTAGGTTTTCATGACCTCAAACCAGCGAGTCTGCTATCCAACAAACCACACAAGTCTGTGTGTGCAGTGGCAAGTCAGTCAGTGGGTGCAATAGAATGCTGTTTATTTAAACTTATTTAATGTATTTAGAACTTGACAAATTGAGCAATAAATATTTTTGCAAACATTATATTTTTTGGGGGGGGGGGGGGGGTATCCATATATAGGAGCCACCCCGGGAGCTAACATTGGCCATGTTTCCAGGGACACATATTTGTTCCACATGCTGCATGTGGGATGGATATATACGCAGACACAATCCAATTAATTAATCAGGGTAGAGATCTCATAGGACCTACCATGATTAATTAATTGGATTGTGTCTGTGTGTATACCATCCTACATACTGCCGGGCTGCACTTTGCATGCTCTTTCTGCAGCATGTGGAACAAATATGTGTCCCTGGAAACATAGCCGATGTTGGCCACTATGCCTCTAGGTACACTCCTACTTACCATGATGTGCATGGAAAACACTTTTTTATGGTCTTAAACAAAAAATATGATTGGTGACTATCTGTTGTTTGCTTAAGTTGAATCTTTACTTCTTTCATGTAGATCACAATACTGCTTGAGTTTATGTATTTATGTTGGGGGTTTTCGCCTATCTATCTGTGAGCAATGCTGACGCATTACAATATTGGGTTGGTTCTTTTTTCCCCATGTCTTTGGAAAACACCTCAAACTGAGGACATCTAGCTGTTGGAGAACTACATCTCCGATACACCCATACTTCCATGCCTACTGACGAAGTATTATGGGAAATTTAGGTCATCAGCAGCTGGGCAGGGGAACAGTTTCATACGCCTACCCTAGTCCATTATTTACATAGGTAAATCTACTAAAATTACTATTTGATCTACTTGAGTTTTTGTGCGGAGAGGTAAAAAAATGGACTCTTCTTTTTTTCTTCTTCAAATAGTGACAGCTGGAGTTTCTCAGTCAGTCAGCAAGAGTGAGTTGAAGGATTTGACTGATATAGGTAAGTCGGAGGTCCAGTGGTGTATCTTGATTTTGTGCTGCCCTAGGCAGACAAAATCCGGGCACCCCCCTACCCAAGCTGCACACCCACGTTACACACCTAAGACATGCCCCATCATTCAGACTCACATCAAGCTCACACTCCCATCACACTCAGTCACACACTCCTACTCCCATCACACTCAGTCACACACTCCTACTCCTATCACGCACACTCTGACTCCCATCACACTCAGTCGCACACACTGTCTCCCATCACACACACTCTGACTCCCATCACACTCAGTCACACACAATGTCTCCCATCACACACACTCTGACTCCCATCACACTCAGTCACACACACTGTCTCCCATCACACACACTCTGACTCCCATCACACTCAGTCACACACACACTCTGACTCCCATCACACACACTCTGACTCCCATCACACTCAGTCACACACAGTCTCCCATCACACACACTCTGACTCCCATCACACTCAGTCACACACAGTCTCCCATCACACACACTCTGACTCCCATCACACTCAGTCACACACACACACACACACACACACACACACACACACACACACACACACTCTCCCATCAGCACTTACCTTTCCCTGGCAGGCAGGCAGCATGGTCCCTCCATGCGATTGTGCCGACAGGTCACGTGACTGGGCGCGCATATGACGTCAGCGCGCCCGTCACGTGACTGTCGGCACTTCCGTGTCGGCACACTGCACGGGGAGCCGAACAGGCAGCACGGAGGTTTCTCTGTGCTGCCTGTTCGGCTCCCCGTGCAGCCTGGCAGGCAGAGCGTTGGTGAGGGGGGATCTTCCGATCCCCTCTCACCTCTGTCTCTGCCTGCAAGCGCGGTGGGGTTTTTTTTTTATTTTTAAAGGGCCGGATTTTTTTTTTTTTTTCCAGTGCTGGGGGGCGCTGCCGCCCCCCAAAATTTGCCGCCATAGGCATCCGCCTAGGATGCCTCGCGGTAAATACAGCACTGCGGAGGTCACAGAAACATATATTATAATGGTAGATCCATAAACCAGGTGGATTGTTTAGGTCCTTGTCCATTTAGCAAAAAATGTTGTTCTTATAGAATATTCAAAACAATTTTGTATCAGAGAGTGGAGAGGGTGGAGAGAAAGAGACATAAATGGGGGGGACAGCTACAGACAAATAAAATATAGAGAGAGACAGACAAGGGGGAGAGGGACCAAAAAGGGGGGAACTATGTGGCACCCTGTGCATGTCTCTGGCACACTGTATTTAAAAACTAAAGGGGATGTCAAAAACAGAATCCACCCTGGGTGCCAAATATGTTATGTATGCCCCTGTTTGGCCACACATAATGCATAGAGCAATTCTTAAAACCCCTCACCTTTTAAAAAAAAATATAACTTTGTTCTTTTAACAGGAGAAACTAGCCAGGTTTGTTCTTGCACACTCCATGCCTTGGGCTCCTGATGGGGCCTAAGGGCCAGCCTCCTCCAAAGAGACAATGTGCCCTGGCCTGGGAAGGGGGTTACAACCTCCCAAAAGACTACGATCACTGCCCCCTCTCCCCTTTACCTGGGTCCCTTAACCAGCCTGCTGGGGGCGTTATGCCGCCTGACCTTAAGACGGCAGTAATTCCCAAAAGAGATTTCAGGCGGATCGCTAATTTGCTGCTAGAACTGTAACCAGTTGTCGATCCTCCCCTAAACTTTGTATTTGTATAGGGTGGGTTTGAGGCTGCACATGTTGGAGGTACCCAGGGCACCCTGTTTCAATATATTAGGGCATTTCACAACAGGGTGCTAGGGGAAGGTGCCAGGAAGAAAGCAACAAAGCCAAGACTTTTACGGAATGATGATCTAAGCGGTACTTCCTGACTGTCATTGTCTGTTCTAACTTGTTTTTGTCTGTTCTAACTTGTTTTTGTTCTCTTTTAGTTTATGCACAAGGAAACAACACCAAAAATATAGAAGAAAAGCTGATATATTTATCTAAAGAAACTGGCAAAGTTACACAAGAAGGTCAGAAATCCACTTGATTGGGACATATTGGCAGATATTTTAATGCATTGTTGATATTGTTTAATGAAGAAGAAAAAAACAAAACGTTGTATTAATCATCTATGAATCATTTGATTTAAATATTTTTGTCTTCTGTCTATACATTTTTAAAATGGATTTATGAATTCTTGGGGATAAGACCTAATGAAAAATATAGTAGTATCTTGTATAAAACTGTCTTTAGCGAGTACATGTTGTGATTATACAGATCCCTAGAGCAGCCTCTCCTTAGGTATATCGTCCTTTAGGGGAAAGTTGCTGAAACCGCGGTCAAGTCAGTGACTATATCTTCAGTAGTAGTGGACTATAACCAGAGCCGGGGGTAGGCTCCCCACTGGAGTGGAAGGCAGCCCAAGTGTTAAACTCAGTGCGAAGACTCTGGTGCAGTAATAGACAGGTCCAAAGAAACAGACATGGGGAGCATGGAGCAAAGAGACACATGGGGGGTGGTGGGGGTGGTGGCGGGGAAAGAGATACACATGGGAGAGAAAGACACATGGGGGTTATTGGGGGTTATCAGGAGTGAAAGACAGACAGGGGATATAGTAAGAGAGACAGAGACATGCAGAATAAGAGACCACCATAGGGAATAGAAAGACGGATATAGAGAAAGTTATGGGGCATGAGGAGAGAGAGATATACATGGGGGCAGAGGCGGCTCTCTAATTAGGCGAGTTAGGCAGGCGCCTAAGGCCTCGCACTCACGGGGGCCTCGCGGCTGCCTAACTCACCTTATTGCCTTTGATGTAACAGGGAGCTTAACGCTGCCGTTAAGCTCACTGTTACACTAACCTGGGACGTTTCCTCCGTGCATCTTCTCTCCTGCACGGAGGAAGGAAGCTTCGATCGCGTTTTTTAAAAAAAAAACTTTATTGAACCCGCGCAGCTTCAATAAAGTTAAAAAAAACAAAAAAATAAACCGCTACCGGAACTTCCTTCCTCCGTGCAGGAGGGAAGATGCACGGAGGAAACAACGGAGAGCAGCATGGAGGTAAGTACTAGGGAAGGGGGGAGGAGGGTGGCACAAACGAGCAAAGCCTGGCATAATGAGTGGCTAAATATTGGCACAGTGTGGGGCAAAATCCTGGCATAATGAGGTGAGGGGCAAAATCCTGGCATAATGAGGTGAGGGGCAAAATCCTGGCATAGTGAGAGGCTAAATCCTGGCATTGTGAGGGGCAAAATAGTGGCATTATGAGGGGCAATATCCTGGCATACAGTGGCAAAATCCTGGCATATTATGAGGCAAAATTCTGGCATTATGAGGGGCAAAATTCTGGCATAATGAGGGGCAAAATCCTGGCACAGAGTGGCAAAATCCTGGCATATTAAGGGGCAAAATCCTAGCATAGAGTGGCAAAATTCTTGCATATTGTTGGGGCAAAATTCTTGCATATTGAGGGGCAAAATCCTGGCATAGAGTGGCAAAATCCGGGCAAATTGAGGGGCAAGATCCTGGCATAGAGTGGCAAAATCCTGGCATATCGTGGGGCACAATCCTGGCATAGAGTGGAAAAATCCTGGCATATTGAGGGGCAAAATCCTGGCAGATTGAGTGGCAAAATCCTGGCAAATTGAGGGGCAAGATCCTGGCATAGAGTGGCAAAATCCTGGCATATTGTGGGGCACAATCCTGGCATAGAGTGGAAAAATCCTGGCATATTGAGGGGCAAAATCCTGGCAGATTGAGTGGCACAATCCTGGCATATTGAGGGGCAAAATCCTGGCATATTGAATGGCTTAATCCTGGCATATTGAGGGGATAAATCCTGGCATATTGAGGGGGTAAATCCTGACATATTAAGGGGCTAAATCCTGGCATATTAAATGGCTAAATCACAGTGCATCTGGTGCTGTGAGGAAGAACAAAGTGCCAATCTTCTAGCACAACGTGGTCTGTGAGACCACTTTCAACATTGAGCACCTTTCCTTCTGGCTGAGTGTTTCTGTTAGTGTGTGATTGTGTGCTTTCTGAGTGTGTCTGTGAGTCAGTGTGTGCTGGCTGAGTGTATCTGTGAGTGTGTGCTGGCTGAGTGTGATTGTGTGCTGACTGAGTGTGTCTGTGAGTCAGTGTGTGCTCACTGAGTGTGTCTATGAATGACTGTGTGATATGTGTTAGTGTTTAGGACACAGCAATAACAATGTGAGTTAGTCAGCCGCACACAATTTTATCTATACCAAATGTTTATAGATGTTTGTAGAATAATTATGAGACAAATAAAATTCTAGGAGCTGTTCATTTCTAGAAGCTGGGATTTGAGTCTGATCTTGAAATATGCTATTTCTACAGTTCATTTTTATTATCACTTGCATATATTTTATTTAATAATGTGTGTCTGTGAGGGCCTCATGTTCGACTTTCGCCTAAGGCCTCACAAAGTCTAGAGCCACCTCTGCATGGGGGTATCGGAAAAGACAGAAAAGAATGTATGAGGAGAGCCAGGCTTGAAGATATGGGAGAGAGAGACAGACATGAGGGTATGGGGAGAGCGATAGATAGATATGAGGAGAGAGACATATATACATGGAGGTATGGAAAAAGACAGACAAGGGGGTATGGGGAGAGACAGGCGTGAAGATATGGGGGAGAGAGACAGACTTGAGGGTATGGGGGAGAGAGACAGACATAGAGAAAGACATGGGACACGAGGATAGAGAGATAAACATGGGGTATGAAAAGAGAGATATATGCATAGGGATATGGGGAGAGAGAGACATGGGGTATGAGGAGAGAGAGATATATACATGGGATATGGGAAAAGACAGACAAGGGGGTATATGGGAGAGACAGGCGTGAAGATATGGGAAAGAGAGACAGACATGAGGGTATGGTGAGAGCGAGAGATAGGTATGAGGGTATAGGGAGAGAAAGAGACAGAACTGAGGGTGTTGGTAGAGCGAGACAGACAAGAGGGTATGGGGGAGAGATGGACAGCCAAGAGTATGGGGATAAATAGATAGACATGAGGGTATGGGGTGAGAGAGACAAACATGGGGGTATTTGAAGAGAGAGAATGTGAGTGATTGACATGGTGACATGGGGGAATTTTATATATTACTCCCCTGTACTTCTTTTCCAATCATGCTCAGCCAGGCTAATGGTAGACTTTGGCTGGTTGGACATAATGGGAATAGAGTTGAGCGGACACCTCGATGTTCGGCTTCGGCGGGCTCGGACGAACTTCGAAAAAAGTCCGGGTTCAGGCTCAAACTCGCCCCCGAACCCTAATAATGTTAGGGGGGACCTAATGTTCTCCCAGAATGAGTGGGGATCCTATAACAATAATGGTGGGGGGACCTAATGTCCCAGACGACACAAGCACCAAAACGTCACAACTTGTTCCTGGCCACCAATCACAGGAACACTATAGCAAAGACCCTGACAGGGTTTTAATAGTCCCTGTGGGTCCTTGCCAAAAAATCGCGAGACCTACGGACCGCAAGCGTGCCCGGACCCAGAAGTTCTCAAACGGAGCGATTTAGTGAAATTGTTTGTTTGTTTAACATGCTTTGTTTGTTTGTTTAACAGAGGACGTACTATGCCATCCTAATGTCTTTTAGGCACTTAAAATCAGGATGGCATAGTACATCCTAACGTCATGAAGGAGTTAAAATACAAGTTTCTGTTGTAATCACCCCCCCTCCAATCGAAATGGGCATGTCAAAGGGGAGGAGTCCGTGATTTAGCCACGCCCACCTGGGCACGCCCAAGAAAACTGCACACAGGCCTTAGGATCAGCCTTGGGAATAGACACACCGCAAACTCTTCAGAAAGACTTCTCACTTTATTTCATGGCAGACCAATTTATATAGGGAAAAGCGGGGCGGGGCGGGGAGGGGACAACACAAACAACTCAGTACATTGTATATCGAAGGAAAGTTAACATACGTCATTTAACTCAGGATGTTTAATTACATCCTGCAGGAAGATAATCAGGCAACATCCTGAGATACCATAGTCCACACCACAACAAAGAAGTAACCAGTGGTGTATCTTGATTTTGTGCTGCCCTAGGCAGACAAAATCAGGGCACCCCCCTACCCAAGCTGCACACCCACGTTACACACCTAAGACATGCCCCATCACCTCCATTTCATGACCCCACATCACACATAACATTCAGACTCACATCAAGCTCATACTCCCATCACACACACACTCCTACTCCCATCACACTCAGTCACACACACACGGTCTCCCATCACACACACTCTGACTCCCATCACACTCAGTCACACACACTGTCTCCCATCACACACACTCTGACTCCCATCACACTCAGTCACACACACTGTCTCCCATCACACACACTCTGACTCCCATTACACTCAGTCACACACACTGTCTCCCATCACACACACTCTGACTAACTCCCATCAGCACTTACCTTTCCCTGGTGGCTAGTGGCAGGCAGCATGGTCCCTCCATGCTCCTTGTTCGGCTTCCCGGCGCCCGTCACGTGACTGTCGGCACTTCCGTGTCACACTGTACTGGGACTTCCGATCCCCTCTCACCTCCGTCTCTGCCTGCAAGCGCGGTCTTTTTATTTTATTTTAAAGGGCCGGGTTTTTTTATTTTTTTTATTTTTTTCAGTGCTGGGGGGCCGCCCCCCAAAATTTGCCGCCCTAGGCATCCGCCTAGGATGCCTCGCGGTAAATGCAGCACTGGAAGTAACACATCACATCAATATAATGGCACTGCAAACAGGAAGCAGCATCAACAGACATCAATGGGATTATTGGGATTAAAGAATTCTTAAACCCAATCTGTTTTAAAAGGACCACTAAACTTTTTTTTGACTCTGTGTTTTTCAACACTGAGCAAATCATTAACTTAAGTGAACTTATTTATTTTAGAGGGGGAGGGGGGCTTACAACAATCAATATACAGAAAATAAAAAAGGCACCAAGAAAATGGTACTGGGGGCTCCTGTGCCGCTGTCAGTGCACCATTTTGTTGTGCAATTTAATGTATTAACTGTGTACATTGATTGTTCAATTAAATTGTATATATGTGACATTTATGTGTTTCTCTTTCCCTTCAAGCTCTTGCACTATTATTAAAGTATTACCATCTTTTCTGACAATATTATCATTTTAGTTAATCATTAGGTGCATGGCGAGGTATGCCTGACATATTCTCCTGTATCTGACATGTACTTGGTCTTCTTTATATTCTGCTTCAGTTGAAACCTCCAAGAAAATGGCGTCAACAAAGAATTTACAGATTCATCACGACATTGAAGAAATAGACAACAAAGGTTTGAATAATTACACACAGGAGCATCAATACTGAGATATAGATCCCTTCATTGTTACAGTGCTCTGTCATTCTACAGTGGAAGAGCTCTGGGATGTCTGCTCCTCCCTTGATTGTTATTCATTAAGTTAAACTATAATGTTTACACTATATTGTTTTTTTTTGCACTTTATTAACTTTTTTTTTTTACTATAGTGTTACATTTGTGGATGTTTTCAGGCCATTCCACTTACTCTGGCACCTGGATATTTAGATTATTGTAATTGTGCCAGCATCTAATCTATTTTTGTGGGACCATCCTATGGGTGAATTCTAACAAACCATTGTATTGCTATTGGATATACAAGATGGGTTCAGGGATGCTGGTATACCTCATTACTTCTTCCCATGTCACTGCTAAAGCATTTGAGTAAAATATGGAGGTCAAGAGCCTCCTGAAGTGTCTTGATACCACTACCAGAACCCACAAGTGTGACTGGGCAGCGAGATAATCTATGGCTTGAGAAAGAGGTGACAGTTTTATAATGGCAGGCTATGTTCTGATGTGCACAGTGGAATGGCATCTGTCTCCAGACAAACTGAAGAGCATAGTCTGCTTTAATAAATGTCTTTGTCTCCATAGAATTCCATGGATACTATAAAAACACAGAGGCATAACCAACGAACCGGTGGTGTATTTGCACCCCGGTTCGTATAAAATGTAAAAACAACCCCCCAAAAATATAATGGTTGAAATAATATTCATTGCCCAAATTTCTATGTCAACTGGAAGAAGACTAGAAATACAATTTTTTTTTATAAACTTATACATAAATTATATAGGTTTAAACAAACAGAACTGACATTGCACCCAATGACTGACTTGCCCCCAAACAGCTTTTCAATGAATTGGCCCCTCAGTGATTCTGACATTCTTCACCTGTATTGCCTGTCACCACCTGATGGCGGCCCTGCTAACAGATTTAGTAACAGAGCTACCACTCACACCTGGTCGCACTAACACACTGACCCCAGTCTGGGCCCTTCCTAGATAAAGACCATGTACATAACAGTGTAATATGAGATAGGATCACATGGCAAAGCCTGATAATAATTACACGTCTCCCAACTTCTGCAATTTGGGATTCCAGGGGGTGGAGCTACAGTTGGGTAGCTCTACTGCGAATACGCAGACCTCTGCTCACGATCAATATTCATTCGTTTTTGTTCCAACACTGGAGAATAAAGATTAGGAGCCGCAGGCTTAAAGCTGGACAGTTGGAAGACCTGGAATTAGAATGGTATTTAGTATTGGGGTAATGGTATGGGATTAGAAAAGGGTAATGTCTCCTTCAGAGAAAATAGGCCAGAGCCTACATTTACATCATTGTAAGAACAATTATATAATAAAAGTGAATAAAAAAAACCTCCACCAATCTATAGTATTGAATTATTTTTTCCCCCCAACTGTCACTAACTAGCTTTTCTTTCTGTATCAGTTAAAGGTATTGACAGCAAACTTCCATCGTACACTTCGGACCTTGAGATATTGAGACATCAAGGTACAAATGACAAAAGGTTGATGTAAAATTGCTGATAGGTACTTCAATCCTTATTCTCATTTTGGAGAATTGTTTGCATAACCTCAGTATTCCAGGAGTTTATACCTATATGGTTAATGTAGAATACTTTGTTATGCATACAAATATATATATATATATATATATATATATATATATATATATATATATATATATATATATATATATATATATATATATATATATATATATATATATATATATATATATATATGATATTCTTGTAGAAGTCTTGAGTGCTCCAATAGGGGCAGTGTTTGGGGGAGTGGGGTGGCGATTGCTATTCGCTAAAAGGTGAGTTGCAAATGAGGTGAGATTAGGTGAGTTGAGGCAAGATGAACATTTCATCTCACCAATGTGCAAACGGGACAAGCCTGGTAAGTTTGCTTTCAGGGGAAGCACACCATGTTTGTCGCAGCACAATATATAGTTAAATTGGTGTGATAATGTTCACCTCAACTCACCTCATCTTACGTCAACTCACGTCAGCCTGCAACCCACCTGTTAGCGAAAAGCCCAAATAGTCTTCCATTTTGAACATATAACATGACAGAGGAGGAGCTAGCAGATTCCGCTCCATCAGACCTGGCCAACAATTATAAATGCCGTGGTGTTCCGGTCACAGAATGGGAGGGAGACAATGCCTCTCACACTAATTTTGCATTTTATTTATTTGACTTTTATTTGTAGATAATGTAATATGTACTTTATAACAATTGACCAACTAAATGTAACAAAATGTTTTCTTGCAGTTGATACTTTGATTGTACAAGTTGCCAACCTCTACACATCTTTACCATCTTCAGAAAGTAAGACACCAAATATAGCATGCAATCTGTGCTGGGTGTGAATTTGTTTTTTTCTCAGATCAGATCATAGCAGGGGACACATGTTTCCAAGCCTACTTCAAAGGTCACATTTCTTATTTGGTCAGCTTGATGTTTTTCCGCTTTCTGAAAAAAATTGTGCTGGACGAGAAAGCGGGATGTCAAATTGGAGTGATGGCCGGCCACCATGGCGGTAAAGTTATGGCTGGAGGTTCTGCATGAGCCGGAAACAGCTAGAGAGGTATAGGAGCAGGAAGGTGCATCACCCAAACCACTGCCTGAGTACAGAGGCACTCACAGTCCACAAATCTCCTACGCGTTTCACTTTGTTTCACTTTGTTTTGCATTTTTTTTTTTTAACTTTACTTGTCTTTTGCCATTACTGATTATTCTTCGAGGGGGCACCCATACGCCGGTTTGTGAACCACTGGTCAGCTGTGAGTTGATGGTCTGCATGGCGAAAGGCAAATCATGGCGGATGCAGGGGTCATTGCATAGTCATCCTCTGACGTTAGGATTAGGCAGTGGCTGAGTGACAGAGAATTGTAGTTAATGGAGTATATTCGGAACTCTGTCACCTGATCAGAAGACTCCCTGCCCCAGCGAGGCAGGGAAATCAAACCATCCAATAGTGGGCTGGTTTGAAAACCAGCCAATAGTAGACTTGGGATAGGGAGGACAGAGTCGGCTGATAATTCATTCTCAGACTCTAAGAGAGCTAGCTTCTCGCCCCACCAGGGCGTGACTGGTCATCACTGGAACCTGGATACGGGTAATATTTTATTTTACAGGCCACCCTTTGTGTGCCCAGGGGAGGTGGGCACTGATTTTAAATACAAGTGCTTTACTCGTGCGGTCCATGTTTAGAAAGGTATTTAAACTTTAACTTTTGCCTGCTGGCATTGTCTCTACCCCACTGTATTGTATCTCATTTTCTACATACCTTCTGTTTCAGACTCATCGTGTGGGGCTAACTGGAAATCATTCAGAGATAGCTGCTATTACTTTTCCAGTACCAATTCTGACTGGGCATCCTCTAGGATTTGGTGTAAAGATCAAGGAGCTGATGACCTGGTTGTAATTAACAGTATAAGTGAGCAGGTAAAATACTTACCATTGACTTACTCTAAGAAATGATACCCCAAACCCATTCCTGGATCTATTCCCCTATAGGCTCTCCCTCTAGCTCTAAAGTGCACATCTTCCAGGTTTCTCTGATCATGGGAAGCTATCTCTCATTGGGTAATGCCAGTTTAATGCTAACTCGCCTGCTATTTCTTTAAGACTGTTGTGCATGCACACTTCATTCCCTCATTCTACAACACATTGGGACATATGTTATGTTTCCAGGTTTTTATCTACAATCTGATTGTTCATGAGGGAAGAAAAAGTTATTGGATTGGTCTGCACGACAGAAATAATGAAGACAACTGGGAGTGGGTAGATGGAACAGACTACAAAGCATCATATAAGTAAGTGTTACAGAACGATATAAGAGTTCTGTAGAAATATAGCAAGTGTACTGCCGATTCGAACCACTCGGCTCCATTATGGGAATCTTCATAAAGAAAGCAGTTGACCTAAGAATTATCTTAAATCTGACATTATTATGTCATGGTTCTCAAACAGCATTATTCAGGGCTAGATTGGGAAAGCTTTCTAGAGTTGTTAAATTGAGGAGGAACTGGAAAAGAAAATCCTTGATTTTTCTTTTACTTTGGCTTCTCGTTGTTCATTGTCGCACAAAGGATGAATTTATTGTAATTAAAAAACAACAAATATGGAAATGCAAATTTCCAAGATTCAGGGGTGAGCAAAAACTCCACTTGTGGAACTCGCACTGAACACAAGTTCCTGCCTGGTAAGCTTCTATAAGTAGAGACACTTGAGACAGTCATTGACCTTGCATGAGCCCCCCATGCCAATGTGGATGTTATAGATTTGTATCTTGAAGTGTAACTAGGCCTCTACTCAGCCTTTTGTGAATAGACTTAGTATTCCAAATTTCTTCAACTCAACTTGCATTTGTTATGCACATTTTGCAGGAACTGGGGCTCTGGAGAACCAAATAATGCTAATGATGAAGACTGTGCTCATCTACTGCCTGGTGGATACTGGAACGATGGAGATTGCTCACTGAGGAATCCTTTCCCTCTGTGTGAGAAAAAAGTTTGAGCTTACACTTCCATAGACAGACACACTTTCAAAGCTTAGAAAACACCTTATGATATCTATAGCTTTTTATCAATGGGCAGTTATATTACATCTGTATATACGAATTTAAGAGTCTAGTAAGGTTAACAACCAATCATTTAAGAACCTTTCTGTTTCTTTTTTTGTTTTGTTATTATTGTACAAGCAAGACTTAAGCCATCTTAATAACATAATTCATAATAAATTAATAATAAAAAAAAAAAAATCTCTCGGAGCATGTTTGATTTTACACTATGGTAAATAGTACATATTATTGAGAACACACTACCTTTATTATGATGGTATTATTTAAATATTTAATTGCCCACAACAAATGGCATACCCAACAAGGACAGTCCTGATTCGAGAGAGCTATCCTGTGGTCTCAACTTCATTCTGAAGCTCCTAATCAAAAACAATGCCCACAATATACCACAAAAGGCATTGGGTGACAGACAACATGCCTAAAAGCAACCTGGCCAAGCATTATGGGGAATGTAGTTTATAGAAGTCAAATTGCAGAATATATATCGTTCACATCACAAATGATATATTCATAGGTGGCGCTCCCATATTAATAGAAAACTAGCTGCTTGATGAAATTCAGATATATTCTGTACATTTGCTGTCAACATTTCTGAAGTTGAGGATGCCCCTTCCTGTCCTCCTAGGGAAGAGCAAAAGGGATCTGGGGAAACATGTATAAACCTCAGCTGATAACTAGCAATGACGTGTGTGTATTCAAAACACATTGTGAAAATGAACCTTAGTGTCCCTTCATAAGGAATTGTAGCATACATGGATAAGGGTACTATTGCCAAAAAAAACTATTGCCAATGCCCAACATGTTTAAACCACATGGGAAAGTCTTGACTCAAGTGCCGACCTGCACTCACATCACAGCACTGCAGAGAAGTAAAAAGGTTGAGGTGACAGAGGCACTAGCCTCAGGGCAAGGACCAGCCGTTGGTGTGTGCTACCTGTGAGACTACGCAGGGTGCAAGACCCAAAGTGCTCCAGAGGTGCTGGCTGGAGAGGTCAAATTAGCTCCCCTCACCAGTCCTCTCTCTGCGGGGAGCATGCAGCTCAATGTTTGTGTACTGTTATCCTCTCAGACTGCCTTTTGTGCACCCTGCTTGTCACGTGACCTCCAGAGATGTGCTGGGAGCATGAAAGCCAGCCTGAGGGGATGTCTGTGCACCTGGGCTGCACACAGACAGCGAGCTGCCCATCAATAGACACCAGGGAAGTCGAGGGTATGTCAAGTGGATGCAATCTGGGTGCTGCTGCAATTCCTGTGTGGGCAATCTGGGTGGCAATAAGGAAAGGCGGGCAGGAGAAATTGATTGAAGGGGGAGTGAATAAGGAAACAAAATCAATTTTTTCCAAAATTGTTTTATTTTCTGATAACTATACCTTACCACTGCCTGTGACTAAATTAGTGATGATTAACCTTGTCAGCGCAGATATTTGGTAACTACGTATCCCATGATGCTCAGTCTGCATGCTGTCACGCTGACTGAGCATCTTGAGATACGTAGTTCCCAAATATCTGCACTGCCAAGGTTAATCATCACTGATCTACATCATGCGTGCTTGGTCTTACATCATGTCTTCTTTGGTCTTACATCATGTCTTCTTTGTAGTCTGCTCCAGTAGTACTAAAGTAATGTTCTCACAATCTCACACACTGCATTATCTGGGAACTTCACTGCGGCAGAGACACTGTTACTGTGTGTAACACAATTCAGACTGTGTCAAAACAAACTCCATTTGGATCATTTTAAAGAGCATTGTCTTTTCCTAAGAGCAAATTCAGTGTATTTGTGGGGTTAAAGGCTGTAGACCAATCCTATTAAGCCAGCATCGAATGCAGATTGTCCTGAGCTCTTCCGTAAGCCCAATGTGAAATTGTGTGCTAAGGGAGAAAAACAGTTATTTAAATTGTGTCAGCTCTTGGGACAGTAGACTCTCTCCTCGTATGAAAAAATAAAGTTGAACATTCATCTCTTCCAATAAAAGCTGGAGTGGATGAGGAGAGAGACTTGTAGTGTACACTGTAGTTCCACTGAGAGCCACAAGATGGCATGCAAACACATTATGTCAACGGAGAAAAAAAATACAAAAGGTGAAATCGTGACACTCCACGATATATATATGCAAATTGTACCCCCGTGCACAAACACAGATCTCCTGAGTACACCGCACAGTACTAATCGGGATATGCTGCCATCACAGTGGAGAAGCATGACATGACATGTGGAGAAAATAAAAACGCACAATAGTGTAATATGTTTATAAATCTGTGCAAAATGAATACGTGTGTGCACTCCCAAACAGAGATGCAGTATGAGCTCCAAACTATACTTGATCCGTCCAGGGCTGATTTAATATCTTGATCTGGAAAGGAGGAAGAAACATGTCATGTGGCGCATAAACAGTGATGTTACGCCATTGACTGGAGGGAAAAAAAACAAACACACAAAATAACCAGATTGCTGTGATAGCATGGGCTAGCTCCCATCCCTTTGGGGTTGATGATCTTTGCAGTTAAAAGATTGAGATTCCTTGTCCTTGGGATCTTGTTCTCAGAATTCTGTTTAAGCACCAACATTGTTCATGGTGAACATTTACCGGACAAAGTGACGAACAATTTAATGATGTTCTATGGACCACCACAGACTTTGTATCTCTACCAACATGACTTGGAGCTCAATCCCGCTCGCTATGTAACACTGCCCACTTGGGGCCCCACCCTCTTCACATCCTGGGACTCTAAGCCAAGAAGTGTACTATCGGGGTCTCTTACCAGATGGAAGTGGAGTCCAGGTGCAGATGACAATGGGCACTTTTGTACAAATAAAGACACCAACCAGAGTTATTGGGGATGGGAACAACAACTTGGTTGGTGATTTGGTGCATAAAGGCGGTAATGTCCAAAGCGAGGTACAGGAAGGCAAGGCAGGAATCAAGGTCAGGCAATCCGAGGTCATGGGCTGGCAGCTGAGGGTCAAAGTCAGGAACAGGCAAGGGTCAGGACAGGCGGCTCAAAATTCTTATTCAAGAAGGGAAGCAAAAGGTTCGGCAACAGGAGTCAGAAACTCAGCAAGGCACAGACACTAGTAAGTAAGACTTAACATACTGACAGCTCCAAATACCAGAATCAATGATACTCAGATAAGGTGCTGTTTATATAGGCTGCAGGTAATGAGCTTGTAAGGGAGGTGTCAGGACAGAAGCCTGGGATGTAGTTCCATGATCGGAACATCGCTGGACATGGTGGTAAGTGTGACACGTATTCTAAAGGCCAAAGCAGGCTGACAGCAGACACTTGTAATATTACCTTACACTAAACCAGGAACAAACACAACACAAGACAAGTAAATCCAAACGAAATCTGCAAATGAGCAGTGATTGCTGAGAGTATGGAGCATGTAGACAGAGCTCATTACCAGTAATGGAGAACACTTTAAGTGTAGGGGAAAGAGAAACAAGTAGAGACAGCAAGTAGTGTCCAGAACAAGCACAGGTACTGGGAAACTCAAGGGTCAGATCCTGATAATAGTAGACATTTTGCCATGATGTAGATATACTTAACTAGACTCATGTGTAGTCCATAGCTGTGTAGTTCTTTTCATAACTTGATCGCAGATTCTTGCCTTCTTTTACAGTTCTAGCCTGGAAGGTTTTTACAGGTTTCAGCTACTCTTTATTATATCTACAATAGTAATAGTAACTAAATTAGCTATTAAGTGAGCCTGACCCCAGCTTGTTTTTCTGACTTCAGTTACTCTCTTACCTGCCTAGTGTGTTGCTTGTGGTCTAATCTCTGCTATGCCACGTGTACCATAGTCACCCCTCCAAAATCTACTACAGTGCTGAAGCAAATCCTGTTGGTATTTAAAATGACTCAGGCACCATCTATTTGGGGGACCTGGGATAACTTACCCATCCAATAATGTCACAACACAAAGGTTGGAGCTTGAAGAGGCAACAACATTAAAAAAAAATGACACTGTGCACTGGCAATATAAAAATGCTAATACTCACATCAATACTATGAGTCTGAAATTGGATTTTTTAAAAGGCCACAGCATTCATCAAGGAAATGCTGTAAATTACTAATTATTTATTTATTCAAACCATTACCATTAATAAAATAAATATTACAAATATTACATGACTTTATATTATAAAATTGTGTGTAGAATTAAACTCTAGCTAGTAGGAGGTCCCTGATCCATTCCTGTGGGCCAGAATAACCATCCAACTTAGGGATCCCCAGGGACCCAGCTAGGGTTGCTACCTTTTCTTCAAAAAAATACCGGCCTTGGTACTGCCTCCATAGACTTAACATTGTCCTAATGCCAATATTTTACCGGCCTGCCAGGAAAATAACCGGCCAGGTGGCAACCCTAGACACAGCCCATAGGCCCGTAAAACCAATATTTAAGTCTCATGCTCCCAGGATGGTCATACAGAGGATGACTATGCTCCTTGTAACGGGACGGCTACCCAAGGCCGGTGGCACCTCTGTCCCTTGTGTGAAATCACCTCCTTAGCTCCCAATTAAAGCTCAGCATCCACCCAGCAAGTCTTTCCTGGACCCTTGATCTTTGTACCCAAATAGCAGACAGGACCACTAGCAGTTAAGTACAGCAAGAATGAACAACAACTTTATTTGTGAAACAGCACAGACTTATATACACACAAACGTGACATCACAGACATTAGTATACAATGGGGGGATGGAACTAAACATAGTTCTCCACTAGGTCCTCCAATTAACTGGGTCTAGGAATACATCGGACCCTTAGACTGTAATGACCATATTTGGATCGTCACCTGGATTTACTTCCAGGCTGCAAACCAAATAGGAATGAGTACATCTAATTACACAGCTCACATTAAGACACATAATGAACACAACATAATCAGTTTAACAGAGGGACATACAGTGGGGAAATCCTGCCTCACACATTTCAGGATACACAGGTGTCAAGTTCAGATATATACAGAGTACACTCAAATAAAGTAACTTGTTAATTGAGAGACATCACGGTACAACAGGACACTGAATGACTTACATGAAGACAATGGGTAAGGTGACATAATGACAGGGGTTTACAGGATAGGATACAATCTTAACTTGGGGAAACACATTGAACTGGGGAAAGGCTTGGCCCTCCCAGGGTACATATCCTGGCTGACATCCTGAGTGAGCCTGTGTTTTGAAGTCCAGCTATATTGAAGCAGAGTGTCACTGGTGCCCCCAAATAATGTACCACCAAATATAACATATCCAAAGACAGAGTCCATAGTCCACAGGGAGGTTTTTGGCCCTCAGGCCCCTCCAAGAACCCCAGTCATGCAGGTTGTCAGAATTCACTTTGTGACACTATCCCTTATGCTAAAAATTATTTAATTTTAACCCTAACAGCTAATCTAACTAAAGCTAGTTTTAAGCTAATTAAATCTTTTTTTTTTCCATTGCAATGTTGCTGCCTGCTCTAAGGGTAGTCAAGCAACATATTCAGAGCAACGGAAGTTTTTTTTTTTTTTCACTTCTGAAGCTATGACCACAAGAGGGCATAGCCATATTGCCGGAGCAAAAAGAAAAAGTGAAACAAAAGTGTGCTTTACACAAAACTGTGAAACACAATATATAAACACCTTTTTGGTGACTTGAGTGAAGTTGTCTGTGAAAAGTTGAGAACCAGGAGAAACTGAGTCTCCCTTGAGGTAATGCACTCACAGACTTAAGGATGATAGTGGCACATCAGAGAAGGTAATTGTCAGGAGAGATCTAGATTAGTTGATCTTCTATGCAGATAGGCTCCAACAGACAAGTATCCAATTAGTGATAGTAAAAAAACACTTTTAATATAAATTTTCTCTTTTTACCACCTAACTAAGTAGAACTACCTATCCTGATGCAATGAACAAGGGGAGGGATATTTTCTGGTCTTCCTGCCAGACAAAGAGTGCAGTTAACCTGTGTCCTGAGTTTATAATACCTATGGCAAGACCTCAGATAGCTTAGCCAATTAACAAACCCCCCCCTTAGCCTGTACCTGCATGTTTAATTTATCAGACGTGGTCATGTGGCCCCTTTTATTCTCTGGTCCAAAACATAAAATTTATATTGCCATAATCAATCATAATACCTACTTGCAGTTAAATAAATATTTTAGTTTAACTTTAAAACTCAGCGAGATCCCCCCCCCCTTAGAGAAATGGTCTAGGCAAAAAACATAAATGTGTATTCAGATGGTAGGTAAACCCCTGAGGAGCCATCTTTCTAGCACAATGGTGTAAGGCAACTGGGTTTTAGGGACTCAATGAGGAGGGGATTAGATTACACATACAGGTATATATATATATATATATATATATATATATATATATATATATATATATATATATATATATATATATATATATATATATACAGATATTATATAAATTATTAGCCTTGCAAACCATGTAGATTTGAGATTTAATTATATATTTTTGATTCACGGTCTACTCATGTAGCTCCGATTTTCTAAACGAAAATCAGGGCTCAGAGTTTTGGACCACTTCTGATCACATTGGCTCATTTAATAATATTTATTGTATTAAACTTCTTTATAGGGCAATGGGAAGACTTGGGCTATAACCCCAAAAGTTAAATTCCTCCCGAAATGGGCAAGTTAAATAAAATAAAAATTAGTGAAAATAGTAATTTAGTATAAATTACACAATACATCAATTAAATAAAAATGAAATTTAAAATGCATATATTAATGTATCTGTACTTTTTACATATATAAAATTATGCTATTACAATTGTATATAATTATTTTTTTATTTCACAAATGTTAACTTTAATTATACAACACTTGTATTCAATTCTTCAGCTAAAATCTTGTGAATTTAAATGCCTGAAATTTGACCATTACAGCCGAATTCAAGGTCATTTCTGAGGATTTCGTCCCTTTATGAGTAAGAGGAATCCATAGGGCTCCTCAGGCCATTTTCTGTGAGCCAAAAATGGTCGAAGGTCAGCTGAAAGCCAGCATAAATTGGTTATTCTGGGCCAAAATTGGCCAGACTGAATAGCTTTATTGCAGAAAATTCCGCAATTCGGGTAGAAGTCCGATTTTTGCCCTTTTTGGGCCAGATTGGAGGTACCACTGAGTAGACCCTTTATAATATCCATATAGTCATTACTGGACATGAGCAATTAAAAATAATTAACCCCTCTATTAGTCGGTCAAAACAGTTTCAGGTACTTAATCCCTCTATTAGTAGACCTAAGTAGTTTCAGAAATGTAACCACTCTATTAGCAGACCTGAGCAGCTTCAGAGAATTGTGTTGATGAGACTACACACACAGGAACATAATACATACACACACTGATGGACAAATGCACACACAGTCGCTTACACATAAAACACATATTATTTATATTATATAAATAATTAGGTAGCTTTGGGAACCATGTAGATTTCAGATTTGATGTTGTTTAATATCTTTGTGTTAAACAGATTTTATAAGGTACAGTTAATACAGATACACAGATTGTAAATGAAAAAATAAAAAAAATTACAAAGATGTCGACATTAAAAAGATAACTTGTATCTTGGTTTTGCCCTAGGCAGACAAAATTCGGGCACCCGCTGCACACACACGACATGGCCCATAACCCACATCACCCCATTACATGACCCCATCACATACCTCCATCACCCCCATTACATGCCTCCATCACTCCCATTACATGCTCCCATCACCTCCATTATATGCCTCCATTACCCCCATTACATGCCCCCTCACCCCCGGACTTACTCAGATCCCTGGTGGCTTGTGGCAGGCAGCATGGTGTCCTGCCATGCTGCCTGTTAGCTTATGACTATGTGCGTGCAAGCATGAAAAGCGTCAAGCTAGTCAGCCTCCACAAGTTTTTGTTTTGTATGTTGTCCTTTTTGTATACTTTTTTCGACAAGTTGCTGTTTTAATATACTCATTAAAAGTTAATTTTTACACCGGTACCTGGATCCAGTCGTTGCAGTATTCCACTGCTATTTTCTTCTTTGGATTCAGTCTTTATCACTAAGGATTACTCCGACTACTTCAAAGGACCGGACATTGAATTACAAGGTGCGCTATTTATCATTATTTTTCCCGTTGAAGTTTCAGGGTTCCCCCCTGTATTTTGTACCTGTTCGGCTCCCCTCGTGAGTGAAGATAGATCACGTGACCCGGCCCCCTAAGAAAAAAATACACGGGCAGCCCCTGATCACGGCACCGGAGGCATCACGATCGGGCTAATATGCAGGTCAGTGTCAGGGGCGGCAGTAATGTTGTTGGTTGAAGTTAACAATGTGTAACTGTGATGTGGACAGGAAAAGGCTAAATGAAACAGAAGGAAGTTAAGGTGGGAGAAAAGAAAAGAGAGGGAAGAGGTAGCAAGCTATCATAAAATATTTCAGTGAAGTTGAACCACATATTAAACATGAGTTAGTAGGTCTAAACATACTTCTTCCTCCAAGAATATTGCCCAGAGAGCCATTTACCAATACTTTACCTTGAGACATGGAAACAAAATCTTCTGCATTACACCTGGATGTCACGGTACCCAGCCTTGATGTCAATGTCAGCGCAAGAAGCCAAAAGCTCCTGGAGGAGCTATAAACCAGAATACAGCAGGAACTCCCCGGAATTCCTAAGCGGATTAAGAATGCAAAACTGTCCACTGGAGAACTGTAGCCAAAATACTTGTAATAAACGTGCTTCTTGATTTAACCTCTATACTTATCTATTTGAGTACTTGATGGGACTACTACATCTGGGGTGATACCTCGGAGGTTCCTGTGGATTATTATTCAATACTAATGGAAGAACCCAGTCGGGGTACCAGGGAGTCCATTACAGTCCCCTGTTATGTCCCCATTCCCTGTGGTGATTTATAGACATGTGCAAAACTAAAATTTTTGTTTCGTTATCGTCCATTCGGACGAAAATGTTTTTATTTTGTCTAAAACGAATTTTCGTTCATTACTGCATTCATTGCAGACGAAATTCGTTCATTATTTTCGTCTCGTTTTATTAGTTCATACGAATCAATTGACCTACACATTCCATAAACAGAAAGTCTATAAACCAAACTTCGTTCAGTTTATAGACTTTTTCAGCTTATAGAATACGTGTAATACTATTGGCTTTCTATAAACCGAACGAGTGCTCCATTCATAAGAATTTCTATTCGTTCGGTTTATAGACTTTCGGTTTATAGAATACATAGAATTACATGTATTCCATAAACCAAAAGTCGTTCATTATGTCGGTTTATGGAATGTATATGTAATGCTTTTGGTATTCTATAAACCGACTCTATTTTGATTTATAGAATGCCAATAGCACGAATGGACGAATGGACGATTGATTTTCATTTATTAACCATTCGTTCATTCGTCTTTCGTTAGTTTAGAATTTTCGTTATTCGTTTTTCGTCCGAAAATGAATGGACATGTCTAGTGATTTAGGCCTTCTGTGTATACTTATTGTCCCCAGTGAGGGAGCACCCTAAGTGGCTAGCCGAATAAAGGTGAAGCCCAGGTGTTTGGGGCTCCCTCGCCAGTTACAGATGCAGCAAGTAAGCGCTTAACTTCTTGGTAGCCTGGACCGAGTTTCCAGAAGTAGGCATCTCTCCCATTGGTCCAAAAGGGATGTAGGCATTCCTCTGATTGGCCAGGGAGTTAAAGAGCAGGAATTAAAGGGATAAAAGGGCCAAGACAACTCACCCAGCTTGGGGATTGGTCGATATTTGCTTCAGCTCTGTCCTCATTGGTGCAGAGGCGTCACTGGTGTTGGTGTCACCCGGTGTGGTAACTCATAGTGTCATCCCCCTGGATTTAATCCAATCCCATGCCAAACAGATGGCTCATTAAATATGCCATACAGGAGCCCCACAAATGATGCCACATACAGGAGCCCCATGAATAATGCCACACACAGGAGCCCCATAAATATGCCACACACAAGCCCCTCATTAATTATGCCTCACACTGCAGCCCCATTAATTATGCCACACACAGGAGCCCTATTTATTATGCCACACACAGGAGCCCCATTAATTATGCCACACACAGGAGCCCCATTAATTATGCTATACACAGGAACCCCATTTATTATGCCACACACAGGAGCCCAATTAGTTATATCATACACAAGATCCCCTTAAATATACCACACATAATAGCCCCATAATTATGTCAAACACAAGACCCCTATTAATTATGCCACACACGGGAGCCCCTTAATTATGCCACATGTGGGGGCCCATTAAATATGCCACACACAGGATCCCCATTAATTATATGACACGCGGGAGCCCCGCAAGTTGACAATGGGCCACACTCATTTATGTACAATTATAAAACAATAAATATAAATATATTTCTACACACACACACACACACACACGTTGGTTAATTGGCCAGGTCTATTAGACAAATCATATTTGTGCTACAAGATTAGACATCACCAAAAGGATCATTTAAAAAAGATCTCACATTAAACGAGATTAATTACATCTATGTGCTCCCCGGTGTAATTTCCAATACAATGTGTCTGTCCCGCATAAACACAGGGGGAGAGTGTTAGAGATCATGCTATTGGATGAGCTCTACATTCTCTGTGCCACTAGCTGCCAGTATTCCCAGGTATATTGCTTTAAAGGGTCAGACAATTGGTCACAGGGGTTGACTCCTTCAATCATGACTGTTATTCCCCTGTCTCCTATCTTCACTACTGTAACACTCAAGATTGGTCTTCATTTACTTTTCTATCCAAAATTTGGGTGTCAGGCGCATCTTTCTCACACTTTGCAAATACTGACTGTGATGTACATTGCCCTTCAATTGTCAATTTATTTATTCCCACAACCACAGACAGCTATAGATATTAGTTAAAAAAAAAATAACATAATTGTGTGAAAGAAGGATAGATTATAAAATAACACCACAGCACTATAAAATGCATTTAAATCACAGACATAGCTAAATGAGACCTTCATCACACAGAATTCCTGACAATTCCTGTAAGTTCTTTAAGGAAACATTTCCAATTTGATTGATGGTCTTCTTACCTATGTGCATAAAATTTGTTATTCATTACTGGCTGTTTTTCAGTCGAATCTCCCCCTATTTACTATAGAATTCCAAAAATTGATACAACTAAAAAAATCAGAAATAGTTGGAAAAATGTTTTTTTTTTTTTTTCTTTTTCTTTCTAATAAATCCCTTTTTGTATGGTCTAGGAGGACAATGGTGTAATTACTTAAGCAACAATCTCAAAATTCTGATAAGTTGAGTGCCGTTTCACATTTTGTTACATTATTTTTCTATTATTTTAAGCAGGTTGCCACAAAATCTCTAAAAACTAGCACAGCAAGTGTTTTGATTTCTTTTTGTGAGTGCAGTAGAAGGCTAGTACTACATTTCGTTTGATGATATGTGATATTTGTAGGTAATTGTTACTATGGGTGGGTTTTTAAGTTATTTTAATGCGCCTTCGTTTTATTTATACACATCTATTGCCTATGCATTACTGATCTCAGTCATTAACAATCTAATGCCCAGACAGTGCAGCTGTGGCTATGCAGATCTCACTTTTATCCAGGAGAAGAGCTGTCCTCCTATTTTGTTGCACCCCTCCCCTCTTCTCCTAGCAGCTTTCCACAAGACACTATGACATGATGGATGCTGCAAGTTCTTATGAGGAACTGGTGAAGAATTGTGCTTTTGGGAAGAAATGTTAAGTGCTTTACAAAGAGGGAGCCACAGAAGTTAAGTGGAGGTGGACCATAAAGGAAATATCATCTTCCAAAAGGTCATCAGGCTGAAGTCAATCCCAGGTAAATATAACAATTACATCAATCCATTGATGTCACCTTGTTTGGTAGCAACACAACTGCTCATCTCTGTTTGTGGTCCATACAATCTAAGATACAGCTTTGTAAACAGTGTTTTTTATTGGACAATTGAATGTGTTTGAATGCCAACATTTGATAGACTGTCAACATCTTGAGCATTGCTTGTCCAAACAAGTAGTATTTTGTGTAAGAACGAGAAAGGCTGCAATAAAAAGTAGAAAAAAAAATAAAACAAATCCCTATCAAATGGTTATCTATGGTGAAATCCTGCTCGGCACTGGTGATAACTTGGGGCCAGTGAGCAGAATGGGTGTATACAGTGTTGATATCAGTAAAATTGTGAACTTAATTCAGCAGGGGAGACTGGTGCATAAATGTGTGAGATTATAATCCCCCAAGGGCTAATCTGTTTCAGTCTATTAATTTGAGAAAGACAGCATGATAGACATGAGTAGTCAATGCATGTAATGGTTATATATATATATATATATATATATATATATATATATATATATATGTAATATAATATATAAATATGTGTGTGTATATATTGAATATGTCAAAATTGAATATGTCGTATATATGAGTTATGTAAACATAGTTATTTCATTTTTATTCATATTTCTTTTTAATACAGTTGTAAGTGCCAAAACACAAATGTTATTGACTTTAAATTTAAGTTATTGATTCTTTTTAATACAGTAATGCCTTTTCATACCTAATAAAACCTTATTAAAAATATCAACATATTCTGAAGAATAGGGACAGAATGGCAGCATTTAAGACAGATTTGTGATAAATATGAACTAATAATTTGAAGATCATATCTTTCTCTCCAGCTCCCTACTTGTTTGTCTTTCTGTCTCTCTGTCTGTCTGCATTTTTATCTTTCTCGTTGATTATAATTAATTGTCAGTGTATTTAAAATAATACTTAGAAATAAAGTTGAATTTTCAAAAAAATGTATGAATACGATACTGTACTGAAATGATGTAGCTACCCTGAAAAATATTTGTACTATGTTTTCATAGTTTACTGCTTTAATAGGGATGGTTATCAATGGCACAAAGGTACTGACAATAAATTATTCCATTTAAATAATTCTATTCACTAAACTCTGAATGGACTTAATCCTTTGATTGCCAAAATAGGGAGTAGCATATTGCAAGGCTGAATGATAATGCATGTCTGGTAGTAAAGAAGTTAATAAAATCCCCCCATCCCCCCCGGCAGGTTATTAGTATGTTTACTGCTATAGCTATTAAGTATAATTTTATAAGTCTCTATTTTAAAGAAAAATATGACCTAATTTTTTCCATTAAAAAAACCCCCAAAAACGAGTTATTATTAGTCAAAAGTACACAATTTAATAATTTTGTATACAAAATTTTAGGCAGCTTGATTACATTTGTGTGTTCTGCCTTGGTAACCTGTAGAAAAAAAAGCATACATGTTGATATTAATATTTTAAATATTAAATCTAAGATTTTTTTTAAATTATTATATTTATCATTTTTTAATACAGTAAATACACAAATATCACGTATATTGTATGACAAAATAAGGTTTATTATATAGGCATTTTTGTGAAATGTAGAAATCTTAATTAGGTGGTAAAATTGTTTATGAAAAGGAATACAATTTAATTTCCATATAGGTTCTTGACAATTTAAATGTTTTTTCAACAAACATATTTCTCTTTCTCTTGCTTGACTCAAAGCAATCTTTTTCATAGCAAAAAAAAAATTCTATCAAATAAAGAGCAAACTTGCTTGTCTTTACATAACCATATACGTGATATATTAAATACTTGACCTTAAAGAACTAACAGAAGCAGCGCTATGTGTTGAATACTCTATTGTCAGTTTTTAGATTTTATTTCCTTATTCTGTAAAACTTGTATAAAACCTTCAAGAACATTTATTTTACGAAAACCAAAAAGCTGAATGTTATGTAAAAACGCAGATTGTGAAAATATATATAAAATAGGAAGGATGAGTGAGCGCTCCCCCCGGACAAAGGGATTATTATTATTTATTTTTTTTTATTTGATTTTTTTTTTTTGCGGAAGAAAGAAAAAGTGCAAACATTACAAAAAGACATAACAAACATTCTTATTAGGTATAACCCAATTTCTGTTATATATATTTGTGATTGAGAGGAGGGTAACCTCCCTCTCCCATTCAAAGCATAACTATAGTGGGATGCCTAACACCATACATCTAATACAGACTTGGTGGTATACCACAGACACAGGGATTATTATGATAATTTTATCGTTTGGACACAATTTTGTAATTTAATAAATCATCACTGTCAGTGTGTTAATACACTTTAGGTTCTATAAAAAAATTTTTAGAGAGAGAGAGAGAGAGAGTTGTTTTAGTGATGTGCAGTTCAATCCTTTTTCAAATAGACAATATATAATTAGTTAAAAATATTAAGTAAAAAAAACCTAAACATAGAAACATTGAATGTGTCAGCATATAAGAACCATTCGGCCACTCTAGACTGTCCACTTTAGCCTTATCTTATACCTAAGATGGCCTTATGCCTTCTATCCTGGGCAAGCTTGAACTCCTTCACTGGATGAACCTCTACCACATCTGCTGGAAGGCTATTCCATGCATCCATTACACTCTCATAAAAGTAATACTTCCTGATATTACTTTTATACCTTTTCTCCTCTATTTTAAGACTATGTCCTCTTGTTGTGGTAGTTCTATACATAAAATACACACACTCACACACACACACACACACACACACACACACACAAACACACACACACACACACACACACACACACACATATATATATAATATATATAATGAGCAAGAAATAATGTTAAGATCATATAATATTGAAGGTTTGTCATGAAAATGCATTGCTGATCTACCAGTCACAGTGATCATTAGTTTGGGGACATGAATTTAAACACATACACATAGACATACTGATATTCACTAGCTGTGTTGTATTTTTTTCATACACATTTTTTGTTGTCCCATAGCCATGCAAAATTAGGAGAAAAAATAATTTAGCAGACTAAAACGAAAAAATATTTTAATTAGGAAATCATTTAGTTTTGCAGCCCATTTATATATTACTCATCCCTTGAATTCCTTCTGCCAGTTCAAATACTTAATTTATTTTATGTCTTTTATTTCTGTATTACTATAAATCAACAATTATGGTCCGCTGCTCTCACCAGTTGAGTGATGATGCTTTTTCCAACTCTTGGCTAAGATAAAGACATTCTAATGTTGTGATATAAGGAACTTAGAGGCAGAGAGTGTGGTAAACATTGTAAATTTACAAAATGTTAGTATGAGGAGATGAATCTGTTTCTTGTATCATCAGTATTGTTCATGTTTATCATATTGAAACTAGGTTTAGTGAAATAGTAGTGTGTAATGGTAATGTACAAATCGAAAAGCAAATAGCACCTCTTTGATCCATCTAGTCTGCCTAATTTTTCCACTTGGTATAAAATGTCAAACCCTTTTGGTCCTTAATTTGTCTCTTGTCCAGGAAAACCCTGTGTTCGCACAATACATGTTGAAAGCACTTGCTGCATTAACATCAACCACTTCTATTGGAAGATTGGTTCATGTATCCACTACACTTTCAGCAAGATAATATCTCTATCTTATTATGTTTAAATCTGTTACAGTCTAATTATAGACTATGGCCATTTATTTTCGGGTTTTATAGTATAATTTTGGGCAACGTAGATGGGCCAAATGGTTCTTTTCTGCCGACACATTCTATGTTTCCATAGCAGCCCTTTATACTTATATGTCAATATATTATTTAAAAATGTTTTTCATATTTAATATTTGAAAGGATCAATAAACATTTATTTATGTATAATATCAAGATCAAACTTTGCCTCAAGTATTTTAAAATATTTTAAATTAAATTAAACATTTTTAATTAAAATTGTGAATAATTCGTTTGTTGACTACCTAAGAAGAATCTTGAGTGAAAGCTTCAAAGACTGCTTGGTAAGTGGTCTTTAAAGGTCGCTTCCAAATTCTACTCCCATAAAGGTGTTGACCGACGCAGATGTGATTTAAACCTTGTGTTTCCACAGCTAACACACTATAATATCTTATATATCACCTATTTAACTATCAGTAATATTCGTTATTTTAGAAACTGGGATATATAAAGGGACTAGAAGATGGAAACATTATTTTTATTGTATGTGTGTTTGTATAAATATCTATTTGTCATCTACATGTTTATCTACTTTGCACAATTCATAACAAGATGTCATAATCCTGGATATGATTTTTTTTTTTTTTGCTGGCTTCTAGGACCTTCATTTTAATGAAGGAATATTTATTAAATCTGAAAATCCAAGATGGGGTATAAGCACACGGCATCTTTCATTTTGATATTGATCTGATGTTTTCCCATATCAATCATTCCATCACCTTTTGTTTCTCTGCACCAGACTTCACCTACAGTAATCATCTGCTTTACTCTTGTAGTAATAATTTAATGAAACCGAAAAAAACAATATTAAGATTCAGCACCTCACTGTTTTCAGGGAAGCTAAAATGTAGTGACCAAATAAATGATTACTGTGTTAAATATAAAATAAAATGGAAAACATTTATTTTCCATATTTACTAATAAAATAATAAACATGCAATGATTTTCAATAACACATATTACATCGCACAAAAAAATATTTTTATCATTGAGATTTAAAAAAAAAAAAAAAATACATACTAATGTCATCACTCTATAGCAAAATACTATACCGAACATAATAATAACTCATTATCACTCATAATAAATTCAAAATTATCTTACATTATTTTAAAACCATTAAAAAAGAATTGATTTTGTGAAAGTATACATACTGTGAGAAAATGTATACTTCATAAAAATATATCATTACCAATATTTTCGATTTTTTTTTTTTTTTTACTAACATGGCATCTTGTTTAATTTGATAATATATATATTATTTTAAGATGTAGGTAAAATATTTATTTTTTTTGGCATGCCAATTTTTGTTATTTCTGCATTTTAAGCATGTAAAATGATAAAAGGTTTAGTATTCACTAAAAATACAACCTTGAATATGATTTATAAACATTGAATTCATCTTTCTAATCGGAATTTGTATCTTAGTTGAAATGTTTTTGGGAGGAATTCAGAGATCCTCATTCGTAATACAGCTGGCTCATTTAAGAATATTACAATGCACTAAAATGTTTGTACTGCCAAAAATGTGTGCAACTCTTGGTATGCCCCTTAAAGGGTGTTAGAAACTCAAATAAAACGAAAGCCCAGTTCATAAGGACATACTTGAAAACAAGAAAATGTTAATGTATCCTTCCTGGTAAAATACTTTGTAAATAAATAATATAAAGAGACCACCGATACGGGAGGTGTGATGATTTATACTTTGGTAATCTGTATACAATCTCGGACAGGTACAAGTTTGTTTGGTTAAGATGGGAAAAGGAATTTTGGGTAGTATCTGTATCACCCTTAGGTCAACATTTTAAAAGAACTAATAGTATACAAAATGAAACATGAACCCCTTGAAGGCAAGAGCTTTGTGTGATTTTTAATTTTTATATGTGTGTGTACTGTAATTTCTCTCTTTGTTCTTTAATATACTCATTCAACTACGGTACATATTGTTTTTCAAGGAAATGTACGGCTTTGTTTCGATTCCATATTTATCCTTGAAAATATAATATGATTTTTTTAAAAACAAATTGGCAACACCCCTTGTTTACATCCATGACGTGCCAGGGCCTTCCCGTGTCCTTAAGGGGTTAATCATTGGGCATCTTATTTATTTCCTTTTTTATGTTATAGTATTTGTTTTTATTCCCTGTGTTTGTGATCGTATATTCTCTTGCCTAGATGTGTTGATATGTTTTTTTTTTTCGGAACCTATTAAAAAATGACTCTCACAACGTCTTTTGACAGCATTGTTTCGGATATACTTGTGTTTCATTTCAGGGATAAGAATCAGTCATTTTCGCTAAGCTCATCAGCATGAAGACAGAAGATACTCCTTCTTCCTGTAGAGAACATTCTCCTTTTCTTGGCCTAGGTCAGTACCTGCTACTTCATAATTTATCCATCGGGTTTTCCTGTATGGCCACTTGCTTGTCATCGTATCAAACTTGGAATAGCATTTTTCACGTGATTGGCTTCAGTCCCATTTACCTCGTATCTTCGTACAGTTTGATCCTTTAATAATAAATTCTCTAAAATCCATAAAGCTCACTATAATCACCTTTTAAAGAGGGACTAACCCCTACATGATATACTTTCAATATGAAAAGCCATTTCTCACTCGTTTTTGAGCAGAACTTTTTGTTAGTGGTCAGAAGATATAAGCAAGGAATCGGTTTGTGAAAATGCAGCTACATCGATTGGTGTGTGTCTGTGTATGTCAAACATAAGCTGGTATGAATGGGAATATGCAGTGGTGTATCTTGGTTTTGTGTTGCCTTAGGAGACAAAATTCAGGCACCCCCCCCACCCACCTTGCATACCTACGACATGCCCCATCAACCATGTTGCACACCCACGACATGCCCCATCACCCCATTACATGCCCCCATCACCAACATCGCATAAACACTAAATACCCCATCACCCCCATTACATACCCCCCAGTGCTGTATTTACCGTGAGGCATCCTAGGCGGATGTCTAGAGCGGCAAATTTTGGGGGGCAGCAGCGCCCCCCAGCACTGAAAAAAAAAAATTAAGAAAAAAAATAATAAATTAAGAAAATAAAAAAATGCGCTTGCAGGCAGAGACGGAGGTGAGAAGGGATCGGAAGACACGGAAGTGCCGACAGTCACGTGACCGGCGTGCTGACGTCATACGCGCGCCGGGTCACGTGACCTGGGGCATATTAATGGAAAATGATACTGGGATATTATTGGGCAAATTAGCTGGGGAATATTAATGGCAAATAATATTGGCAATGTGTATGTAATGGGGTGATGGAGGCATGTAAATTGGTTTATGGGGCATGTCCTTGGTGTGCAACGTGGGTTATGGGTCATGTCGTGGGTGTGCATCGGGGGTAGGGGGGGGGTGCCCAAAATTTGTCTGCCTAGAGCAGCACAAAACCAAGATACACCACTGCATACCCCCACCACGTCCATTAAATACACCATCACTCAGATTAACTGGAAGGAGCTAAAGATTGCTGAATGGTGGGGGAGGGAGCACAAATATTTCTAGCACCAGAAGGGTGCTTTTACACCCTCTGGCAAAGTGCCGCCCTCTTGAAAAGTACCGCCCTAGGCAAGTGCCTTGTTTGCCTTGTGGAAGATACACTACTGGGAATATGCCTTAGATTTCTATAGAGAATGCAAATGTAAAACAGTTTGGAAGGTTGATAGTAAATTAGGAGTGAGTGCTAATGCTAATGAGCACTCCTATGTGAATGCTTATGTGAACATTTAGGAAGATTGACAGGCAGACAGTGAGAAAAAAGGGGAGCCAACTCCTCAGAGGAGTAGCACAAGATGACGGTGGTTGAGTAGAAGAAGGAGCCCAGAACATTTTTTACCTGCACATTGGATCAGGATAAAAGGTAGGTGAACCCTATAATGTGGCAAATGTTTATTTTTCAATTGAATCCCATTTTAAACATACAAGTACTGTGCCCAATTAGTATGTAAATGTCCTTTTAAATAGGTTGCCTATTAGGGATTTTTAGGGGTGTCTTTACAACTGAGAAACATCATAGTCAACCAATAGCAATATAGCTGTGGTGTTATTTCATAGCTAATGTTCATTTTCACGAAGGTGCTGATCTTACTAGTCACCAGGTTAGTTTGCAAAATAGCCTAGGCCTGGTCCAAGCTTTGTAAGAAGAGTATAGAAGTGATGTCACTGTGAAGAGTTAACAATGTGGATGTTACACAGTTGAAATACACTCCTGTTATGTTTGCACTGAAGATTGACTTCATGAAGGTCAGGTTTAGCCCTGTGTACATAGGATGGATAGTCTCCCTGCCTACACATTTCAAATGCTTCATCACTTAACTTTGAAGAAGTGCCAGAGATAAACTGGAAGATAATAGCAGATACACATTTCCAGGGGCTATTTCCTGCACTGAACAGATACAGCTGAGTTTAGGATTGAAAAAATAGAAAAAAAAAAACACAACATAGTATAATGTGCGAGATATTTGGCAAAGCATGTGGGGCTGGAACATCTAGGGGTACCTCACTGCAGGTGTTTGTTTACTGGTGTTGAGTTTAATATGGGGGAACAGGGACATTCTCAATCCCATTATTCTGCAGATCAGTTAAGAAAGAATTGGACTATGCCCATACTCAATAACACCTACCTCCCAGTCACAACATGGCCGACCTGTGAGCAAAGCTTGATGGGAGACACTATCCCTGTCTTGCCTCAGCAAAGCCACGCACGCGCATAATTCAGTTTTCGTCTAGCGTTGCAGAGAATCCTGAGTAAAGCGGATCAGTTGGTGGGCATGTGCAATGGTGTGGTTTTGCAGGGGGTGGGGGGTGCACCCGAGTACTAGATAATAAGAAACAGTGGGTGCAGAGTCGCTGATCAAGATCTCTAGTAGCATGTAACACATGAGGTATTTCAGCGGGTTTCTTTCTCTTTCCCTCTTGCACCGTTGGCTGTCCAAACGCTGCCAATAAAGATGACCTTTTCAACTATTACTGGCATGATGCCTGGTATCATGAGTCAAGTATAGGAGCCATGTTTTCCTGCTAAAAATGTTGTTGGAGCTCACAGCCTGATTTAAGCTGGAATATCTGCTGTTATTTGACTTTTAAAGATTTAGTAATGCCAACATATTAAAAACAATTAATTAGCCCTGTTTTGATGATGCTTATATTATTTTTCCAATAGTTGTTGACATCATTTTTATTATGAAAATATCACTAGGAGATATCAAGCACATAGACATCCATTCTCCAATGTCTGCCAGTGGCCATGGTGTATGTAGGTGTCCATCTGGAGGGTCTGTTCAGTAGTGGGATGTTTGTCAGCAACTGGCCCTGGTCGCTTGGGACATAATCTAGGAAGCAAATCTCCAACCCATACAACCAGTGGTATCTTCTAAACGAAACGTTAGAGAGGTAATTTGAAAAGCTACTAAATCAACAAAAACAAGGCCAATATATTAACAGTTTGGACAATACTCTCGCTTACAATGCAGCCAGACAAAATGGGAAATAGAAATGGTGTTTCATTCAGACTTTGAGATCACACTTGGCAAATTCTTCAAATTAAACTTGGATTGAAATTTGGCTTCAAGAGGGAGAAAATTAATTAAAAAAAAACATTTAAAACATCGGTCTCGTTTTGCTGGTTTAGTCACTTTTTAAATAATTTTTCTATCATGTTTTGTCTTGAAGATATCACTGGTAATTCACAGTATAAAACAAGTAGTAGGAGATCTGCTTCCTGTCGTCTAAAAGGGGGAGTGGACAGTCGCAGACCGACACTCTCCCTTATTGAACGATCAGTCTGACAGATAAGTCTTTACTGAAGCCTCTATTGGTCTGCTAGAATGTCAGTCTGACTGACCACTCCCTCAAACAGACGAGGGGAGAAAAATAAGTAATCGGTGACCTGCATTTAACAAAATGGGAAAATGTAAAAAATGTGAAAGAAAACAAAACTGTGCCATAGTTTTAGCATTACGCCTACTAAATAATAACATTGTAATAAGCTGACTGGGGGCGGAGAATAAGGATAATGTTGCAGTGGGAATTATCCTGTGTCTTATAATACATCTGCGTTTCAGATTCAAAACTAAACGATTCGTGCGCCGGCTGTGGTAACGCCATCTCCGACCGTTTCCTGCTGAGAGTAAATGAGAGGTCGTGGCACGAGTGCTGTGTAAAGTGCGCTGCTTGCCTGCAAATCCTAACGGGAACCTGCTACTACCGGAACCGTCAACTCTACTGCAAAGAAGACTATGAGAAGTAAGCCTGTCGGGAATCCCTGCCCACTATGGGACTGCCCTGTAGGTTTCTGGTCTTGTCCCTTTGTGACTGACCTCATCCCCTTTTTAATGCTTGGAAATGTCCCCTTTCGTCCCCTTTCAGAAAAAGGGGTAGGAAGTAAATTTCTATGTAGCTCAATACTCTTAGGCTACATAGAAGGAGCACAGAAAGAATCAAGTTGGTAAAAAATACTCCTTAGGGAGCTGAAGGTTGTCAGTCATGGGAAGAAAGCAAAGCTAGAGACCCATGAGCAACTGTTTGTGTTCGAATGGGAGAGATTAGGGCTGTGTGATTTCTACATGTGTTGTGGATAAATGATAAGATGTGTGTGACAAATGGGTGCTGGGATTAGTAGGTGTTAGTAGGTATTAGTAAAGATCCACTGCTCATGTACTATGCTTTTTTTTATGTGCAAACACTCGAAGAGGATATTGGCATTTTTTGCTCACACGTTCATTCAAATTTCATAGGCCAAAGTCTAATCCAAACGTCTTCAACTTTATTGTTCTTCATATAAAAAACCCAACATTTTTAGCACTAAGCATGCTAAGGTTTTCATCGAATTCTGTACCAAATGTAACCCTCCGTTCCACTAATTCTACCCTCATTAATCGTGGAGACTCTGCAAATACACAAACTGTCTAAAAAGGAGCAAAGGGCAAACTAATATAGTAACATAGTAATTTAAGTTGTAAAAATACTTAAGCCATCAAGTTCAAACCTTCGATCCTGCTTAAGATCCAAAACGAAGGCAAAAAACCCCCCTAATTAAGCTATTTCCAATTTTGTCGCTTATGGGGAAAAAAATCCTTCTTAACTGCAAAAGCAATCAGATTTCTGCTCGGATCAAGGCTCTAATATATTAATGATATTCTATTATTAATCACTGTTTTTACTCACAAAACATTTAGACCCTTTTCAAATGCATCTATTGTAGTTGATAGCGCCACCTCTCTTGGCAGTGAGTTCCATAACTTTCATAGTAGATCATGATAGAAAACGACATACTACCTCAGGTTTCTAATTTCTTGGTGTTATAAAATATGTATCCAACTAGAGACAATTTCTGATACATTGTAGAAATCCGTGGCTTTAGGGAAATGTAAAATCAATTGGATTAAGTTACGAGCGCTAATGTGTTTTATTATTTGATTATTTGTAAGCTTACTTCTAGCTATGCATATCTGCTTTGAGTACTGCCAATGTTAAAGGGAATGTGTCACCTAAACGTTGTTTATGTTCAGTTTATATAGAGAAAAAATGTAAAACGATCCCTACATTATGTGGCAAATTTGCATGTTAATGCATAAAATAGGACAAATGTTTAAGAAGTGTCTGTGGTGTCTTCTTGTTGTGACAGCTCCTGTGGCTTGATAGAAAAATGGACTATGTCATTAGCATATCAGGCCGCAAGGTGATGTCATAAGCAGGAGACACACATTGAAAACTTTTTTTTTTTTTCATATTTTTTTTTATTCTCTACAGTCACAGTATAAGTGAGGGTTTAGGTTGGCAGAGGTCATTTAAGACGATGGAGGAAACATCAAGGCTAGCATTTTGGAGGGAAAAAGGTGGCAACCTTACCTGTTACACATGTTGCACACGCTGGGATCATTCAATAAACAGTGAACTGGAGTGAATTGGCCAGGGAATAGCAAAAAAAATCGGGCATTAACAGCCGGGTCTGGAAAACAGATAATCTGTTAAGTTTGGGCATGTACAATAGTACTCTAAAACTAGGGTTGCCACCTTTTCTTAAAAAATAAAATAAAAAATAAAATACCAGCCTTGGTACTGTCTCCATAGACTTAACATTGGCCTGATGCCAATTTTTTTACCGGCCTGCCGGTAAAATACTGGCCAGGTGGCAACCATATCTGAAACTCACAGTGCTGTGATGTTGTCTTAGAACATTTGTTTTAGGAGGCCTCATGGAATCTGGATATTGTGCCAGGAAACCTAGAGACATGAATTAACAGGCAGCACAATGCCACCACCACTGGTACAGGATGAGTTTTTGAAACTGTACAAAATATGCCTTGAAATAGGATGTAAGTTCTGTCTCTTTTTTTTTTTTTTTTAAAGTAAATAATTTATTTGACATCATACTTGTTTTCCGTATAACATATCATCTAACTCATACCTGGTCAACATTGCGGGGCAAGGCTGAGGGACACGGAGAGGCCAAAAGGTGTCTTGTGTCGACATCACATAACGTGACCCCGCCATTTTGAACTCTAGCCTACGAGATGTTTTCTAAACGTACATTGCTTAAAAGCAATAAGGCGCAGATCCAGATTTGATGGGACAGGACTTAGAAAAGCGGGACTGTCCCATTAAATGTAGGATTGTTATCAGATATGATCTAAAATTATTAAAAAGCAAATAACAGATGTATGTCCACATGGGTAAAATAACTCTAGAGACTGAAACACATAAAAAAAAAAATGTTATCAAACAGATCCACTGGATCAAAAACAAAGCAATAAAAAAGCTAAGTCTGGGTGTTTGGGGTGTTTCGAAACTCACAAACATCGGATGAATAAAGGCCTGTGGGATGAGGCTTGGAGAGATAATCTAACAGCTGTGATATGGCACATACAAGTAACATGTTGTGTACTTACTGATGAAATGCTTTAATCCCACTGCAAAACCTCCTTTCTCTGACTTTCGTCGCACTCCACAAACTTTCCCTGGCACCTGATTTAAAGAGAGGAATCCTTGAATGCCCAGACTGTATCTTATCATAACCCTTCAATAGCAAAATAAAATCTATGCATGCACGAGTGCCTTAAAGACTTCTGGGGCTGTTTTTTTTTCTTTGTTGGACTTTAAATACCTAGGTTGTACATTTTAAACTGAGGGGAAAACTTACAAAACCTTTGAGAAACAATTTTTCCTCCCACATGGATTTACTTTGAACTTTAATTTTAGATGTTTCTTTTTTACAATTGTGCACATTTTTTTGTTTGTTTTTTTATTGCATGCTGAAAAGTTCTAACACCACAGGATGCAGAGTAATGTATGTATTTTCACCTAACATGCATATTTGGAAAGATAACTGTAGAGAATTGAGAAGGGGATTTAGAATTTAAAGGGACTGTTTCACCTAAACATTGTTTTTACTGTGCATATAGAGGATAAAATATGATTGAAAATTATCTATACGTTGTGTTAGCAAAACTACAAAAGAAACGCTTAATTAGGAGAAAAATGTGTTTTAAATGTGTCTGTGGAGTCTCCTGCTTATGACATCACCTGTGGAGTCTCCTGCTTATGACATCGCCTGTGGCCTTATATGCAAATGAACTTCTTTTGAATGGGAAATGTGTAATTTGCAAATTAAGCCACTGGTGATGTCATAAACTGGGGACTACATAGACACATTTAAAACACATTTTTCTTCTAATTTAGGTATTTTGTGGCAATTTTGCTAACACAATGTATAGCTCATTTAAAAAAAAAATAAAAAAAAAATCTATAGATTTACATTAAAACAATGATTAGGTGATACAGTCCCTTCAAAATCAAAATAACCGAGTCGTGTTCGCCAGCCTATATTAGAAGCACAAGTGAAAAAAAGGTGAAAAGAAATTGTGCTTTAAATGAGATTGATTTTAAAGAAGTAGGTCATGGTGTAGAACCAGGGCGTCCAACATGCGGCCCTCGGCAGTGCTGTATTTACCGCGAGGCATCCTAGGCGGATGCCTAGGGCGGCAAATTTTGGGGGGCGGCACTTTGGGGGGCCCAGCACTGGAGAAAAAAAAACAAAAAAAAAAAACGCGGCCCTTTAAAAAATAAAAAGACCGCGCTTGCAGGCAAAGACTGAGGTGAGAGGGGATCGGAAGATGCAGTAAAAGAGCACTGGAGGACCTCCTGGTCAGATAAACCAAACATAAAGTAATCCCTCCGATTTCAGCCTGTTGAGATAACAAAGTGGAGCTTCCCTCAACGCCAGGCCATCCAGCCCGTACAATAGGAAGAAAAAAGGAAGCAAAAACGGTTTGCGGAAGGAGCTCACGATCAAAGCAGGTATGTGAAAATAAGCCAGAGTTTAATGCTTCCGTAAAACAGGCTAGTACAAAAAAGGAAATGAACCACACAGTGAGAAAGACGCCTTACGCGTTTCGTGCTTCAAAAGCACTTAATCATAGGCTGGAAGATCCCCCCTTACCATCGCTCTGCCTGCCAGGTTGCACGGGGAGCCGAAACCTCCGTGCTGCTTGTTCGGCTCCCCGTGCAGTGTGCCGACACGGAAGTGCCGACAGTCACGTGACGGGCGCGCTGACGTCATACGCGCGCCCGGTCACGTGACCTGTCGGCACAATCGCCGGGAAGCCGAACAGACAGCATGGAGGGAACATGCTGCCTGCCACTAGCCACCAATGAAAGGTAAGTGCTGATGGGAGACTGTGTGTGTGTGACTGAGTGTGATGGGAGTCAGAGTGTGTGTGATGGGAGACAGTGTGTGTGACTGAGTGTGATGGGAGTCAGAGTGTGTGTGATGGGAGACAGTGTGTGTGACTGAGTGTGATGGGAGTCAGAGTGTGTGTGATGGGAGACAGTGTGTGTGACTGAGTGTGATGGGAGTCGGAGTGTGTGTGATGGGAGTAGGAGTGTGATGGGAGTATGAGCTTGATGTGAGTCTGAATGATGGGGCATGTCTTAGGTGTGTAACGTGGGTGTGCAGCTTGGGTAGGGGGGTGCCCGGATTTTGTCTGCCTAGGGCAGCACAAAATCAAGATACACCATTGGCCCTCGGGAAACGGAGGTGCGGCCCGCGTGAAAGTTGAAGCGGTAACCGCCCCACCAACCGCAAACGTAAACTGGACGCAACGTTCCCTGAAAGAACGCTGCAGATCATGTAGGTCACAAATTCCCTCCTCTACCCTGCGCGTGGCGTGTGTGCAAGTGTGACTCTGTCTGTGTAAGTGTGACTGCCTGTCTGTGTGTAAGTGTGACTCTGTGTGTGTGTGTGTGTGTGTGTGTGTGTGTGTAAGTGTGACTCTGTGTGTGTGACTGTGTGTGTGGGAGTGTGACTGTGTTTAAGTGTGAATGTAAGTGTGACTCTGCGTGTGACTGTGTGTGTGTGAGTCTGACAGTGTGTGTCTGGAAGTGTGACAGTGTGTAAATGTAAGTGTAACACAGTCATTTAAATCAGCAATACTATATACACAGTCATTTAAATCAGCAATACTATATACACAGTCATTTAAATCAGCAATACTATATACACAGTCATTTAAATCAGCAATACTATATACACAGTCATTTAAATCAGCAATACTATATACACAGTCATTTAAATCAGCAATACTATATACACAGTCATTTAAATCAGCAATACTATATCGTGAACCAGCATCTCTTCTAATTATAAATTGCAGATTAAAAAAACAAGCCCACAATAAAGGAGATGACCAGCGCTAAAAAAAAACATAGAAATGAAGAAAAGCAATAATTAAAACTCCAGTTAAATTTATTGCAAATAATTAAAAGAGGAACAACAGATAAATAATATCCTTAACTAGAAAAACTACAATTTCTGCGGAAATTGTGTGACGTGTTCTTGCCTCCACCAGTAGTCTACAACTGGAGTGGGCGGAGTAAATGGGTGGAGTGGCTTGAGTAACTGCTGTGTGGTTGGAGTGGCTGGAGTAACTGTGGAAAGGTTGGAGTGCGGTTGCCATCCTCAAACGGTCGTATTTTAAAAACTATAAATCCTACATCGAACAACTTTATATTGTGAGAATCAAGTACAGTCGCAGTTTAGATATTGCCCTTCAAATATGAGGTGGCTAGAGTGGAGTTTCAATGAATGTCAATGGACGGCGTGAGTTGCAAACAAATGGTCATATTGTGAAAACTATCAGGACTATGGCTTAGCCGTGGGCATGTTTAGTGGCAGCTGGGATAGCTGAACGTTTTGATATAAGATTTGTGTAGGTGGGCTTGAAAATGAGGGAGTGGTGGCAGTTTAGAAATCATGTCCTGATTTTTCAGCTCACACTCGTGCTTTTGTCAGCTCTCACTCTAGTTTTGAACATTCTGCCATTCATTTCTGTGGGACCAATTTTGCCACAAAAACGACAATATTTCGTGAACCATTCGCCGAAACGTTCCGCAAAGTAAGAGCACACCAATCGGGAACAATACGCACGTTTCGGTATATTACTGTGTATGTAGTGTAAAAACTGTAGGAGGAGTTAGGGTGGTAAATTTGGCTATAATAAGAATATAATATATTTGTGAGATCCGGTCCTTGCGTTTTCTGTTATGGTTCTCTAGAAGTCTTAAAGAGGGACCAAGCACTCCATGCAAGTGACTTAAAGTCAGATGCCGATTTCCAGGCTGCCATGTTGAAGAGATGCTGGACGCCAAAGGCTGAAGAAGTTCCCGAAACGCGTCCCTTTTTGGCATCCTCAATTTTTGAGAAAGACCTGGCCAGGCTCTTTTTCGTTTCGGATTCACAGTCCCATGCTCTGAGTCCAGTATTGTCTCAGGTGGATTATTGGGTGTGTATAATCTACTTTTAAATTTACTTATTATTAATGTTTTTATTTTTCTCATGCTCTTTTGCTTGATTTGTATTTGCTACTAGCATATATATACTGCTAATTGTATTTCACTGTGTATCTGTATTTTGCATTCCCACCTTCTACGTTAGGTGGATTTGTGTCTGTTTGTTTTATTATATTTATTAAATTTACATAGTTTATATTCGTGTATTTTATGGTGTATTTTGTTTTGATTTTTTGCCTTTGTAGCGCTGTCTCTTCTTTTTTCTATGTAGCCCAATAATCTTGTCTGTTGCAAAACACTAGGGGAGAGCCACCCACAGCAGATTGACAATAAAGGTCAAGCCTGGCCGCTTGGGTAGCTCTCAGCTAACTTGCAGGGAGAACCAGGGGGTGGGGCTAAGTGTTGGCACTCTTCTCATTGGTCCCCGAGTTAAAGGGCTTATTCTGTCACACAAAGCCCATAACTCCACCCCTCATGTTTGATTGGTCGCTCTCATGTCAGTCATGCAGGGATTGGTGCATGTTCTTCTTGGCACCAAATTCAAGTGGCTACTGCTTTACTGGTATTGTGTTTACGTTTTCTATTGTTTAATCAAGTATTATCTGATTTAGGTTGTATATACCGGTATATGTGCTGTAAAAAGCCCAAATAAATGTTCTTTTTCTGCTGTTCAACTGTGTCCTGAGTAATTCTTTCATAAACATATAGCGGAGGTGCCAGAGGTGATCATCTGTTCCAGCTGGTACAAGCAGAGCATCTTCCCATAATGAGCAGATGGTCTACTACATCCGGTAGACAGCTCGTTACATTGGTGGCAGCGCTTGGGATATCTCTGCATATTCTGAATCTGGGAACACCATGGCAGAAAGCTACAAACTTCTGACTGTTGCGGCTCTACAAGATATACTGGCCCAGGGAGGACAGGATGCCGAAGAATTAAATAAAAACGTGCTGATTGCTGCAGTGGTGGAGCTGGACCAGGCTGGAGAAGGTACCAGCGCTACCAATCCCCAGGAATATACCCCTGCTCTTATGCCCGCAGCGATGCCAGACGAGCTGGATGTGATCTCCCTGAGGGTAAGGAACAGATTGGCGGCCTATGGCCCTGCTCCCTCAATAGATATTATAACGGACCGTCTACCGGACGTAGTAGACCTTCTGCCCGTTATGTGAAATCACCTCCTTAGCCCCCGATTACAGCTCAGCATTCATCCCGCAAGTCTTTCTGGAGCCTTGCACTTTGTACCCAAATAGACAGGACATCTAGCAGTTAGGTACAGCAAGAAGAAAAAACTATTTTATTTGTGTAACAACATAGACTTAGAAAAAGACATAAACATGACATCACAGACATTAGTATACAATGGGGGGGATGGAACTAACATAGTTCTCCAACTAACTGGAGCTAGGAATACATTAGACTTTCACACTGTAAACCAAATAGGAATTACCATACTGTGAGTAGACACACAGTAAGACACATAATGTACACAACATAATCAGTTTACCAGTTAATCCAGAACAATGGATGTTGGAGTAAACTATCAATTCTAGTCACTGACACACCATAACCCTTCAGAGTGGTCTACTCACGGAATTAAACATTACACAAACCATTCTACTAACAGAATATAACTAACTAACAATATTCATGTATAGAGTTATGGTAGATAAGCCAGGGCCCATAATCTACAGGGAGGTGGTTGGCCCTCTGGCCCTTCCAAGAATCCCAGTCAGGCAGGCTGTCAGAATTCACTGCGTGACAGATATTATTGACCGCATTATGCAAGCGGCAGAGAAAGAGAGGAAAACCAGGAGCTGGCCAAGATGTCCAACCCGGATGCCAACCCGGCCTCGGGGAATACGGAGTCCAGCCGTAACAACAGCTCCTCTAGCCTGCGTGTCACCCACCAATCTTTCAAAACCTTTAAGGACACATTGGGGATATCGATGGATTTATGCAAGATTTTGAGTGGCAGTGCCTGTTACACAATCTGGAGGAGCGAGAGTGGATGCCAATCCTGGTGGGCAAGCTGACTGGCTGAGCAGTGGAGGCTTACAGAGCCATCCCAGATGATCTCAGCCGGAAATACAAGGAGGTGAGAAAAAGATTACTGGCCCGCTATGCCATCACCCCTGACACTTACCGGAGCCGCTTTAAAGAGGCTCCCACTGTGAATGGGCACACCGCAGTATCCCACAGCTAGTACCCGCACCTCTCCTGTATTTTGTCCCCCGTTACCTTGGCAAGTACACTGTGTGAGTGTGCCCCAGGAATACCTTTCTGAAGAACCAGAGTACCCCTGCCCCAGTCTCAGTCTTTGGTGACCAGGAGGAGATTTGTAACTCTGAAGCTGTGCTGGCATTCAGATCAGGCTTGGACAATCAGGCACATCATTTGTAAATGGGCAATCAGCCGAGGGGCTCTGGGAAACCGCTGCCACCCTCACGTTGGTACAATCTCATGTCATCTCCCAGGCTCAACCTCTGGCACTATGGATGTAAAAGTTGTCAGTGGCCAAACCCAAGCCCACCTGGACTGGGGCACTGGACAGGGGTACCACAGAGCATGAGTGATGGCTGGTTTACCCACGGATGTTTTGTTGGGCAACAATCTAGGCTACCTGGAGAGACAGTTTTTACCTACTCCCTCGACCCTGGGTAACACCGCAGCCTGCTTCTCTGTTACCCGGAGCCAAACGCAACAAGCTGGGACCCAGGTAAGCTCACCCCCTATTCCCCCTGACCCCAGTCCTGATGATCCAGACATTACTGAACCCTTACAATGGCCAACCCCCGACACCATCAGGGAGATAACTCTCTTAGACCCCCACATTGTACCGGTATAGGGCGTTAGCCAACGACGGGGAAGTAGGCACCTATGGGGATCACGTAGTATGGCAAGATGGTCTCTTTTACCGCTCTGCATTAGATAATCCCAAGGACCCAAGATCTGTCCCCATCCTTCAACTCGTAACCCCTGCCAACTATTGCCCCACTCCCTTGGCCCTTGCTCATGAAGCCCCCTATGCAGGGCACCTCAGAGCACAGAAGACCCAGCAGTGGCTCACAAAAACCTTTTTCTGGCCAGGCATCTCCCTTAACATAGCCCTGCACTTCCGGACCTGTGACATCTGCCAGCGGGTAGGGAAGTGGAATGACAGCTCCAAAGTACCTCTCCAGCCCCTGCCCCTTATAGGTGAACCTTTCCAGTGGGTAGCCATGAATCTAGTTGGCCCCCTTGCTAAGCCTATCCAGTCCAGAAAGAGTTATATCCTCATTGTAGTAGATTTTGCCACTGGGTACCCCGAAGTTGTAGCCCTCCCCAATATCATAAAGGAAACAGTGGCCGATGACCTGCTTAAAATATTTTCCAGAGTAGGTTTCCCCCAGGAGGTACTCTACGACCAGGGCATCCAATTCACGTCAGACCTGATCCATCAGACTTGGGACCTATGTGAAGTAAAAGCCTTACTTACTACCCCTATCACCCCCAGACCAACGGGCTATGCGAGAGGTTTAAAGTGACCCTCAAACAGATGCTCAAAACCAGATTCCTGCCCCATTTACTATTTGCCTATCAAGCCTCAATGGGGTTCTCCCCCTTTGAGCTGTTATATGACCGCAGGGTTAGAGGAACCCTATATATTTTAAGAGAGTTTTGGGATGAAAATGTCACCCCCCAAGAAACCAAGAGGGAAACTGTGAGTGCAAAGTTGTGCCTTTTAAATGTTATCATCATTTGTATGCCCCTTGATAAAGACTCGTGCAAGCCGGTCGGGAAATTTTACAATTATATCCTTTAGCTTTCCAAAAAAAAAAAATGTAATCACTTATGCGGTGAAGCTGCAGGAGAGCAGTATTGGACAAATTTGGACTGGCCCCCAGTTAAAACCCCAGGAGAGAGACCAAGTGAACCCTCCAACAGTCCCTGGACATCCCTGGTAGTCCTAGTCCCTAAAAAGGATGGCACCACCCACTTCTGTGTTGAGTACCAGTGGTTGAATGATAAAACCACTACAGACGCATACCCCATGCCCGGGTCCATGATCTTGGACAGATTAGCTGAAGCTACCTGGGTATCTACCTTTGATCTTAGCTGGGGCTACTGGAAGATTCCAGGATGCTAGACCCAAGTCTGCATTTATCACCCATTTGGCTTGTACCAGTTTAAGGTCATGCCTTTCTGGATGAAGAATGCCCCAGCCACCTTCCAACGTTTGTTAGATCAGCTCCTAGACGAGTAGTCCCATGGTCCCCAGCCTGTAAGCAATTGTTTGAGAAGCTGAAAGAAGCCCTATGTGCAGCCTTGGTCCTGGCAGCCCCACTTAAACAACTGCTTTCTGGTCCACACAGATGTCTCCATGTACAGATTTGAAACTGTGTTGAGCCAGATCACTGACCAAGGAAAAGGAAAACCTGGTCGCTTACCAGAGTCGAAAGCTGCTGGACCAAGAGGTGGGGCATGCTGCAATTGAGAAATAATGCCTTTGCCCTTGGCTGGGTGTTGAAGCGATGAATTATCCCAACAACTGGAGGTTTAAGCTTACTGGATTATTTGCCACTGGATTGTTTGTGTGCACATTTTTATGTTGTTACCCTTGGATTTACTATGGAGCTCCTTGGAGCCATTATCGGACTAGCCCATGTAGGACCAGCCCAAGCTGGCTCTGTTCAAAAGTGGGGAGTCATATCATGCACTCTAGCATGACTAACTCAGGCTAGGAGTTACCTTGGACCATGTGCAGCTAAGCCAGGCACCCAAAGTGGCTTGACAATAAAGGGTAAGCCCGGCCGCTTGGGTAGCTCTCAGCTAACTCAGGGGGAGAACCAGGGGGCGGGGATAAGTGTTGGCGCTCTTCCCATTGGTCCCTGAGTTAAAAAGCTAATGCTGTCACACAAAGCCCATAACTCCACCCCTCATGTCTGATTGGTCGCTCTCATGCCAGTGAAGACAGTAAACACTGCTTTACTGTAATGTTTTTAGGTTTTCTATTGTTTAATCAAGTATTATCTGATCACAGTTGTGTATATATGCGCTGTAAAAATCCCAAATAAATGTTCTTTTTCTTCTATTCAACTGATCTGTGTCCTGAGTGATTCTTCCATGAACATAAAGCGGAGGATCCAGAGGTGATCATCTCTTCCAGCTGTTAGAGCATCTTCCGTTAACGAGCAGAGGGTCCAATACTTCCGGTAGACAGCTCGTTACAATGTTGATGAATTGTGAATACTTTTGTATATCCAAATTAGTTCGATTTAATTCGGAAGAAAGAAATAAAGTGGGCTAATTTGTTGTTAAATGTGTAAATTCTATATTGTTCCCTTTAAATTTGTTGATATGGGAAATACCATAGTTTTAAAGATGGCTCCTTTACTGACTAGAGATTAAGTGAGGGAAACTGTGAGTGCAAAGTTGTGCCTTTTAAATGTTATCATCATTTGGATGCCCCTTGATAAAGACTCGTGCAAGCCGGTCGGAATATTTTACAATTATATCCTTTAGCTTTCCAAAAAAAAAAAATGTCCAAGCTTGGATTCAATATTTAGAGATGAGAAGACACTCTAGAAATGGATCAGTACTTCTAAGTAGAAGTCCCATCTTCTGAGCAGCTGAAAGCAAGTCATTATGAAGTTCCATACGAATTAACATACCATGTAACATTTTGAAGTCAACGCTTTGGTCACATGGCTATCTCTGGCCAATCATTGTTGATTGTTCCAGCACACTGTACATCAATGAATGTGTGTATACTTTGTTAACATACCAGGACAGTATTCCCTTTAATGATAGATACATTACCCAGGTGTGTCCAGTTACCGATTGCTTCAAACAAATAATTTCTGACGTGGCAACTTCATATTAACAAATTGCGCCTCAGTCGACTTAATTTTTCGTTGACTTTCCAAGTAACCTCTCTTCCTGCTTTAATCCGCATTCCAGGAATGTAATTAAAACGTTCCTCATACATGTTTAATGTCTTCTCTTTCGCTCCGACTTTATTACAGCTGTAATAAAAGACAATTTTGAGGCTGGTCCCGTGGGCACTCTCCTTCCCTTGCAGCCAAAGCCCCTGGCATTTTGGCACAGCGTGGCTACACAGGATATTGAGATGATATTGCTTCTTTGCTTGTATGTAGAAGAGGTGGGGGGAACTCCATTATATATACAGCAAAACAAAAACAGGAATGCCTTATATATTTTAGCAGTAATGTCTGAATACTAAAATTATATATCTGCAAACTCTTTTGGGAAGGTCACTTTTAAACATAGAAACATAGAATGTGTCGGCAGATAAGAACCATTCAGTCCATCTAGTCTGCCCAATTATTTTTGAGTACTTTTATTAGTCCCCCGTTCCCGGTCTTATAGCTAGGATAGCCTTGTGTCTATCCCACGCATGCTTAAAATCCTTGACTGTGTTTACCTCCACCACTTCTGCTGGAAGGCTATTCCATACATCCACTACCCTCTCAGTAAAGTAATACTTCCTGGTATTACTTTTAAATCGTTGCCCCTCTAATTTTAGACTATGTCCTCTGGTTGTGGTAGTTTTTCTTCTCTCTTCTTCTCTCTACTTTTTGTTCCAGTACGTCCTATCCGTCCTATTTACTCTACTGTAAATGTTGTGTACCTCATTGCATTCTGATGCAGAATATAATGGACCATTATAAAAATATTATTCTGAGATCCGATCGTCAAATAATTTGTACACTAAAGAGGTCAGCGTAAAATCGGGTCAAAGGTATGGTAGGGTTGCAGGTCAGCCATTTATTACTGGCCACATATCAGTTTTCAATGCTGCCTTGCAGTATTTAGAAATTATATGTAGTCATAGGGAAATCAACTAATTAATCAAGGACTGGAACCAACAGGACCACACTGATTATCGCACATGATTAGTTAACATATGTTAACACCCCGCTTCAGCGTCGAGATGGTCTGGCCAAGTGTACTCCTTATACCTGGCCTGCAAAGCTTCGCTGTTCTCATCTGGATGACAAATAGCTCCAAAATGTAACCAAAAGAAAAGGAAGAATCCGCACTCAGGATCTCAGGAATAAAAAATCGGTGGTATTTAATGGTAGAAGAAAAATAATAACAAATGTAACAGCAGAAAACGGTGGGGAAACTTGACGCTTTTCGCGTGAATACACGCTTAATCATAAGTGAAGTAAAATAGTGACAACCAGGATATTTAAATGTGTCCTGACCAATCGACATAAAGGTCAGATTAATTAATTAATTGCAAAGTTGGAAAAAAGGAAAGGAAAAGAAGGTTGAACAAACAATCAATGTATATATTAGTGCATAAGTGCATATTGGGTTACCAATGGTTTTTGTATTTTGACATGTATGCCCCAATTAACTGCATTTTGTATACTTTTTAGAAACACAAGCTTAAACATTATATATTGATTATTGCACACATCTTATAGTAAATATTAATTATTTATCTGTTTATCGATTTGCTTATGCACTTATGCACTAATATACACATTGATTGTTTGTTCAACCTTCTTTTCCTTTCCTTTTTTCCACCTTTGCAATTAATTAATTAACCTGACCTCTATGTCGATTGGTCTGGACACATTTAAATATCCTGGTTGTCACTATTTTACTTCACTTATGATTAAGCGTGTATTCACGCGAAACGCGTCAAGTTTCCCCACCGTTTTCTGCTGTTACATTTGTTATTATTTTTCTTCTACCATTAAATACCATCGATTTTTTATACCTGAGATCCTGTGTGCGGATTCTTCCTTTTATTTTTGTTTCAACCGTTGATTTCTGAACGCTGGGTTAGATTGGGACCACACACACACAGCTAAACACCCTTCCAGTGCTGGAGAAGCACTTAATTGAAACGGTGGAGCCCGGATTTCCTCTATTTGAGGGCTATCTTTGTCATTTCCAAAATGTAACCAGTGGACAGCGAACTAGTTAGAGGCAGTCGGGCAGCTTTAACACAAACTGAAACCGCACCAGACGGTCCACAGCTGGTCCACACGCGTTTTACCTATAGTGGGCATCTTGCGTAACTCAAAGGAGGAAAGTTTATTGCAGCTATTTAAATTATCCAGGTTGAAAGATGAACTTAATAAATTATTCAACCTACTAATTAATAAAAATACCAATAAACAATAAGACGAGGCTTTGGCCTGGATCAATAGAAAGACCTGAGGTCAACTATTCCCTGTGTTTTATACATAGGCTTTTCTACAATTTACTAGAAAAAATAATGCTGATTCTGCTAAACATCAATGTTTTAAAAATAGTTAACAAATGTCTTTCCAATTAGTGATACCCAACTGTGACTCTAACAGCCAACACAAATAAAAACGTGAACATAGATTTTTTTTTTCACTATCACTTGATGATTAACAGTAGCAAAGCCGGAAGAACTGATGTCATTGTATCCATTTTGCTTTCCCTTTATTTGTTTAAGCAAACTTTTTCCATTTGCGAATACTGTTAGTTTGTGACAGATCATTTAGTAACACCCACTGAAATAAAGATGTTTAAGTGTATTTTGAATGAATTTAATAAAAACAGATATTACATTTTAGAGGTCTCCGTTTATCTAGCCTTTATTCCTTTATTAACCAGGGATTTTACTGCATGAAAGGGGGCTATTCACTAAAAGGTGAGTTGCAGGGGAGTTGAGGTGAGATGAACATTTCAGCTCACAAATCTAGCTATACATTGTACAGGGGCCAACCAGATGAGTTTGCTTAGCTGGGGAAAGTCATCCGTTTTGTCCTTACACAATGTATAGTTAAATTGGTGAGATTAAATATTCGTCTCACCTCAACTCACCTTTTTAGTGAATAGCCCCAAAAGACCAGAGCGATTTTTCCTTTTTTGATATGTGGTGGTTTAAATGTCATATTTCTCTCTACCCGTACAAGTTATACATATATATATATATTGGTTTTTAAAGGACAGTGAGAGCTTTCTTTGGATAACATACACATATATAAAATCTACAATTTAGTATTAAACATACACTTAAAAAGAGAAAAAAATATTTCCCCAATGATATTCTACACAACTAGAGCAATGCTAACACTAACCCACGTATCCAAACTAATTAACTAATACAAAGAATAACCAAGGTTCCCAAAGGAAAAAACAAAACAAAAAAAAAAAAAACAAAGAAAACTCTGCCAAGTATAATGTACTGGTCTGAACTATTAGCACTACAACACAGGCCTTCATGGGTTAACTGAACTTAAATTAATATATTAACATAATTTAAGGGTTGCTCCAGGATTTGGCACTGAAGTAGTGCATATTTAGATCACATTGTTGGTACATCTGTACATGAATTTTGTGCTACTCAGGTAGCCCTGATGTGTCTCCAAATATGTCTGCAAATTGAATTCCCCTCCAATATCTTCCAACACAGAAATCAGTTGAAATGCACCAAAACACAGTGGTAGTCTTATAGCTCCCCATAGAGTTTTAAAGGGACGACATTGGTTGATTTCAGGAAGACCTCAGCTAGTATGAATATAGCTGACGTCTTCCCATAGAAGTCAGTGGGAGGACTTAGGTGGAACCCAAAATAGCTCAAAGTATAATAATAAAATAATAATAATAATACAAAAAAAAGACAAAAATAGCATGCAATTGCTTAAAAGGGTTTTTATTTGTCTTCTTTTGGATCGACAGGGGTAAACATGAAATAGGAAAAGGGTTGAACATGAGGAACACAAGTTGTTTTTCAGCCTAAACTACACTATGTATAATACATTAAGTACATAAAAATAAAGTAAAACATAATTAAAAAAAAACGAAAATATAAAAATGTTTGCATTAATGTAAATATACTATTATAATGTATAACATTAATATGTTATAATTGTATATGGATATTTTTTGTGTTTAACATATGTTTACTTTAATTCTTCTATACTTTTCTATTAAATTCTCCAACTAAAATCTTTAGAAATTAAATAGGTGAATTTTTTTTATGTTTCCCCAATTCGGAGCATGTTTTGGTGTGATTGAAGTATATTGGGTAGTCCAAATTGTATCCTTCTTATAGCGTAATTGTCCAGATCCATATGCTTCCGATACTTTGGTTTCTAAGTTTCCTGAACAGCCAATTTTGCCCCAAATTCAGGGATACTGAGTAGTTAGATTTGTGAAATTCGGCAAGCTGGCCCCGATCCAAATTAATTTCAGGTCAAATTGGGGTAAATTGAATGGATCCTATAATTAATTAATATGTAAATAAAAGAACTTTAAAATTGCAAAAAAATAAAATAAATGAATTTTTAAAAATAAAACTAATGCCATAAACTATTGGGAAGAATTAACTTTATTAGCTTTACAGGAACTGTTTTTTTTTTTTTTACAGATCTATAACTCTCTGTACTTCACAATTAGGGCCTTAGGAGAGAGAACTGCTGTATGTGGGGTAGGGGAGAGAGAACTGCTATATGGGGAGGGGGAGAGAGAACTGCTACATGGGGGTTTAGGGGGAGAGAGAACTGCCATATGGAGGGTTAAGGAGAAGAGAGAACTGTTATATAGGGGGAGGAGGGAAAGAGATAACTGCTATGGCGGGAGGTTGGGGGAGGAGAAGAAAACTGCTGTGGTGGGAGGGGGAGGGGAGAGAACTTCTATGGGGAGGAGAGAGAACTGCTATGGGGGGGAGAAGAAAACTGCTACGGGGAGGAGGGAGAACTGCTATGGGGGGAGGAGGAGGAGAAAACTTCTATGGGGAGGAGGGGGAATGGAGAGAACTGCTTGGGGGGAGGAGAGGGAAATGAGAGACAGGCAGACATGGAGGAGAGACAGACAGACATGGGCATCGAGAGGAAAGAGACAAGCATGAGGGAAGGGGGTGGCGCCACAGGGTGGCCTACACAGGGCGGCTGAACACTTAAGGTCGGCCTTGTTCACAATCAATATGTGAGGCACAGAGAGTGACTTGGAGTCAAAGTCAATGCTTCAAAACATTGATTATGCATTGAGATTGCATGTGATCACTGTGATTGGTTAATCACAACGATCAAATAACTGGCTGACCACCGACTGAGTCCAGGAACGCTTGGACCCCCAAAAGCGCTCTGTATGCACCACCAGCTTAAAGCCTTGATGAGTTAACTCATCAAAAGGTCGCAAAGGGATTAATGGGACTCCATCACCGTAACATTATTAATGTACATAATACAAAATATGGAAAAATAATCTATTAGATTTTTTTTCAAACAAATAAACAAAAATGTGTTTTAAATTTATCTTTGGTGTCTCCTATTTATGACATCATCTGTAACTTTAAATGCAAAATAACTAGTTTCAATGGGAAATGTGTAATTTGCATATGAAGCACATGGTGATGTCATAAAGAAGAGACACTGCAGTCGCACTCCACATATATATTTCTCTTCATGCATTTGTCTGCAATTTTACTTACACTATGTACAGATCATTTTTATTTTCTAACTTCACATTATTAATGTTTATGTATAAGTATCCTTTTCATATTTCTAAGTGTCCTGTTATTTTTTTATATATATAATTACTAGTTCTAGAATAATACCAAGTTTTAAACACAAACACACAAATAAATAACACCTAGGAAAAGGAACCTTCAGTTACGATTTATATGTATTTCTGCTTTCATTGAATTTTAATTTATTATTTACAATAGTGCTTTTGTGCTTTAATTAAAGGCTTTAAATAAAACGGTGTTCATAATGTTTTGTAATTAATGCTTGGACGGTTATTGCTATATAAGGTATTAATTAATTTGAGCCTCTGAAAAAAAATAATAATAGGTGAAATGAATACGTGTACTGTGTAGTGAGAACTACATGTTTGGAAGCAGATTCTCCTTCCTCTATTGTATTTCCCAGAGGGAGAGACTTTTATTAGCATCCAGAAGCAATAAGAATTGCCGTAGAGGATTCTGGGAAATTTTAATAAAGAAGACAAGGCTGTGAAATGTAATCAAATGTCTGATCAGATTACCTGATGCCTCAGAGTCACCGATCTCATAAAAAAAAAAAAAAAAAAATCTCTGGGACGTCACTTACTCAAACAGTCAGTGACAGAGTCTGTAAGGTTGGTAGCTCAATAAAGTATGGCCCAATCCAAAGACAGTGTTGTTCCCTTTAGAACATCTCTCTTCCACACAGCACAATAGTTTTTTTTTTTTAGATCGGTGCTTAACCCACTCATGGCTTGAGTGCCCATTAACCCATCAGTGAATGAAATTCCAAAAAAACAGTGCTCAAAAAAGGTATTAAAGAGCCAAATATTTGTATTTTGGTATTCTGTAGGGTCAGTTTTTCCTTAATTGAGTATGCTAACAATTAGGCATGCCTCACCCCCAGGGACGTCACTAGGGTTGGTGTCACCCGGTGCGGAAACTCATGGTGTCACCCCCCTGGATTTCCTCCAATACAATGCCAAACAGATTCCTTAGTGCTGCCAGTTAGATGGCCTATTAACTATGCCACACACAGGAGCCCCAAAAATTATGCCACACCAGAGCCCCACTATTTATGCCTCACCTCTGCCCAATTATTTATGCCACACACAGAGGTGCCCCATAATAATGCCACACAAAAGAGTCCCTTAATTATGCCACACAAAAGAGTCCCTTAATTATGCCACTCAAAAGAGTCCCTTAATTATGATACACATGGGGCTCGATAAATATGCCACACACAAGCGCCCCATAATTATGCACACATGGGACCGCCATTAATTATGCAACACACAGGAGCCCCACTAGGTGACAATTGTAAAATTATAGATAATAGGAATATTGTGCCACTCAGAGCCTAGTAATATTGTGCCAGTCAGATACCAGTAATATTGTGCCATTCAGATACCAGTAATAGTGTGCCACTCAGAGGCCAGTAATATTGTGCCAGTCAGATACCAGTAATAGTGTGCCACTCAGAGCCCAGTAATATTGTGCCAGTCAGATACCAGGAATATTGTGCCATTCAGAGCCCAGTAATATTGTGCCATTCAGAGCCCAGTAATATTGTGCCAGTCAGATACCAGTAATATTGTGCCAGTCAGATACCAGTAATATTGTGCCACTCAGAGCCCAGTAATATTGTGCCAGTCAGATACCAGGAATATTGTGTCATTCAGAGCCCAGTAATAGTGTGCCAGTCAGATGCCTGTAATATTGTGCCAGTCAGAGCACAGTAATAGTGTGCCAGTCAGAACCCAGTAATAGTGTGCCAGTCAAAGCCCAGAAATATTATGCCAGTCAGATACCAGGAATATTGTGCCAGTCAGAGCCCAGTAATGTGCCAGTCAGAGCCCAGTAATATTGTGCCATTCAGAGCCCAGTAATAGTGTGCCAGTCAGAGCCCAGTAATAGTGTGCCAGTCAGAGCCCAGGAATATTGTGCCAGTCAGAGCCCAGGAATAGTGTGCCACTCAGAGCCCAGTAATAGTATGCCAGTCAGAGCCCAGGAATATTGTGCCAGTCAGAGCCCAGGAATATTGTGCCAGTCAGAGCCCAGGAATATTGTGCCAGTCAGAACCCAGTAATAGTGTGCCACTCAGATACCAGTAATATTGTGCCAGTCAGAGCCTAGGAATATTGTGCCAGTCAGATACCATGAATATTGTGCCAGTCAGAGCCCAGGAATATTATGCCAGTCAGAGCCCAGGAATATTGTGCCAGTCAGAGCCCAGGAATAGTGTGCCATTTGGATACCAGGAATTTTGTGCCAGTCAGAGCACAGTAATAGTGTGCCAGTCAGAACCCAGTAATAGTGTGACAGTCAGATACCAGGAATATTGTGCCAGTCAGAGCCCAGTAATGTGCCAGTCAGAGCCCAGTAATATTGTGCCATTCAGAGCCCAGTAATAGTGTGCCAGTCAGAGCCCAGTAATAGTGTGCCAGTCAGAGCCCAGGAATATTGTGCCAGTCAGAGCCCAGGAATAGTGTGCCACTCAGAGCCCAGTAATAGTATGCCAGTCAGAGCCCAGGAATATTGTGCCAGTCAGAGCCCAGGAATATTGTGCCAGTCAGAGCCCAGGAATATTGTGCCAGTCAGAACCCAGTAATAGTGTGCCACTCAGATACCAGTAATATTGTGCCAGTCAGAGCCTAGGAATATTGTGCCAGTCAGATACCATGAATATTGTGCCAGTCAGAGCCCAGGAATATTATGCCAGTCAGAGCCCAGGAATATTGTGCCAGTCAGAGCCCAGGAATAGTGTGCCATTTGGATACCAGGAATTTTGTGCCAGTCAGAGCACAGTAATAGTGTGCCAGTCAGAACCCAGTAATAGTGTGACAGTCAGATACCAGGAATATTGTGCCAGTCAGAGCCCAGTAATGTGCCAGTCAGAGCCCAGTAATATTGTGCCATTCAGAGCCCAGTAATAGTGTGCCAGTCAGAGCCCAGTAATAGTGTGCCAGTCAGAGCCTAGGAATATTGTGTCAGTCAGAGCCCAGGAATAGTGTGCCACTCAGAGCCCAGTAATAGTATGCCAGTCAGAGCCCAGGAATATTGTGCCAGTCAGAGCCCAGGAATATTGTGCCAGTCAGAGCCCAGGAATATTGTGCCAGTCAGAACCCAGTAATAGTGTGCCACTCAGATACCAGTAATATTGTGCCAGTCAGAGCCCAGGAATATTGTGCCAGTCAGATACCATGAATATTGTGCCAGTCAGAGCCCAGGAATATTATGCCAGTCAGAGCCCAGGAATATTGTGCCAGTCAGAGCCCAGGAATAGTGTGCCATTTGGATACCAGGAATATTGTGCCAGTCAGAGCCCAGTAATAGTGTGCCAGTCAGAACCCAGTAATAGTGTGCCAGTCAGAGCCCAGTAATATTGTGCCAGTCAGATACCAGTAATATTGTGCTATTCAGATACCAGTAATATTGTGCCAGTCAGAGCCCAGTAATAGTGTGCCACTCAGATACCAGTAATATTGTGCCAGTCAGAGCCCAGGAATATTGTGCCAGTCAGAGCCCAGGAATATTGTGCCAGTCAGAGCCCAGTAATAGTGTGCCAGTCAGAACCCAGTAATAGTGTGCCAGTCAGAGCCCAGTAATATTGTGCCAGTCAGATACCAGTAATATTGTGCTATTCAGATACCAGTAATATTGTGCCAGTCAGAGCCCAGTAATAGTGTGCCACTCAGATACCAGTAATATTGTGCCAGTCAGAGCCCAGGAATATTGTGCCAGTCAGAGCCCAGGAATATTGTGCCAGTCAGAGCCCAGTAATAGTGTGCCAGTCAGAGCCCAGTAATATTGTGCCAGTCAGAGCCCAGTAATATTGTGCCAGTCAGATACCAGGAATATTGTGCCAGTCAGATACCAGTAATATTGTGCCAGTCAGAGCCCAGTAATAGTGTGCCAGTCAGATACCAGGAATATTGTGCCAGTCAGAGCCCAGTAATAGTGTGCCAGTCAGAGACCAGTAATAGTGTGCCAGTCAGAGCCCAGTAATATTGTGCCAGTCAGAGCCCAATAATAGTGTGCCAGTCAGAGCCCAGTAATATTGTGCCAGTCAGAGCCCAGTAATAGTGTGCCAGTCAGAGCCCAGTAATATTGTGCCAGTTAGAGCCCAGGAATATTGTGCCAGTCAGAGCCCAGGAATATTGTGCCAGTCAGAGCCCAGGAATATTGTGCCAGTCAGAGCCCAGTAATAGTGTGCCAGTCAGAGCCCAGGAATATTGTGCCATGCCAGTGCTTCCCCCCTTCCCCATCACTTACCGAGTAGCTGCTGCTCTGTGTCCCCGGACGGACGCCTCTTCCGTGCAGTCTTCCCTCCTGCACGGAGGAGGGAAACACAGTCACCGGATGTGACGTATCGTCACATCTGGTCGCAGTAATTTTTTTATTTTTATTCGGTGGCCGCATCCAGGATATGCGGCTGCAAGGAAAAAAAAAAAAAAAAGAAGGTAAGTAGCGCGGTGCGTAGGGTGCCGGCAGCACGGGTGTCACCCCCGCTGGAGGTGTCACCCGGAGCGGTGAGCCCCCCCCCCCCCCCCCCTCGGGACGCCACTGCTCACCCCTTACCCATATTTTGAAAAGTCAGCGTTGTATACACAGAATTCCTCATTCATTAAAAATAATAATGGTGGGAAAAAAGCACTGGACGTTTATGATGGTGAAGTCACATACATTCGCACTGCTTCACCTCTATAGTAATACATGGGAATAAGCAGGACAGACCTGATTTGGGTCCTGTATCCTGTGGCCTTTGCTCCATCCTCTAATGTCCAGGACACCAGAGAATGAATATTGCGTATGTGCAGTGGCGCTGAGGCTCCCCCTTTTAGATCATGCCCCCCAGCATCCTGCGTCACCAGTGAGGCATGTTATGAAATGGATATTCCAAACATGTATGCCACTGTCTCTAAAAATTAACCCATGCTCCCTGATGGGGGCAATCTAATTGGTTCTTGAGCGTGTTGTAAAGTGTTGTAAAAACAAAATGATGCAAAACCTTTGTAAAACATACTACACCTTTAAAGGGACATTACCACTTACATAAGATGTAACTAGATAACCTGGTCATTTAAAACAAACATACATATAAATCATATGACACTATCTTTTTTACATGATTTAATTAATTGCATTTAAAAGTAAAAATTTAAATTAGGTGTTTATCTCCTGGCTCCATTTTGTGAATATTTCCCATGATGCACCCTCGTCCAAAATCTTCCATTCAATCTCACTTTACAACTGTGGACAAAACCTGCATGATAATGTCATAAGATCCACCCCAGCTCTCTTACTGGATCCTGTGTATCATAGTGTGCAGGACTAGGTGGCTGTGTACAACTTTTTTTAACCTGCTTTCAAACACAAAGAGAGGAGATTAACCTGATCAAACAGGATCATAACTCCGCCTCCTTGTGATGTAATAGTTACATTCATCTCCCATTCAATGCAAGTCTATGATCATAATTCTGACTTATAGACAGGGCCGGTGCAAGGATTTTCGTCTACACAGGGAAGGTGCATTTTGGTGCCCCCTCCTCTGACCTGCCACGCCTCCCACACCACCAACCCTCCATTTATTTTATATATATATATAAGTATAATGTATACAATAATAAAAAAAAAATACATCTAAATTTTCAACTCACATGCTCTAAATTTGTCACACATTGACACACTTATCACTTACACACACACCCTTACACAGACAGTGACACACTTACACACACACACCCTTGCACTGACACAGTGACACACTTACACACACACACCATTACACAGACACATTGACACTTACACACACACACACCCTTAAACAGAAAGTGACACACTTACACACACCATTACCACTTACACACACACACACACACACACACACAGCGACACCAATACACACATAACCTGAGACACACTATTTTGCCCCTCAATATGCCAGTATTTTTCCCCACAATATGCCATTCTTGTGCCATTTAATATGCTAATATTTTGCCCCTCAATATGCTATTTAATATGCCAGGATTTTACCCCTCAATATGCCAGGATTTTGCCCCTCAATATGCCATTTAGTATGCCAGGATTTTGCCCCTCCAATATGCCATTTAATATGCCAGGATTTTGCCCCTCCAATATGCCAGGATTTTGCCACTAAATATGCCAGAATTTTGCCCCTCCAATATGCCAGAATTTTGCCCCTCCAATATGCCAGGCTTTTTCCACTAAATATGCCAGGATTTTGCACCTCCAATATGCCAGGATTTTGCCACTAAATATGCCAGAATTCTGCCCCTCCAATATGCCAGAATTTTGCCCCTCCAATATGCCAGAATTTTGCCCCTCCAATATGCCAGGATTTTGCCCCTCAATATGCCAGGATTTTCCCCCTCAATATGCCATGATTTTCCCCCTCCAATATGCCAGGATTTTGCCCCTCCAATATGCCAGGATTTTACCACCCTCCTCCCCCCTTCCCAGTACTTACCTCCTTGCTGCTGTCTCCCGGTGCAGGTCCGCGGCTGTGAGGGAAGCATTGTGCACTCCCCTCCAGCAGCGCAGCTTCAATAAAGTTTGTTAGGAAAAAAAATGCGACTGGAGTTACTCTGGTTGCATTTTTTTATAAAAACAAACTTTATTGAAGCCGCACGGCTGGAGGGGAGCGCACAATGCTTCCCTCACAGCCGCGCGGATCTGCAGAGCAGCAAGGAGGTAAGTAAACCCTCTTACTGCGGGCCGGGGGTCGTGGGAGACCCCCCTTCCCCTTGGCCACCTGTGCTGCCTTACGGTAGCATCGGCGGCCCTGCTTATAGACTACATTCTGTGTCCCCAGCACCAAAGGTAGAAATTTGTGCTGTAAAGTCACAAGGGGGGTGGCAACCAAAAACATTATATTTCAGAAAATGGCCCAGTCACACTTGTTTAGTTACAGATTTTATTAAATACAGTCACATAACAAAAACAAAAGACATATCTGAAATCAACAATACGAAATAAAACAAATAAAACCTTTTCATTTTTTGGTGGGCGTCCCTTTAATATACACCTGCCTGCACAGGAGAGGTGGAAGCCAAATCTCATGAAGTTACAAAATTACCCAGCCTCGTGTTTAATAGGCCACGTCCCTCATGTGTGGGAACCTATAGTGGAGATATTGCACAGCATGGAGACGCCATATAGGTGGTATCTCAACCTTCAATACAGTCGTTCAGGGAAGAGGGATTCAATAGAGCATTATATACAAAGCATCAGTATTTATTTAGACAATTCATGTTTTAACTCTTGATTCTTTGAGGTTAGCATGGGTTAATAAAGTGTGATCCTTCTGCCCAGTAAACATGTATCCTAATAGAATCATATGGATTTACTCTGAGGCAGAGCCGGTCTGGATGCTGCACACCCTGAAACTCTCACGGTGCGCACGCACCCTCTGTTGATGCCTTTTGAAAATAAGGCACACACTATGCCTTAGCAGAGGCAGTCAACGTCCAGGGGTCTCAGGGAAGCATAGTATCTGCCAGTCTATCCTCATACTGGGGACACTGAATGTTTCTGATATGGAAGCAAAAGTGAAAAAAATGTTTAGTTTAGTCCATTAACAGTCCGTCTCCTATATTTTTCCCAAGGCCCTACTATTTTTCTAGAATGCTTTTCTCCGGATGCACACTGCACATGCTCTATAGCGCTGCCAGTTTGGGTGACAGTATGACAACCTTGTAGCACTGACACTAGACCGCTCAAGTCCTTTTCTGTTGCATACTGAATTGCTGGGGGTGAAAGGTACACTATATGAGGGACAAGTATATTTAAAATCCAAACTAGGCTCAGTCTATAAATTATATTTTTTTCTGTTAAAGAATATAATTATTGTTGAGGTGAGATAAGCAAAAGTTATTTTTAACTTTAATGACATTATTAGTATCCGAGACAGAAATGAAATTGAAAGATATATACTAGCCCCATCCTTAATAGTCGGTAGATAAATGGCTTTGAGCGGGTGTTGTAAATTGCTAAGTTTTTCTTTACACAGTTTCATTTCACTTATTTGTTGTGTTTTATATTCATTTGTATTCTTCTTAGATTTGTTATATGTTCATTTTTGAAATGTTTCAACAAATAATAATTTCACCTACATTTGTTTCCACTTTGGATATCTTTATTCCAAAGTGGAGTCTTTGGTAAAAGCTCATTAACATGCACACAATGGGTCCAGAGCATGTGGGTAGGATGAAAATGTACTTACAGTGAAACACTACCTTTTTTCAATATTTTTCTTATACAGTCTACAGTACAAATGTTTTAATAGGCAGGATGGACCTCACACCAGCACTGTACTGCCAAGGAGAAGCACTGTACAGTACTGTACTGAGTAGAGACCTTGCCGCATCATTAAAATAGAAACACAAAAGTCTATCAACGGGAATGAGTGCACAGTAACAACATCCTTACTCACAAGGGTCTTTAAACTGAAGGTCCTTAGAGTGGGGTACAGCTGTACTACCTATTTCTTCTTCCTTCCTTCTTTACCCCTCCCTTCCTTCCTTCTTTACTAACTCCCTCCCTCCCTTTCTTCCACCATCCCTCCCTTTCTCCTTATCTTACTTCCTTACTTCTTTCCTCCCTATTTTCATCCCTTCTTTTTTCCATACCTCCCTCCCTCCCTTCCATTTCTCTTTCCCTCCCTCTTAACATCCCCATCCCTTCCTTCTTCCCTCCCTCCTTCCTTCCTCCATCCCTCCCTTTCTCCTTTTCTTCCTTCCTTCTTTCCTCCCTCTCTTCCTTCCTTTTTGCTCCATACCTCCCTCCCCTGCTTCTCCCCTCCCTTCCTTTTCCTCCTTATTTCCCTCCCTCCCTCCCTCTTACTGCCCCTCCCTCCCTCCCTCTTACTGCCCCTCCCTCCCTCTCTCTTACTGCCCCTCCCTCCCTTCTTCCATCCTTCCAACCCTCCCTTTTCCCCTCCTTCCTTTCCTCCATCTCTCTCCCTCCTTAATTACCCCTCTCTCTCCCTCCTTAATTCTTTTTCCATCCCTCTTACTGTCCCTCCCTCCCTCCTTCCCTCCCTTCTTTTTCCCCTCCTTCCTTCCTTCCCTCCCTGCATTCCTTCCCTCCATCCCTCCCTTTCTTCTCTTTCTTTTCCCCTCCCTCTTACCATCCCTCCCTTCCTACCACCCTTCTTCCCTCTCTCCCTCACATCCTCCCTTCCTTCTTCTCCTGTGTGCATATCTGCCTTTCCACCTATTTCCCTCTCTCTTTCCCTGACATCTCACTGTATACATGTCTATCTCTACTTATCCAACACTTAGGCACTTGCAAAACTATATAATATTTCCAAGCACAAGCAAATCAACAAATGTTCAGGGGAATCGCATTAACCCCTGCACTGCAAAAGACAAACAGGAAACAAATGCAGTTATAGAGATACCCATTATTGACTAACTAACAATTTGAGTCCAACTTTCCACAATACTGTGGGGTATGCCTGTAAATTTCCTAAAGTACAGCTTTACACTGCCAATGTATGAAAGAAAGGAAGAGAGAAAAAGAAAAATATTATAAAAAAAAAAAAAAAAAAAAATGAAAGTCAGAAAAAAAATTGAATGGAAGAAAGGAAGAAATATAATACAAAGCTTGAAGTACAGATATCCACCTACCATGTTGTCGCATATTTCTTCATGCAAGTGTTTTGGAATTGATTTAAAAAGAAAGACAGATAGAAAAGCAGATAGACAGACTCGCACATGGCAGACATACAGTAAAATATATTGCTGTCAGATCCCTGTTAGTGTTTAATCCTGCAATAATTTCATTTCATTCTCCTGTTGATACAGGGTTACACAGCAGAGATTTATTATCTGCTAGCTCTGGTAATCCAGACATTATTACCTCGCCTTAACTGGATTCCAGCTATATTAAAAAAGGGCTATTCAGGAGTTCCTGACGCTACAACCGATACAAAGGGCCTTATTGCGTAATGCAGGCTGACATGGTGTTTATTAGCTGCAAGCTGCCTGTGCTTTCTAATTACCAATAAGAAACACAGATTTGCACTGGAGGCATATGGGAAAAAAAACATCCTGAGCGGTGGTTAACCTCTTCCATGCGGGAGAGTAGGAAGGACAACAAGTGATAGGTAGCAGTCATACAGAATAATAGAAAGAGGTAAAGGGAGAATATACACTATATATTTTATTATATATGATGATTCAAGTCCAGAGATAGGCCTAGTGTCTAAACAAGGTGTGTGAAAGCCCGTAGAACCTCATTTAATTCAATCCAGAATATGTTCACTGAGAGTAACGTTGGGTTTGACCCGTTTTCGAGGAGATTCTTTGTTACGGTTGCTATTTTTTGACATTTTTTGTTATTTACTTCATTTATATAAAAAAAGTATATGGAAGCAATCATAAAAGTTTTTAGAGAAATGATGGGAGGTGTAAAGATCTTAAATTTATAAATCACTATTATGGAGAAAAACAATGTAGGGGGCTAAGCTTGTCAAAGGTCAAGTTCCCGGACTTTTTGTTAGAGCAGGGGCATGACTTGATTAGGGGGGAAGTGCTGGCGCTACTGCGCATGTTCAAACTTCAGCGCAAACAGTATTTTTTCTCCAGAGAATGAAGTCAGGACAGCGGGTCTAAATCGGGACTAGCCCGCTTAAAGCAGGATAGGGGGGAGGTATGGTTCTAGTGTATAGAACACACATATATTATTTTAATGTGTGAAGCCACGGGTTAGTTTATTTCACTATTAGATGTAGAATTTGGTAAGCGATAGGCTTACTTTAGAGCAGGGGTCGGCATCCTTTTCTGGCTCACAAGTCAGACGCAAAACAGACATGTACTGCAAATATATTTTATGAGCAAAACTATTTTTGCGCTTTGCTCCTATTGTAATGTACTAAAAATGTAACACTCAAATAGTACATATTAGTGAATTGTGAATAAAAAGCGGGCATAATTGCGAATAGAAACAGGCAATTTTGCGTATATTTTTTCTACCTCTTTTGATAGCGCTCGCTAAAAGATGGTGTAATTTTCACACGCAAAAAATATATATATATTTTTTTATATATTTTTCAATATATTAGCACAACCCGGAAAAATGCACTCTAAATAAAAATAAATGGAAGAGGCGCAAATCAGGCAAAACAAGTGCAAAATTTTACAAATTGCTCCTTACTCATGTTTTACCTGCTTTCCCCCCCACTGCTCTTGTTTAGTACATGATCCCTAAAGTCTTCTATTTGATGGCGGACCACTGACACTCATGCTGGGAGGTGGAGCTTGGGAGGTTGAGTGTCAGCAGTACCGAACATGCGTGGGCAGCATACATGTGCACAAGTCAGAGTGCAACATGTGCAAAAGTCTGTCAGTATGCCTGTCTCTGACACCAGAGAAAGAGATGGCATGCAGGAATGTTTTGCTGAACAATTTATTGTGATGGTATAACTGTATCACAAGCTCCAGAGCATACAAACAAAACATTCTGTGCTCCCAGAAAACTGGTACAATAGAGGGATGAGGGATTTGGGTGCAAAATAGGGACTGCCCCTCTGAAAAAAGGGACACTTTGGAGGTATGTAATAGTCCTTCCCAAAATACACAAATACTGGTTAAACGTAAAAGCATTCATATTGGTTAGAGGGAGCATAGAAAGCATCTGGTCAGAGAAGGAATAGGGAACAGTCCTGCATTATCCAAAGCTACCTTACTTTTTGTAAGGTCATAAGAGTCTTACTGGCTAGAAGAGAACTGGTTTGTGAAAATCAACCCTTTAAAGCTCTCCATTCTGTTAGTTTGGTTAATCGTCTCCACTGCCAATCTTGTTATATTTGTCCAAAGTATTTCGGAGGTGAACATTTTTTTCAATCCCAAAAAAGTCTACAAGTTGTGGAGCTTCCATTTTGAAGACAAAGTTAGATCAGTGACTGGTGGACCCATTTTCAATGGTCTACATCCGACTCATCTTGCCTCAATTAATTGACTCCCAAGCTCTCAGGGATAAGATTCTCCAAATTCCTATGATGGTGTGTTAGCTAAGATCAGAGTTTGTTTTTGCAAAATAAATAACGATGTAGATTGGAAGTCCATTAGGAGGTTGATGACAAAAGCACTCTTGTTTCCCTTTAGACTTTTCGCAACGAAATGTAACAATTGTCTAAAAACAGTGCTGCCCTCTGAACTCATAATGCGGGTCCTCAACCATGTATACCATGTGGCCTGCTTCTACTGCTGTGAGTGTGAGAGGAGGCTGGAGAGAGGAGACGAGTTTGTCCTGAAGGAAGGGCAACTGTTGTGTCGAAGCGATTATGAGAGAGAGAAAGAGATGCTCAGCACCTTTAGCTTGACGCCTGCTGGATCAGGTGAGTTTTCTCTGTCTAAGGGTAGAACGGGTAGAACATGATCCAATGTAATCCTGACACCGAAACAATGTTTGGGATGTGGAAGTTGAGCAGGAGTAAACAGGCAGGATTAGTAGCAGATGTTCTCCTAGTGACATCACCGAGATGAGCAAAACACTTTTCAAATTTTCTTTTTTTCCAATTGTAATTGCTGATTTATAAAAAAAAATTACTGTAGAAATTGCTAACACTAGGGAAGGTTTTGAAAGCTTTGCTTTCAGGAGAAACTCTGATGACACAACAATGATTATTTTTCAGTAAACACTGAATGCATCAACATCCACAGCTGTAGCTGGCAGCACATTGAAATTTCAAAGGGTGATTGTATTAAAAAAAAAAATAATAAAAAAAAAAATAAATGTATATATATATATATATATATATATATATATATATATATATATATTACTTCACTTTCACTAATTTTGCAGTGCAGCTACCATTATTCTTTAATGCAAGAAACACCGTAGAGTACCTTGCTGCAGAAACCAGGTTTTCAAGACCTTTCTAGGACTGGAGTTATATCACAGGATACCGAGACATTGGTGGTAAATGTGCTACCAATAAAAGTAAATTAAAAGATAGATTCGAAGTGCGCAGGTCAGTGATTGGCTCAAATACAAAATGCATGACATTTAAGTAAAGTGGGCAACAGATAGGAATAATCAGTGGATTATTACAATCATTGAATGACACAAAACAAAGACAATGTTCACAAATATAAAAATCACTATAAATCAATTTTTGCCTTTTTCTGAAATTGATCAAGTATTATGGTGATTATACTTTATCTTCTATGTGCAATCTGTCCTACACACAGTGAAAAGTGAAGACGAGGATGGAAGTCACACACTTAGCAAAGGAAGTGATGATGGAAAGGACCCCAAGCGATCAAAGAGGCCAAGGACCATACTTACCACCCAGCAGCGCAGGGCCTTCAAAGCATCGTTCGAAGTATCTTCAAAGCCATGCAGGAAGGTAGCTATGTTTACATCTGAAGAAGACAAAGCTTTAGAATCGTGTAGCATTTTGTTTAGCATTTGACCTTTAACCTTTTCATTCGGAATTTTGCAGCGATTCTGTTATGATCTTGTTACCGTAACATTTCTAATGACTGTTTTGGCAGGTGAGAGAGACATTGGCAGCAGAGACTGGTTTAACTGTACGGGTTGTCCAAGTTTGGTTCCAGAACCAAAGAGCCAAGGTACTGATTTCCCTCTGGTAGAATATCTTAGTCTTAAATGTTATTGGGAAAAAAAAAAAACCCGGACTGTACTAGTGATCTTTTTTTTTAAAGTTAGAAACAGGATGGTAAGTAGAGCAAGGGACTTACTCTGTCAATGTGGCAGGTGTACTCGGTTACATTTTGACCCACATCATACAACCACTAACTCTCATTCTATGTTTATACTACTTGTTTCCAACCTTATAAGGGAGTTAAGTACAGTCTTTCTTTTGTATACACTAGAAAATACATTGTACTTGCAGCGTGCACACACCAGGCAAGGTCTATGATGGGCCATAGGACATTGTTAAATTGTCACAAAGTCCAGTAAATGTTCTCCATGGACAATGTTAGTGTCTTCCCTTGTCTCACACCTGTTTAGTAAGCAAAGTTCACTATATGGACAAAAGATATTGAGACACACCTCTTAATGATTGAATTCAGGTGTGTCAATCAGAGCCATTGCCACAGGTGTATAAAATCAAGCACCTAGCCATGCAGTCGGCATTTACAGACATCTGTGAAAAAAAACATGGGATATTCCACAGTCAAACGTAAGTGATATAATTGGAAAGTGGAAGTGTTTAGGAAAAGCAGAAACATAGCCACGAAGTGGAAAACCACATAACGTCGCAGGTTACACCGAGAGTTGAGGCGCAGGGTGGATAACAGTCGCAAATGCTCTGGTGATTCCATGACTGAAGATACCAAATTTACACTGACATTAATATCAGCACAAAAACTGTGCGGAAGGAGCTTCATGGAATGGGTTTCCATGGCCGAGCAGCTGCATGCAAGCCTCACATCACCAAGTACAATGCCAAGTGTTGGATCGAGTGGTGTAAAGCACGCCACCACTGGACTCTGGAGCAGCTGCATGCAAGCCTCACATCACCAAGTACAATGCCAAGCGTCGGATCGTGTGGTGTAAAGCATGCCACCACTGGACTCTGGAGCAGCTGCATGCAAGCCTCACATCACCAAGTACAATGCCAAGCGTCAGATCGAGTGGTGTAAAGCACGCCACCACTGGACTCTGGAGCAGCTGCATGCAAGCCTCACATCACCAAGTACAATGCCAAGCGTCAGATCGAGTGGTGTAAAGCACGCCACCACTGGACTCTGGAGCAGCTGCATGCAAGCCTCATATCACCAAGTACAATGCCAAGCGTCAGATCGAGTGGTGTAAAGCACGCCACCCCTGGACTCTGGAGCAGCTGCATGCAAGCCTCACATCACCAAGTACAATGCCAAGCGTCAGATCGAGTGGTGTAAAGCACGCCACCACTGGACTCTGGAGCAGCTGCATGCAAGCCTCACATCACCAAGTACAATGCCAAGCGTCGGATCGAGTGGTGTAAAGCATGCGGCCACTGGACTCTGGAGCAGCTGCATGCAAGCCTCACATCACCAAGTACAATGCCAAGTGTCGGATCGAGTGGTGTAAAGCATGCCACCACTAGACTCTGGAGCAGCTGCATGCAAGCCTCATATCACCAAGTACAATGCCAAGCGTCAGATTCAGTGGTGTTAAGCACGCCACCCCTGGACTCTGGAGCAGCTGCATGCAAGCCTCACATCACCAAGTACAATGCCAAGCGTCAGATCGAGTGGTGTAAAGCACGCCACCCCTGGACTCTGGAGCAGCTGCATGCAAGCCTCACATCACCAAGTACAATGCCAAGCGTCGGATCGAGTGGTGTAAAGCACGCCACCCCTGGACTCTGGAGCAGCTGCATGCAAGCCTCACATCACCAAGTACAATGCCAAGCGTCGGATCGAGTGGTGTAAAGCACGCCACCACTGGACTCTGGAGCAGCTGCATGCAAGCCTCACATCACCAAGTACAATGCCAAGCGTCGGATTGAGTGGTGTAAAGCATGCCACCCCTGGACTCTGGAGCAGCTGCATGCAAGCCTCACATCACCAAGTACAATGCCAAGCGTCAGATCGAGTGGTGTAAAGCCTGCCGCCACTGGACTCTGGAGCAGCTGCATGCAAGCCTCACATCACCAAGTACAATGCCAAGCGTCAGATTCAGTGGTGTAAAGCATGCCACCACTGGACTCTGGAGCAGCTGCATGCAAGCCTCACATCACCAAGTACAATGCCAAGAGTCGGATCGAGTGGTGTAAAGCACGCCACCCCTGGACTCTGGAGCAGCTGCATGCAAGCCTCACATCACCAAGTACAATGCCAAGCGTCGGATCGAGTGGTGTAAAGCACGCCACCCCTGGACTCTGGAGCAGCTGCATGCAAGCCTCACATCACCAAGTACAATGCCAAGCGTCGGATCGAGTGGTGTAAAGCATGCCACCACTAGACTCTGGAGCAGCTGCATGCAAGCCTCATATCACCAAGTACAATGCCAAGCGTCAGATTCAGTGGTGTAAAGCATGCCACCCCTGGACTCTGGAGCAGCTGCATGCAAGCCTCACATCACCAAGTACAATGCCAAGCGTTGGATCGAGTGGTGTAAAGCACGCCACCCCTGGACTCTGGAGCAGCTGCATGCAAGCCTCACATCACCAAGTACAATGCCAAGCGTCGGATCGAGTGGTGTAAAGCACGCCACCACTGGACTCTGGAGCAGCTGCATGCAAGCCTCATATCACCAAGTACAATGCCAAGTGTCGGATCGAGTGGTGTAAAGCATGCCACCACTAGACTCTGGAGCAGCTGCATGCAAGCCTCATATCACCAAGTACAATGCCAAGTGTCGGATCGAGTGGTGTAAAGCATGCCACCACTGGACTCTGGAGCAGCTGCATGCAAGCCTCATATCACCAAGTACAATGCCAAGCGTCAGATTCAGTGGTGTTAAGCATGCCACCACTGGACTCTGGAGTCTTCACTGTTTGGTAGTCTGATAGCTGAATCTGGTTTCATAGATGCCAGGAGAGTGTTACCCACCTGACTGCATTGCACAGTTTGGTGGAGGAGGGATAATGGTCTGGGGCAGCTTTCCAGGGGTTGGGCTAGGACCTCTAGTCCAAGGGAAGGGGAATATTCATGCTTTAGCATACCAAGACATATTGGATGTTATCCTTCCAACTTTGAGGGAACAGTTTGGGGAAGGACCTTTTCTTTTCCATCATGATTATTCCCCCAGTGCACAATGCAAGGCCCATAAAGACATGGTTAGATATGTTTGGTGTGTAAGAACTTGACTGACCAGCACACAGCCCTGACTCAACCCCATTTGAACACCTTTGGGATAAACAGGAATGGTGATTACAAGCCAGGCCTTCTTGTCCAACATCAGTGCCACACAAATGCTCTACTGGTGGAATTCCCACAGAAGCACTCTTGGAAGAGTGGAAGCAGTTTTAACTGCAAAAGGGAGGTCAAATATATATATATCAATATCATAGGCGTGCGCAGCCTATTGCATTAGGGTGTGCACCCTAAAGCACAAACACACACGCCGCACACGTGTGTGTGTATAGATATATAGATAGATATATATCTATCTATATATCTATACACACACACACACATACACAAATGCACTCTGCATTCTTACATACAGACCCGCATTCATATAATTATCAATATAAACAAACATTTAAAAACTGTATTAAAACTTTTTTTTTATTAATTAAGCATTTAGCAATGTAAACAAACATTTCACATTTTTTAACTTAAAAAAACACTTACTTAAAGTTTACCAGCCAGCCGGCCGCCCCAGAACCCCTCCTGGGAAAAAACGATGTGCCTGTGCTCCGCTCTGCACCCTCTCCTCTGGCACTGCGGCTGGGCCTCACCCTTGCGTTGCCGTGACTCCGCCTCTGCGTGACGTCACGGAACGCGTGTACGCGAACGCGTACATTACAGGGGAGGTCTGAGGGAGGAGAAAGTCCGTCCTTCACTATGCGGCGCTTCCGCTCGCATAGTGAAGGATCGGATTAGGAGACAAACTCGGGCGGCAGACGGCAGTGCAGCACGGAGGTGAGAGAGCCTCAATTTTGAGGCTTGATTAGGGCAGGGCTTGACAAATTGATCTGAGTTTTAGGAGCCAGCTAAAAAATCTAGGAGCCAGACAACGGCACATAAACACAAACACACGCAGTCACACACAGACACATAGTCTGTCACATATACATACAGAATAAAGGATCCTTTATTCTGATTTGGAGGACTAGGGTGAAAGTCCTCTCTGTGCACCCTCCACTTCTGAACTCGAAACCTGTTACACATTGTTTTTCTACATATACATACAAAACACCCCCCCACACACACATCCAGTCACACATATATATACACACACACACACATCCAGTCAGTCACATACATACATACATACACACACACCCTATTAGACACATACATACACACAAACACATCCAGTTAGACACATACATACACACAAACACATCTAGTCAGACACATATATACACACAAACACATCTAGTCAGACACATATATACACACAAAACGCATCCAGTCAGTCAGACACATATATACACACAAAACGCATCCAGACACATATATACACACACAAAACGCATCCAGTCACATATATACACACATATATACACACAAACACATCCAGTCAGTCCCACACATACATACACACAAACACATCCAGCCAGTCCCACACATACATACACACAAACACATCCAGCCACACACATATATACACACAAACACATCCAGCCACACACATATATACACACAAACACATCCAGGCACACACATATATACACACAAACACATCCAGGCACACACATATATACACACACAAACACATCCAGTCACACACATATATACACACACAAACACATCCAGTCACACACATATATACACACACAAACACATCCAGTCACACACATATATACACACACACAAACACATCCAGGCACACACATATACACACACACACAAACACATCCAGGCACACACATATACACACACACACAAACACATCCAGGCACACATATATACACACAAACACACCCACGCAGACATACACAAGACAGCAGGGTTTTTTTTGGTTGTCGTTTTTTTTTTTTTAAAGAAAAAAAAAAGTTCACCTATCAGTGTCCCCCCTCCCTGCGATTACACCTCAATGCAGAGAGAGGGGGGCGGTATCCGTTGCAGCCCGGTGGCACAGAGCAGCTTCCATGCTATGCTCCCCAGTGATCAGCGCTAGAAGGCGGTGCGCGAGGGGGCGGAGCAGGAAGTCTGTGCAGCCGGTGCACTCACTCTGCTCCCTCGCGCACGCTGCAGGAATAAAGAAAAAAAACCCGATCCCATTGCCGAGGGCACCACGCAGGGCTCACGATACCCGGGCGCCAGGTCTGATTTCCTGGTCGCCATTGGCGACCTGGCGCCAGGGCCGTCTTTAATAGTGATTGGACCCTGGGCAAGCATTTGCTTGGGCCCCCTGGACACTGCCCCCTCCCCTGCATGAAATCCCGCCATCCATCGCAATGTTACCCTCCCCCCCACACACACATATGCCATAATTGTTGTGCAATTCAGATGCCAGTAATATTGTGCCATTCAGAGCGCAGTATTATTGTGCCAGTCAGAGCCCAGTAATATTGTGCCAGCCAGAGCCCAGTAATATAGTGCCTGTCAGAGCCCAGTAATATTGTGCCTGTCAGAGCCCAGTATTATTGTGCCAGTCAGAGCCCAGTAATATTGTGCCTGTCAGAGCCCAGTAATATTGTGCCTGTCAGAGCCCAGTAATATTGTGCCAGTCAGAGCCCAGTAATATTGTGCCAGTCAGAGCCCAGGAATATTGTGCCAGTCAGAGCCCAGGAATATTGTGCCAGTCAGAGCCCAGGAATATTGTGAAATTCAGACCCCAGTAATATTGTGCCAGTCAGATGCCTGTAATATTGTGCCAGTCAGATGCCCAGTATTATTGTGCCAGTCAGAGCCCAGTAATATTGTGCCAGCCAGATGCCCAGTAATATTGTGCCAGCCAGATGCCCAGTAATATTGTGCCAGCCAGATACCTGTAATATTGTGCCAGTCAGATACCAGGAATATTGTGCTTGTCAGATACCAGGAATATTGTGCCTGTCAGATACCAGTATTATTGTGCCAGTCAGAGACCAGTAATATTGTGCCAGCCAGATGCCTGTAATATTATGCCAGTCAGAGCCCAGTAATATAGTGCCAGCCTGATGCCTGTAATATTATGCCACTCAGAGCCCAGTAATATAGTGCCAGCCAGATGCCTGTAATATTATGCCAGCCAGATGCCTGTAATATTATGCCAGCCAGATGCCCAGTATTATTGTGCCAGTCAGATGCCCAGTATTATTGTGCCAGCCAGATGCCCAGTAATATTGTGCCAGCCAGATGCCCAGTAATATTGTGCCAGCCAGATACCTGTAATATTGTGCCAGTCAGATACCAGGAATATTGTGCTTGTCAGATACCAGGAATATTGTGCCAGTCAGATACCAGGAATATTGTGCTTGTCAGATACCAGGAATATTGTGCCTGTCAGATACCAGTATTATTGTGCCAGTCAGAGACCAGTAATATTGTGCCAGCCAGATGCCTGTAATATTATGCCAGTCAGAGCCCAGTAATATAGTGCCAGCCAGATGCCTGTAATATTATGCCAGTCAGAGCCCAGTAATATAGTGCCAGCCAGATGCCTGTAATATTATGCCAGCCAGATGCCTGTAATATTATGCCAGCCAGATGCCCAGTATTATTGTGCCAGTCAGATGCCCAGTATTATTCTGCCATACAGATGCCCAGTAATATTCTGCCATTCAGATGCCCAGTATTATTCTGCCATACAGATGCCCAGTAATATTGTGCCAGCCAGAGCCCAGTAATATTCTGCCATTCAGATGCCCAGTATTATTGTGCCAGCCAGAGCCCAGTAATATTGTGCCAGCCAGAGCCCAGTAATATTCTGCCATTCAGATGCCCAGTATTATTGTGCCAGCCAGAGCCCAGTAATATTGTGCCAGCCAGAGCCCAGTAATATTCTGCCATTCAGATGCCCAGTATTATTGTGCCAGCCAGATGCCCAGTAATATTGTGCCAGACAGCCCCCCGCCCCCCCCCCGTACTTACATGAAGCTGCTCCGTGTCCCCCGCCGGAAGTCTCCTCTGTGCAGTCTTCTCTCTTGCACAGAGGAGGGAAACAGTCACCGGATGTGACGCAACGATGCGGCTTGCCGGAAAAAAGCGTTCACAAGCGCAATGCGCTGTGAACGCGGCAAGCAGGGCTGGCGTCCCACGGGACAGCTGCCTTGGGGCCCCCCAGGAGTAAATGGGCCCAGGGCAGCTGCCCCGTTTGCCCCGCGTTAAAGACGGCCTGCCTGGCGCCCGGGGTTTGTCGAGCCCTGGATTAGGGTGTGCCCAGGCACACCCGGCACACCCCGTGCGCACGCCTATGATCAATATCTATATATTAATAATGTGATGTCATAAAAGTCCCTGTTGGTGTAATGGTCAGGTGTTCCAATCCTTTTGTCCAAATAGTGTATCTTGTATGGCCAATTGTAGCCAGAAGTTCTTCTTCCCTCCTTACCGACCGGGTACTTCCTTACCCTGGTGGGAAGCAAATGTTGGGGGGTATGGGGGGGGGGGGCAATGAATTTTTTTTTTGTTAGGGGGGGGGGGGGGGCGAATGCTGGGGATAGAATTCTATTAACAGGGAAATTGTAAATAACATTGTTAATACCAGTGGTTTAACGCACTGGATATTTGTGGTCCCCGTTTAGGTTGAATCGCACGTTATTCAACCGATAACTTTTGCTGACATTCACAGCCGGCACGGAATCTACTCCACTGATTACAATTAGGAACACTAAATTCTCAGTTAAGTTAGGAAAGACCTAAAAAAAAAAGGCAAACGTTGCTCTATTCTTCCTGGTGAACAACTCTATAAATCAACCAGTTGTCGAGCGTCTCCATTCTAGCCGTAAACTATGTTTTCATTTTTATCATACTCGATAAACAGTGGTCTCAAAATTGCTCATTACAATCCTATATGGCACAGATGAAGAAGATAGCCAGACGACAGCAGCAACAGGACCACGAACAGCTAGGAACACAGCGCCTGGGATCCGGCCGTGGGAACCGGGGGAGCAGCAGGCAGAGTAACGATGACAGTGAAGGTGAGAGCATGCATGATGAGTGAGTGCACATTGCACTCCAGTGGTTTTAATCCAGGGTACGGCTGAGGTTTGAGCAGCTTGAGAGTTTTATCACTTTGTCTGGTCAGATCGACCATTGAAAAGTAGTCAGTTCCCAAGAATTTTTATTATTAGCTTTGGTCTTGGTAAATAGCACCATCTGTGTTTAGTTGTGTAACAAAAGTATGAATAAGAAGGGCCATAGAGTGATAGCGCCAAACTCTTAATAAATGTTGGGAGTTTGTGCCATGTGCGCTGGTTCCAGCACTTCCGCGTTGAACCGGCACAACCCAAATATAAATAATCTGAATCAATTTAACACCTTAAAAGTGATGGACAACCTCTAATAAACACTGTTTGGTGACAGCTCCATGTTACGCACATGAAAGCGTCAGGATGTTAAATCATAAATTCTTACCCGGCTATTTTTTCCCCTTGTATATCACCCGCAGCACACCTTAAAGAGATATCTCCTCCTTTCTGAGATAGAACAGGAAACAATCAAACTTCTATATAAAGTCCCTAGCCACATAAGTAGTCAGTGTTATTACAAAGGAACCCTCAGAAATTAGAATTACTCTAAGTACAAAATACTGTTGGGGATAAAAGGTGTGCTACCTGCGAAATATAAGGAAAATAAATTCCCAGGTAAGAAGTCTTACCGACTTGGTGCCTGTAGCTTCAAGGAAAGTACCAAGGTGTGCAGGAACTTAGCCGAAAGTTTCTTAATTCCGTGCTAGTCTCTCTTTATTGAGTAGAACCTATAATACGCAATGTTCATCCATCAGACGGTGGCAGTGGAATGGAAGGAGTGATGATTCCATACTCCAGAATATCCCAGCAGCAACTCCTACCCCTGGATCAGAGTGCCTACAACACAGATCTCTTCAGACAGGGCCTTACTCCTCCTCAAATGCCTGGTGATCACTTGCACCCATATGGTTAGTACACAAGATATCATTCGATGGGAACTTGCATGCAGTTCACTCCACGGTAACAATTTTGTTTTATAAAGCAAAAAGGTATAACTGTGATAACAGGACAGGGGGTCTTCTAATCCTGACAATCCTATGATCTACAGGATACACATGCTCCCATGAGAGAAGGGTGGTTCTAGAGTTTTTGTACCATATTAGTTTCAGTACTTTGGGAAAGTGCAAGGTTTTGAATGAAAATTCTGCAGTTGGAAAGACATCAAGCTACCAAGAAAGTTAATTGCATTTATTCCCTGATACACAGTGGTGTATCTTGATTTTGTGCTGCCCTAGGCAGACAAAATCCGGGCACCCCCCTAACCAAGCTGCACACCCACGTTACACACCTAAAACATGCCCCATCACCTCCATTTCATGACCCCACATCACACATAACATTCAGACTCACATCAAGCTCATACTCCCATCACACACACACTCCTACTCCCATCACACTCAGTCACACACTCCTACTCCCATCACACTCAGTCACATACACTGTCTCCCATCACACACACTCTGACTCCCATCACACACACTCTGACTCGCATCACACTCAGTCACACACACTGTCTCTCATCACACACTCTGACTCCCATCACACTCAGCCACACACACTGTCTCCCGTCACACAAACTCTGACTCCCATCACACTCAGTCACACACACTGACTCCCATCACACACACTCTGACTCCCATCACACTCAGTCACACACACTGTCTCCCATCACACACTCTGACTCCCATCACACTCAGCCACACACACTGTCTCCCGTCACACAAACTCTGACTCCCATCACACTCAGTCACACACACTGACTCCCATCACACACACTCTGACTCCCATCACACTCAGTCACATACACTGTCTCCCATCACACACACTCTGACTCCCATCACACTCAGTCACACACACTGTCTCCCATCACACACACTCTGACTTGCATCACACTCAGTCACACACACTGTCTCCCATCACACACTCTGACTCCCATCACACTCAGCCACACACACTGTCTCCCGTCACACAAACTCTGACTCCCATCACACTCAGTCACACACACTGTGTCCCATCACACACACTCTGACTCCCATCACACTCAGTCACACACACTGTCTCCCATCACACACACTGACTCCCATCACACTCAGTCACACACACTGTCTCCCATCACACACACTCTGACTCCCATCAGCACTTACCTTTCCCTAGTGGCAGGCAGCATGGTCCCTCCATGCTGCTTGTTCGGCTTCCCGGCGATTGTGCCGACAGGTCACGTGACCGGGCGCGCGTATGACGTCAGCGCGCCCGTCACGTGACTGTCGGCACTTCCGTGTCACACTGCACGGGGAGCCGAACAGGCAGCACGGAGGTTTCTCTGTGCTGCCTGTTCGGCTCCCCGTGCAGCCCGGCAGGCAGAGCGATGGTGAGGGGGGTTCTTCCGATCCCCTCTCACCTCCGTCTCTGCCTGCAAGCGCGGTCTATTTTTTTTTTAAAGGGACGGATTTTTTATTTTTTTATTTTTGTTTTTCGTGCTAGGGGGCGCTGCCGCCCTAGGCATCTGCCCAGGATGCCTCGCGGTAAATACAGCACTGCTGATACAGTGAATGAAGTTAAAAAAAAGAAATAAACAAACATACTCTGTCAATGATCCTCTAAATTATGAAGTAGTCTTTTAAAAGAATACTACCATGATATATTTTTTATTTCAACTTTACATAGTGAAAATTATTGCAAAGAAAGATAGCAGGTTTAATAAACCGTATCTTCCTGGAAGTGGTTTATCCAGTTAAACTTTATCTGACTACTTCAGTAGTGTATCTTCCACGAGCCAAACAAGGCACTCGCCTAGGGCGGCACTTTGCCAGAGGGTGTTAAAGCGCACTTCTGGTGCCTCAAACATTTTTGCTCCCTCCACCACCATTGAGCAAGCTTTAGCTCTTTCCAATTAATCGAGGTGATGGAGGAATGTAATGGACGTGGTGGGAGTATGTAATGAGGGTGATGGGGGCATGTAATGGACGTGATGGGGTTATGTAATGAGGGTGATGGGGGCATGTAATGGACGTGATGGGGTTATGTAACGAGGGTGATGGTGGCATGTAATGGGGGTGATGGGGCATTTAGTGTATATGCAATGTGGGTGATTGGGGCATGTAATGGGGTTATTGGGCATTTAATGTGTATGCAATCTGGGTGATGGGGCATGCAATGGGGTGATGGGGCATGTCGTGGGTGTGCAACGTGGGTGGGGGTATGCCCAAATTTTTCTTCCTACGGCAGCACAAAACCAAGATACACCACTGGACTACTTGCTGTGAATTGTTTAATCAGTAACATTTTCTTGCTCCTACACTGAGTGAATGAGTCAGCCAACCCAGCCACTCACACTCACCTACGTGTTTAAAGTTTCTCCAGAATGAACCCATTTTGAAAGATCTTTTTTATGTACAAATGTGTATATCTAACCTCTAGACTGAATAGGTTTTCAATCAGTAGTGTTTCTTCCACAAGGCAAAAAAGGCACCTCGCCTAGGGCGGCACTTTGCCAGGGGGTGTTAAAGCACACTTATAGTGCTTCAAACATTTTCGCTCCCTCCCCCCACCGTTCAGCAAGTTTTAGCTCCTTCCAATTAATCGGGGTGATGGGGGCATGTAATGGACATGGTGGTGGTATGAAATGAGGGTGATGGTGGCATGTAATGGGGTGATTGGGCATTTAGTGTGTATGCATTGTGGGTGATGGGGCATGTGATGGGGCATGTTGTGGGTGTGCAACGTGGGGGATGGGGCATGTCGTAGGTGTGCAACGTGTGTGGGGGGGGGGGGGGGGGGGTGCCCGAATTTTGCCTGCCTACGGCAGCACAAAACCAAGATACACCACTGATTTCAATTATGCATGTAACGGGGCACGTGTTTAAAATAGGTTACATGCACTTATTTTTTACTTTAAAACAATTTACATTTCTCCTGTAATTTTACATTAAAAACAATTTCACCGTGGCCTCTGCATTCAGTGACAAGAAGGGATTTGACTAGACATGTGCATTCGTTTTCGGACGAATGCATTTTCGTCCGAAAATAGCATTTTTGTTCATTCGTCTGAAAAACGAATAACGAAAATGCTAAGCTAAAGAAAGCCGAATTAACAAATGGTTAATAAATGAAAATCATTTGTTCATTCATCCATTCGTAGTACTATTGGCATTCTATAAGCCAAAATAGAGTCAGTTTATAGAATACAATAGCATAGTACACTACATTCCATAAACCGACATAATGAACGACTTTCGGTTTATGGAATGCATGTAAGTCTATTGGCATTCTATAAACCGTCTCTATTTCGGTTTATAGTAATGCCAATACTATAGCACGAATGGACGAATGATTTTCGTTTATATTAAACCATTCATTCATTCGTTCAACTTCTTAGCTTTCTATAAACCGAAACAGAGTCCCCATTCATAAATTTTTATGAATGGGAACTCTAGTTCGGTTTATAGAAAGACCATAGTATTACATGTAATCCATAAGCCGAAAGTCTATAAACCGAACGTTCGGTTTATAGACTTTCGGCTTATGGAATGCATGTAATCCTATTGCTATTCTATAAACCGAACGTTCGGTTTATAGACTTTCGGCATTTGTAATGAATGTAATAGTACTATTGGCTTTCACTACACAGAGACATAGTCTCCATTCATAAATTTTTATGAATGGAGACTCTGTCTCTGTGTAGTGAAAGCCAATAGTACTAATACATTCATTACAAATGCCGAAAGTCTATAAACCGAACGTTCGGTTTATAGACTTTCGGCTTATGGAATACAAATAATCCTATTGCTATTCTATAAACCGAACGTTCGGTTTATAGAATAGCAATAGGATTATATGTATTCCATAAGCGAAAGTCTATAAACCGAACGACCTTCGGTTTATAGACTTTCGGCTTATAGAAAACAAACAGTAGTAGTGCCTTTCTATGAACCCATTCATAAGAATTATGAATGGGTTCATAGAAAGGCACTACTACTGTATGTTTTCTATAAGCCGAAAGTCTATAAACCGAAGGTCGTTCGGTTTATAGACTTTCGGTTTATTGAATACATAGAATTACATGTAATTCTATGTATTCTATAAACCGAAAATCTATAAACCGAACGACCTTCGCTTTATAGACTTTCGGCTTATAGAAAACATGTAGTACTATTGCCTTTCTATGAACCGAACGAGAGCCCCATTCATAAGACTTTCTTATGAATGGGGCTCTCGTTCGGTTTATAGAAAGCCAATAGTATTACACATATTCTATAAAACGAACGAATAAAACAAAACAAAACGAAAATAATGAACGAATTTCGTCTGAAACGAATGCAGTAATGAACGAAATTCGTTTAAGACTAAAAAAATATAATTTTCGTCAGAATGGACGAAAACGAAACGAAAATTTTAGTTGTGCACATGTCTAGATTTGACAGAGATGCAGCACTGGTTACATAGAATGTGTCGGCAGATAAGAACCATTCGGTCCATCTAGTCTGGCCAATTTTTATTTTTTATTTTTATAAGTCCCCCTTTCCCGGTCTTATGGCTAGGATAGCATTGTGTCCAGGGCCGGCCTTAGGGGTGTGCGACCTGTGCGAGCGCACAGGGCACAACACCCCAGGGGGCGCCCGCCCGGCCGGTAAAAAAAAAAAAAAAAGCCGGTAGAGGCACTGGCTGGGGGGAGATCAAAAGATCCCCCCTCACCAGCCCTCTGCTCGGCATTCTCTGCTTGGTCCAGGGAGGGGGCGGAGCTAACCGGCACAGCGGTGTAGCTCCGCCCCCACCCTGGGAAGCAGAGCAGCATCTGCTTCATGGGGAGCCCCGGGCAGCATGAGATAGTGCTGCTCGGCTCCCCATGCCTGCATTAAGCATGGGGAGCCCGAGCAGCACCTTCTCTTGCTGCCCATGGCTCCCTGTAATGCAGACTCTGCTCTGCTTCCCGGGGTGGGGGCGGAGCTACACCGCTGTGCCGGTTAGCTCCGCCCCCTCCCTGAAGCCACCCCTTCAGGCAAAGGTAAGGAAGGGGGGGGGGGAGAGAGACAGAACAGGGGTTAGGGGGGAGAGACAGAACAGGGGTTAGGGGGGAGAGAGACAGAACAGGGGTTAGGGGGGAGAGACAGAACAGGGGTTAGGGGGGGAGAGAGACAGAACAGGGGTTAGGGGGGAGAGACAGAACAGGGGTTAGGGGGGGAGAGACAGAACAGGGGTTAGGGGGGAGAGACAGAACAGGGGTTAGGGGGGAGAGAGACAGAACAGGGGTTAGGGGGGAGAGAGACAGACAGAACAGGGGGAGGGGAGAGAGAGACAGACAGAACAGGGGTTAGGGGGGAGAGACAGACAGAACAGGGGCAGGGGGGAGAGACCGACAGAACAGGGGTTAGGGGAGAGAGAGACAGACAGAACAGGGGGAGGGGAGAGAGAGACAGGCAGAACAGGGGTTAGGGGGGAGAGACAGAACAGGGGGAGGGGAGAGAGAGACAGACAGAACAGGGGGAGGGGAGAGAGAGACAGACAGAACAGGGGGGGGGGAGAGAGACAGACAGAACAGGGGCAGGGGGGAGAGACCGACAGAACAGGGGTTAGGGGAGAGAGAGACAGACAGAACAGGGGGAGGGGAGAGAGAGACAGACAGAACAGGGGTTAGGGGGGAGAGACAGAACAGGGGGAGGGGAGAGAGGGACAGAACAGGGGGAGGGGAGAGACAGAACAGGGGCAGGGGGGAGAGACCGACAGAACAGGGGGAGGGGAGAGAGAGACAGACAGAACAGGGGTTAGGGGGGAGAGACTGAACAGGGGTTAGGGGGGAGAGACAGAACAGGGGGAGGGGGGAGAGAGAGAACAGGGGGAGGGGGGAGAGACAGAACAGGGGAGGGGTGGGAGAGAGACAGACAGAAAAGGGGCAGGGGGTAGAGACAGAACTGGGGGAGAGAGAGAGACAGAACAGGGGACGGGGAAGAGAGACAGAACAGGGGACGGGGGGAGAGAGACAGAACAGGGGACGGGGGGAGAGAGACAGAACAGGGGACGGGGGGGAGAGAGACAGAACAGGGGACGGGGGGAAAGAGACAGAACAGAGGGAGAGAGAGAGAGAGAGAGATGGCAAGGAAGAGGAAAGGCAAAACATGGGAAGGGAGAGAGACACAAACATAGGGGGTGAAAGAGACGGGGGGGGGCGCCACGGGGGAAGCCCGCACAGGGCGCCGGAACACTTAAGGCCGGCCCTGATTGTGTCTATCCCACGCATGCTTAAAATCCTTGACTGTGTTTACCTCTACCACTTCTGCTGGAAGGCTATTCCATACATCCACTACCCTCTCAGTAAAGTAATACTTCCTGATATTACTTTTAAATCGTTGCCCCTCTAATTTAAGACTATGTCCTCTAGTTGGTTTCTATAGCAGTTTTTAAGAGGTAGTAAGCAGTGGCGGATGCTCCATATGTGCTATTAGAGAAAAGTATATAATTTATTGAGAGTCCTCAAGTCCTGGGACCCTGGGGTGTGAGCACCTCTTACATACACCGCACACAGTATAAACAAACATATAAACAGGCAATAAATACAATATCAACAATACAGTAATATCAATATATATACATTATATAAATTGAACAGTGTGGCAATTCAGTGGTTTTTCATCCCCCCCCCCCTTTACCTTACTCAATGGTACAGACACTACCTAACGCTGATACAATCCCATTGTTCTTTTCTTAATTGTACTGAATCAGTTGATCATCGTATAAAAACTCTGAACCTATCATGAAAAGTTTCTCTAATTAAATATTCCTCCTCCACAGATGCAGAGAACGTTTTTCACAACATGGACAATGAAAGTCTCAACTATCTTGGAGGATCTCTCCTGACGTCCCCGGAGACGAATAACCTACAGGCCCGCGTGGGCCCTATCGACCGCCTGTACTCCATGCAAAGCTCCTACTTTGCTTCCTGACCACAATATTCACTAAAACACAGATAACAATTCAACGGCTTTGAGATCCTGCTGTGCTTTGTGTGGGGTTTTTTGATTGGCTACAAGGAACGTTTGTAATCAGCAGACATTATTCAAAACATGAACGGAAAAAGGATCACGCTGGACTACATGATCACACTTATTTAAATGTTCCACTTCTTAATGATATGGCGGAAAAAAAATGTCTAGTAAACAGTGAGCAGCTTATTTAATTAAATGAGGTTAAACGGTGGGCACTTAAAATGTTAAAAGGGGCCGAGAGGCATGACACTTGGTGCTGATACATTGGGTAATGGTTCACAGATCACCAATGTAGGGATCAAGGCAGAACATCAACCTTAGCCCATAGTGAACATTTAATTCCAGGGAAATAGACAAGAAATTTGCTAGAGAGACAATTTTGTATTTCCCGTCTAGATGGAATTTTTTCCAAGGATTCGCACTTCACTGTTTGAGACTCAGACACTGCAAGGCAGCAGGCAAAAGATATATGTGGCCTGGTAAAAGATGGCCGAGGTGGCCAGTCTGTTTACAGAGTCCCCCGTACCGCATCTGCCATCATAATTTGACAATTCACGTCTGTGGCATAGTCATGCTGATTACGTGGCCTTCTGTCTAGGAGGATTGCATGTTGACCTGTATATTGGCACGCGCGTCTAATGGACCAGCCTTTGCTAATCTGACCCTAATAAGGCGGTGCTGTGTCGATTCCTGTCTGGCGTTTCCTGTGCACCAGTATAATTTTAAGGATTCCTGAGCAATGACAAATACTCACTAGCCTAAGTAGGGAACTGAAAGAGACAAGAATCAATCCCATTACAGTTTCAAAGAGTTAAGTTTTGAAAAATGGGCTTTTGCTAGTTTTGGACAATAAGAAGGAATGTTAAATTTGATTAAAATTTTGTATAGAAGGTTCAGTACCTCTTTAAATTAATGTGAGCATAGTAAGTCTATACAACTCACCGAGAGGCTGACACTGTAAATGGCTGGAAGCTCACACTCTTGTGAGAGAAGCGTATTCTTCCTGTAGTGTACTTAGAAACTCCTGGAAAACAATTTAAAAAAAAAAAAAAAATAGTTCTGGAACAGTTTGTGTAGAAAAAAATCCAATTTATTTCTACCACACGTCCACAGACAGACACTGGAAAAAGTAAGCATCCTAGTGTTTGATTTCTCCCCTGCTTTATCAGTAATATCATCAAATCATGATGGAAAGTTCATTTAAACGGGGCTAATTGATTTGGAATTTTAACATTTTTTGTCTTTACTGTCTTTAAATATGATGAAAAATTAAATCAGGACAGTGTCCCTTTAAGAACACACTGCTCAAACATTTGGGGCTTTGTTCAAGAAAGAGAGAATGGCAAAGGGAACTTCAAACATAAAGGGACTGTGTCACCTAAACATTGTTTTTACTGTGCATGTAGAAAATAAATAAAAAAGTGTTTTACATGTTTCTGTTGAGTCGCCTGCTTATGACATCACCTGTGACATGTTATGAAAATTAGCTAGTATTCAATTGGAAATGTGTAATTTGCATCTCATACCATAGGTGATGTCATAAGCAGGAGAGTCCACAGACACATTTTTCTCCTAATCTAGGCAGTTGCTAGTTATTTTGCACAATGTAGAGATATGTTCAATATTTTTTTGAATTCTCTACATTCACAGTAGACATGTGCATTCGTTTTCGGACGACTGCATTTTCGTCCGAAAATAGCATTTTCGTCCATTCGTCCGAAAAACGAATAACGAAAATGCTAAGCTAACGAAAGCCGAATGAACGAATGGTTAATAAACGAAAATCATTCGTTCATTCATCCATTCGTAGTACTGTTGCATTCTATAAGCCGAAATAGAGTCGGTTTATAGAATACAATAGCATTTCCCTACACGGAGACAAAGTCTCCATTCATAAATTTATGAATGGAGACTCTGTCTCCGTGTAGTGAAATGCCGACAGCCTATAAACCGAACGTTCGGTTTATAGGCTGTCGGCTTATGTAATACATGTAATCCTATTGCTATTCTATAAACCGAACGTTCGGTTTATAGACTTTCGGCTTATAGAAAACATGTAGTACTATTGCCTTTCAATGAACCGAACGAGAGCCCCATTCATAAGAATTTCTTATGAATGGGGCTCTCGTTCGGTTCATAGAAAGCCAATAGTATTACAGGTATTCTATAAAACGAACGAATAAAATTAAACAAAACGAAAATAATGAACGAATTTCGTCTGAAACGAATGCAGTAATGAACGAAATTCGTTTTAGACGAAATAAATAACATTTTCGTCCGAATGGACGAAAACGAAACGAAAATTTTAGGGAGAATTTCTTCCAACTCTCTTACTTTTGTTTGAAATTCCCTTCTTAATTCCCCACAATTGTCTTGGTCGTGAATAAAGCCCTTGGTTTCATTTGATGAGGTTTCAGTACAAATCTCCAATAGTTGTAACATCTCCCCAAATCATTCAGTAGACTAGTGGTCTTCAACCCTGTCCTCGAGGACCACCCAACAGTCCAGACCTTAGGGATTAGCCAATTGTATCTTTTTTTTTTTAAAATCACCTTTTACCCAACTGTGTAATCCCTAAGATCCGGACTGTTGGGTGGTCCTTGAGGACAGGGTTGAAGACCACTGGCTAGTTCATCCTTTGGAGGATCATACTGTCTATACCGGTCAGGTATTGCTGCTAATAATTTAATGGGTGATTATATACTTACTGACATGCCACTAAACACCAGTATCTCTTGGGCTCAAAGAGAGTGCTTCATCTTGGACTGCAAATTAACACAGACAGAACCTGGAACTCTTGTACAGTATGTGTAGCATATTTTTAAAACATGTTTAATGTGAAATTTCAATGTGAACTGTTTTTACATTGGTGATGTTATCAGTGTTTGTATTCTTGTTGTATTATATTAAAGTGACCAAGTACAGATTGTCTTCTTTGGGTTGAAAAATATGAATAAAGTTCAACACGAAACACTGAATATCATTTAAAAAACAAATCAGACGTTTATGTGTCAATCTCCTGCAGTACACCCCTTTGTAAGTGCACACCAGCCAATATTTTTGTTTTATTGTTTCCTTTTCGAAAGCCATGTTCCATTTAACAAGCCCTACAGATTTTTCTGATACCCCTCTAATCTAAAAAAAATAATTTTTGTTGTTGTTGTTGCATATTTCAGAATGGAATAATAAATAAATTAAAAAAAAAGAATGCTCCACACCATAGTTGGACTTTTAAAGTTCTCAGTGTACAGCTGTACACTCAGAATTACACATGCACAGCAGGCACACACCTGAAAAAAATAGGGGGAGCTTTGCATATATGCAGTGCTTCCCAAAGACTCTTGATGTGTCTGACATTGCACATATACACAGTTGGGTTACCATCCAGCCTTTACCAGAATACCAGTAAAAAAAAAAAATAGTTTTGAAGCAAATGTTAAGTCTATGATGGCATTAGCAGGGCAGATGTGGCAATCCTTATGCAGATGGAGTATCCCTACGCATCTCTAGTGGAACCTTCTCTGCTTGGCATCGTAGAGGTCCTGGGGGTGCCCATTATTTAATCAACTCAATGTTGGAGGATCAATTCCTGGCAGGAAAACAGTTAAAGGTAATTTAGAATGCAAAAATGAAACATTTTGTTTTTTCAAAAGGGATTGTATCCTAAACATTGTTTTTAATGTGGATGTAGAAAATAAAAAAAAAAATGATTACAAATGCTCTATACGAGGGCTCAGAGTGTCACATAAGGAACATAAAAGAAATAAAAATATATATAGTGCAATACATTTTTGAAAAATACACTGTGCTGGATAATGTATATGTGAAACGCACTCGCAAACATCCAGATAAATAGGCGTTCGAGATGATAAAATTCCATTGGAAACTTCAGTTTGCCCTCTACATGCTCAAAACTGTATGTAAATGCCTAAATTAGGTGAAAAAAGTTTGAAATATGTCTGTGGAGTCTCCTGTTTATGACATCACCTGTGGCTTGATATGCAAATTGCAATGCAAAAAAACCCAAAAATGAACCCTTTTCATTTTTTGCTGGGAGTGTCCCTATAAGACATAACCTGTGCCTAATATGCAAATGAACTGGGGAGGGTGCGGGGTTTAAGTGTAAAAAAAAAAATCATGCAAGAATCCAATGGCTAGGGGTAGTGAGATTCAGGGATTCTGGTGTGTTCAAGGCAGTTACACTCTTTTTTTTCAAGAATCCAAGGGCTAGGGGTGATGAGATAAATATGCATATGAGCCATAGATGATGTCATAAGCAGGAGACTCCACAGACACATTTAAAAAAAATTTTTTTTCCTAATTTAGGCATTTGTTTGCAGTTTTGCTGGCATTTTTGTTTTTTTTTTGCATTGCAATTTGCATATCAAGCCACAGGTGATGTCATAAACAGGAGACTCTCCACAGACATATTTCAAACTTTTTTCACCTAATTTAGGCATTTACATACAGTTTTGAGCATGTAGAGGGCAAACTGAAGTTTCCAATGGAATTTTATCATCTCGAACGCCTATTTATCTTAATGTTTGTGAGTGCGTTTCACATATACATTATCCAGCACAGTGTATTTTTCAAAAATGTATTGCACTATATATATTTTTCTTTCTTTTATGTTCCCTATGTGACACTCTGCGCCCTCGTTCCCACACATATAGCAGAATGAGGAGTGCTAAGAGTGCCAGCGTTTGCACACTAAGGGTATTTATTGTAGTTTATAATTTGTTTTTTTTTTGGTGATACACTATTCTTTCTAGCAGGTATGTGTCGGCTATATAAATGATCTGACAATGAACAACTGTTTTCCAAAAAACATGAGGCCTCATAAGTGCATCAGTCACAAAAAAAGTGAAAAGGGGAAAAAAAACAGTTTACTGATGTTTTGGAGAAATTTGTTTGCAAGAAATAGACCAGAGCAAATGTTTGAATTTTAATTGTTAGTCTAGTGTAAAAAGAAATAAAAAAAATTTCTTTATTTTTTTTCTTCAAGTATTACTTTGAGCCTCACAGTACATGTAGCCCAGGAGCCTACAAAATGGACATGGACACATAATTGTTCCACATGCTGCAGAAAGAGCATGCAAAGTGAAGCCTGGCAGTATGTATGGTGGAGATACGCACCAACACAATCCAATGAATCAAAATCCTATGAGATCTCCACCATGATTAATTAATTGGAATGTGTCTGTGTGTATATCCATCCTACATGCTGCCGGGCTGCACTTTGCATGCTCTTTCTGCAGCATGTGGAACAAATATGTGTCCCTGGAAACATGGCCGATGTTGGCAACTATGCAGTATAGGTAACCAATGTCTGAGTCATTAGGCCTGATGATCGCTCTTGGTGGTTGGGAGAATATAGAAATTCTACAGCAAAGCCTGTTTCACTCTAATATTAGTTTCTATTTGGTGGCTCTGTGCAGCAGCTATTTGTACAAACAATAGTTACAAGCCTTTGTGAAGTTAATATGCCCCCTGGTGGCCAAAAACCGAACACTGCAGCTAATAATGATGGTTTTGTTAAGTGTTTTTGTAGAAGAATAGTACTGTGATAGCCACTGAAATCCAGATATTAGAGCTTTATTCTTGGAAGAGAGAATTGCAAACTGAAGGCCTAAATAGCCTTAAAGGACAACTGTTACCTATGCCATGGTATTTAAATAAAATGCTAATGGTGTACAGAAGTCTGTATCACCTAAACATACTGGGAATGTAGAGAATAAAAATGACTGGAAATGATATATACAATGTGTTTACAGAATTGAAAGTAAATGCCTAAATTAGGAGAAAAATGTGTTTTAAATGTGTCTGTGGAGTCTCCTGCTTACGACATCAACTGTGGCCTAATATGCAAATTACACATTACAAAAGTTGATTTGCATATTAGGCCACAGTTGATTTGCATATTAGGCCACAGGTGATGTCATAAACAGGAGACTTCACAGATACAGTTAAAATTACATTTTGCTCCTCATTTAGGCATTTGATGGAGGTTTTGCTAACACAATGTATAGATCATATTCAATCTTTTTTTATTCTCTAGATTCAAAGTAGAAAAAAACCCCAAACTATTTTTTTATTTTTTTATTTATTTTTTTTATTAAGGTATCAAAAAGAGACATATAAATTATCATTTCATATTGACATCAATTTGTGGATAGCACAGATAAATATACAGTTCATATCAAAAATATGAGGTCACAAATATCAGTTTCTAAGGTGTTTTACCTATCTTATTACCTTCATTTTTATTTTATTTATGTTGCACAACTTATCTTACACCTTTGAGACCTCTCTCCATTTATATTTCCCTTTTAGACACTTTTTTTTTTTGCAAACAGTATTCATTTATATTCTTATACACTCAATCATTCTCTTTCACTCCCCCCCCCCCCCCTCCAGGACCAGTGATTTTATTACTTTCTATCTTATTCTCTGCTGATTTTACTATCGTCATTTCTGTCCAGCCAGAGTGACCAGATTTTTTTATATTTTTCAATTTTGTTGGTATTATTTAGATAGTAACCTTTTTCCATCAAAGATTGGTAATCAAGTTGTTCCACTAATTTAAATATATCCAAGTTTCCTGTCCCTTTCCAAGATCTAGCAATAATCATTTTGGCAGCCATAAGAATTTGTACCAATAGTTTTCTCCTATCTACCTGCCAACTTTCCAGTTCTAGGTGGAATAGCATTAGAGATGGTTTGCATGGGATCTCAATACCGAAAATATCTGAGGCAAGTAGCGATACTGCTTTCCAAAAAGTATTAACATAGTGACATTCCCACCATTGGTGGGCTAGTGTTCCCCTTTTATTAGGACATCTCCAGCAGCTCTCATCATAATCCGAGTACATTTTCTTTAGTCTTACCGGTGGTAGATGCCACCTATATAATGTTTTATAGAATGTTTCCAGAAGATTTAAAGAATGAGTAGATCTTCTAGTTGTCTGTATTGCTTTATACCATTCTTTATCTTCACAGGTAATATTTAGTTCTTTTTCCCATTTTTTTATCATTGGGAGGGTACAAAAATTCTCCACATTATTTATGGCATCATGTGCTCTTTTACCCCACTTCTTTTTCCATGATGCCTTAAAGAAGTCATCCATATCAATATTGCTTTTATTCGGTAGGGACGCTATTTCCTTCTCAAAAAAGTTTTTTATTCTCAAATATGAGTATATTTCTCCTGGGCGTAAGGCAAATCTACTGGATATGTCTGAGAACTGCTGAATTCTGCCCTCCCCGACTATCTGATTAATTGTTTTTATTCCCGCCTTCTTCCATGCTTTTAAGTCAATATCCTTAATCCTGCGTTCCATTTCATCTATTGAGAGGAATCTATTTATATTATATGTAGAGATATATTTTTTCCTTATCTTTTTCCATATGGAGCACAGATCATTTACTATTGGACTCTCTATCTGTTTTATGTTTTTATTTGTAATGAATAGGTTGTCTACAGTATTGGTCCAAGTTGTTCCATGAACATCCAGGGATGTCTTTTTATATCTGTGTGGGTCCATTTAGCTAGATGTGTGAGCATCGCTATGTCGTGTGTTTGGATTATATTTGGCATTCTGATTCCTCCTTGGTTCTGTGTTCTAGATATTATCTTGAAGGCTACTCTTGATGTTCTACCCCTCCACACATATTCATTAAATTTGGTTTGATACCGTTTCAGAATATCATGCTCCACCTTCATAGGGATTGAACGGAGTAAGAAGTATAATCGTGGGAGAGCGTAATAGTTTAAAACATTAATCCTGCCAAGCCATGATGTGAGTACCTTCCTCCATTGGTTAAGACTTTCTGCTATTTCTTTCAGTAATGGGAGATAGTTGATCATAATTAGTTTATGAGGGTCTGATGCTATTTTAATCCCCAGATATTCTATATAATCCTCTTTCCATATAAAGCCATATTTTTTTTTTATCTCGTCCAGATCAGGATTGGTATAACCACACATCATGGCTTGACATTTTGCTACATTCAGCTTATAGTAGGAAATACTTGAGAACCGATCAATCTCCTTCATTAGGTGCTCTATTGATACTTTTGGATTTCCCAGCGTCAACATAACATCGTCTGCAAATAATGATATTTTGAATTCTTCTCCTTGAAATCTAACTCCCAGAATATCTGGGTTGTCCCTTATACTTTGTGCTAGTGGTTCCAGTGAAATCACGTATAGTAGGGGGGCCAATGGGCAACCCTGACGGGTGCCGTTATAAATATCAAACCATGAGGAGGTTATACCTGATCCCATAATCCTCGCACAAGGGTTTCTATAGAGGGCCCAAACCGCATCTAGAAACGGACCCCCGAAACCAAAAGCTCTCAGAGCGAGCTCGAGGTAGGTCCAGCTGACCCTGTCGAAGGCTTTCTCAGCATCTAACGACAGAGCCAGCACTTGCCCACCCCGAGCCCGCTCCAAGAACAAAGCATCCAAGTTACGTCTAATATTGTCAGTTGCTGATCTTGTTGGGATAAATCCAGATTGATCTTCATGGATCAATCGATGTATTATTTTTTTTAATCTGCCCGCCAGAACTGCTGAATAGATCTTTACATCCGTATTAATGAGTGAGATTGGCCTGTAGTTTTTTATTTCTGTTTTATTTTTCCCTTCCTTTAGTATAGGGCTGATGTTTGCACTAATCAGTTCTCTGGTCATCTCCTTATTAATTTTTATCTCCTCAAACAGTCCCAAAAGACAGGGTGTGATTTCTTCCTCAAAGTTTATATAGAATAGATTTGAAAACCCATCAGGGCCTGGAGCTTTATTCCTTTTGAGATTTCCTATTATGTCTCTTATTTCGATCTTCGTAAATGGGGCATTCAATATTTCCTGTTCTTCTAGTGTTATTTTTGGAAGTTTTAGTTTGTCTAGATATTTTAAGACTCTGCCACTTTCCTCTTCTTTTGAGATGTTAGAATTATTTTTATTTAGATGGTAGAGTTCCTGGTAAAATTCTATAAAAGCATCACCTATTTTTTCTGGGTCTAATAACGTTTCCCCTTTATATATAATTTTATTTATTATGTTCCTTGCCCTCTGTTTTTTTAGGAGGTTTGAGAGAAGTTTATCTGCTTTATTCCCTCTCAAATACCACTTCTGTTTTAGGAATAGTAGGTTTTTATTTGTCCTTTTAATGGCGCTTTGTTTAATTTTTTCTTTTATTTCTTGTATCTTTTCTAGTATGTCTCCATTCAGGGTTTGTTTGTGCAAGTTTTCTAAGTTGTAGAGTTCTGCTTGCAGCTGTTGGTAGGTCCTACCTTGTTTCCTTTTCTCTACAGCTCCTATTTTAATTAAACTACCCCGTATTACTGCTTTTAATGAGCACCATAATGTTGATCTAGAAATTTCATCGCTTTCGTTTTCAGCAAGGAAATTTTTTAGATCTATTTGTATCTGTTTTTTGACCCACTCCTGCATCAGCAGAGTCTCATTCAGTTTCCAACAAAAGGTTTTTTTTTTTTTTTTTATATCCGGTCCTTCTTCTATTATCATAAAAACGGGTGAGTGATCAGACCAGGAAGAAGCGCCAATTTCACATTTTATTTCCCTTCCGAATGAGTCTCTGCCTACCAGGAACAGGTCAATACGAGAGTATGAATTATGTGGTATTGAGAAGTGGGTAAAATCTCTTGATATAGGATTTAATGTCCTCCATACGTCTATTAGGTTGTTTTTAGTAATGAACTCTCCAAACTTTCTTGCTGAATTTATTTGTCTGTGATTTGGTTTTTTCCCCAACTGTAACTTCCTATCCAAATCTACATCAGAGATCATATTGAAGTCTCCTCCGAAGATAACTTGCCCTTGTGTTACTTTTTCCACCTGTGTCCATAATCTTCCCAAAAATATCAAAGCATTTTCATTCGGAGCGTAAACATTTACAAGTGTATATAAATTATTATTTAACTTACAAACTAATATAATATATCTACCGTGTTTATCTATAGTCTTATGTATTATTTCTGGTGCCAGTGTGTCTTTTATTATAGTCATAACTCCTCGACTTTTTTTTTTAATGTGATAATTAGATGTATAAATATGTGAATATTTCCTACTATAAATCATTTTTTTGACCATTTTCACCCAATGTGTTTCCTGTACGAAGGCAACATCAATTTTATCATGATTCAACATTTCCATGAAGATTTTCCTTTTATATGGAGAGTTCATTCCTTGGGCATTTATGGTACAAAACTTAATTACCATGGGCAGGCTGGTTATAGGTTTTGTCACTGGTCCTGGGGTTACATTCATCCATCACATTCATACCAGATGTAGTGTTCTGATCCTGATCAGGATCAGATCCCATCCTGTCCCAGTATAAGGGAGATTCTACACACTAGTTTATACTTTGCTCCAATATGAGCTTTAGCTCGATTTAAGGAGAGCAGTAAAGGGAGCAGTTATTTTGCTCTCCGGGATGCTATGATGTTATCCTAATTATTCTAGTTTAATAGTTAAACCTTATATGGGCTATTTTATTAGCATAATACTGCATATAGATTGTACAAACAGCCTACGACCATAGGGTCATCTCTTCCCTATAAGTAGCCAATCCGTCTTGATGCTCACTCGCCATTACCCCCCGCCCGGTACCCCCCACCAAGTGGGGATGCAGGGAAGGGGGAAGGACGAGAGAACCATCAAGAAGCAGACTAGGTATATCATAATATGCAGAAAGAGAGAAGAGAGGAAAGAAAAAAAAGAAATGAAAGACAAAGAAGAAAAGAAAAGAAGACATATGCATAAACCAGAGACATTAAATACAGATACCAGAAGAGTCTCTCTTCCTCAATCACTACAATTGTCACAACGTCTCCCACCGTCCCACCAACCCATCGCCCCCCACAGGGTTGTGGCGCGGAGCCGGCGGGAGGGAGGGAGGACGTCGGCCAAAATTCGAGTCAGTCCGCCACCGACCCCCATCCGCGTCAGATATAAAGCTGTCCGGTGGGGGTGGATGTGAGTCGACTCTTAAATCCCCACTCTTCAGCCAAGATATAGACAATAATTCTTCCACAGAGACAGCTTTCTTCATAGTGTCATCCAATTTTAGGCCCCAACCTCCCTCTTCCCCGAGGCTGTATATCAATCACATATGGATGTCCCATTTTTTAAACAGTGCCACAGCCTGGTCCCATGTCTCTATAGTATATCTTTGGTCCTTATATGTCAAGAGTATTTTCACAGGAAATCCCCAGGCAAATCTTATCTTCTCCCTGTATAGTATGTCCGTGACATTTCTTAATTTTATTCTTTGTTGTCTGGTATGCATAGATATATCTTGCATTATTCTTAGAGTCTTGAATCTCTGTGATAGGGCGTCCTTATTATTTTTGGCTTTCCATATCTTCTCCCTGTGAACATAGTTATGAAGGCGCACCATCACATCTCTTGGTGGTTGCTCATCCTTGTTTGAGCGTGGACCATATGTTCTGTGGATCCTTTCCATAATAATTTCTTTTGAGTTTAGATCATCTGTCAATTCATGGAAGAAGTCGTGAATGTATGGGGTCAGATTATCCTGTGTGATTTCCTCGGGGATTCCTCGGATCCTCAAATTTTTTCTCCTAGATCTATCTTCAGCATCTGCTATTTTATTTTGTAGATCTTCAATTTTTTTTTGCATCTCTCTATTGATATCCTGTTGTCTTTCTACTTCAAATTTTAGGTTTTCAACTTTTTCAATATTTTCCTGAAGCTTGGTGTTTATATTTCTTTTTTCAGTTGTCATTTCATTTATATTCCTCTGTAGGTCTTCTCTGATCTTGTCCCTGTGTTCTTCAAGTAATTTCATAAGCATTGTCTGCATATCTATTATAGGTAAATGCATTTCTCGGCTTTCCTCTGGGCTGAGATTACCACTGGTCTCCAAAGACTGGTCTCCTTGCTCCATCCTGTCCTCTACCACCTGTGATATTAGGGTGGTATTTTGTTTCTTAATATCTCTTACTTCTGGTGTATCTGGGGGGAGGGAGTCCCTCTTATTCCTTTTTTTTTGTACTGTCTCTGGGGTAGAAAAAAAGTTTGTCAATGTTTTACCCGCTTTTGAATCCTTTGCTTCTTTGCTGTTATCCTTATTATTTTTTTTGGTATCCACATTTCTTCGTGTCGCCATCTCTTTCCTCCCTTCTTCCTTAAACAGGGTAGAATTTATATTCGAGTAGTCACTTAATCAGGGGGTGTTATTTATCCAGTTTTAAATGCTGTCTTATCCTTTTTCTTGATGTAATGTAAAGATAAAATCATATGCAGTTTGGCATACACTCATCAGAGAGAACACGTCTTGCAGGCTGTTTCATAAAGGTTCAGTATATATTGATGTTATTCAGTCAGTAGCGTTTACTTCATATACACTTTTAGGTACACCATAAACACTTTAGCACACAATTCAGAGCGAACACGGCTTGCAAGTTGTTTCATAAAGGTTCAGTATATATTGCAGTTGTTCAATCAGTAGCGTTTACTTCATATACGCTTTTAAGTACACCATATGCGCTTTAGCACACACTAATCAGAGGGAGCATGGCTTGCAGACTATTTCGTAAGAGTTCCGTGTATATTGATGTTATTCAGTCAATAGCGTTTACTTCATATACGCTTTTAAGTACACCATATGCGCTTTAGCACAGACTAATCAGAGAGAGCACGGCTTGCAGACTATTTCGTAAGAGTTCCGTGTATATTGATGTTATTCAGTCATTAGCGTTTACTTCATATACGCTTTTAAGTACACCATGAGCACTTTAGCACACAGTAATCAGAGCGAACACAGCTTGCAGATTGTTTCATAAGGGTTCAGTATATATTGATGTTATTCAGTCAGTAGCGTTTACTTCATATACGCTTTTAGGTACACCATATGCGCTTTAGCACAGACTAATCAGAGAGAGTACGGCTTGCAGACTATTTCATAAGAGTTCCGTGTATATTGATGTTATTCAGTCAATAGCGTTTACTTCATATACGCTTTTGAGTACACCATAAACACTTTAGCACACAATTCAGAGCGAACACGGCTTGCAGATTGTTTCATAAAGGTTCAGTATATATTGCAGTTGTTCAATCAGTAGCGTTTACTTCATATACGCTTTTAGGTACACCATATGCGCTTTAGCACACATTAATCAGAGGGAGCATGGCTTGCAGACTATTTCATAAGAGCTCCGTGTATATTGATGTTATTCAATCAGTAGCGTTTACTTCATATACGCTTTTAAGTACACCATATACGCTTTAGCACAAACTAATCAGAGAGAGCACGGCTTGCAGACTATTTCATAAGAGTTCAGTGTAATTTGGTGTTATTCAGTCAGTGCGTTTACTTCATATACGCTTTTACATAAACCATATGCAGTTTTAGTACACACTAATCAAGGGGAGTGCAGCTTACAGACTGTTTCATGAGGGTTCAAAAATGTATTGATGTTATTCAGTCAGTAGCGTTTACTTCATATACGCTTTTAGGTACACCATATGCACTTTGGCACACACTAATCAGAGAGAGCACGGCTTGCAGACTATTTCATAAAAGTTATTCAGTCAATAGTGTTTACTTCATACACTCTTTTATATACACCGTATGCAGTTTGACACACACTGGTCAGAGGGAGTACGGCTTGCAGGCTGTTTCATAGGAGTTCAGTGTATATTGATGGTAATCAAACAGTAGCGTTTACTTCATATACGCTTCTAAGCATGCTACAAGCAGTTATTTGCATCGATTTCAGAGCATTTATTCCCTTACAGTTCATACATGTGCTCAGGTTTATTTCGTGTCTATTTCAGATCACCTCAATTCCGTTTTGCAAGGCTTATATTTGCAGAGTCTCATACAGTGGATCCTCCATTCAGTTTAGGGTTAAAGGTGGAATATAGCCTTTTTTTTTAGGCCTAGTAGATAGAATATATTTGTGTATATAGGTTTTACTTATCTCATCTCCGTATGCCGTTCTGTCCCTGGATGTGCTGCAACAGCTTTCACTTAGTTGGTATAATAAGAGCAAGTAGGTATCCCGGCTCTAACCACGCTGCTGAACTCCTGCATTCACCTTCCCCCGTCCTCACAAGCCCTGCTCTCTCCGCAATAAGCCCAATTCTTCCAGTATTCAGTGTCCCCCAAGTAGATTAGCGTTTGTCCGGCTGTACCTCGCGCCCGCCATTTACCCGGGTAGCATCACCGCTGCAACCTCCTCCTTGCGAGCCACACGCCCCCTCACGTGATCACGTCGCCAACCCCAAACTATTTTCATGTTATACCTGTGCCATAAAAAAAGGATCTCCTTAATCTCTTAATACAAGCTCTGTGAAGCTCAGACTTAGCTGTGATGGCGTAATCTCGCGTGACATCATCCATGAGGTCGTGCACACTAGGGAGAGCCGGTTCAAATTTGTACTGTGAGGGCCAAAGTAATATTTAAAAAGAAAAAGAAAAAAAAATGAAAGAAAGTTTTTTATTTCTTTTTACACTAAGCTAACAATTACAATTCCAACGTCTGCTCTGCACTATTTCTTGCAAACAAATGTCTCCAAAACATCAGTAAACTGTTCTTGAGAACATTGTTTTCAGTTGCCATTGCCAAGTGTGCTTAGGAGTTCTTGTGTACTTTTTTATTTAGACTGTAGCTGTGCTCATACTTTGATTCAGCATTCACAAATGAAATATGTTTTTTTTTCACTTTTATTTCTGGAGGACCTACTCCTACAGCTGATGCCTTGAGCTGAATTGCGAGTGATCTGACCGAAAATGGCATAGTGTGTGCAGGAAACGCAAGCGCGGTTATAAAAAAAAAAAAATGGCCAATAGAGTTTGATTACAGGCTTTCGTGAACAAGTTGCAAGGCCTCTTCTTCAGGCATTCAAGATCTTGAAAGCTGCCAGTCAAAATCTCAATTAGCCTATAAAGGCTCTCATGTTAACTCTACTTGTTTCCTGTATGCAGTATTAGACGCTAAAGTTTGATGTCACAGAGCTGACCAATGGTTGCAAACTCTTATTGTTGACTTGATCAGGTCAATTCCATTGCTGTTCACAGTAACAAGAGGTTTTTAACCCCTTAACGACCGAGGCAGCAGCTGCCTTTCTGGTATGGCACATATGATGGCTCCTCGGAATGATTGTATATGATCTGGAGGAGTTTCTTCAGTGATGTCATGTCTCCGCATGGTTGTGTACATCCTGTGTCGTTAAGGGGTTATTCTACCACAATAATTGTGCTACACTAGACAACAGCACCTATGACTATAGCACAAATATTAGTAGAAAAAGCTCTACTAGACTCCAACTTTTACAAACCTCTTTCGCACCGGGGTCTATTCACTAAAGAGTGAACTAACAATCAACTTTTAGAATTCTGTTGAAAAAAAAAAAAAATTCTAACCTTCTTCTCTTTCAAACTTAGCTATTAATACCTGCTTGATGTTTGCAGTTCAGAGTTAAGTGAACAGATTTCCACTGCTTAGGACTTGAACTTATAGTTCAGCGGCATCTGTATTGTCACAGAGGTTGGTGACATGTCCCAGATGACAGACGAGGGCACAGCTTCACCCATGGATGCCAAAATCTTTACTTCTGGCTTTAAAGGACTTTTCCAATATTGTGGAAAGTTAAAAAAACAAACAAACATACATACATTATACATACATTATACATACATACATACTTACTTTGTCACAATGACAAACAAAACAAGGGTTAAAAAAGAGTTTTTTTTTTTTTCGAAAAAAAAAAAAAAAATATTTATATATATATAGTTTTGTTTTCATTTAAAATTGCATAATCAATGAATAATAAGATATATAGGACTATAAAGTGCCAGTATTATCATCAAAAGTAAAGTTTCCTATTGTTAAACACTCCTTTGAATAAAGCATCCATTTCATGAAAATTCAGATACCTTGCAGCAATTGAAAGGGTTCTGTAAAAATAACAATGACTCGCATAAAAGAAGATTTGTTTTTAAAGTTGATTGGTTCTTTAATATTGGCAGATAGCTAACTTGGTTAGATTATCATATCACAACATCCAATAGATGAAAAAGGTAAAAGGACCCAGCACATCCCTAAATGTTCAATATGGGCACTATCGAAGTCCATTTCCGAGTTAGGATAGCCCCAGGTCACAAATGTGGCCTACAATATTCTTTGTTGTATAAATTAGCTTTACTTTAGGAAACACTTGGAAGGAAAAAAAAAACAACCCCTCACTTGATGTCCTGTGAAGAGGTACAGTCGTTTCATTGGTTCATTTATTAATAGATTTATTTAGCAAGGGGTTTGCTCCATTTTCGCTGATGAAAGTGAAGAGAGTTTTGTGCTCTGGTTATTTCTCTGTATTTTCACCTTTCATTCATGTTTATACAAAGAAAAAAAAAAGAGATTTGTGAGATCTCCAGCCAGTCTTGTATCGCCACTTGAGATGCATACATGCTTTGTGTTTCTGTACTCGGAAATATAGGAAAGAGGCATTTTGGTATATGCCTGGTTCGGTATTTCAGGTTGACTAGTCTGTAAGTTTGACCCTCTCCGCACACTGTAGAAAGTCTGTGACATGTTTGGTGCAGTTTTCAACAGACGTCTGGTTCTTCACCAGACACTGCTCGAAAGCCATAAAAGGTTCGGCGCACTCAGTACGGATTCTCTGGATAACAGGGCTACAAAAGGAAAATAAAGAATACATCGATCAGCTATAAGGTCTGACGATCATTGCACATGCCTACCCAGAATCCCTTGCAGTGGTGGTGGCACAGTGAATGTGCGATTTCAGTGGGACAAGCAGGCTCTCTCTCTTGTTTGGTGTGTGTAGATTTGTGATTAATAATGCCTCTGCTACTCACTGGGCAGGGCAGAAGATACAGGAAATGATGTCCTAACTTAGTATTATAGTGGGAAGTCATTCTGCAGATCATTGTGAGATAGAAAACATGCTTACACCAGAAAAAAAGCTTCATCCATGTGATATATCACTTATTATTGCTTTTTTTTAACTTACAATGCTTTGTTGCAGTCTAGTGTATTCAATGATATGAGATACATTAGCTCAAGTCATTGATTATAGCGCAAAATATATATTTTTTTCTCCCATGAATAATTAAATCACAACAAAGACACCAAAAAAAAATAATTCCTTCTGTGAACAGTAAAAATGTATTTACACAAGGGAAAAAATTATGAAAGCACATTTTTTGGTTACTTAAAAATTATAAGTGTATTTTAGCTTTTGAATCTATAAAAAAGCCAGTGATTTTTATGGGTCACATACTTGTATGAAAGTATCAGTGCAAGCATTCTGCCATTTACAAAAGTAATCAAATAATACAGGCTGAGTATCCCTTATCCGAACATCCGAAAAACAGAAATGACCCAAAATCCGACAAAAAAAACGCCCATTTCAGATGTGGTCAAATTGCATAAGGGATACTCACCTTCTCTGCATCCAGCAGTGGAGCTCCTTTGCTACACCCTCCCTGGCACAGTCAATGAGGAGCCAGCGCTCATGGGAAATGTTGTTCCCAGAGTGCTGCGACGGGAGGGAGGGACTACATGCGACAGACCATCGTGGCAGCACAGTGGAGCCGGTAAGTTCACTAGCTCCACGGCTGGAAAAGATCTATATATAAGTTGCTCACATTGAATTTAGGTAATGTAGACCATTTTTAGGGCTGATGCTGCTGAAATGATCATCCGTAAGTATCCCTTATCCGAAATGCTGCCGGTCCTGAGCATTTCACATAAATGATACTCAACCTGTAATACACTTATTTTACGGACATGTGGATTATGCAGCTTGAACACTCACTGTGATGAGGTGCATTTGGCCACTTTAACTTTCTGCATGTGACACTCTTGCTGCCATGTCCCTGGCTTGTTGGTGACACACTGGCCGTATTCCTCCATTTCATTTTTGCAATATTTTGCGGTAATCTCCATTGCAGCCTGCCTGTAATGAAAAAGCAGGATTCATTAGTACGGTGCTCTCGCATCTGATACGTATAGCTACATGTTTAGTTATAAAAGTCAAAGCTCTAAAAAGTGTAGCATTCGCTATTGGAGTATCACGGGAGGGCTACTAGATGGGTAGCTCCTACCAGAATCAGTTCCACAAAATCACTCCTCAGATCCAGGAAAATACAAATATCCAAACCGGGCTATAGTCTCTGTTTCCCTGCAAGCAATTCCCCAACATAGCGGACGAGACTGGTCGTGTTAGGTAAACCAAGAAGAACTGTTTATTGATTGAAAACACAGGACATATATACAGGAAAACATCTTGATAACACAGATTAGACAAAGGAACGATAACAGGATTAAAGTTAGGATATAATGGTGAATGGGGCAGGCTTAAAGGGATTTACACTTAACATAGAATAGTGAATGGGAACAGGACATATTGGATTACAAGTTCACACATGCACAAAGAATAATTGAATTTGGTGACTCTCGGAGCCGCCAAATGTATGTTAAACTTTTAATCTAATAGTCAGTGTGTCCCCATGTTTCCCCGGTTTTACCCCCCCCCCCCCTGTTCTGTCTTGGAGCCTATCTGCATAGAAGATCAACTATTCCAGATCTCTCCTGACAGTTACCTTCTCTGATGTGCCACTATCATCCTTAAGTCTGTGAGTGCATTACCTCAAGGGAGACTCAGTTTCTCCTGGTTCTCAACTTTTCACAGACAACTTCACTCAAGTCACCAAAAAGGTGTTTATATATTGTGTTTCACAGTTTTGTGTAAAGCGCACTTTTGTTCCACTTTTTCTTTTTGCTCCTGCAATATGGCTATGCCCTCTTGTGGTCAGAAGTGAAAAAAATAAATAAAAAAAATTCCGTTGCTCTGAAAATGTTGCTTGACTGCCCCTAGAGCAGGCAGCAACATTGCAATGGAAAAAAAAAAAAAAAAAAAAGATTTAATTAGCTTAAAACTAGCTTTAGTTAGATTAGCTGTTAGAGTTAAAATTAAATAATTTTTAGCATAAGGGATAGTGTCACAAAGTGAATTCTGACAGCCTGCCTGACTGGGGTTCATGGAGGGGCCTGAGAGCCAAACACCTCCCTGTAGATTATGGGCCCTGGCTTATGTGCCATAACTCTATACATGAATATTGTTAGTTAGTTATATTCTGTTAGTAGAATGGTTTGTGTAATGTTTAATTCTGTGAGTAGACCACTCTGAAGGGTTATGGTGTGTCAGTGACTAGAATTGATAGTTTACTCCAACATCCATTGTTCTGGATTAACTGGTAAACTGATTACCGTATTTGCTCGATTATAAGACGACCCCCCAAACTTTGGATATTCCTTTAGGAAAAAAACTAAAAGCCTGAATATAAGACTACCCTATAGTAAAAAAGTTCAACTTCTATATATTCACATGTAAATTGCTTTTTTAATAAAAAATTATGATATCAAAAAATGCATTTCTTGTTTTTATTTCCTTTTATGTGCCAATGCTGCCTCTCTTTCCCTTGCCCCCAGCTTTGTCTCTCTCCCCGTCCCTTTGTCTCCTCCCTCGCTCCCCTTGTCTCTGTCTCTTCCCGATCCCTCCCCTTGTTACTCTCTGTGCCCCCCCTCCCTCCCCCTGTCTCTCTCTTCCCCCCTCCCTCCCCTTGTCTCTCTCTTCCCCCCTCCCTCCCCTTGTTTCTCTCTGCCCCTCTCCCTCCCCTTGTTATTCTGTCCCCCCCCCCCCCCCACCCTTGTTATTCTGGCCCTCCCTCCCCCTCACCTGTTTCTTGATCCCTGGTGGCTGGTGGGGGCAGCCGGTATCGTGCAGACATCCTCCATGCTGCCCGACACTTCGGTCTATTATAACGGACAGCCGGTCCGTCATAATAGACCGGAAGTGTCGGGCAGCATGGAGGATGTCTGCACGTATCGTGCCCATAAGGGTTAGATTTGGGGTTAAATTTAGAGTTCGTGTTGGGGTCAAAAGGTCAATATAGGAAAAAAAAACACTTTTTTTGCCCCATAACTTGGAAAAAAATGCAGAAAAATATGGAAACATGCATATTTCTGAACTCAGGACAACATTTAGAAACAATTTAGACCAGGTCTTTTTTTAATGATTGTATTTGTGTAAATTATATTTTAGGTCAAAATTAGAAAAAGTGTTTTTTATTTTTTTAATCATATTTTATGATTTTTTTTGTAGTAAATTATAAGATATGATGAACATAATGGTATCTAATGACGATAAAAACAACTTAATGTTTGTGTACAGTATGTAAGAGAGAAGAAAATTACAGCTAAACACAAACACCCCAGAAATGTAAAAACAGCTCTTGTCATCAAAGGAAAGTCATGGTAAAAAATGTCTTGTCACTAATGGGTTAAATGAGCGACCAATCAGCACTGTGCTGGACATTCAAACAGGTATACGAAACATAGCAGAAGGGTTATCCCCCACTAGCCAATCAGAGAACGAGCAACACATTTCGTCTCTAATTCGGCTAGTGGACCTTTACAATGCCGACAATTCAAATATGGCGAATGCCTTAACCCTTACTGAGGAACTTGGTCTCTGGCTGGTCATCTAAAATACACACAAACAGTGAATATAGCCCTTTCGGTACAGGTAAGGGAAAAACACATATAACATAGCAAGCAGAGGAGCACTACCAAATGGCAAAACAGGGTGGGTTGCGGGGGCTACCGTGACACGGAGCCAATGGAAAATCCGTGCTGTTAAAACCACTTTTAGAAAGCTGGCTTTAGAATTTAATCAACGGGAACATTGCATTGGTTTCTATGGTGATTGCACCATTCCTAGATCTTTGCCTCACAATTGACCTTTGTACATAACCTCTATTGTGTTTAAATTCTACCTAACATCTCACTTTGAGCTCTATCCAGAAACTAGAGTTTTAACTACGCAGTTAGACTAGGCTAAAACTTCTAAACTTTCCAGTACCATAGTGAGCTGGGCATCCTAATATTTAGCTGCAAGCAGATGAGGCATCAGGCAAAGTTCCCATAGAGTTCATTCTTCCTTGTATGGTTCTGGCTACTGAGAGGTCCTGTTAGGTTCACTAGCCAAGCAAGTGTTGGAGATAATATGATTAACTACAGCAAGTGAGCACGCCTGATATGAATGACTTTTCATAACCGAATACAATTGATTTGTAAAAAGAAATCACATTCATGGTGTTCCAATTGCATGAAACCTATCATTCTCTAAAAACTCTCGATAGCTTTTACTGTGATTAAAGGATAAATAAAAAGATCATTGTAATATCGCTTTAAGCTGAATAGACAACAGGACATCAAGGTAAAATGGTAGTCTGAAAACAACTTTACCTTCTGTATCTCCCCCACAAAAGGACTTTTGAGTGTTATAAATTGTTCACAAATGTTACAAGAAATGTTTTGCATTTTGTTTTGGAACTGTAAACTTGACACATTAAAAAACACAGATTTTTTGATTTTATAAAAATGTCCTCCCCCTATACTGCCTCTTTAAGAGCTGGATGATTACAGGCTGAATATCACTAGAATGGGCAGCAGCTGAAAGGGACATTTTTTTTTAATTCTCTACATTCACAGGAAGAACAAACAAAACAAAAAACAGCAGTTCATTTGCATATCAAGCTGCAGGTGATGTACAGGAGACACCACAGACATATTTAAAACCTGTTTTTCTCTTAATCTATGCATTTGCATGGAATTCTGCTATCACAAGGGATACATCATTTCGGATCCTCTACACTCACAGTTCAAACGATGTTTAGATGATAGAGTCCCTGTAAAGACTAGAAGTTACATGTCTCTCCTCATCCATACTTTTGCTGGAACTGGGGAAAGATCATGTTTTGCTCAGCCCAGTCATCCCAAATTATTCTCGGTGACAATTAACTAAGCCTGGTTCCTTCCTTCACTACATCATACGATCTGTTTTAAAAAGCAATGTGTTAATTCATCTATTACATAACACTCTAGGTACTTGAAGCTCTTATTCATTAAGTAGAACTGCCCCTTTAAGCGCCAATGTCAGGCTGACTGACTCACAGGGACTTTATAATGAGATCTAAAGAAAAGAGAACATACAGTATAATCAGTTTGTAGCCTCAGTTACACTCACATGTTCTCTGACATCCGTTCACCCTTCACCACTACACATGGTCAGGATTCTCACATCCACTTCCTGCTCGGAGACTGGCTGATTCTGATTGGTCAGACTGAAAGAGCGTAGCATTGGCTGAGCAGGGCAGGTTTGATTAACTCATGTAGTGCTGGAAAAAAACAAAAACGAAGAATTGATAATAACTTGCAGAGGAATTAATTAGATCTGTTTTTATTATCGAGATCAGTAAGATTATACTAAAGTTACATGTCTAAATATATAAATGTGGGTGCTATGTATTCATAATAATCCTGATTCACCTGGATAGTCCGTATAAATCAGATTGGGTTTATAGTATGATTTTTTTTTTTTTCTTAATCTGTGATTTTTATTTCTCACTTTGCAACTTTTTGTTCAGTTGCAGATAAAAAAATAATTATAGGATTGCCGCAAAACTGGAGCACAAAACGTTGGGTAAATTTTGCTCCATTTTTAATTCATTACATTCTTCAACAATTCTGTTTTATATATTAATTATGGTGTAATTGCACACGTTTTCTGATTGTCACAACTTTATACAGAACCCCATAATAGTTTAACCCCTTAGTGACAAGACATTTTGACCTTGACTTTCCTAGGTGACAATGGCTGTTTTGACATTTCTTGGGTGTTTGTGTTTAGCTGTAATTTTCTTCTCTCTCACATACTGTACCCACACAAATTATATGCTGTTTTTATTGTCATAAGAAGGGCTTTCATTAGACACCATTATGTTCATCATATCTTATAATTTACTACAAAAAAAATCATAAAATATGATAAAAAAACAAAAAAACACTTTTTCTAACTTTGACCTAAAATATGATTTACACAAATACAATCATTAAAAAAGACCCCATCTAAATAGTTTCTAAATGTTGTCCTGAGTTCAGAAATATGCATGTTTCCATTTTTTCCCCCGCAGTTTTTTTGCGAGTTATGAGGAAAAAAACAGTGTTTTTTTCCTATACTGACCTTTTGACCCCAACCTGAACCCTAAATTTAACCCCAACTCTAACCCTTATGCTATCCCTTAATATATTCTAATTTACATTTAATTTGAACCCTATCCCTGATGCTAACCATAATTTAATTTTAAATTAAAGCTACCGTATTTGCTCGAATATAAGACAAGACAATATAAGACACAGACAAGGGGAGGGGGACAGAGATAAAAGGGGAGGGGGGGATAGAGAGAGACAAAGGGAGGGAAGGACACAGACAGACAAGGGGGGGAGGGGGGAGACACAGACAAGTGGAGGGAGGGGGACAGAGAGAAAAGGGGAGGGGGGGGGATAGATAGCGACAATAGAGAAGTTTTGGGGGGAGAGAGAGACAATCCTACATACTGCTGGGCTGCACTTTGCATGCTCTTTCTGCAGCATGTGGAACAAATATATTGTCACTGGAGGGCTACTAGGATGAGCAGCTCCTGCCGAGAACAGTTCCACAGATATCACTCCTCAGGTCCGGGAAATAGACAATCTCAAAACGGGGTTATAATCACTGGTTCCCCGCTAGCATTTCCCACAACATAGAGGACGAGACCGGTCCTGTTGGGTAAAATCGGAAGAACGTTCATTGATTCACAACACATGTATACAGTGGAACATTTTGTAACATAAACTGAACAAAAGAACTATAACAGGATTACATTTAGCATCATTAGGACGGGACATAAGGGGATTACCGTATTTGCTTGAATATAAGACAAGGTTTTTTTCAGAGCAAAAGCTCTCAAATCGAGGTCTGACTATAAGACTCGGAACCAGGTCCCCCGCAGAGCAGCAGGGGACCTGGATCCCCCTCGCATTGGGCAATTCTGGGGGTAGGGGCAGCATTGGCACATAAAAGGAAATAAAAACAAGAAATGCATTTTTTTTAGATCATAATTTAATTAAAAAAAGCAATTTACATGTGAATATATACAAGTTAAACTTTTTCCTATAGGGTAGTCTTATATTCAGGCTTTTAGTTTCTTTTCTAATGGAATATCTAAAGTTTGTGGGGTCGTCTTATATTCGAGCAAATATGCTATATGTTTACACACAATAAAACAGATAATTGAATTTAGTGCCAACTTAGTTGGCGACCAACCGGGAAGGGGCAACCAGGGAGCGATTAATCGCCGATGAGACCAATCAGCACAGTGTGGGACATTTAAAGACTTTGCCCAGGGCCAAAAACCAGACCTATTTCCCTCGATTGACTGGTTTTAAAAGACATGCCAGTTTATCCCCATATTAGAACCACTTACGTTTTCACTTGTGCCTCTATAAAAAAAAAACACAAGTGAAAAGAAAAGATTAGTGGCTCTTTTGATCACTGCAAGCGTACCTTATTGCATTTACATTAATGCTTCACACCGTAAAAAAAAAATTGCTTGATACCAATTTTAAGTCTATGGAAGCAATAGTATGACTGGCATTTATTTAAAGAGAAGTTGAAAACCCCTTTCTAATTCTCTGAGGACTCACTGGGGGCTATTCACTAAAAGGTGAGTTGCAGGTGCCCACCAATTTAATCCTACCCTACAACTAATATTTACAAGCCTGGACCCTCTGCGTAGCTTATTTATAACTGGGCACTACAATAATAATAGATTCTGGGTTCTCACATGCGTTATTACGCATTGCAATTCACAATGTATTTAGTAATATATCCTCTTAGATGTCTTATTCTTTTTGAACTTCAAGAGGGGTCAGTAATCTCGTCTCCAAGGTGCCTTATAATAAGAATGAACCACCAACGATGTTAGTGCAATCACCCCCCTAGGTGCCTTTCTGTAAGCATAGTAATAACAAGCAACTTCTAATTATCCTACTGATACCCTGCCCTAAGTTCCTCCCAGTGAGATCCAAAACAGCCCTCTTCCAGTAACCATAGTAACAGTGCCCTCGCACTCCCAATTATCTCAGTGATATCCACCTCTCCTATGTGACTGAGAACATCTACTTTTAGCAGCTCTTATGTTGAGTGACACAGCGGAAGCGGAAGGCCGTGTTGCCAGGGCCAGCGCTGACGCTAGCGGAAGTGTCAGAGTAGGGGCAATGGCGGCGGCAGCAGCTTCAGCGGGTAAAAGCTCTGTCGGCTTACCGGCACAGGATGAGCTGGTGCGCTCGGTGACCCTGTACCGCCGCCGGCCCCATATCTTGAGGGGGACAGTGTTGCCCTTTGCAGTCCTGTACCCGACATGGCTGTACGGCTGGGTTACAATATACGGGATGTCCGAGTACCCGGAGGCCGGGCTCCTGGTACTGGCGGCGCTCGGTTTACTGCACGTGCTCACCGTGCTCACGGGGCTGTGGTCTGTGCACGCGCATTGCGCGCTGACTTGCACCAAGGTGAGTAGGGTGCAGTGGGGGGTCGCGTGACGTCAGTGCTAGCTCTAGAATTGGGTATCAGTAATGTGGCAGCTGTTTTAGAGTGCCGGGGCTGTCAACATGGCACTAATGGGGGCCTGTCAGACATCATATGCCATGACGTCATGCTGCCAGCTACTGAAGGATAGTTAGTAATGATGATGGGGCTGTCATGTATATGTCTGTTTATATGCATATATGGTGAATTTTCAAGCCGTGTGACCAATACTACCCAGAGCAGGAAAGTATTTCGCGTAGTGTACCACTTGCACGATAATGTTCATAAAAAAAGTGTGAAATGGTGCACTCACACACTAATAGTACCATGAGGAATATGGATCTTCTCAGTGGATAACAAATATATGGTATGAAGGTATACATGTAACGAGAAACTAAACATATGAAAGTGCTCATCCAAGCACTAGAAGGTCCAGGAACAAGTATATAGATGGTGCACTCACACTTTCCTGAGCAGACCCTGCTCACAGGGCCGGTAACTATAAGTGTGTTAGGTGGGTTAGCGCACCATTTCACTTTTTTTGGTTTCTTTTCTACCCAGTGAGACACTAAAATATTCGTAGTTGCTTTCCACTCGCTACATGGAGCAGTACAATTATTCGTTTTTCCATAATGTCTGGTACTCTTTGCATTAGTGACATTTGCTGATGACTATGTTGAAGGATAATTATTTATTTTTATGCAGAGTTCTGACCAGTAACATTATATGGTTAGTAGTCAAGCAGCAAAAAATGATTGCACCACATTCATTTTTACATATAAAATAGCTATTTTCTTGACATTCCAAGAAGTTTCCAAAGCATGCTGAAATGCATTTTTCATCCTTTATTTGAAACTTTCAAAGGTGGCAACCTAACATTTTATAACACTCTACAGTATGAGCAATGATCAAAGTTGATCAATACACTGCATTAGTGAAGTGTTTCTTTACTTCTTTTACTTCCTCTCCTAGAGAAGCCCTAAAATTATTTTGAAACATCCTGTAGTTGTGAGGCAATAATTGAGCAATGATATATATTCTTTACTTGAAAGGTCTGAATTTGTTACCGAATGGAGCATTTTCTTTTTCTATTTTTAAGGATCCGAACACAAACACAGCCACTTTAGCCAAAGTTGTACCTACTCCAAATAATGGATCTGCAGAGTTAGTGCCACTCGTTCGAGAAAAGGTAAGCAGGATTTCTATGGTTGTATAGAGCAATTCACAATTTTATTTTTGTGTCTGGAATCAACAAGACAGAGTTGGTGTTGGGTTTAAAGATAACTCTGCTTATATGCAGGATTTCCAAGTATCATGAGTAAGCAAATACAATGACTTGACCAGTATTGGCACTTCTAGGGTTGCACTATTCCAGTCCTCTTTGAATGTAGTGTAATGTAATGTCTTTCATTTTCTGTTTATACTCTGTTGTTGCTACATATTTCTGCACAAACAAGTTTTCCTTGACCAAATCTGTTTACTGAACATAATGCAGTTACTGGATAAGTCATCTTTGGCAGGACTATGTCACTTTTTACTGGTTTGGACAGGCAAACTGCAGAATGGTCATGTGTAATGATAAAACAAGTTTGTTAGTGGTTCCGGATTTCTTGGCCAAATCTAGTTTTCTTGAATTGTACAGCAAGAGGCGGTGCTTTCGTTAAATACTACTGCATTATTTTGTTATCGGTTAACTTTTTAAAAAGGTGAATTTCCAGTTTTAAATAATGTGATGAAACTTTAAAAAAAACAAACAAAGAAACCTATCTATCTATATATATATATATATATATATATATATATATATATATATATATATATATATATATATATATATATATATATATATATAATATAAATTTAGTATTGATATAGAAACATAGAATGTGTCAACAGATAAGAACCATCCGGTCCATCTAGTCTGCCCAATTTTCTATCTTATTTACATTGCCTATCCCACGCATGCTTAAACTCCTTCACTGTGTACCTCTACTACCACTGGAAGAATATTCCATATGTCTACTACCCCCTCAGTAAAGTAATACTTTCCTGATATTACTTTTAAATCTTTGCCCCTCTAATTTAAGACCCCTTGTTGTATGTATATATCTCTTTGAAAACATTTGTCTGTATTGAGGAGATTTTTCTTTCAGTATTACATAGAGAGGGTTGTGATTTGTTATATATATATATATATATATATATATATATATATATGGAGGCATCCATTTTTTATGTTATAATTTGTTATTTGGGTGACCTTTGCAAGCCAAACCAAACTGCCCTGTGTTTCTCATCATAGAAAAAAGCTGAACAAAACTGTGTCCATGTTGTTTGGGACAAATGCAAAACTACTTAAATTAAACAATCCTCAAATAAACATCAAGACCAAATCAACTATATTCATATTAGTATATTGGCATGTGGCTAGACCCAAACCTATCTTTTGGTCTCCATATCGATAAGCTTGTGTCAAAGCAAGGATTTGAAGCATGCGTGGGATAGACACAAGGCTATCCTAGCTATAAGACCGGGAACGGGGGACTAATAAAAGTACTTAAAAAAAAATTGGGCAGACTAGATGGACCGAATGGTTCTTATCTGCCGACACATTCTATGTTTCTATGTAAAGTTATATCCTAGGATCGGCTTTCTATATAGAAACAAATCTAACCTAGATTCCACGGTAAGGAAACGTATTGTGCAGCAAATGTTAATGCCGATCTTAGATTATGGAGAAGTTGTGTATGATTCTGCCCCGCAGACCCATCTCGGTAAACTCGACACTGTGTACAATACATTGTGTCGTTTTGCACTACAGTGTGATTATAACACTCATCACTGTAAAATGTTAAGAGTTAAACTGGCTGACGCTTGCCTCCAGGCGCGCTCTCCACCTAGCTTGCTTAGTGCATAACCACTTCTCTGGAACGCTCCCTCCCTACCTGAGCGGCATGCTCGCTCTTACTCCCTGCACATCCTACAATCTCAGATCCTGCACCAACCCTTCACTAGCGATCCCTCACTTCAAAAAAGAAGCGGGTAGAGGTGCGTTCTCTTTCAGACCTTGTCATATGTGGAATTAGCCTTCCTGTTTCTGCCAAATCATCATCTACTCTAAAATCCCTGAAAATAAGTGTCTCCCAAACCCTCAAAACAGATTGTACCTGTTATTATTTTACAAACTCCTTTGTATACTGTATGTTGTTCCTTTTTTGTATCAATAATGATTCACCCTGTATGTTCCCCTTAAATAGATGTATGTATGTATGTATGTATTTATTTTGAATCTACTGTTAAATGTGTAACTCTGTGTAACTCCATTCTGGACTGGGTCCCCAGGACATACTTGAAAACGAGAGAAATCTCAATGTATTCTTCCTGGTAAAACTTCTTTCTTTTTCTTTTTTGTTTTTTCTTCCAATTCCCATAGATATTTAATAATCAGCTTGTCCCTGGTATGCTAAGACCCAGATACCCCCTTCATCGCAAGGCAGTAACATAAAGCCATATTTTGGTTATTTAGCTAATGGACACAAAATTCAGACCTAAAGTTAGAGCTGTAAAAGTGATTTAAATAAAGTATTAGGCGGTTAACTTCTCTATATTTCAAAAAAACATGCCAATGTTTTGCAAACTTCATTTACAAAAAATAAATAAAAGCACCAGCACTGTTTAATGTGCATAAGTCTAATTCCAAATGATTTCTTCCCAAGCGAGAAGATGGGCGGGAGACTCTTTCCTTTGAATTCCAGAAGATGAAGTATTCTTATGATGCGGAGGAGAAGAAGTGTTTCCTTCCTGTCGTGTATCCGGTAGAGCGCCCCCTGTCCTATTACCAGAGCGCTAAGGGATATTTAGAGGAAGCTGATATCAAAGCAGCGGAGAAGAAATATGGAACCAATAAGTAAGTGCATTTTTAGGCAGATCCATTGTTACCATAACGTATGGTTCTATCTCTGTTATCTCAAGCATGCGGTTGTTGGTTTTAATTCCAGTAAACTAATGGATAAACGGATCGTGGTTGAGAGTAAGACAACACTTTTCATCCTGTGCTAGTGTATGAATCATAGATTGTGTCCAAGGATAAGGAACCAACTGGCTTATTTCAAAAGCACAGCCTTCCTCCTCCCTCAGATTCAGCGTCCAGCCCCCTTAAGCTGTGATATAGCCTTTCCATGCATGCTCGGATTCCCACACGTCTGCAAATGGTAATACAATGTCACATGTGCAGACCTGACACGCTAACGGCAGGTTCCCAACGATGCCTCACATCACAGCTACTTCACAGTAAAAGTGATTTATTTGCTCTACACAGTATTTGCATTTCATGGGTGCTAAGAGGCCTTATTGGCCAAAAATATCCATTACCCGAAATACGTCTGATCCCAAGCATGTTGGGAAAACTCAACCTGGAGCTATGCGCATATTAGAAGCAGGGTTGCAGTGCACACCTTGTACTGAACACTTTCTCAGGCAGATGACGTTGTATCGTCTTTATTATACGTAATAACCTTCAAAAGTTTTTACAACTGGAAGCCGTGTCTGTAAGATGCATTTATATGGTAACTTGAACTTTGAACCATACTCTGTGTTTTATACAGGTCTATTTATCCCCTACTCGCTGTATCTTAGTTGTAGAAGGCCTGTGTCTATTTGTTATTTCACTTGGTCTGTATCAATGTAGGAAACAAAGTGTTATTGAGCAGGTTTGGACTTTTTCAAGTTGTATAACCAGTGGAAACAGCTGATTTTATTTTTCCCTTACTGTTTAATGAGTTTTCTGGAGATCCTAATTAGCAGACTAGATTATGGCCCGATTCGGTTCTTCTCTGCTGTCGACTTCATAGAATTCCATGTAAGACCATAACAAAGAGTTAGGAATCTGCAGTAGAGGCTCCTAGGCGTAAATAACCTCTAAATGCAACTAATGTTTTTCATAAATAGGAAATACTGAACTTACCAAATGTATTTTATGTTTTCCAGGGCAGAAATGGTGGTTCCTGATTTCTTACACCTGTTTAAAGAGCGAGCAATTGCACCTTTCTTTGTGTTCCAGGTAAAATAATTCTTCCCCCTTATGTTGCAGGGTTACTGTATGCTCTGGATCCCGAAAGCCTAGTTCATTTATTGGCGCACACAGTGCCAGACAGAGCAAGATGATTTTTATTTCACTCTATAAAATGGACACGAGTTTGAGAATAAAAACTAAGCACGAGATTTCTAGGTTCTTGGGTCTGATGACACCAGTTTTTGTTTCTCAAAGACTAGTAAATGCATAACTGTGTTAGGTGTGGTTTAATAGACGCACATCTGCCTTGAGTGGAAATAGTAGATGACATGCCAAACGATATTGTTACTGGTGCATACTGTCCACATGGTTTCCAACTATAGTTACTGTTGTTTAACCTGCAGTGCCATTCTCAATAAAAACATTACTTTACTGTAGTTAGGGCTACATGGTGAAACTTTGACACAGTTTTTTGGATGACCTCTTAATCGGCACAATATATGGCAAGGTCTTTAAAGTTTAAAGGTGTATTGACTCGTGATTCATTTAAAGGACAACTGTACCAACAGATTAGCTTGTGTTTTAGCTGAAAGATTGCGTGAAGTGTAGGCATTTAACATAGAAATGTTTTCATGGAAGAATACAAATAATGTACTTTTATTGAGCCCTCTTTTTTTTCATATACCTCTCAACAGGGGGTAGACATAGAATCTTGGGGCAGATCTTCATTCGCCTGCATGAAGGTTAATGCAGATCTGACCCAAGATTCTATACAACATGTCTGCCCTCTGTTAGAGCTATATGAAGCAATGTGCTCAATACGGTGCTTTTATTTGTATTCTTTAGTTAAAGCATCTCTATACACACCATATACACTTGATGTAATCTTTCAAATAAACATAACTTTTTTATTTTTTTTATTTTGCCTGTAGTTGTCTCCCTTACTGACATGTGGACTGGTCCGAAGGGTTAACACTTATTTGTATTTGTTTTCAGGTGTTTTGTGTAGGGCTCTGGTGTCTGGATGAGTACTGGTATTACAGTGTCTTCACGCTATTCATGCTGGTGGCATTTGAGGCCTCTCTAGTCCAGCAGCAGATGAGGAACTTATCTGAGATCAGGAAGATGGGAAACAAACCATACATGATCCAGGTGAGGAGGACATGTTAATGCCGATCTGGAAACATCAGTGAAATTGTAATGTTTTATGGATTGTAAGTTGGGCGACTTTCAAATTTACCAACAAAACCCAGACTCTGGTGCTGTTATGCAGCAAAGTCACTTGCACCAGCACCTCTCCTTCCAGCCCTGCATTAAAATGCAAAATAGCTTATATCAGGCTGACCTCTTTTTTTAATTTATTTTATCCTGCCTGTTGACTAATCGGCCACAGGTAAACTACACTCGGTCCACTCGTGGAGCTCTATCCTGGGCTTTTAATAGTATTTGCAGTACTGGCCAATCCTGTTCTCCAAATAATCCACCCCAGAAGCCCTGACTATTGCTTACAAGGTCCCACTAATGTGTTGCTCTTGCAAAGTCAACTTTCATTTGGACATAATAATTCCTCGGCCGGCAGATTGCTATTTACCAAGTCCGGCCTATCAGTCGGCCACTGTGCCACACTTTCTCTCACAATGTGAACCTCAGCCTTTTGTTTAGAATGCTGAGCTGCTGCCATGATTTATAGTTACTGCCTATTTGGAACTTTCTGGATAACAATAGCAGTAGTCACATTGACATTCGCTATTATAATAAATACCACAGCTACAGTACAATATTGTTGGGGACGGAAGCCAGATAGACTAGAACGCTTTGATTTGTGTAAATTAATATGCAGTTTCTTAGGTCTACAGAAATCGGAAGTGGAGGCCAATATCCAGCGATGAAATCATACCAGGAGACATTGTATCCATAGGTAATCATTCCATTAATTGTCTTGTATTGGGTTTTATTCACGACCAAGCTATTGGGAAGTGTTAAACTGAAAAATCTAAGGGATATCCAGAATTGACAATGTCCCCTGGAGCACAGTGGGACACATGGGTCATATTGTGAGTAAGTTCTGAATTAATGTATTGTATTAAAGGTCTACCTTTCTAAAGGGTAAACCTAATGTTGCTGGATGTAATGATGTCAGTCAGTTGTGTTATGTTTATTGCTTAGGACGATCAGTGAATGAGAACCTGGTCCCATGTGATGTCCTAGTGCTTCGGGGCCGATGTATCGTGGATGAAGCAATGCTGACCGGAGAGTCCGTGCCTCAGATGAAGGTGAGGGGTGTACCAGCAGTTTGCTGGGGTCATTTTGATAAACCAATACATCAAATGATCTCTCTTTTACAAACATTTGCATTGTTTTACTTTATTTAATCAGGTTTAATCCCCTGCTATGTATTTTCTAATTGAATATGCTATATGTATTTTAATCTACCGAGAATTCGAAGAAATATACAGGGGCTGTGCTAGGGTAGTGTGGCATTGTGACTGTGAGGCATTGGAAGCAAAGCACTGCTCTAGGGCAACACCAGCACTATGAAATCTCACAAACTGACTCCGGGGCATCCTATCACAGTACCACACTTGAATTCACTGAGCTCTTTAGCACCACCCATCTATTTCACTAATGTAAATGCCGACTGCATGGCTAGGTGCTGGATTTTATACACCTGTGGCAAAGGCTCTGACTGAAACACCTGAATTCAATCATTAAGATGTGTGTCCCAATACTGTTGTCTATATAGTGTGTTTGAGTATGTATATATGTATCTAAATTAAAATGTTGAGGTTTAGTTGTTCTGTAACCCATTCTGTAATGTTTGTATTCTCTGCAGGAGCCCATTGAGGATTTAGATGCAGAGCATGTATTGGATGTAAATTCTGACTCCAAACTTCATGTTATTTTTGGTGGCACCAAAGTCGTACAGCACACCCCTCCCCAAAAGGCAACCAGTGGCCTCAAGTGTAAGTACCGGCTAGGATAGTTTCTGTAGTTGTATTACAAGAATTTACTATATTTACCATTTCTTTCCATTTTCTCGCCAGCTCTTGATAATGGATGCGTTGCTTATGTCTTAAGAACAGGATTTAATACCTCTCAGGTGAGAGAAACTATCTCTGAATGAATATTGGGCTAATCTGATCTATGTCCTTACGTGTGTGGACAGTGGGAGTGTATTACAATGGTGGTATCATGTGGTGATGTGCTACGTGTTCCGAGGGCCACGTGGAAAACATACCACTGCGGCACTCTTTTCACTCTACTGTCTAATGCACGCACTTATGTAAAGGTACCTTCCTTATCCGTGCATTGACGATCAACGTTGCCATCCACACTGTGGACATTAAACGGTGACATGATGGCGGAAGAGTATGTATTACCTAATAGCTGCTGACGGTGAACAATAAACAGTGATGTGATACTAACCTGTAGCTGACATGACCTCGCCGGTAATGTTGTACAACAAGAGCTGTTATGGCGGATATCTATATCTATACTGTATATTTTCCTTTGGCAGTCATTACAGGCTATTGGGAAGTTAGAATGCGAATGACCTTTTTTCTTTCCTTTTTCTTAGGGTAAACTGCTCCGTACAATACTCTTTGGGGTGAAGCGTGTGACTGCCAACAATTTGGAAACGTTTATTTTCATCTTGTTTCTCTTGGTGTTTGCCATTGCTGCTGCTGCTTATGTCTGGATAGAAGGTGATTATGCGGACTGATTACAACACACTCCTGGTTTCATCGTCCCACCTGTTAATGTTTCATTTAGGAAGTCTACGAGGTATACACTCCTTTTCGAGTAGATCCTGTTGCGATGACCCAACATCCAGGTCCCGTTACTATTCTTTAATGGAGCTCATTTGATATACTTCAGAAGGATAAGAAGCCCCCCCAATTGAACTTTTTGTATAACCCACAATGTTTATCTTCTCTAAACAAGAGGCACATTATTTAACCCGTATTACAATAACGTGTAGGGCTTATTGCCCTGTTCACTTCTCTTCTGCGGCAATATATATTAGCTTCTTTAGTGCCGATTTTCTATTTTAGAGCCTTTTTTTCCCCCTGTCCGTCTCACTCCATTATCTAATTTTTATTTTCATTTGGGTTCCGTGTTTCCGTACTGCGGCACCAAATAAATCACTGGAAGCATTTTTTCACTTTAATTCATTCCCTACATACATGTGTCCTCGGAAAAGCCTGATTGCAGCTGCTGTGGTCTCTGAAAGTGGGCTTTTTCATGTCTAGTTCATCTTTTCACCATTATATTTGAATAGTAATTAGCTGTCTAATCGTCATGGAGTTACGGCATCTTGTTAGGCAGTCTTGTGACTGCTCTTATTCTGAATTTATTTTGCAGGTACCAAAGATCTCAGCAGGAATCGTTACAAGCTGTTCCTGGAATGTACACTAATCTTGACCTCTGTCGTTCCCCCGGAACTTCCCATTGAGCTTTCCCTGGCTGTGAATACCTCTCTGATCGCACTGGCAAAACTCTGTGAGTACGGATGGAAGACGTCATGGTACACGCACACAACATACATGGCGTTTGCAGTGGTATTTTTACATTGCCTATTTTGCAAGTCTTTAAGTGAAATCAAAGGGCCGCCTGACCTATAAACACAAGAGTATTAATACATATTAAATCTTCTTATTTATTTTTTTGGTGATACTTGATTTTTGCAGGTTTTCTCCCAGAGATTGATCCCCCTCCTGTCTGGTTATTTTGAAAAGAGTGCACCATAGCAGCTCTTGGCAGTCCATCAGAGGATTCCCATAGAGATGCATGGTGATTCCCAATGCGCATGTATCGGCAGCATGTACATTAAGCATCTGCCAGCATCTCCCATACAAAGAGGGTCCGGTCCAGCGCACACATCATGCATGCCCACATTATGTTCTATACGGCACATACACAATCACTGCTTTTATTGAGCAGCATGCTCCAACAAATAAAACAAAATACATTGCGGGCCTTATCATAGTGATCTTTGTAAGATTCTCAGTTACTATTTTGTTTTCAAACTTTTGTTATTTCATAAATTAGACTGTTTTTGGAATCTACCCTTGCAGGTTTAGTGTAGGGGTACACACTTGGCTGCATTAATCACAGGATAAGTCCGTTTTGGCCAGTAGAGACTCTAGCATGATAAACATTCAAGTATCATAAGAAAAAGCTAATCACAAAAACAACTTATTGTTAAAAAAAGACTTAAATTGTAATATATTGGTGGTTTTCTATTGAAATGTCTGCCTTTATGTTGTGATGATAGACTTGGTAAGGTTCTTGCCTTGCTCCATAGCTTTCTATTTACTCTGCTTCATGGTCTGTCTGCATTGTTACCTTTCAGATGTTTACTGTACTGAGCCGTTCCGTATCCCCTTTGCTGGTAAAGTGGAGATCTGCTGTTTTGACAAGACCGGCACCTTAACAAGTGATAGTCTGGTGGTGCGTGGTGTCGCTGGCCTCAAGTAAGTGTCATTGGGTTCTTCCATCTCCCTCTGGTGGCTAGTAAAATGAAAGACAATTTAATGACACCGGAGATTAGCATGCAGCGACTTAATTAAGAGGTAATACAACTTACAATTTCAACTGAGCCAAAGTAATTGCAGGTTCTTTTTTTCAGAATGACCCAAAATAATCAGGGATACTGTATTATTGTAATAATTGATGGGTCGAATCATTCACAAACTGAAACATTCTGTTTTTATTGAACTGACTGTCTCTCCCCCCCCCCCCCCCCCCATCTGATAAGTTAATGATTTTAATCCCTGCAGAGATGGAAAGGATATCACTCCGATCTCTGACATACCCATCGATACACACAGAGTGGTTGCCACGTGTCACTCTTTAGTGCAGCTGGATGATGGCACGCTAGTTGGAGATCCTCTGGAGAAAGCAATGCTCACTGCTGTGGATTGGGCATTGACCAAAGGTAGTAAAATGGATCCCATTGGTAAATGTCTGTATTTACTGAAGATCATTATATATAACATAAGTTGAATTCATTATATATACCATTTTATTTGATAAGACGGAACAGTATGCTATATGTAGTTCCCAAACATCAGTGGTGCCAAGGTTAACTTACCCTAGAGCAAATCACAAAAAGAATGGCAGGTTCCACGCTTTATGGAAAGCAGTCAAAAACATTAGGAGCCAGCAGTAGATATTTTATAGCCATTGTTCTCTGGATCCTGGGATTTGTCTACTGCTTTAGTGTTCTTATTCTGGTTTAAACTCCTGTTCCTGGGCCCTGAACAGTATATAAACAATATATAAAGCTGTAGCAATTAAAACAATGGTTTTTAACGTTTATATACATAGTATATTAATGAACTGATGTGCACTGTTTGTGCTTAGCTGCTCAGAATATTATGTGTCATTTTTATTTATTATTAGATGAGAAAGTATTCCCTCGAAGTATTAAAACCCAAGGGCTGAAAATCCACCAGCGTTTCCATTTTGCCAGCTCCCTGAAGCGTATGTCAGTACTGGCGTCCTATGAGCGACCCGGGTCTACAGACCTGTGCTGCGTGGCTACTGTGAAGGGAGCTCCTGAGACATTGCATAAGATGGTAAGTGACCTTCTCTTAGGGGTTTTAACTTGATGATATTTTCAAAATTCCCAAATGTGTAAATGCTCGTGCTCTGGCTTTCTTTTGGCTCTCTTTTGGCGCTCTTGGCGCTCTTTTGGCGCTCTTGGCGCTCTTTTGGCTATCTTTGCACTCTTTCGGCTCTCTTTGCACTCTTTCTCTCTCTGGCTCCGTACCCTCTGCATATTTAAAATTATTAACATTTGTTAAATAAAAACATTTTTCAATATTATTGAATTGGAGCCATATTGTAGCTTCAAACCATTTTAATTCTACACTTTCTAAAATACTGTAAACTAATCCCTTTCCTTTCAGTTTTGTTTCAGTTTTCAGCTGAATGTTGGATTTGGAATACAGGATACATTGATGTATATACATTGTTTTTGTCAGTTTTCCCAGTGTCCAGATTATTACAACAAGGTGCACACCGAAATCTCTCGGGAAGGAGCCAGGGTTCTCGCTTTAGGGTACAAAGAACTGGGTCATCTCTCCCATCAACAGGTAAGACGACGAAGATCCAGAAACTTCATTTGTTACAAAACTAACATTATGAGAGACTTTGCGTTGCGTATTACTTACTCATAGCAAACGTCGCTAAGTTTTCTAGTTCATGGTTTTTCATAAAACTGAAGAGATATTTGTTCTCTGTGTTCTGTGCTATGATAAACACATGCCTTGTAATAATGTGGACTTTTTGATGCACTGGGGAACCATTTGCTTATAGGAAGATGTTATGGGAAAGTAGTATGCTTGCCTGGTACAATGAGTTGGCATAGAGTACCTGATATATAGGGGTACCACCTAGGCTGGCCAGTTTTTTTTGTGTGTCATTTTTAAGTCTAATAAGGCAATAGCATGGCTGGTATTCTTCTGAAGAAACGGTGGCAGCCCTATACGTATCCTTTACACAAGTGGGATCTTCTATAGATTAATCTTGCTCTGTATTAATCCAGTAGATGCCAGATGATGTTTTTCGATACAGTAGTTGTTTGTTCCCGTCTGTACTAACTTTTCATGTCTACCAGATCCGTGAAATCAAGCGGGAAACTCTTGAGTGTGACCTGAGGTTTGCAGGATTCATTGTGGTCTCGTGCCCCCTGAAAGCCGACTCCAAAGCCGTCATCAAAGAGATTCAAAAGGCATCACACCGTGTAAGTTACTGACATGTGGGCGGCCACTACTTGAGGAAGTGTCACTGTGTCGGAGGTTTTCTTTACACAATGCTTCTTTCTAGGTGGTGATGATAACTGGAGACAATCCGCTCACTGCCTGCCATGTAGCTCAAGAGCTCAGCTTCATAGAGAAGCAGGACACCTTGATACTTCAGCCCCCAGAGGACAAGCAAGGTCAGTTACACACATCCTATGTATAAAAGTATCAGTGTAGGAGGAAGAGTAATACATAGATCTTAAATGTTCCCTACAATGTCATGGAAGCCCATCTAGACTGTCCACTTGTGAAGATTTGGCCCTTGATATTTTCTTTTTCTCCGTTCTTACATCCGAATGCGAGGGTCTCTCGCTGTTAACACTGAGAGAGGCCCTTGTTTTTGCATGGCATTAGCAGGGGGACCTAGTTAAGGTACCCACTGCTGATCCATGCAAAAATGAGGGTCTCTCTCTGCGCTAACATAGAGAGATAGTTGCCGACCAGATGGCTGCCTGCTTCCTATGGAAACATGGCAGCTGTCGATCCGAGGATAAACTGGCTTGTACTATAAAAAGTACACACCAGTTTATCCTCATACTAGGGACAACTAAAATTTTGAAAAATAACATTTAATGTCCCTTTCTAAAACTATAATGTTGTCTCTGTTTTGCTCACGTAGGAATTTAAAAAAAAAAGTCCCCAAACTCACTTTGGTGCAAGATGAAGATTACTACTTTTTGTACTGCACAGGCTTTTTTCCAGTGTGATTTGATGCAGGTATTCTGCATAAATCACATTTGTAATATTTGACTCAAGCCCTCCCCCAGTGATTACTCTGCATCTGATTATACAGACACTGAGGATATAAAGATTTTTTTTTTTTTTTCTGTGCTACTGGAATAAAATGCATTGTGTGAAATGTAATAAGTATGCTCTTGTCCTCTGTAGATCTCTAAACAGTGCAATACATTGTCTTATGACATCACTAGATAGACAAGAAATTCCGTTTATTTGAATTAAAATGTTCTTCTTAGTTTCTGCATCAAAAAAAAGGAAATTGACTTTTACTCAGCTAGTGTGGGCAGTCCTGGTTTCTTGCCAACTGCTGTAATTTCACTATTTCACAATCTAGCTTTAAGTATTTTCTATTTTAAACAATGCAAAATATAAAACATTGCATTTTAAAGTAGTTTGAAAGCACATTAATAGGCATTTAATATTTGGAAGCTGCATTGTGGGCACTTTTTCTCATTTCAGCTGAATGGTAATTTTTTTTTTTCTTTCTTTTAACTCTGCTACTCTGGCCTAAAGTTTGAAATTCCCTTGTCAATTGCCTCTTTCATGAAGAAAGCCCTTACTTTCTCTAGTAGCTATGTGTGGACAAATCTCCTATTGCTTTCTCCTCTAGATAATTCATAATAGCTTCTAAACAAAACCTGATGTAAATTTTGGCATTGCCCTCTGTGCATATCCTATTAATTGACTTTCCTTCTCACCTCTAGACTCTCGCTGGATGTGGCAGTCTATCGATGGCACAATCTCTGTATCTGCTTTCCCAGATTCCGTAAAAGCTTTTACTGCCAGCTACTACCTCTGCCTGACGGGCGAAGGCCTGTCCTACTTACAAACAACCAGACCACAACTACTGTCTGCTCTCATCCCCCACGTCCAGGTGTTTGCTAGAGTAGCACCCAAGCAAAAGGTACAGCGGTCTCTGGTGTTTATATGTGAAACATAGAATGTGTCGGCGGAAAAGAACCATTCGGTCCATCTAGTCTGCCCAATTTTCTGTCTTGTATATATTCCCTATCTTATATCTAGGATAGCCTTGTGCCTATCCCACGCATCCTTAAACTCTTTCGCTGTGTTTACCTCTACCACTTCCGCTTGAAGGCTATTCCATACATCCACTACCCTCTCAGTAAAGTAATACTTCCTGATATTACTTTAAGTCTTTGCCCCTCTAATTTTAAGACACTGTCCTCTAGTTGTGGTAGTTTGTCGTCTTTTAAATATACTCTCCATTATTATGTTTAATTCAAATTCATCTCCTGTGTTACACGTGCGAGGTCAAGCTTGGAATGAAATTAGTGTCATAGGGGACTTTCTTCCCTCTATTCCAGCTTGTGATCGGTCAGTGATGGAATATTCCTCTGCTAATTAATGTAAAATTCTGATGGGGCAAAGTCCTTGAAAGAGACAGACCGAGAGCAGGGTAATCCCTAAACCCTAGACTATTGTCTAGGCCTTGATGACTGGTGTGAGAACATCTGCTGTGTACGGTTGGTTAGTTGGCATAGTTCCGATTGCTGTCCTCATATCTCCTAATTTGCTCTCCTGCGCTTGGTTGGTCTCTTTCAAGGACTTTGCCCCATCAGAACTGTAACAAAGTGAATTATGAGTCTGCATGACTGGGGTTCTTGGAGGGCCCTGAGGGCTAAACACCTACCTGTGGACTATGGACCCTGTTTTTGGATGTGCTATGTGTTTGGGTGCCTACTTTGGGGGCATCAGTGACACCCTGCTTCGATGCAGCTGGACTTCAACACAGGCTCACTCAGGATGTCAGCCAAGATGTGTACAATCAATCTAATCAAAGTGTTTACTGTCCTGTGAGCCATCTATTGCCCCATGTAGTCTGGATGTCTGGATCTAAAGATGACCTGTTCATTTTATGTTAAGTTATACTGTATTTAATTAAATGTTTCAGATAAAGTTTTCCATTGTTTGAGGCTTATTATATTATAATTAGTTTCCCCTGTGCCTCCCCCCAGTTGATGCCATGTTTGTCTGTATATAAGTCTGCTGTTTTCACAAATAAAAGTTTGTTAATTCTTGCTGTACCTAACTGCTAGTGGTCCTGTCTGCTACTTGGGTACAAAGAACAAGGTTCCAGGAAAGACTTGTTGGGTGAATGCTGAGCTGTAACTGGGGGCTAAGGATGTGATTTCCTACAATGGACAGAGGTGTTACCAGCCTTGGGTAGCCGTTCCGTTACAATAACTTTACATTAATCAACAGGGCATAATGGCTTTCCTGTATATTGAAGGTTCTTTAATACTTTCCATTCTGTCATTCTTCATACAGTGAAGTTATATATCTTTTTTTTTGTCTCTGTGCAGGAGTTTGTTATTACCAGCTTAAAAGAACTTGGCTACATTACACTGATGTGCGGGGATGGGACCAATGATGTGGGCGCCTTAAAACATGCAAATGTCGGTGAGTGATAGTGGAGAGATGATCTTCCAAACAATAGAGGGAAAAAAAAAATCTAAAAAGCCCAACAAAGAAATTCCTGCTCAGGCTAAACGTTACATTAATGTTTATTTGTACGGCACTAACACTTTTTTCCAGAGTTTCATTTGGAGATTGACTGGCACATTCTTGTTGATGTTGTGTAAACCAATCTTGTTCACGGCTGCAGCGCCTTGACCTTAGGATAATTATTATTACCTATGGAAGCTGGCACCCTATCTTGCATCCTGTTTGTTTTTTTCCTCTGACATCTCACAAGTAGCGGAGTTTAATCTGTTCATGTATAAAGTGTTCTTTACGGTCTCCTTACTATTTTTCAGGCGTAGCTCTTCTTGCTAACGCTCCTGAGCGCTTGCCTGAAAGAAAGAGGAAGCCGCGAGAGGGGCCAAGTGATGGCAGACCCGCGGCACCTTCTTTTACAAGTAACGCCATGAAACCTACTTCAAGAGCCGCGAAAAACAGGATCATGTCCCAGCGGGAAGAGCAACAAGCACTGCAGAGAGTGAGTAACCTAGATTACCCACCTTGCACTGTGTACACCATGAAAACACTGCTCTGCTTTATCAGGGAAATTCCTAGTCAACATTATTCACTGAACGTGAGTGGAGCTGACCGTGTAAGGGTCTGGTCCTGCATAAGGAAAGCTATAAATATTGATGACAATTTCATCGTACCTCCTCAGTTACTGTAACTATACATAGGACATAGAGCGCAGTCTGTGTGATTAAAGCTTGGACTAGTGTGGAACAAAATGGAGTCTGTCTAGTACAGCTGTTCTCAAACAGTTTTTTTTGCTCGTACCACATTGTTCCACCGTATGAGATCTCACGGGACACCTTTGGCGGCAGCTTTTTTTGGTTCACATGGCGCAGCCACGCAATTTGAGAATCCCTGCTACAGAGAAAGAACTGTGACCGCTGCCACCTAATGTGCGTTGTGTTCATTTGGAGGGGTAATTTGAATGGTGGCTGGCATTCCCCCCTCCGAATGCACACAACTCTCATTAGGTGCCAACTGTTGGTTTTCTCTCTACACAGCCATTCTGTGAGAATCCCTGGCCTAGAGAGTGGCAAGCCAGTGCACATATAGACTGGCACACATGAGCATTAAGACATGTAGAGAAACACGGATGTGTACAGATGCTGCAGGCGGACTTACAGAGGCAGATTCAAACGCATGTACTGAAATGAAACAGACAGATGGGCACACGCAGAGAAAACTGACCCACACAGGCCAAAAGGCAGGCACATGCAGAAAGACAGACATGTGGTGGAGCCACATAGACAAGCAGAGAACTGAGAACTGTAGGTATGCAGGCTGACGCACAAGCAAAAACACATAGTAAAGGTTATGTATAATGGGCCAATTGCCGGATAACATTCTAAAATTGGTCTAGACCCCATGGAAACCAGTGGAATGTTCTGTTAATTGCATCACTTCTAGAACTTTGCCCCAGAAATGCATACACATCCCTCCATGCCATGATCTTACATGGGGTCCATAGTACACAGGGAGGTGTTTGGCCCTCCAAGAGTCATGCAGGCTGTCAGGATTCACATACGTGACATTTTGCATAGATTTTTTTTCCCCTGATAAATTCCTTGATGCCACTTGCTGCTAGAGCATGGTTTTGCAGCATATAACGGACCTTAACTCGTTTCTTTAATGTGGTATGCTGGATAAGTGCTGCAGAAATCAGGAGTGAAGATGAGGGTTACTGTATACATGGAAATTATGTGACTGGTCCACTTACTGTGCCCCTGCTTGAATCATACAATCTTATAAACAGCTGCTATTGTACTTGTGTTCCTTTGCAGGAGAGGATCAGCCAGGTGTTGAAGGATCTGGAGGAAGATCAGGTACAAGTGGTAAAGTTAGGAGATGCCAGCATTGCCGCTCCTTTCACTTCCAAGCTGTCCTCCATACAATGTAGTGAGTATGGTGTTTTCAGAAGTCTAGGTTCCTTGGAATTCGTTTATGCTTTGTGTCTTACTTGCACTGCGCTAGACGTATTGGAATTATTACTCACTCATTTATTAAAAGGCGAAAGAGCCGGTGGTTCTGTGGGGCCCAGTGTTGAAATTGAACTCCAGGTATTACAGGAATGTTTAGCAACGCATTTTTTTTTTTCTTTGTTTATCCCCTAATGGAATGTATTTATTTAACTCTAGGAGTAAAGAATACCTAATTGTACACTAAGTTATTCTCTACAACGGTCACCCTTAAAGCACCATTAAAGTATTTGTTTTAACCTCAAAGGAAGCAAGGGTTAAAAAAAAAAATGTCCTGCTCGTCCGGGGTAAACCTGACATGTATCTTCATAGATACTCGCAGGTTTACTCTCTGAGACACAGCAGTTCTCAAGGGTGGCGCACGCTGACGGGGTGGCGCTAGTCTGATCAGGGTCCGAATATAGCAGTGGTGTGTCTCTGCTAGCATAGAGGGAGAGAGAGACCCTCATTTTTGCATGGGATTAGTAGAGGGGACTTGGTTTTGGATGCATGGCAACTGCCGGTTAGCGGATGAACTGGCGTGTAGTATCCAAAGTACCTGCCAGTTGTTCTGACTCTCCCCCTCCAGCTGTTCAGTTTAAGGAGAACTAACTTTTCACGTGTGATTCTCTATAAGAAACACAAGGGAAAAACAAGGTTTAATGTACCTGTAACCAGAACAGAGGATACTCCAGATGTTTCCGTTCTCATGTAGGGATTCCGCGCCTCCACAGCCAGATATTAAACTCCAATTTTCCCCAGCAAGCCACAGTCTTTTGTAAAGAGAAGTAGACACTGCTACAGGTTCAAGAACCAAAAGGTTTTCAATTTATTATGTCACAACACTTAGAATCTATACAGTTTTACATCTTGATAACATAGATGAAACAATGGAACTTTAAAAGGGTTAGATTTAACCTACAGTATAGAATGATAAGGCACTTAAGGGGATTACATTTAACATTGAATACAACTGATAATTGAACACACCTCTTTCGTGAGTACATACAGGGGGAAACTTTACATTAAAACTGAACATAAGCTTATATGCGCGGGGATTGTAACTGGTCCTGGAGGCTATAGTGACAGTCCCAAAGTCACTGCAGTTCATGACAGTACCTTTTTTTTTATTTTTTTATTTTTTGAAGAAGAAGAATGTAACAAACAAATCTTTGCTGTTAAGTGAGTTTTGTATAGCGCAGGCAGGAAAGATTTTAGCATTTTCTTTTTTCCCATGCAGTTTGCCACGTCATCAAACAAGGTCGGTGCACCTTGGTAACCACTCTTCAGATGTTTAAAATACTGGCACTTAATGCCCTGATCTTGGCCTACGGGCAGAGTGTCCTCTACCTGGAGGGTGTAAAGTTCAGCGATTTCCAAGCAACATTACAGGGACTGCTCCTGGCTGGCTGCTTTCTCTTCATTTCACGCTCTAAGGTGTGTCTCATTTAATGTGTTACAATGATACATAGAATAAATCTTATTGATAAGTTCATGTAGATGATCATAGTGCTGAAATCCAGACTGGGAGAGACTGGAGAACTTCCTCTTTCCCTAGGGCAGTGTTTCTCAAACCTGTCCTTAGGACCCGCCAACGGTCCAGGATTTAGGGATTACCCAGTTGTATTTAAATAAGAATATGTAGAACACCTGGTATGGTTACTTAATGGTTAAGGAACCACACCAGGTGTACATATTCTTAATTAAATAAAACTGGGTAATCCCTAAATCCTGGACCATTGGGGGGTCCTGAGGACAGGTTTGAGAAACACTGCCCTAGGGGCAGGAAGGGTGGGCCTAGAATGGATGGCTGCCAATGACATTAGCAAAAACTGCAAAAAATGTGGGTGGACTAGTCCAGGATACGAGCGGGTGTATCTTAGCCTAAAGAAGATAAATCTGATCTTGACATCAGCTGTCACACACCGCAAGCTCTTGGTAGTACGGCTATCCATAACAATGGCCAACTATATACCTGAGAACTGAAAAATGACAATTGAATACTTCTCAGACCTACACGCTTATTAATATCAATAAATAATTCTTACTACTGACACTTCCGGTAAAATTAAAGACCCACACAAGTGTCACCCCCATGAGAACTGTCAAAGATAAATGTTCAAGTTCTATATTGCAAAAAGAAACAAAACATGAACTGGAACATTCATTTGTTGTTTCTTTTAAGTGTCTGTTTTAAAATGCATTTATTTTCCCAGACTGGTGTGATGCTTTAGAGTTATGTTCCACTAATAAGAATGATGTGATTTGTTGTGTTTGCGAATTAGTTCTACTACCTATGGAGAAGTTTCGGGTACCGAGATATCTGCATTCTTTTACGGCTATACCAATACCAATAAGGGAATTTACAAATGTTAAGGGACTCAAGCTAAGATTTAGCCTTCAAGAAAACAGGATGGAGTTATATAAACTGTGTCCATCTCTTTATTATTTATTCGAAAAATGACATACCTTATGTTCAGTATTAAATGCCTGTAATTCTCTTCAGCCGTTGAAGTACCTCTCCAGAGAACGCCCTCTGCCAAACATCTTCAACCTCTACACGGTGTTGACTGTGCTCTTACAGTTTCTGGTCCACTTCTGCAGTCTCATATACTTGTACCAAGGAGCTTTAGAACGGACTGAGGAAAAGTAAGATTTGAACTTCATTTTTGCTGTTCTCTTTTTAAATTAAAACTGTGAGTTATTATTCAAGCAGATTTCAAACTGGTACCATGCCCACATGGTGGTCCTACTGTGCAACCTTGGGATTCTGGGTATCGGCAACATCTATACAATGTATTTGTATATAAAAATAGGCTATGATGCTTAATTTTAACATTTTAAATTTAAAGGGGCAGTTCTACCTATATTTTTTTATATATGCTTTTAACGTATGTAAAATATATTGATATTTGGAAGTTATCAATATTAATCCAATAGCGGAAAATACCTTCGCCCCCGAAAGTGGATATTTGCCATCAAAGGGGCACTAAGTATGTAACTATGTAAAAAAAATGAATGTAAAATACTTATTTTTCTCTTCAAAACATATTACACTTCTTCTGTAGTTTCATAATGAAAATAATTTTACAGGCGCTACTAAATTCACTGACATCAGCGAGAGGGATTACACAGGAGGTAGTTTCCAAGCCCTCTGAGAAAATGATGTCATTAGCCATTACTGTGGAATTAACCTCTGAGCTTTTTTTAAGTGATTGGAATGAGGGGTGGGGTTTTAGCCAGCTCTGTGTGCTCTGGCGTAAAACACAAGAACGAGGGCTTAGGAGATTTTTTTACCCATTCAATACTTTGTATGATTTGCCTGTAATAACTGCTTTTTTTCCCAAAGGAAAGAAGAGTATGTGGACCTTTATAAGTCATTTGAGCCGAGCCTTGTGAACAGCACGGTATATATAATGTCCATGGCAATGCAGATGGCCACCTTTGCTATCAATTACAAGGTAAACGTGACACGAACACTGATTTTGTTGTGGATTGAAGTATTGGACCAGAGCTGAGACATCTTGGAGGAAATGCACACTAACAGGCACCAAGCATGCGCAAGGGTTAATGCTAATCACTTCTGTAAAAACCTACATTGATTACACCAGGGGGGTTAGGGCTAGCTGTAATCTAGAGTTAACCCTCACCCTAACCCCCTAGTCTAATCACTCAGATTGCATACCGTTGGAGGCCTCGTGTGAAGTGTGGTTGTCGGTATATCGACTGAGCTGCACGTGCATGCTTGGTGCTGCTAGTGTGCACTTTCTCTGACATGTCAGATCACTACTTTGAGTGATCGCGGCCGTGCAAATGTCAGAACACCGGCAATATATAGGATGCATATACACACCGAATCCAAAGGACCTGTCATGATTGATTTAACTGGAATTTGTCTGTGTGTATTTGCATCCTACGTACGGCATGCTCTTTCTACATTACATGAGTCCCTGGAAACAGTCCCTGGCTGATGTTGGGAACTATGCAAATATAATATTTGAGCCTGTGATAAGCTTGGTTCCTTTTTAGTTTTGTTTCTCCTAGATCGTGCCATCCTCACATTGTCATAGGTATAAATGGAAATATGCACATTACCCTCCATTAAATCTCCCTGAGTGCTAGTTAATTTGTGTAGATGCAGCTATAACATAACGTAACAGAAGTATTTTTTCCACCTAAATTTGGAAGTCCACCAAGTTCACCCCTTCTACCCATCCTTCTTTTTGATCCAAAAGAAGGCAAAAAAAAAAGACCCTAAATAAGATCATGTGATCCCTTCCAGTCATTGTTACTCACAAGCTCTGAAACTGAGGTGAAAAAGGTTCCTTAAACATTTTCAGGCATCAAGTTGTTATTTAAGCAGTAGTTTGTTTGAATCATTCGACTTGAGGCCAATGTTAAGTCTATGGAGGAAGTAGCACTCTGTACCACTCTGTATTATTTCTTATACTACCTTACATAGGTGCCTGATATCCCTCTGCATAGTATCTCAGGTGTCATCACATAACATCACAATCATCTTTGTCCTTTTCAGGGCCATCCTTTCATGGAAAGCCTACGAGAGAACAAGCCCTTACTTTGGAGTATTATCCTCTCTGGTTTAGCTATAATGGGTCTGCTGTCTGGCTCCTCTCCGGAATTCAATGAGCAGTTTGGCCTTGTGGACATCCCTATGGAGGTAACAAGAGGCTGTATTTTTTTTTTCCATACATTCCTTGAACTCATTATGAATAAACTACTAATAGTGTCAATAATGCCTTTTACCACCTGACCCATTAATATATTCATTGCATTTGTAAAACATGTGGAGAATTTATAATCACAAAAACAATTTTTTTTTTTTCCCCCTATACATTCCAACACTTTTTGTGCCTTGAATTGGAAATCTGCCACCCATAAGATGGCGGATATATTCAGCACCATATTAGGTGCTCTTGTGTGCTTTCTTTACATTACATTACCATGTATTTATATAGCGCCAACAAATTTACACAGCACTTGGTACAGAGCATGAGAAGGGAGTTACAAACAAATTTAGACAAAAACATTTTCAGACTAAAACATGAGGTAGAGGGCCCTGCTCGCAAGCTTACATTCTAGAGGCGATGGGGAACATGAGACACACAAGGAGAGTGTGAGGCAGAAAGAAAATGGGAGAGGTAAACATAACAGTAGATTGTGAATGGAAGGTGTGGGGGGAACTGTGAGAACTGAGTCACACCAGAAGTTACTTAATAGGTGATTAGTTGGGTGCATTGTAGGCCACATGTTTGGAGACTGCAGGTGAGTAAAGGTGGCTAACATATTGTACTAATTATGTGCAGAAGGGGGAAGAATGACAGGTGGTTGATGAGAGCTCAAGTCACATCAGATTAAGCAGACCTTTTAAAAGAAATTAAGCTGTGGGTTGTGGGGAAGGATGGGCATTAAACAGTCTGGCCTTGTTGCAAATGGTTGGTGTCGATGGATGTGGGTCCAAGTGAAGTCTGAGTGAAAGAGAGGAGAAAATAAAGAATTAAGGACGGTAAAAACACATGAAGAATGTGGGAGGAGATTGAAATCAAGTTGCATAAAATAGAGAGCATAGGATACGGATATTGTAGAGACATGAGTCCAAATCCTAGATGTTTTCTATCTGTATACCTCCGGAACATTTATGAAACAGTCTTGTCTTGTTGCAAATGGATGTTGTGAATATATGTGGGTGCAAGCGATGTCTCAGGAACATGTAAAATATGTATGAAAACAGTCCAGGCTGTTATTGCACGGTGTATTTTCTGTATGTGCCTCCTTTACCAACTCCTCCCGCTCTGTCGGGAGAAAAAAAAAAAAAAGACTTGTAAACTGGAACGCATATTTATTAATTGTGAGTATAATTGTTTCTTTATTTTTCTTTCCCTCCCTTTATAGTTTAAGTTGGTTATCATCAAAGTTCTGTTGGTTGATTTCTGCTTGGCCTGGTTGGTGGATCGAATTCTTCAGTACCTCCTGGGCAGCTCCAAACTGAAAGTGCCTTCCTGAAGCTGTACAAAGGACACAAACTGCTCATGTTGTCAAACCAACCACCAGTCAGGGCCCATGCACTCTGGGTTCTGTAATGCGACAGCATCCGTCCTCTGAGAGGAATGATGGGATGGAACACTACTTGTAGAGAGGAATGATGGGATGGAACACTACTTGTAGAGAGGAATGATGGGATGGAACACTACTTGTAGAGAGGAACTGACTGAGCATCATCTCGACACTTGAAACTTTGAACTACACGTTTGGGAGATGACAAACTCAATCCTAAATTGTTGTTTTTTTTTTTTCTACTTGAATTCGCTTTTGGAAAGCGCCAAAAATTTGTTAAATAAACAGGAGTTGGTGAATTTTAAATCTTTTATTTATTTTTAACGTAATTTTGTGTGAAATACATTTTTAACAAATCCTATTTTAATAAGTGTTTTAATGAAGCTATACAACTGCTGCAACCAAAACAGTTATGTAGTACTCCTAACATTACTAGTGTATGTAGGGTTGGATTACATCAGAAGCTCGGTTCACTGATTTAAAAAAAAAAAAAAAAAATAAATAAATAATAATATATATATATATATATATATATATATATATATATATATATATATATATATATATATATATATTTTACCTGACCTTTTATCACTATCCTGTCCTTAATAATCATAGTAGTGGCTAATACTTGGTCACACCCTCAGGTGAGGTGCATCACATGAACACTAATCCCCAGAGAAGCTTACTTGAAGTACTCAAGCAATCCTTACCTGGGGCAGAGTATCTGAATGTTCCTTATTGTAGTAGTAGCCGTCTCACACACACAGGTATATGGCTAAGGCAAAGAACAGGTGGTAGAGAGTATCTACCTCAGTCTAATGACCAAACCAAAACATGGCCCTTTGATGAGAACTGGTAGGGCGTGTGACGGTCCCCTGGATTCCTGACCAACCATCGCTAGCACCTCGCCACCAATGCCGGTAAGTCCCTCTCCTCTGGCGATGAGAGATCCTAACAAAACTGCTGCAGGAACAGTGTGCAGCTCTCTCCTAGGGACCAGACCCAGTACCCAGGGTCACAAATTCCACCCCATAACACAGACAGGACTAGCAGACTGAGGTAGAAACAGCTCTCTAATGGTGAAAATACAGTCTTATTTATACAAGAAATCAAACCAGATTAGTCCATTCAAATATGGTCTTCAACATCTCAACCAATCACCAATTGGGGACAAAGGTAAGTGCTACGGGAAAGACTAATCCAATTATTATAGATTCTGATAAATCTAATTTACTTGTAATTTAATCAAGATGCACACACTGTAGCTCCTATTGTTTTGACCCCAAGCTGTGTAGGCATGGTCTCCACCAGGCAGACACTACCCAAAGGCAAACGGTGGACCAACAGTCCAGCAAATAACATTTCAAAGTGTCTGAAAGGGAAACAACATGAGGATAAGGCAGCAAATCCATAGCTTTTGTTACAGGGGACCTGACCCAAAAAGTTTGGGAACCCTTGCTTTACTGTCTTGATAGACAGTTGTGGCTGAGTGGGCCATGAGAAGGATCTCATCCCGGAGTACAAGAAACTCAACTTTTTTTTTTAGAAAATTATTAGCTGAGCAAAACAGTTGTGTTTTGATATAGAAGACCTCTCAATTAGAGTTGAGCTGACACCTGGATGTTCAGGTTCGGCAGGTTCGACCGAACTTCGAAAAAATGTCCGGGTCCGTGCTTGAACTTGACCCTGAACACGAACCCCATTGAAGTCAATGGGGACACACACTTTTGGCCACTAAAATGCCTCTAAAAAAAGTCCTGGAAAGGGCTAGAGGGCTGCAAAATGAAGTACAATGTGGGTAAGAGTAGGACAAGTCCCCTGCAAGCAAATGTGGATAGGGAAATAACTTCAAATAACATAAAATACATACAAATTAAAAATACAGCTGAGCCATAAAGTAGCACTATATGGAATCTTTGATTTTATCTTTGGAAGAACATAAATCTAAATCTGAAACATGTCTGCCAGGGGGATCAAAAGAATTATCCATTTAAGAGAGGATTGGAGTGCAGGGTATTCTCTTTCAGTTTATACTAAGTGACCCATAGGTTGAGGAGGCGGTGACCATGGCGGTGTAGGTGGAAGGAGGAGGAGGTAACCAACACTTTTTTATTTGTTTTTGGTTTTTTAAATTGGGGTAGCCCCCAAAATATTGGGACATATAACAACAGAAAACAAAGAATAAGTGCACTTGAGTATAACAATGACTGGGTGAGGCAGGTATAAATGTCTATTCTGCACAAGGTACAGAGAAGTCTGGTGGGATCCATGCCTGGTTCATCTTAATAAAAGTGAGCTTGTCCACGTTGGCTGTGGACAGGCGGCTGCGCTTGTCTGTGATAACGCCCTCTGCCGTGCTAAACACACGTTCAGACAATACACTGGTTGCAGGGCAGGCCAGCACCTCCAAGGCATAAAGGGCAAGCTCAGGTCATGTGCCCAATTCGGAGACCCAGAAGTTGAATGGGGCAGACCCATCGGTCAGTATGTGTAGGCCTGTGCATAAGTACTGTTCCACCATGTTGCTGAAATGCTGCCTCCTGCTAAGATGTTGCATACCAGATGGTCTTGCTGCTTGTTGTGGCGTGCTGACAAAGCTTTTCCACATTTCGGCCATGCTAACCCTGCCTTCTGAGGTGCTGTCGGTGCCCCAGCTGTGTTGGCGACCTCTTCCTCTGCCTTCGCCTTGTGCTTCCATTGAGCCCCCGGTGTAATTTTGGAATGCCCTCAGCAGCGCGTCTACCAGCGTGCACTTGTAGTCACGTATCTTACGATCACGCTCCAGTGATGGAATCCTTGTAACTGGGATCCAGCAGGGTGGCCACCCAGAAATCAGCACAAGTTAGAATGTGGGCAACTTGACAGTCGTTGCGCAGGCACTGCAGCATGTAGTCGCTCATGTGTGTCAAGTTGCCCAGCGGCAAGGACAAGCTGTTCTCTGTGGGAGGTGTATCATCTGTGTCCTCCGTATCCCCCCAGCCACGCTCCAGTGATGCCCACGAGCTGCGTTGGGTGCCACCCTGCTGTGAACACGGTTCCTCCTCCTCATCATCATCATCCTCCTCCTCCTCCTCCAAAACTGTGCCCTGGCTTGACAGTTGTGTACCTGGCCTATGCTGGTGCAGGAACCCACCCTCCAAGCCACTTGTCAATGACTGGCCTGATAACCGTGGAAATGACCCCTCTTCTTCCTCCTTCTCTTCCTCCTGTGCCACATCCTCTTCCATCATCGCCCTAAGCGTTTTTTCAAGGAGACATACAAGCGGGATAGTAAGGCTGAGAACAGCGTCATTGGCACTGGTCATGTTGGTGGAGTACTCAAAACAGTGCAAAATGGCACACAGGCCCACTCATTGGTGGTGAAGTGGTGCTGTTCCGCAGAGCAACTGACCCGTGCATGCTGCAGCTGTGCTGCTGCTCGCACAATCTCTCCAGCATGTGTAAGGTGGAGTTCCACCATGTGGGCACGTCGCATATGAGGCGGTGAGCGGGAAGGCCTAAGTTATGCTGCAGCGCAGACAGGCGAGCAGCAGCAGGGTGAGAACGCCTAAAGTGCGCACAGACGGCCCACAACTTTGTGTAGCAGCTCTGATATATCTGGGTAGTTTTTCAGGAATTTCTGCACCACCAAATTCAGCACATGCGCCAGGCAAGGGATGTGCGTCAAACCGGCTAGGCCCAGAGCTGCTACTAGATTTCGCCCATTATCGCACACCACCAGGCTGGGCTTGAGGCTCAGTGGCAACAACCACTCATTGATCTGTTGTTCCATGCCCGTCCACAGCTCCTGCGCGCTGTGGGGTTTTCCCCTCAAACATATGAGTTTTAAAAGAGCCTGCTGTTGTTTCCCCTTGGCTGTGCTGAAGTTGGTGGTGAAGGTGTTACGCTGACCGGATGAGGAGGTGGTAGAGGAGAAGGAAGAAGCTGAGTAGGAGGAGGAGGCAACAGGAGGCAAAGAGAAATGCCCTGCATTCCTCTGTGGCGGAAGGACATGCGCCAAACTGCTATCTGCCTCAGGCCCAGCCGCCACTACATTTGCCCAGTGCGCATTTAGGGAGATATAGCGTCCCTGCCCGTGCTTACTGGTCCACGTATCTTGCCACAGATGGCGTTGCGCAGTGCACACCTGATTTTGTCCGCCAATTGCTTGTGCAGGGAAGGGATGGCTCGCCGGGAAAAGTAGTGGCGGCTGGGAACCACGTCCTGTCGGACAGCCACCTCCATCAGGTTTTTAAAACTGTCCATCTCCAACAGACAGAATAATAGCTTTTCAAAGGCCAGGAATTTGGAAATGCTGGCATTCAGGGCCAGTGTTCGCGGGTGGGTAGGGCCATACTTCCTCTTTCTCTCCAGTGTTTGGGAGATGGACAGCTGAACGCTTCCATGGGACAGTGTGGAGATGCTTGGGGACGGTGGCGGACGTTGTGGAAATGCTGCCACTTCCTCTATTTGCTCGGTGGCAGGTGCCACTGTGACTCCAGAGATGGAGGAAGAGGCCAAGACAGCAGCAGAAGAGGAAGCAGGAGGAGCCTGAGACCTTTCTTGGGATTTGAGATGCTTACTACACTGCTGCTCGTGCTTTGCATGTAGATGCCTGGTCATGCAGGTTGTGCTCAGGTTTAGCACATTTATGCCTCGCTTCAGGTTCTGATTGCACAGCTTGCAAACCACTCGTGTCTTGTCGTCATCACATTGTCTAAAGAACTGCCACGCCAGGGAACTCCTTGTAGCTGGCTTTGGTGTGCTCGGCGTACTGTCTAGGGGACGGCCTCTACGGTTTTGCACCCTGCTCCCTCTTATGCTGTTCTGGTGCCTCTTTGCGACCACTGCCTCTTCCTCCAAACTGGACACGTCACCTTGATTCCATGTGGGGTCTAGGACCTCATCATCCTCCACATCATCTTCCACCCACTCCTCAACCCTGCCCTCCTTGCCGGTCTGCACACTGCCGAAAGCCACAGCAGTTGGCACCTGTGTTTCGTCAACATCAGAGACGTGCTGCGGTGGTCCTCGCATGTCCACATCCTGACACATAAGTGGTTGTGCATCAGTGCACTCAATCTCTTTCACTTCTGGGGCAAGGCTAGGTCTGATCAGGGGAGGGCTGGCAGCCTTAGGCCTGGGGGGCAAATCCAGTCAAGTGGCCCATTGCACCATCGAATCGCCTCCCCATCCACGGCCATCTTTTCCTTGTTTTATAACGAATATTGCCAGGATTTTCCCCCACAATATGCCAGGATTTGCCATTTAATATGCTAGAATTTTCCCTTACAAAATGCCAGGATTATGCCCCTCAGTATGCCAGGATTATGCCCCTCAATATGCCAGGATTTAGACACCCAATATGCCAGGATTTTCTCCTCAATATTCCAAGATGATGCCCCCTCAATATGCCAGGATTTTCACCTAAATATGCCAGGATTATGCCCCTCAATATGCCAGGATTATGCCCCTCAATATGCCAGGATTATGCCCCTCAATATGCCAGGATTTAGACACCCAATATGCCAGGATTTTCCCTTCAATATGCCAAGATGATGCCCCCTCAATATGCCAGGATTTTCCCCTCAATATGCCAGGATTATGCCCCTCAACATGCCAGGATTTAGACACCCAATATCCCAAAATTTGGGCACCCCCCCCTACCCACGTTGCACACCTACGACATGACCCATAACCCATGTTGCACACCAGGACATGCCCCATCACCACATTTACATGCCTCCATCACCCCATTACATACACATTTCCAATATTATTTGCCATTAATATTCCCCAGCCAATTTGCCCAATAATATTCCAAGGTTATCTGCAATTTAATATAACTCAGTAAATTTGCCCAATAATATTCCAAGGTTATCTGCAATTTAATATGCCCCTGCTAATTTGCCCAATATGCCAGTGTTAATTGCCATTTAATATTCCCCAGCCATTTTGCCCAATAATATGCCAGTCTTATTCTGCCATTTAATATTCCCCAGACGATTTGTCCAATAATATGCCAGTGTTATTCTGCCATTTAATATTCCCCAGCCAATTTGCCCAATAATATGCCAGTCTTATTTGCCATGTAATATTCCCCAGCCAATTTGCCCAATAATATGCCAGTCTTATTTGCCATGTAATATGCCCCAGCCAATTTGCCCAATAATATTCTAGTCTTATTTGCCATGTAATATGCCCCAGCCAATTTGCCCAATAATATGCCAGTCTTATTTGCCATGTAATATGCCCCAGCCAATTTGCCTAATAATATGCCAGTCTTATTTGCCATGTAATATGCCCCAGCCAATTTGCCCAATAATATGCCAGTCTTATTTGCCATGTAATATGCCCCAGCCAATTTGCCCAATAATATGCCAGTCTTATTTGCCATGTAATATGCCCCAGCCAATTTGCCCAATAATATGCCAGTCTTATTTGCCATGTTATATGCCCCAGCCAATTTGCCCAATTATATGCCAGTCTTATTTGCCATGTAATATGCCCCAGCCAATTTGCCCAATAATATGCCAGTGTTATTTGCCATGTAATATTCCCCAGCCAATTTGCCCAATAATATGCCAGTCTTATTTGCCATGTTATATTCCCCAGCCTATTTGCCCAATAATATGCCAGTCTTATTTGCCATGTAATATTCCCCAGCCAATTTGCCCAATAATATGCCAGTGTTATTTGCCATGTAATATGCCCCAGCCAATTTGCCTAATAATATGCCAGTCTTATTTGCCATGTAATATTCCCCAGCCAATTTGCCCAATAATATGCCAGTCTTATTTGCCATGTAATATTCCCCAGCCAATTTGCCCAATAATATGCCAGTCTTATTTGCCATGTAATATGCCCCAGCCAATTTGCCCAATAATATGCCAGTCTTATTTGCCATGTAATATTCCCCAGCCAATTTGCCCAATAATATGCCAGTCTTATTTGCCATGTAATATGCCCCAGCCAATTTGCCCAATAATATGCCAGTCTTATTTGCCATGTAATATGCCCCAGCCAATTTGCCCAATAATATGCCAGTCTTATTTGCCATGTAATATGCCCCAGCCAATTTGCCCAATAATATGCCAGTCTTATTTGCCATGTAATATGCCCCAGCCAATTTGCCCAATAATATGCCAGTCTTATTTGCCATGTAATATGCCCCAGCCAATTTGCCCAATAATATGCCAGTGTTATTTGCCATGTAATATTCCCCAGCCAATTTGCCCAATAATATGCCAGTCTTATTTGCCATGTTATATTCCCCAGCCAATTTGCCCAATAATATGCCAGTCTTATTTGCCATGTAATATTCCCCAGCCAATTTGCCCAATAATATGCCAGTGTTTTTTGCCCACCCCCCCTTACCTTTTTCCCTGGTGGCTAGTGGCAGGACTTCCCTGGTGGCTAGTGGCAGGAGGACTTACCTGGTGGCAGGCAGCATGGTCCCTCCATGCTGCCTGTTCGGCCTCCCGGCGGTTGTACCGACAGGTCACGTGATCGGCGCGCGTCTGACGTCAGAGCGCCGATCACGTGACTGTCGGCACTTCCGTGTCGGCACACTGCACGGGGAGCCGAACAGGCAGCACGGAGGTTTCTCTGTGCTGCCTGTTCGGCTCCCCGTGCAGCTTTGCAGGCAGAGCGGAGGTGAGAGGGGATCTTCCGATCCCTTCTCACCTCAGTCTCTGCCTGCAAGCGCGTTTTTTTTTTTTTTTTTTTTAAAACACTGGCCCAGCGGCCGTGTTTTACATAGTTTAGGGCGGCCTGGGGGGCAATTGCCACCCTGCCCCCCGGCCCAGCCCGCCCCTGGGTCTGATGACCCCGCCAGCAGAGTCATCAAAAAGCAAAAGAGACTTGCATGACTTGTGGCTCAGACTGCTTGGCTGATTTGCAAGAGGGTGAGGTGAAAGACAGATGGCCATGGGCTGCAGGTGTCAACTCTGAGCTTTAAGCAGGGGACCGGGTGGGAGACAATGTGTAGGAACTGGAGGCACTGTCAGCCACCCAATCTACTATCGCCTGTACTTGTTCTGGCCTCACCATTCTAAGAGTGGCATTCAGGCCTACCAAATAATGCTGAAGGTTCTGTCGCGTACTAGCACCTGAGGAAGGTGTTTCACTTGTGCGTGTAGCTGGCACAGATCGACCACATCCCCTACTTGCAACAGGAGCTCCACCAACGCCACGTCCCTTATTTGACGCTCTCCTCATTCTTTGCGGTCACCCACCAAAGTAACAGATGGTTTATGTCAGGCGACAATGTAACCGCCATTTTTTTGTTTATTGGACTGCAAGAAATGCACCGCAAGATGTAAATGTACTATTTAGCACCCAAAACAATTAGAATTTTTCAAAGTGCACTGTAACCACAGTATTTCACTGTTCTGTTTGACTCTCAGATATGAAGTGCACCGCAAGACGCAAATGTACTATTTACCACCCAAAACAATTAGAATTTTTCAAAGTGCACTGTAAGCACAGTATTGGACTGTTCTATTTGACTGTCAGATATGAAGTGCACCGCAAGATGCAAATTTACTATTTACCACCCAAAACAATTAGAATTTTTCAAAGTGCACTGTAAGCACAGTATTGGACTGTTCTATTTGACTCTCAGATATGAAGTGCACCGCAAGACGCAAATGTACTATTTACCACCCAAAACAATTAGAATTATTCAAAGTGCGCTGTGAGCACAGTATTGGACTGTTCTATTTGACTATCAGATATGAAGTGCACCGCAAGACGCAAATATTATTATGTAGCACCCAAAACAATTAGAATTTTTCAAAGTGCGCTGTAAGCACAGTATTGGACTGTTCTATTTGACTGTCAGATATGAAGTGCACCGCAAGATGCAAATTTACTATTTACCACCCAAAACAATTAGAATTTTTCAAAGTGCACTGTAACCACAGTATTTCACTGTTCTATTTGACTCTCAGATATGAAGTGCACCGCAAGACGCAAATGTACTATTTACCACCCAAAACAATTAGAATTATTCAAAGTGCGCTGTGAGCACAGTATTGGACTGTTCTATTTGACTATCAGATATGAAGTGCACCGCAAGACGCAAATATTATTATGTAGCACACAAACAATTAGAATTTTTCAAAGTGCACTGTAACCACAGTATTGGACTGTTCTATTTGACTGTCAGATATGAAGTGCACCGCAAGACGCAAATATTATTATGTAGCACCCAAAACAATTCAAATTTTTCAAAGTGCGCTGTAAGCACAGTATTGGACTGTTCTATTTGACTGTCAGATATGAAGTGCACCGCAAGACGCAAATGTACTATTTACCACCCAAAACAATTAGAATTATTCAAAGTGCGCTGTGAGCACAGTATTGGACTGTTCTATTTGACTATCAGATATGAAGTGCACCGCAAGACACAAATATTATTATGTAGCACCCAAAACAATTAGAATTTTTCAAAGTGCGCTGTAAGCACAGTATTGGACTGTTCTATTTGACTGTCAGATATGAAGTGCACCGCAAGATGCAAATTTACTATTTACCACCCAAAACAATTAGAATTTTTCAAAGTGCACTGTAACCACAGTATTTCACTGTTCTATTTGACTCTCAGATATGAAGTGCACCGCAAGACGCAAATGTACTATTTACCACCCAAAACAATTAGAATTATTCAAAGTGCGCTGTGAGCACAGTATTGGACTGTTCTATTTGACTATCAGATATGAAGTGCACCGCAAGACGCAAATATTATTATGTAGCACCCCAAACAATTAGAATTTTTCAAAGTGCGCTGTAAGCACAGTATTGGACTGTTCTATTTGACTGTCAGATATGAAGTGCACCGCAAGATGCAAATTTACTATTTGCCACCCAAAACAATTAGAATTTTTCAAAGTGCACTGTAACCACAGTATTGGACTGTTCTATTTGACTGTCAGATATGAAGTGCACCGCAAGACGCAAATATTATTATGTAGCACCCAAAACAATTCGAATTTTTCAAAGTGCGCTGTAAGCACAGTATTGGACTGTTCTATTTGACTGTCAGATATGAAGTGCACTGCAAGATGCAAATTTACTATTTACCACCCAAAACTATTAGAATTTTTCAAAGTGCACTGTAACCACAGTATTTCACTGTTCTATTTGACTCTCAGATATGAAGTGCACCGCAAGACGCAAATGTACTATTTACCACCCAAAACAATTAGAATTATTCAAAGTGCGCTGTGAGCACAGTATTGGACTGTTCTATTTGACTATCAGATATGAAGTGCACCGCAAGACGCAAATATTATTATGTAGCACCCAAAACAATTAGAATTTTTCAAAGTGCGCTGTAAGCACAGTATTTGACGGTTCTATTTGACTGTCAGATATGAAGTGCGCCGCAAGATGCAAATTTACTATTTACCACCCAAAACAATTAGAATTTTTCAAAGTGCGCTGTAAGCACAGTATTTGATGGTTCTATTTGACTCTCAGATATGAAGTGCAGGACGTAAATGTAATATTTAACACCAACAAATTGCAGTATTTAAAAATGCCTAGATGTTGCCCACTGAGCTAACAGAACAGGATTAAAGTAATGTGCCTGGCACACATGCAGTTGCAAGTGCACTGCACTAGTAGTTTGCAGATTCAACACCAGAATTTTTTTTAATCTGTCCCTCACAGCTCCAGCATCCTCTCCCTACACTAAGAAGAGCTCATGTGATGTGCGTGTATGTGACTCCAGCTTATATATAGAGGCTGGGTCACATGCTGCACTGGCCAATCACAGCCATGCCATTAGTAGGCATGGCTGTGATGGCTTCTAAGGGCAAATGAGTCAAACACCCTGCAGCCTTTCAAAATGCGCCATTAAATTGTCGAACCCCGAACTCCAACACGGACATACAGTGGAATGTCCGTGTTCGGGTCCGGGGTACGGACAACGTAATGTTCGGTACAAACCCGAACAGTGCGGTTCGTGTTCGCTCAACACTACTCTCAATGCATTTGAAATAATTTACCATAACTATTTATTACAAGTATTAAGGCAGTAGTCCTATTTGAGAACCTATCTGGGTCCAAAGCTTCTAGCACAGACTTGCATGCTTCGAAAAAATACCGGCCTTGGTACTGTCTCCATAGACTTAACATTGGCCTGATGCCAATTTTTTTACCGGCCAGGTGGCAACCCTATGTACAGGAGTCTGCCTAACTATCTTTGGATGAGAGCTTGTCAATATCTACCTAACTATAATCTTATAAGTAATGTTACTGTATCACTTATAAGATAATTAAGTACCTGGCTGGGTAACTATAGAAACATAGAATGTGTCGGCAGATAATACCCATCTAGTCTGCCCAATTTTCTAAATACTTTTATTAGTCCCCAGTTCCCGGTCTGATAGCTAGGATAGCCTTGTGCCTATCCCACGCATGCTTAAACTCCTTGACTGTGTTTACCTCTACCACTTCTGCTGGCAGGCTATTCCATACATCCACTACCCTCTCAGTAAAGTAATACTTCCTGATATTACGTTTAAATCGTTGCCCCTCTAATTTAAGACTATGTCCTCTGGTTGTGGTAGTTTTTCTTCTTTTAAATATACTCTGTTCCTTTCTTATGTTGATATGTATTTAACCCCTTTGCGATCTTATGACATGTTAACTCATCATGAAGTCTAGCCGGCGGTGCGCTCCGTGCGCACCACCAGCCGTTCTGAAACAGGTCCAGGATGCACCCAAGGCAAAGCTCCTGGACTTGATCAGCGGGTTTCCGACCATATGAGTGATCACCGTGATAACATGCAAATTAAATAGCAAAGTCAATGTGTTCACATTTAATTCCAGTTAACCCCTGCATGCCCATTCTGTGATTCTTATGGCTCTGACATCGCACTTGTCAGAGTTTTTTTTCTGTGTTTTTTTTGGGGGGGGGGGGGGGGGGATGGTGTTTGGGAACCTATATTTTTATTTTTTATATGTTAGTTAATTAGTTGGGATAAGTGGGTTAGTGTTGTACTAGTTGTGTAGATTATTATTTGGAAAATAATGGGGAAAATCATTTTCCCCATTATTGTACAGGGTATCAAAAGAAAGCTCTAACTGTCCTTTAAAAACAACAACATTTTAACGGACCGTCTACCAGACATAGTAGACCCTCTGCCCGTTGTGTGAAATCACCTCCTTAGCCCCCGATTACAGTTCAAGATTCACCCAGCAAGTCTTTCCTGGACCCTTGCTCTTTGTACCCAAATAGACAGGACATCTAGCAGTTAGGTACAGGAAGATTGAACAACTCCTTTATTTGTGTAACAACACAGACTTATAAAAAGACATAAACATGACATCACAGACATTAGTATACAATGGGGGGATGGAACTAACATAGTTCTCCAACTAACTGGGGCTAGGAATACATTAGACTTTCAGACTGCAAACCAAATAGGAATTACCAGACAGTGAGTAGACACACAGTAAGACACATAATGTACACAACATAATCAGTTTACCAGTTAATCCAGAACAATGGATGTTGGAGTTGAAGGGGTAACCTAGCATTGCAAGGGTTAACTGGAGTAACCTAGCATTGTGAGGGTTAACCGTAAAAGTTAGTTTTGCTTTTGTGCCTGTTTTAAGTTTTAGCTTCAGTTTAATTAGAAGACACATACTCATATAATTATCTCATGTATTCATTTGCTTATCTGAATGTTCTAACTTTGGAAATGATACTAGGAGTACTTGTGGGAGAGAAGGTGGCAGAGGCCTGGAATCTCAGGTTCTTGCCATCTCCAATTAATCCTACTAATTAGGGAAAGGAGAAGTTACCAGAAGATGATACCAAAATGCTCTTATCTATGTCTTACCCCGTGATTGGAACCACTATGTCTTTTTAATTATCAGTACCTTCCATTTCTTATTCTGGTACTTTCCACTCATTTCTAGATTGTTGTGTAACAGTTATTTAGCATATATACCATCAACACACCCCTATACGCCTATATTCTCATATGTGCACATACATTATAACCAATGAGATTGAAGTAGCCACCTGTCACGGTAGCACCCCTCCAGACAACCATGTTTTTCCGTTCCTCAGTGCCCATGTTCCAGCTGAGTTATTTTCCCCTGTTCTAACTGTGTGTTTTACATGTATGGTGCCCTGTTAAAGAGCCTAATCCCTTGTACCCTTTCCCCAGGAATGTAGCTTCAGCAGCCACTTCAAAATAAAGGTTTATCCTGGCTGCTGAGCTCATTCTCTTCTTCAAAAGGTAGGCGGTTTTCCTATTGGTTGCTCAGACCAAGCCCCAGTGTAGGCACTGTTCTGATTGGTTGCTTAGTTAAATGCCCAATTTGCATATAATTGCTGATCTGTGGGGCACGTCCCCCGCTGGGGATTGGTTGCTACTAATCCTACCTTTCATCTGATTGGCTGCCAGGTACTGTCCTTTTGTGTAGGTGTGAAGAAGTTCTTTTGTTCAACTTTTGTTATCAAGATGTTTTCCTGTATATATGTCCTGTGTTTTGTGTCAATAAACAGTTCTTCTTGTTTTCCCAACACGACCAGTCTCGTCTGCTATGTTGGTGGAATTGCTTGCAGGGAAGCCTTGATCATAGCCCCGTTTGGCTATTGGATATTTACTGGACCTGAGGAGTGATTTTGTGGAACTGATTCCGGTAGGAGCTACCCATCTAGTAGCCCTCCCGTGACACTGGTGTCAAGAAGTGGGATCTCTCCTCCCAACACTGGTCCTTGGATTTATCAAGTGGATTATTGTTTCTTTTATTATGGCAGAAGCATACAAGTCCCTCACGGTGGCTGCGCTGCAAGACTTGCTTGCCCAAAAAGGCCAAGACACCGGAGGCTTGAAAAAGAACGAATTGGTGGCGGCTCTACTGGAACTTGAAAGGGAGGAGAGCCGCCCTCCCAGCCCGATTGTGGGGCAAGCAGCACACATCCCCTCCCGGTTCATGGAACCCCCTCGTGCTGAGAGTGATGAGATCTCACGGAGGGTAAGGGAGAGATTGGCGTTTTTTGGACCCAATCCGTCCGTAGAAATTGTTAATCGCATCATGGAAGTGGCAGAGCGGGAGAGAGAAGCCGAATTGGCGCACCAGAGAGCCACTATCTCTGGACCGGCCACAGAGGATTCACACTCAGTGCGCAGCACCACCTCTACGTGCCCGATCAAAGTTACCCACCAGTCCTTCAAACAGTTTGATGATGCTGTCGGGGATATCGATGGATTTCTACAAGACTTTGAACGACAGTGCCAGCTCCACAAGGTGGACACCCAGGACTGGGTACCTATACTGGTGGGCAAGTTATCTGGGCGAGCTGCAGAAACGTACAGAGCGATCCCTGATGAATGGGCTAGAGATTACCCCGAAGTAAAGACCCGTCTGCTGGCCCGATATGCCATCACCCCTGATACATACCGTAGGAAATTCCGAGAGGCGAGGATGGGTCCAAGAGACACGTACACTGAGTGGGCACATCGCATGACCCGAGCCGCTACCAGCTGGATACAAGGGAGGCAAGTCACCACTTGGCAAGAATGCCTCCAACAGTTTTTACTGGAGCAATTTTTTCTTCATACGAGCACAGAGGTACGAGACTGGGTAAGAGACCAAGACCCCGTAAACCTGGAAGAGGCGGCAAAGCTAGCGGACAAATTTGTGGATGTCCGCCGCCTAGTCTCAAGACACCCTACCCCCTACCACAGCAAACCTCAGCCGCTAATGCACCGCCCCATGCCCCCAGCCTCCCCACCTACCCGACCCATGGGGTCTTATCCGAATAGGTCATACGCACCGAATGCTAGACCTAGTGGGGCTTCTACGGGATGTTTTCACTGTCGTCAACCTGGCCACATTCAGAAATATTGTCCCCAGCTACAGCCCAGGGCTCAACCCCATGGTCCTCGAAGGAACCAGTCCCCAGGCCCTTGGATGGCGCGCCAGGCTCAGTGCTTGAGCCGGACCCAGGATTCTGGTCCAGCTAACTCAGACCCAACTGTGGATTACAATTACTGTTCCCCGGAGCCTTTTGCCATACATGAGAGTTACTCAGATGAGGTCTATCTGGCTCAGCATCCTCGGAAGGACAACCGAGAGCACCACTACCAGCCCGTCACCATTAATGGGCAGCCAGCCGAGGGACTAAGGGATTCTGGAGCTACCCTCACACTGGTCCAGCCCCGTACTTTACCCCCTAACCAGCCAGTTAACTGCAAAGTGGATGTGCGCGTGGCTGGGGGGCAGGTACATCAGCTACCCATGACCAGGGTATACCTAAAGTGGGGCACTGGGAAGGGCTACAGAGATGTGGGCATCATGGAGGGCTTACCCACGGATGTACTGCTGGGAAATGATTTGGGCTATTTGGAGAGCCGGTATGTGCCTGAGATGGATTGTACAGTGGATCCTGCTTGCTTGGCTGTCACCCGTTCTCAGGCTAACCAACCTTCCGATTCTGGGACGCAGGTAAGCACTAACCCCGACGACCTACTCACAACTGACTCCCTACCATGGCTCCCCCCTGACGGTTTCCGTGCCCAACTGCTATCTGACCTCAGCCTTAGCCGCTATCGCAGCCGGGCAGAGACGGGAGAGAAAGGTACCTTCTCTGACCAGATTATATGGAGGAAAGACCTCTTATATAGGGCTACCCCAGGCAACACTAATGGTATTACCAAGGTTCCTCGGCTCCAATTGATAGTCCCCGCCATCCACCGCCCCGCTCTCCTCACCCTAGCCCACGAAGCCCCTCTATCCGGTCACCTCGGCGCCAGGCGGACAGAGTACAGACTCACCCGCACATTCTTTTGGCCAGGGATCTCCCGGGATGTTAAGCACCATTGCCGCACCTGCGAGCTGTGCCAGCGGGTAGGGAAGCGACCTGAAGCGTCACGAGTCCCCTTGCAGCCTCTACCCCTTATTGGGGAACCTTTCAGTAGGGTCGCCATAGATCTCATCGGCCCTCTTGCCCATCCTAGCAAGACGGGGAAAAGGTACATCCTCACAGTAGTAGACTTTGCCACCCGCTACCCTGAAGCCACGGCCCTGCCAAATATTTCTGCTGAGACAGTGGCGAATGCCCTTCTGGCTATATTCTCACGGGTAGGATTTCCCAAAGAAGTACTCTCCGATCAGGGCACACAATTTACCTCTGAGTTGCTCCAGCAGGTATGGACCCTCTGTGGGGTTAAGTCCCTGCGCACGTCCCCCTATCATCCACAAACGAATGGACTTTGTGAAAGGTTCAATGGAACCTTGAAACAGATGATCCGGACGTTCATAGCAGATCATGTTGACTGGGAAAAATTTATGCCCCATTTTTTGTTTGCTTACCGGGAGGTCCCACAGGAGTCCACAGGATATTCACCATTCGAACTACTCTATGGGCGAAGGGTAAGGGGTCCCCTAGATATTCTGCGGGAATACTGGGAAGGGAAATGCGAGTCAGAGGAGACTCCACTTATCACTTATGTAGTTGAGCTCCGGGAAAAATTAGACCGGCTCATGTCCCTAGCCCACGGGAACCTAAGGGCAGCCCAAGCCCGCCACAAGACCTTGTATGACCGCAACACTAAGCCCCGAGAGCTTCTAGTGGGTCAGCGGGTCCTGATGCTACGTCCTACCCGCCAAAATAAATTACAGGCTGCCTGGATAGGACCATACGAGGTTGTAGAGCGCAGGGGAGAGACAACCTACGTTGTCGCCCGAGGAGCCAGGGGTCAGACCCGGCGACTCTGCCACGTAAATGCGCTCAAACCATACCTAGAACGTACAGAAGAGGTGTCCGCTATCTGTACCCCCTCGCACACGGAGGCAGGAGACCGGGCTATCCCAGACCTCCTTGCTGAGTCCGTCCACCCCGGGGATATTACCCAAGTGAAGCTCGGAGAACAGCTGAGCCCCATAGAAAAAGCCCAAGTATTCCCGCTGCTAAAGCAGCACCTCCAGCTGTTCTCTGCTCTACCCGGCATCACATCATTAGCCCAGCATGGAGTAGAGACTCCCGGTCAGAGCCCTCTCAGGCAACCCGCTTACCGGGTCCCTGAAGCAGTCAAGGGACACATTAGGAAGGAGCTTGAAGAGATGAGGACCTTGGGAGTTATAGAACCCTCCCACAGCCCCTGGGCTTCTCCAGTTGTGCTAGTGCCTAAGAAGGACGGGACGACCCGCTTCTGTGTGGACTATCGTCGGCTAAATGAAAAGACGACCACTGATGCCTACCCTATGCCCCGAGTAGATGACCTGTTAGACCAGTTAGCGGGGGCGACCTGGGTTTCGACACTAGACCTTAGCCGGGGTTATTGGCAGATCCCGTTGACGGCAGATGCTGTCCCCAAGTCGGCATTCATCACCCCATTCGGCCTGTACCAATTTCGGGTCATGCCGTTTGGGATGAAGAATGCCCCAGCTACATTTCAGCGGCTGGTAGATCAGCTACTCGAGGGTCTGCAGGGCTATACTTGCGCCTATCTCGACGATATAGCGATCTTCAGTGACTCTTGGGACGAGCACCTCCAGCATCTGGATGTGGTATTGTGCAGAATACAGGCAGCAGGGATGACTATCCGCCCCGACAAATGCCAAATAGGTATGGGCGAGGTCCAGTACTTGGGACACCGGGTGGGGAGTGGGAAACAGCGACCTGAACCCGCCAAAATTGAGGCTATTGTCAACTGGCCTGTACCGCTCAATAAGAAGCAGGTCCTAGCTTTCTTAGGTACCGCAGGGTATTACAGAAAATTTGTACCCAATTACAGTTCTTTGGCCAAACCCCTGACTGACCTTACCAAGAAAACCCTGCCCCGGACAGTCCTGTGGTCCCCAGAATGTGGTGCTGCCTTTGAAGCCTTAAAAACAGCCCTAGGAAATTCTCCGGTCTTGGCCGCTCCTAACTTTAATCAACGCTTTTTGGTCCACACAGACGCTTCCATGTTTGGGCTCGGGGCCGTGTTGAGCCAGGTCAACAGCCAAGGAGAGGAGCACCCAGTAGCATACCAAAGTCGCAAGCTACTGGAACGGGAGGTGGGCTATGCTGCTATTGAAAAAGAGTGCCTGGCTCTTGTGTGGGCACTAAAGCGGTTCCAACCGTACTTGTATGGCCGGGAATTCACTGTCTTAACTGACCACAACCCCCTTGTGTGGCTGAACAGAGTGTCCGGGGACAATGGTAGACTATTGCGGTGGAGCCTATCCCTTCAACCCTTTAAGTTTACAGTGCAATACCGTCCGGGAAAGGACAATAAAAACGCAGATGGCTTATCACGGCAAGAAGACGTGTGAGTCAACACCACACCCAGTGTTTTCCTCGCCACCTTCAGGCTTATCCGTGTGGACAACCCCGAGCTGGCTCTCTTTGAAAGGGGGAGAAATGTCACGGTAGCACCCCTCCAGACAACCATGTTTTTCCGTTCCTCAGTGCCCATGTTCCAGCTGAGTTATTTTCCCCTGTTCTAACTGTGTGTTTTACATGTATGGTGCCCTGTTAAAGAGCCTAATCCCTTGTACCCTTTCCCCAGGAATGTAGCTTCAGCAGCCACTTCAAAATAAAGGTTTATCCTGGCTGCTGAGCTCATTCTCTTCTTCAAAAGGTAGGCGGTTTTCCTATTGGTTGCTCAGACCAAGCCCCAGTGTAGGCACTGTTCTGATTGGTTGCTTAGTTAAATGCCCAATTTGCATATAATTGCTGATCTGTGGGGCACGTCCCCCGCTGGGGATTGGTTGCTACTAATCCTACCTTTCATCTGATTGGCTGCCAGGTACTGTCCTTTTGTGTAGGTGTGAAGAAGTTCTTTTGTTCAACTTTTGTTATCAAGATGTTTTCCTGTATATATGTCCTGTGTTTTGTGTCAATAAACAGTTCTTCTTGTTTTCCCAACACGACCAGTCTCGTCTGCTATGTTGGTGGAATTGCTTGCAGGGAAGCCTTGATCATAGCCCCGTTTGGCTATTGGATATTTACTGGACCTGAGGAGTGATTTTGAGGAACTGATTCCGGTAGGAGCTACCCATCTAGTAGCCCTCCCGTGACACCACCTCCTTAATTTGGGGTATATATATGAGTGTTAAACCAATAAAGACTCAGAGTTAAAGGATAAAGAACTCGTGTCTGCTTTCTTTGGCTCTCCACGCGTGTTGTTGAGAACAACTCCCACCACGAGAAGTTAACCATTAAAGATACATTGCCGTGTATGCAGAGACGTTGCTGAGAAGACCCCTCAGCTAGACTCGGTCCCTTTCAGGAGTAAACTATCAATTCTAGTCACTGACACACCATAACCCTTCAGAGTGGTCTACTCACAGAATTAAACATTACACAAACCATTCTACTAACAGAATATAACTAACTAACAATATAGTATAGTATAGAGTTATGGTAGATAAGCCAGGGCCCATAATCTACAGGGAGGTGGTTGGCCCTCTGGCCCTTCCAAGAATCCCAGTCAGGCAGGCTGTCAGATTTCACTTTGTGACAAACATATAACTTGTATGGGTGCGTTAAATGACAGAGAGGAAAATTATGTTCTAACAAACACATATTATAAATTGCAAAATTGCTCTGGTCTTTGGCCAAGAAAATCCCTGGTCCTGAAGGAGTTAAATGCTTCTACCATATTCCTCCTGTTACGTCTTTCCTCCAAGCTATACATGTTAAGATCCATTGACCTTTCCTGGTAAGTTTTATCCTTCAACCCATGAACCAGTTTAGTAGCCCTTCTATGAAGTCTTTCCAAAGAATCTATATCCTTTTTGGAGATATGGTCTCCAGTACTGCGTACAATCAGTGATGTATCTTGGTTTTGTGCTGCCTTAGGCAGACAAAATTTGGGCACCCCCGCACCCACGTTGCGCACCCATGACATGCCCCATCACCCCATTACATGCCCCCATCACCCAGATTAATTAGAAGGAGCTAAAGCTTGCTGAACAGTGGGGGAGGGAGCAAGTGTTGAAGTAGCAGAAGTGTTCTTTAACACCCTCTGGCAAAGTGCCGCCCTAGGCGAGTGCCTTGTTTGCCTTGTGGAAGATACACTACTGCGTACAATACTCCAAGTGAGGTCTCACCAGTGCTCTGTACAATGGCATGAGCACTTCCCTCTTCTTACTGCTAATACCTCGCCCTATGCAACCAAGCATTCTGCTAGCATTCCCTGCTGCTCTATTACATTGCCTACCTACCTTTAAGTCCTCTTTCCTCAGATGTTGAGGTTAGGACTGTATCAAATATTATATATACTGCTCTTGGCTTTTTATGCCCAAGGTGCATAATCTTGCACTTGTCCACATTAAATGTCAGTTGCCACTGCTCTGACCATTTTTCTAGTTTAGCTAAATCATTTGCCATTTGGCTTATCCCTCCATGAACATCAACCCTGCTGCAAATCTTTGTATCATCAGCAAAAAGACAAACTTTGCCAACAAGACCTTCTGCAGTATCACTAATACAAATATTAAAGAGAATGGGTCCAAGTACAGATCCCTGAGGTACCCCACTAGTAACAAGACCTTGCATCGAATATACCCCATTGACTACAACCCTCTGTTGCTGTCACTCAGCCATCGTCTAATCCATTCAACAATACTGAAATCCAAAACTCAGCGATTGCAGTTTATTGATAAAGCTTTCATGTGCGACAGTTTCAAAAATCTAGAGAAGCAATGACTGCAAAAGCTTGGCTCGAAGGATTACTCAATAGATCGCAGCAAGGTAGCTGCTCTGCTACCCACAAAACCCTGACCCAGAATCAGGTCGTCTACGAATGATTTAGCAATGGGTTACCATATACCTTGACAAGAGCTGTTCTGTGCAATTGACTGTGAGCTAACTTCATACGAATGAATTGCTAACAAAAGACTGAGCTTGACTATACCACCACTAAATTGGTAAATCGACATGGAGAGGGGCTACAAAGTTCATCTTTCAGCTCAATACACAAATCCAGCCTGTGGGCTGTAGTTTGGAGACCCCTGGTCTAGACAAAAGAGCTAATAATAATAATAATAATAATAATAATAATATTGTATTATGTTTTTTTTTTGTGGTGTCCCTTTCCCTTGGGGCCCTAAGCACCTGCCTATTTTGCTTAATGGTGAATCCAGCCCTCTCTTGGCCCATGCAGTAGCAACACTGATTCATTTGTCACAGATATAAAACAGGGTCATTTTTAACCACACTTTAGAATGTTTATTATCTAGTAAACGTTTTTTCAACATAACCCTTTAAGGACCAGGGATTTTCCTGGGCCAAGGACCAGAGCGTTTTTCAATTTTTAAAACGCGGTTTTTGAAACATAAATTTCCTCTCTCTCATTTAACATACCCATACAAGTTATATGTTGTTTTTTAGAGGACAGTTAGAGCTTTCTTTTGATACCCTATACATAAAAATGATTTACATTTTAGTATTAAAAAATACATATAAAAGATGAAATTTTTGAGGAAAAAAAAGTTTTTCCCCATTATTTTCCCAATAATAAGCTACATAACTAGTGCAACACTAACCCACTTATCCCCCCTAATTAACTAACTAATAAAAAAGAAAAATATTGGTTCCCAAACCCCCCATAACAAAAAAGACAGAAAACAAATTCTGAAGAGTGCGATGTCGGATCAGTAAAAATCATGCAACAGGCATGCAGGGGTTAAATTTTATTAAATAATTATATTAAAATTACCTTTATTTATTAAAAAAAACTTTATAAATTGTACAAATAAAAAATCTGTTAAAAAAAAAACTAAATGAGGGCCATAAAGTGGAAGGAAACTGATCACAGTTAAAAACTGTGATCAGCAATGAAAGGGTTAATTTTTAAAAAATTTTTTTTACCTATGTGTATGTCATTAATTTATTTTTACTTACAGGTCACTCTCTGTGCTTCACTATAAGAATGTGAAGCACAGAGAGTGAATTAGAGGCAAAGTCAGTGTGTGAACACACTGACTTTGCCATCTAATTTGCATGTTATCGCGGTGATTGAGCAATCACCGCGATCACATGGCCGGAAACTGACCGATCGGGTCCAGGAGCTTTGCCTCGGGTGCGAGGCTTAGTCCTGGACCCGTTGCAGACTGGCTGGCGGTGCCCACGGAGCGCACCGCCGGCTAGACTGCATGATGAGTTAACTCGTCATAAGGTCGCTAATGGTGCGGCTCTTATGACGAGTTAACTCGTCATAAGGTCGGGAAGGGGTTAATCAAACTTATTTTTTAAGTGTATAAATGAATAAATAGAACAAAATAAAAAGTGTGCTCCAGGTGAGGCTTGAACTCACAACCTCGGCATTGCTCACTAGTTACTGTCATATAAGTACCGCGCGCTAACCGATTGCGCCACTGGAGCAGATGTTTATTGTGTTTGCACCACGTGCTAAGTATAGCTACTGTTCTGGTTATCTGTTACCATTACTTTTCATAAATTTGGATCAAAATGTAAACGTTTAAGTCTATTATGGAGAAAACACATTGGTCTTTGTTGATCCTCCAGGATCTCATACAGTCCAGTTTTTGATGTTGCTCCCGGACATTGTATGCAGGTGCAGATGTACAATGGTTCTGTGGCTGGTGAGCAAGTTATTCTTTAGCCTTTGCTTACCACAGACTGAATGTGATATTCTACACTCATTAAAAGGACTGTATCACCTAAATATTATTGTAAATAATTGAAAATTATCTTTGCTTGCAATTTTGCTAACACAATGTAAATACCTCAGTTAAGAGAAAAGTGTGTTTTAAATGTGTCTGCGGAGCCTCCTGCTTATGACATCACTTGTGGCAAATAAACTGCTTTTAAATTGGAAATGTTTAATTTGCATATCGAGCCACAGGTGATGTCATAAGCAGGAGACTCCGCAGACACGTTTAAAACACAATTTCCTCCTAATTTAGACATTAACTTGCAAGTTTGTTTACACCAACCATGTTTTGCCGTTCGTCAGTGTCTATGTGTCACGAGACGGATCTGGAGATCCACTGTGAGAGGGATTCTAGGAGGGCCTTGTGGGCCAGAACAATCCCTGTGGACTATGGACCCTGTCTGTTGATATATTAGTTTGGGGGTACACATTTTGAGGGCACCAGTGGAACCCTGGTTTTCAACTGGACTTCAAACACAGGCACTCAGGATGTCAGCCAAGCTGTGTCCCCTTGGGTCCAAACCTTTGTCCCATTCATTGTTATTCCCAGGTTAAGATTGTATCCTATCCTGTAAACCCCTGTCATTATGTCACCTTACCCATTGTCTTTATGTAAGTCATTCAGTGTCCTGTTGTACAGTGATATCCGTCAATTAACAAGTTACTTTATTTCAGTGTACTCTGTATATATCTGAACTTGACACCTTTGTATCCTGAAAGGTGTGAGGCAGGATTTCATCTTTGTCTGTCCTTATGTTAAACTTTAATTATTTTATCGTTCCTTTGTCTAATCTGTTTTATCAAGATGTTCAACTGTATACATTCTCTGTTTGGTGTATCAATAAACAGTTCTTCATGTCTTACCCAACACGACCGGTCTTGTCCGCTATGTTGGGAAACAGAGACTATAGCCCTGTTTCAATATTTGTATTTTCCTGGACCTGTGGAGTGATTTTGTGGAACAAATTCCAGTAGGAGCTACCCATCTAGTAGCCCCCCCGTGACAACATGCTTTTATTTCTATGAGACTGACCTGCACCAACTAAAAGAGGTACTTCTAAACTTGTTTGGCAAAAACCTTATATCATAAGACACATTGTATGTCAAATGGATAGTGATCCTCTGTTTGTTTTACACTCATATTATAATGTGACCTGCTACATGTTTTGTTTCTTCATACAGAGTGTCAGGTAGCCCTCCCCACACCATGTTTTTCCGTTCCTCAGTGCCCATGTTCCGGCTGAATTATTTTCCCCTGTGTTAACTGGTGTTTAAAATGTATGGTGCCCTGTTAAAGAGCCTAATCCCTTGTACCCTTTCCCCAGGAATGTAGCTTCAGCAGACGCTTCACAATAAAGGTTTATCCTGGCTGCTGAGCTCATTCTCTTGTTCAAAATGTAGGCGCTTTTCCGATTGGTCGCTCAGACCAAGCCCCCAGTGTAGGCACTGTTCTGATTGGTCGCTTAGTTAAATGGGCGATTTGAAGGGATTTATTGATCTGTGAGCACTCCCTCTGCTAGGGATTGGTCGCTACTAATCCTACCTTGAATCTGATTGGTTGCCAGATGTTCTGGCACCAAATTCAATTTCCCTTTGTGTATGTGTGAACAAGTTCTTTTGTTCAAGTTATGTTATCAAGATGTGTTACTGTATATATGTCCTGTGCTTTGAGTCAATAAACAGTTCTTCTTGTTTTACCCAACGCGACCGGTCTCGTCCGCTATGTTGGGGAATTGTAAGCAGGGAAACAGAGACTATAGCCCGGTTTGGATATTTGTATTTTCCTGGACCTGAGGAATGATTTTGTGGAACTGATTCCGGTAGGAGCTACCCATCTAGTATCACTCCTGTGACAAACTGTTAGAAGGTGACTCCGTGGATTTCTTCATATTAATAACATTTCCTAACCTGTGGGAAACACAATGAATGGGACAAAGGCTTGGCCTTCCCAGGGTACGCATCCTGGCTGACATCTTGAGTTAGCCTGTGTTGAACTCCAGCTGTATGTCACTGGTGCTCCCAAAGTATGTACCCCCAATCCTAGGATATTCACAGACAGGGGTCTATAGCCCACAGGGAGGTGAGAGCCAAGAGCCCCAATAATGCAGGCTGTTAGGATCCACCACCAAACCTACCCAGGTATGACCTAACCATGACCCTTTACTTTTGACTAACCCCTTCCCTGTCATCAATCGATGATTTAGGGACCTTGACCCTGATCAATGTCACCCTATGGAGGTATAGAGAGAGGGCTGAGTCCAGAGAGTTAGGAAGCAACTCCAACCAGATAGTGTGTAGGGACGGGTTGCTGTATATCTCTACCCCAGGGAGCCCCCATGGGCAAGTGGTCATGCCCAGGTTCAATCTCATACTGTGATGTCAGCGAGTGGGTAAACATAACGACATCCACCGGAGTCCTGCTCCAGACCATGCCCATCATAGGCAAAAACTTTCAGCTGGTTACAGTTGATATCATGGTAAAAATATTCACCCGAGTAGGAACCCCCTGGAAGTGCTGTCCGATCAGGGCACGCAATTTGTGTTGGATCTGCCTTAAGCAGGTCTGGGAGCTATGTGGTCCTACGAGTGATGCATACCACCCCCTACCATCCGCAGGTGAACTCTGTGAGAGGTATAATGGAACTCTCAAACAGATGATACAGACATTCATTACCAAGCACACTGACTGGGGAAAGTTCCTACCGAGAGGTTCCCCAACCTCTACTGGCTTTTCCCCCTTTGAGCTCTTGCATAGTCGAAAGGCTAGGGGTCTCCTTAATATACTCCTTGAATTCTGGGAGTGTAAGATAAACCATACGGAAAACCCAGCCATCACCTATGTGGTGGAGCTCTGTGTGAAAATGGCCAAATTGATGGAGCTAGCCAAGGAAAATATCAGGGGTGCCCAAACCTCTCAGAAGGAATAATAACATCAGCGAACCAAACCCAGAGAGTTTATGGTGGACTAGAAAGTCCTTTTACTCAAACCCACCAGATAGAACAAACTGCAGACCAGGGAATGTCCCTATACCGTAGTAGAGCGTAATGGGTAGACCACCCATGTCGTGGCTAATGGAGCTTTACACCACATCACACAGCTCAGCCATGTCAATGCGGGACGCGAGGCTGACATAGAAGAGATCTACACCTCGTCCTCTACTGAGGAAGGGGCCGTGTCATCCCCAACCTCCTAGTGGGCACCAAGCAACCGATTAGCGCTCTTCCACAGAGCAAGCTTAGCTCCAAGATTAACCCTATGCTGGTCTTGGCTGGTAGTTTGGGTCTACATTACATTTGTGGGTTGTATTTTGGAGGTCCCAGGACTTGGATATACCGCTGACGGAGGTGCCAAGGAGTCTGTCACACGTGTGTTGACAGTAAAATCATAAACATTTAAATACCCTGTGTTTCTTTGTGACTATGAAGCATTTGCAGTCTGGAAAAGACTCCAGTGTTTAGCACAGCAGCGCCATCTGGTGGTCTTTTCAAACACTGATGGACTAAGGCTTATAATAAGCAGTTATTTTATCCATAGTAATCTGAAACAGTAACTGAAAACTATTATGTCTCACTCGTTCTATTTGTTGAAAGACCAATAAAAGTATGATCTGAAACGCCAGGTTTGCCCTCGGTTTTAGAGCTTAAATCCAGTATCACTTACGATCATGGACCCTAAGGTCGCCCCCACCTCCATGTTTGTAACGATATCGAGCTTATTAAAAGGAGCATTTGTATGAAGCGATAGAAAAAGAATTAAAATACGCGAAGCTTTCAGAGAATAAATGAGCTACACAGCAGCGCCACCTGGTGGTATTTCTCAAACAAATCCGGATACACTGCAAATAGGTTAAATAGTCTTAAAAGTACGAAAGTAAAATGTTTAACTCATCCTCGTCAAATTAAAGTAAACCCTGTGACCGGTTTAAAAAAAAAAAACATACAAAAACACACACACACACAATAAGGCTTGTAGAGAAGCAGTTTCAGCTCTATTAAGGAGAAGTTGGGCGGCTCTTAAAAGAGCCTTTGTGTTAATGGATGTGTAGAGCGCAGCTGTTACTTGGCGCTAGTGTACTTGGTCACAGCCTTGGTTCCCTCGGATACAGCGTGCTTGGCCAGCTCCCCGGGCAGTAGCAGCCGCACGGCGGTCTGGATCTCCCGGGAAGTGATGGTGGAGCGCTTGTTGTAATGAGCCAGGCGGGAAGCCTCCCCTGCGATGCGCTCAAAGATGTCATTCACGAAAGAGTTCATGATCCCCATGGCCTTGGAGGAGATGCCAGTATCTGGGTGGACCTGCTTCAGTACTTTGTACACGTAGATAGCGTAACTCTCCTTCCTGCTCTTTCTACGCTTCTTCCCATCTTTCTTCTGGGTCTTGGTCACCGCTTTCTTGGAGCCTTTCTTAGGCGCAGGAGCAGACTTGGCCGGTTCAGGCATGATAGACAATAAGAAATGTTCTAACCGCTAAGAAACTGTGACTAGCGCCTCCTCCGGCAGCTCTATATATACTGCAGCGCATGCAAAAGAGGTGGACAAGCTCTCTCCCTCTCTATTGGACAGATCTTTCATGTGATTTCAATAAGCTCCTCCTCTATGACAGCTCTAAATATTATTGGTGCAATGTAAAACTATCCAATCACAGAGCAGAGTGTTTGTATATTGGAGAGTATATATAGAGGCTGGTGGTCACGATGTAACACAGTTTGTATCTGATCTGTACCATATACCTGAAGATGTCTGGACGTGGCAAGCAAGGCGGCAAGGTTCGTGCCAAGGCAAAGACTCGCTCATCCAGAGCAGGACTGCAGTTTCCAGTTGGTCGGGTTCACCGTCTGTTGAGGAAAGGGAATTATGCGCAGCGTGTGGGTGCCGGTGCCCCAGTGTATCTGGCCGCTGTGCTGGAATACCTGACCGCTGAAATCCTGGAGCTGGCTGGTAACGCCGCCCGTGATAACAAGAAGACCCGAATCATCCCCCGCCACCTGCAACTCGCTGTGCGTAACGATGAGGAGCTCAACAAACTGCTGGGAGGAGTGACCATCGCTCAGGGTGGTGTCCTGCCCAACATCCAGGCTGTGCTACTGCCCAAGAAAACCGAGAGCCACAAGCCAGCCAAGGGCAAATAGACTGAAGACTCTTCCCTAACTACTCTCAACACAAAGGCTCTTTTAAGAGCCACCCACAATCTCCACAAAGAGCTTTAGTGTCACAAGCACCCATACCCTCTGCTATCCATTTATCATTTCCATTAGATATTGGTTTATAAGTAACGATATTAACATTATACTACTACCATCTTACTCTCTAGGTTGTCGCTATTTTCAATCAAGTGAGAAACCTTTAATTTGTTGCAATAGCGCAGACATCTGTTTCATTGTGATCTGCTCCGTACACAAGCCTAAAGCGGCACACGTGTTTCGCACTGACAAACGCTTCTCAATTGTTTTATTTAGCAGCAGTACAACGGAGTTTGAATAGGTGTCATTCATTTCATGACTATACAGTTCTAGGGATGGTTGATGTAAAATGATCGCCACTCAAGGTTTCATTCAGTTTCTGGGCGTTGTGATTCTTTTAATAAAGGAGCTTTGTGTTTTACATGAATCGAACCGATAGATGTTTCCTAGTTGTGTGACACGTGTATTAAGAATTAGTACGGTTTGGGATACCTGAACGGTGTGTGTTACAATATCAAAGCCCATTTTATGTCCGATCTATTCGAACAGGTCACTGTGTGTAGAAGGATCTCCAGTCAATGACTTTCCCGTGCATTTATTTCTGCGATATCCTATATTGTGAAAATCTCTTCATTGATAATTTGGTGGCTCTTAAAAGAGCCTTTGTGTGTTTTGTGTCCAGTGCCTGCCCCCGTTTAAGCTCTCTCTCCCCGGATCCTGCGGGCAAGCTGGATGTCTTTGGGCATGATGGTCACCCTCTTGGCGTGGATGGCACACAGGTTGGTGTCCTCGAACAGACCCACCAGGTAAGCCTCGCTGGCCTCCTGCAGAGCCATGACTGCCGAACTCTGGAAGCGCAGATCGGTCTTGAAGTCCTGAGCGATCTCACGGACCAGGCGCTGGAAAGGCAGTTTGCGGATGAGGAGCTCGGTGGATTTCTGGTAACGCCGGATCTCCCTGAGAGCCACAGTACCGGGGCGGTAACGGTGAGGCTTTTTCACTCCGCCGGTAGCCGGGGCGCTCTTCCTGGCAGCCTTGGTAGCCAGCTGCTTGCGGGGAGCCTTGCCTCCGGTGGATTTGCGGGCAGTCTGTTTTGTTCTGGCCATTGCGTAAAAATGTACTAAACGAATGATTACTAGGGCTGCTGGGCTGCTATTTATAGGCTGTACCGTTCAATGATTGGCTGCTCGGGAGGCGAGGCGGGCTTAGTGATTCATTGGGTAAAATAAACCGCCTTATATTTCAAAATGACCGCCAAATTCACAAACGTAAAATATAAATAGAAATCTGCTTCTTTCACGTTTCATAATTCTACCTAATTAATCCCCGTGATTTGTGCGTGTCTGTATTAGAATTGGTTTTCTCCTTTTGTATTATTTTTGTTAACATTTTAACCCCACCAATGACTGAAGAATGTGGGGGGTGAAACGTATTACTCTGCAGTTTGTGGATAAGTCCGTGTTCTAGTTTTCAGCATAGTAGATGGGATATCCCACTACTAATCCCTCTAAGCTGAAACCGCTAACATTTGATGTTAATAAATCAAACCATTTTTAAAGCTGTTTAATGGATTCCAGACTGTATACAGTGACGTCAGACACAATATGTATTTATTTGTTTATTTAACCAGTTCATGTAGTTTAACCATAAGGTGTCACTGCAATGTAATTTTGAATTTGGATAGATTGTCCTTTATAAGAAACGTTATTTATTTATTGAAACCACTCTACTGTTAACTGAAGTTTTCATGATGCTGCTGGAGCATCATAGGGTGGGTCAGTGGCAGATTAATGAGTGGCTGGAGGAGGGGTGCCATTGGGCAGAATGCTGTCAAAGTAGTCACTGTGACTGCAGTGGTCTGGTTATCTGGACAGTGTTATGAGATGCCAGTTCATCTGGCACCATACTAATTTGGCTCCAAGTTTAATTATGCCTGGCTATTGTACGAGAGATGATCAGTTAAACTGTATATTGTTTTGTCCATGGTTATCTTCATTTTTCCATGTATAAATATTCTCCATTGTAGTCCCCATGACCAACCATGTTGTGCCCGTTCGTCAGTGCCTATGTTCCGGCTAAGTTATATGTGTTTTCCAGTACCTGTGCCAAAAAGGGCTATTTTCACTGCCTTTGTATTTCGGATGACCAGCCAGAGGCCAAGTTCCTCAATAAAGGTTAAGCCCGGTCTCTGCTGGCATTCACCACATTTGAATTGTCAGCAAGTTGCTGATTGGCCATCGGTTTAAAGGTCCACTAGCCGAATCAGAGACAAATTATATCGCTCATCCTCTGATTGGCTAGTGGGGTATAACGATTCGGCCATATCCTCTATAATAATCTTCAAGTGTCTCTGCGTCCAGAGAGAGAGATACAGAACAGGAGGTAGAGAGAAAGAACAGAGGGAGGGAGAAAGACAGAACAGGGGGAAGGGGGAGAGAGAGAGAGAGACAGACAGTACAGGGGGGGAGAGAGAGACAGTACAGGGGGAGAAAGAGAGAGACAGACGGGGAGGGAGGGAGAGGAAGACAGAACAGGGGGAATGGGGAGAGAGAGAGACAGAACAGGGCTAGAGAGACAGAACAGGGGGGGGGAGAGACAGAACAGGGGGGGAGAGAGAGACAGGGGGAAGGGGGAGAGAGAGACAGACAGTACAGGAGGGGAGAGAGAGACAGAACAGGGGGAAGGGGGAGGGAGGGAGAGAAAGACAGAACAGGGGGAATGGGGAGAGAGAGAGACAGAACAGGGGGGGAGAGAGACAGAACAGAGGAAGGGAGGAGAGAGACAGAATAGAGGGAGAGAGAGAACAGGTATGGGGGAGTTAGAGAGAGACAGACAGGGCAATGAAGAGGAAAGGGACAAACATGGGAAAGCAGAGAGATACATACATGGGGGGGGTGCCATGGGGGAATCCCGCACAGGGCGCCGGAACACTTAAGGCCGGCCCTGCTGACAGATTTCTCGAGCAAATTCTCCTGCGCAATCGCAGGAGAATTTACTCATTGCGCATGCGCACAAAGTTACAGCTGATCACTCAGCTGTAACTTTGTAAAGACTGCGCATGCGAGAGCGGAGCGACGCTACCCACCTCCCGCCCCCTTCACACCACGCTAAGGTGGTAAGTAACACGGGGGGACGGGACATAAGGGGGCAACATAGGGGCAAGCACCCTGGCGAGGGGGGAACCTTGAGGGCTGCCTCATCTTGATGGGAGTTGTGATCCCCCTGCTGCATCAATAATACAGCAGGAGGATCACAACTCCCATCAAGATGAGGCAGCCCTCAAGGCTCCCCCCTCACCAGGGTGTTTGCCCCCCTATGTTGCCCCCTTATGTCCCCCCCCCCCTCCACATATGTTCTAGCGCCGTTAATTTAACGGGCTTAATGTCTAGTTTAATATAATATGTTTAAAAGTCCAGCACAGCGCTGACTGGTCACTTGTGTAAAGGGCCTAGTAGGCGCTGTGCTGTTTGGTTCCCCATTTTAAGAGCAGGCTTGAATTCCTTGGTGCTGCCAAGTCTGGCCCTAGACCATGCCCCTTTTTGGCAATTGTTCGGTCCTTGTTTACCCCGTCCCTATTGGTCGCTAACTAGTTTGGCACCAAATTCAATTATCCTTTTTGTATGTGTTAACTTGTAATCCCCTAAGTCTTGTTTCCATTCAGTATTCTATGTTAAACTTTAATCCTGTTATAGTTCCTTTGTCTAATCTATTTTATCAAGATTTTCAACTGTATATATTCTCTGTGTTATGAATCAATAAACGTTCTTGTGATTTTACCTAACACGACCGGTCTCGTCCGCTATGTTGTGGGATTGCTAGTGGGGAACCAGCAATGTATTTTCCTGGACCTTAGGAGTGTATCTCGTGGAGCTGATTCTGGTAGGAGATACCCATCCTAGTAGTCCTCCCATGACACTTTACAATAAATTGTTGTTCCTGTTAAACTCTGTAACGGGATGCCAAGAAATTGATGCTTCTTGCCCGCTTAGAGTACATAGGACACACCTCTGCTCACCTCTTGAAGAACCAACTTGGCTATACGTCCTGTTAGCCCAGTTTAGTTTTCTCTCCCCACCAGGACAAAATACACTTGTAACGGGATGGGTACCCAAGGCCGGTAGCACCTCTGCTCATTGTAGAAAATCACCGCTCTAGCCCCTGATTAAAGCACAGCATCCACCCAGCAAGTCTTTCCTGGAGCCTTGCTCTTTGCTAGTGGTCCTGTCTACTATTTACGTACAGTTAGGTACAGCAAGAATTAAACCACATTATTGAAACAGAAACAGTCTTATAATCATGACAGTCAATAGACATGCAAGCAAGCATTCTGCTAGCATTTCCTGCTGCTCTATTGCATTGCCTACTGTCACGGTAGCACCCCTCCAGACAACCATGTTTTTCCATTCCTCAGTGCCCATGTTCCGGCTGAGTTATTTTCCCCTGTTCTAACTGTGTGTGTTACATGTATGGTGCCCTGTTAAAGAGCCTAATCCCTTGTACCCTTTCCCCAGGAATGTAGCTTCAGCAGCCACTTCAAAATAAAGGTTTATCCTGGCTGCTGAGCTCATTCTCTTCTTCAAAAGGTAGGCGGTTTTCCTATTGGTTGCTCAGACCAAGCCCCCGTGTAGGCACTGTTCGGATTGGTTGCTTAGTTAAATGCCCAATTTGCATATAATTGCTGATCTGTGGGGCACGCCCCCTGCTGGGGATTGGTTACTACTAATCCTACCTTTCATCTGATTGGCTGCCAGGTACTGTCCTTTTGTGTAGGTGTGAAGAAGTTCTTTTGTTCAACTTTTGTTATCAAGATGTTTTCCTGTATATATGTCCTGTGTTTTGTGTCAATAAACAGTTCTTCTTGTTTTCCCAACACGACCAGTCTCGTCTGCTATGTTGGGGGAATTGCTTGCAGGGGAGCCTTGATTATAGCCCCGTTTGGCTATTGGATATTTACTGGACCTGAGGAGTGATTTTGTGGAACTGATTCCGGTAGGAGCTACCCATCTAGTAGCCCTCCCGTGACACCTACCTACGTTTAAGTCCTCTGAAATTATTACTCCTAAATCCCTTTCCTGAGATTACAATGTATAATGCACCGTTAAAAGAGCTTTATCACTTGTAACAGTTTCCCCAGTAATGTATTCTACAGTGAATCTGATTGGTTGTCAGGTATTCTGGCACCAAATGTAATTATCCATTGTGTAGGTGATGTCCTGTTTCCATTCACTATTCTTTGCAAAACTATAATCCTGTTAGAGTTCTTTTGTTCAAGTTATGTTATCAAGATGTGTTTCTGTATATATGTCCTTGTTTTACCCAACACGACCTGTCTCGCCTGGAATCTCCTACCGGAATCAGTTCCACAAAATCACCTCAGGTCCAGGAAAATAGCAAATATCCAAACAGGGCTATAGTCACTGTTCCCCTGCTAGCAATTCCCCAACATAGCGGATGAGACCAGTCGTTTTGTGTAAAACAAGAAGAACCGTTCATTGATTCAAAGCACAGGACATTTAAGAAAAATTGTTGTAACGGACCGTCTAACGGACATAGTAGACCCTCTGTCCGTTGTAGGAAAACACGTCCTTAGCCCCCGATTACAGCTCAGCATTCATCCGGCAAGTCTTTCCTGAACCCTTGCTCTTTGTACCCAAATAGCAGACAGGAGACTACTAGCAGTTAGGTACAGGAAAAATGAACAACTTTTTTTATTTGTGCAACAGCACAGACTTATATACACATAAACATGAAATCATAGACATTAGTATACAATGGGGGACGACGACAAAACTAAACTTAGTTCTCCAACTAACTGGGGCTAGGAATACATTAGACTTTCAGACTGCAAACCAAATAGGAATTACAATACAGTGAGTAGACACACAGTAAGACACATAATGTACACAACATAATCAGTTTACCAGTTAATCCAGAACAATGGATTTTGGAGTAAACTATCAATTCTAGTCACTGACACACCATAACCCTTCAGAGTGGTCTACTCACAGAATTAAACATTACACAAACCATTCTACTAACAGAATATAACTAACTAACTAACAATATTCATGTATAGAGTTATGGTAGATAAGCCAGGGCCCATAATCTACAGGGAGGTGGTTGGCCCTCTGGCCCTTCCAAGAATCCCAGTCAGGCAGGCTGTCAGAATTCACTTTGTGACAATCATAAAAGAGACTGAAATATGTACTGGTTTTATAAACTGGAACCAGAAATGAACCAAAGGAATATGCATTCAAAAGCATCTCATTTCTTTTATTACCAACACTTGCCTTCTGACCATAGTTTAAATGGTAGCTGTGCTATTGGTCTTTGTAAAAAACACATCTTTATCTCTTTTATATGATTATGTTATAATTTAGTTGGTCACATGCTTTACACGAGATATTCTTCTTTCTCCTGCTTGAAGCAGGGTGAGAAATCTTTCAAACATATCACTTATAATGGTAAAAAAATAAGATGTGCTCAAATAAATCCATCAGGTACTAATGGGTATGTGTAACATTTCACTGACTGTAAAGGATATGTAATATAAATAGCAAACCTATCGTTGCTATATTTAAATGATGTGGAATCTCTGTGAGTAGTTCGTACAAAAACACCGTCTTTTTCATATACATATTTAGCACAAAATCCGACTTTTTTCAGCCTGGGAAACACAATGTAGCAGCAGACTCTGTACAGCATAAGCTTGTAAACCGATGGGCGTGTCTGTGAAATATATCCAATCAGAAGGCGCATTCACCCACCAATCAGGTGGAAGCTGCAGCTTTATAAACACGGTGTGGTTTAATATTTGGCTATAATTATTGTTATCGATACAAAAATGGTTGAAACAGCACCTGACGCTGCTCCCGCCACAGCACCGGCTGAAAGCGGCACCAAGAAGAAGGCGTCGTCCAAGAAATCAGCGACCGCTAAAAAGCCAGTCAAATCTACTGGCCCCAGTGTGTCCGAACAGATCCTGAAATCAGTGGCTGCTTCTAAGGAACGCAGTGGGGTGTCTCTGGCCGCAGTGAAGAAGGCTTTAGCTGCCGGCGGATATGATGTGGAGAAGAATAACAGCCGCATCAAGGTGGCTGTGAAGAGCCTGGTCACTAAGGGAAGTCTTGTTCAAGTGAAAGGCACTGGAGCTTCCGGATCCTTTAAACTGAACAAGAAGCAGGTGGAGGACAAGGAGAAGGCGGCCAAGAAAAAGGCACCGGCCAAAGCTAAGAAACCAGTCCCTAAGAAAGTGACCAAGTCTCCAAAGAAACCCAAGAAAGCTCCAGCCGCAGCAAAGAGCCCCAAGAAGGCGAAAAAGCCGGCTGTCAAACCCAAGAAAGTGGCGAAGAGTCCCAAGAAGGTGAAAGCTGCCCAGCCGAAGAAAGCGGTGAAGAGTCCGGCTAAGAAAGCAGTGAAGCCTAAAGCGAAGAGCCCGGTCAAGGCGGCGGCAAAACCCAAAAGAGCCGCTCCTAAGAAGAGATAAACCCCGGTAACATGCTCTATTAACCCCAAAGGCTCTTTTCAGAGCCACCACATCCTCCTACCAGAGCTCATATCACACGGGGATTGGATGTTACTTTATTCAAGCAGCAGGGTGTCTTGTTTGAGGTCAAGAATGGTAACGCTGGTTACTGCGGAAACTAGTAATTAGCGTCACCTCCCAACCACTCTAATATTAGGACTTGAGGTTCTTTCATTTCCCATGTGTTTTGTAGTAATAGCTGTATTAAGCATGTCTACACTCCATCTACAATAAATTGTTGCACTGTTATGAGCAGGAGAATATCTCCTTTTGCTTTTTTAGCAGCATCTAGTGGCATGCAGCGCGCAAACCTTGTGGAAATGTAGTTCCATTAGAATATCGAGCTCTACTTAATGTATTGTAATGGAACCGATTCACCGTACGCTTTCATACTAGGTCGCACCAGTCAATGAAACCTAGGCACTCTTCTACTTGATTATACAACACTTCACTCTTGATTTCACAAAATTATTATTATTTTTTTTACAATTTCCAAAGCTCCAAGTCAATGTTATATCCACATTTTCAGAGACAGGAAATTATAAATCCACCAAGAAGACTATTTTATACTGTGACAACTTCATATCAAACGTTTGCTCAAATATGTGTAATCTTTTACATACTGAAACCCCAGTGGCTGCGCATGTGCTGTGAGGGTACAGGGGCAGCACTTCAGGTGATCACACCTCTGATAACACGCAGGGCATCACGGGAAATGTAGTCCGATATCAATCCTGATGGTATAATACAAAGCTACACAGTATAAAACAAAAAGAGACGTTTATGTAAATGAAGTATATTTACTAGGGTGATAGTTTAATTAGATAAACCTTGTTCATGGTAACTAGTGCGTGTGGGAGATTTAGATAATATACTGCACGTAGTAAAACCTGAATATGATATAATAAGTGGTGTATAATGTCATGAATGTTTTCATGTATCTCAAACCGGCTCTAATACTGCCAGGTCTAAGAATTGTGGCTAAAACATCGATCATATATATGATTATATCGCCTGACTCCTCCTACTTGACTTGCAGTTCCCCATCAGGTTCGCTTACAGTGTTTATAAGGAGGAGTTTTCGGGTACGAGCTTCATTCATTCATTCAGCTGAACGAAGACTTTCTGTATCATGTCTGGCCGAGGCAAAGGAGGAAAGGGACTTGGGAAAGGCGGCGCCAAGCGGCACAGGAAGGTACTGCGGGATAACATCCAGGGCATCACTAAGCCTGCAATCCGCCGCCTGGCCCGGAGAGGAGGAGTTAAACGAATCTCCGGTCTTATCTATGAGGAGACTCGCGGGGTGCTGAAGGTTTTCCTGGAGAATGTGATCCGAGACGCTGTCACCTATACCGAGCACGCTAAGAGGAAAACTGTCACCGCTATGGATGTGGTGTATGCTCTGAAACGCCAGGGCCGCACACTCTATGGCTTCGGAGGTTAAGTTTGCCGCCTATACTTGATTCGAACTACTATTATTCAAAGGTCCTTTTAAGGACCACCACATGTTTCAAAAACTGCTTTCACAAAACAAACGTGTTTTTTTTTTTTTTTTTTTTTAAATCTATATACTTTTCAAGTGTCATGATAAAAAATAAACTGCTTTGATCTACTGCACAGCAACACGAATATGTGTTAGATCCTACCATCAACTCTGGTTTTAACGCATTAGTGACAAGACATGTTTACCTAGACTTTCCATTGGGTATAACGGCTGTTTTGACATTTCTTGGGTGTTTGTGTTTAGCTGTAATTTTCTTCTTTCTCACATACTGTACCCACACAAATTGTTTTTATTGTCATAAGGGCTTTCATTAGATACAATTATGTGTATCATATCTTATAATTTACTTAAAAAAAAAAATCATAAAATATGATGAAAAATATAAAAAAAAAACACTTTTTCTAAGTTTGACCAAATAAAATTTACACAAAGACTAATAGTTTAAATAGTTTCTACATGTTGTTCCGAGTTCAGAAATATGCATGTTTCCATTTTTTCTGTATTTTGTTGTGAGTTATGGGGCAAAAACCAAAAATAGTGTTGTTTTTTTTTCCCCCATACTGACTTTTTAACCCGAACCCTAAATTTAACCCCAACTCTCTAACCCTTATGCTATCTCTTACTATATTTTAACCCTATCACGTATGCGAAAAATTATTTCATTTTAACCCTATAGGCTAATCTAACTATAATACCAGTTTTTAGCTAAATAAAATTAAAAAAACATTGCACTGTTACTTGCTGCCTCTAGGGGTAGTCAAAAATTTTGGTGCTGACTATTGCCTCAACATCGAGGCAATAGACCAGCACTGTTAACCCTTTAAGGACCAGGGATTTTCCTGGGCCAAGGACCAGAGCGTTTTTCAATTTTTAATACGCGGTTTTTGAAACATAATTTTCCTCTCTCTCATTTAACGTACACATACAAGTTATATGTTGTTTTTTAAAGGACAGTTAGAGCTTTCTTTTGATACCCTATACATAAAAATGATTTACATTTTAGTATTAAAAAATTAATATAAAAGAGGAAATTTTTGAGGAAAAAAAAGTTTTTCCCCATTATTTTCCCAGTAATAACCTACATAACTAGTGCAACACTAACCCACTTATCCCCCCTAATTAACTAACTAATAAAAAAGAAAAATATTGGTTCCCAAACCCCCCATAACAAAAAAGACAGAAAAAAACTCTGAAGAGTGCGATGTCAGATCAGTAAAAATCATGCAACAGGCAGGCAGGGGTTAAATTTTATTAAATAAATATATTAAAATTACCTTTATTTATTAAAAAAAACTTTATAAATTGTAAAAATAAAAAAATCTGTTAAAAAAAGAAAAACTAAATGAGGGCCATAAAGTGGAAGGAAACTGATCACAGTTAAAAACTGTGATCAGCAATGAAAGGGTTAATTTTTTTAATTTTTTTTTTTTTACCTTTGTATTTAATTAATTTATTTTTACTTACAGGTCACTCTCTGTGCTTCACTATAAGATTGTGAAGCACAGAGAGTGAATTAGAGGCAAAGTCAGTGTGTGAACACACTGACTTTGCATCTAATTTGCATGTTATCGCGGTGATGACTCAATCACCGCGATCACATGCCCGGAAATCGACCGATCGGGTCCAGGAGGTTTGCCTCGGGTGCGAGGCTTAGTCCTGGACCCGTTGCAGACTAGCTGGCGGTGCCCACGGAGCGCACCGCCGGCTAGACTGCATGACGAGTTAACTCGTCATAAGGACGGGAAGGGGTTAAAGTGTTTTTTTGCGATCGTTCATCGTGAAAACCGCTTGTTTCGCCGCAGGACGTGCAAGGCACGTCCATTGTTGAGAGTGGAGTTCCTGACAGGACGTGCAGGACATATCCATTGTCGTAAAGGGGTTGTAACAGACCGTCTAGCAGATGTAGTAGACCCTCTGTTCAGGGCCGATCCTAGGGTCACGGGCGCCTGCGTGTAGGTTTTCTTTTGGCGCCTAAAAGTGGGCGTGGTTATATTATGAACTCCTCCCCTTTATTTTAAATAAAGATATATATTTTGCCATAATACTGTGAAGTGGTTTTATTTATTTATATGATGCTCAGCCAGCAACATGGGAGAGTTTTTGCTGGCTAGCGGATGAATTTTTACTACCGTTCCCATGATGCCCAACCAGCCAAAGTCTGGTTGAGCATCACTGGAAAAGAAGTACACAAGGAGCGATAAATAATATTCCACCATGTCTCTCTCCCCACTCATACCCAATGTCTGTCTCTCTCTCTCTCTCTCCACGCTCATACCCAATATCTGTCTCTCTCTCTCTCTCTCCACCAATACCCAATGTCTGTCTCTCTCTCTCTCTCTCCACCAATACCCAATGTCTGTCTCTCTCCCCACTCATGCCCAATGTCTGTCTCTCTCTCTCTCCCCGCTCATACCCAATGTTTGTCTCTCTCTCTCTCTCTCTCTCTCTCTCTCTCTCTCTCTCTCTCTCTCCACCAATACCCAATGTCTCTCTCTCTCTCTCCTCCTGCCCCCATGTCTGTCTCTCTCTCTGTCTCCACTCATTCCCCATATCAGGCACTTTTCAGTGCTTTATTTTTTAAACATAGGCTGCTCCCGAACAACGAGCGCGAACCAACTTAAATCTACGCATTCAGCGTAGATAACTCTTGTGAGTCTGTTTTATAAATTGGCGCACACGCTGATTGCACCAGTGTGTGCCGTGTTTATACATGTCTCCAATGTGTATATGTGATTATTTATGGATGCACATACATTATTAAATACAGTCACATAATCACACAGTCATATGCAAGTATGCAGTTACATAGACACACATTTATACAGTCACACACGCAGTCAGTCACATACACACAAACACACATATACAATCACATACATACACATACATATACAGTCACTCATGCAGTCAGTCAAATTCACATACATACACACAGAAATGCTGTCGCCCTCCCTGCTTAATTACCTTTATGTGCTGAGAGGAGGACGTTCTCGATGGCAGGGCCGCTACCAGGAATTTCAGGGCCCCTTATTGAACACATTTTCTGCCCCCTCCCCCAATTAATATGCCAGGATTATGCCAATTAATATTCCAGTGTTATGCCAATTAATATGTCAGGATTATGCCAATTAATATGTCAGGGTTATGCCAATTAATATGCCGGGAATTTGTCACTCAATATGTCAGGATTATCCCAATTAATATGTCAGGGTTATCCCAATTAATATGTCAGGGTTATGCTAATTAATATACCAGGGTTATGCCAATTAATAAGCCAGGAATTTGCCAATTAATATGTCAGGGTTATGCCAATTAATATGTCAGGGTTATGCCAATTAATATGTCAGGGTTATGCCAATTAATATGCCGGGAATTTGTCACTCAATATGTCAGGATTATCCCAATTAATATGTCAGGGTTATGCCAATTATTATACCAGGGTTATGCCAATATATATGCCAGGAATTTGCCAATTAATATGTCAGGGTTATGCCAATTAATATGTCTGGGTTATGCCAATGAATTTGTCACTCAATATGTCAGGATTATCCCAATTAATATGTCAGGATTATCCCAATTAATATGTCAGGGTTATGCTAATTAATATACCAGGGTTATGCCAATTAATATGCCAGGAATTTGCCAATTAATATGTCAGGGTTATGCCAATTAATATGTCAGGGTTATGCCCCACAGTATGCTCGTTTGCCACCCTCCTCCCCCCTGCCCCAGTACTTACCTCTGCTCTGTCTGGCCCAGGACGCCTGCTTGATGGTGTCTGCAGAGGCTGACACCGGCATCTAGTTTCTTCTGTCGGATGTCAGCTGACATCCGGCAGAATAAACTAGATGCCGGTGTCTGCCTCTGCAGACACCATCCTCCCTGCAGCCAATCAGAGCGCGACGGGGGCGGAGCTTGCACCCATCACGCTGTGCTTGGTGTGATAGGGAGGTGCGGTAACCGCAGGCGCTCACCTGCGGCTCGCACCTCCTTGTCACACTAATCACAGCGCGACGGGTGCAAGCTACGCCTCGTCGCGCTCTGTGATTCAGGCGCCTCTCCTCCCGTGCGCCTGGGCGCGGTGCACCCCGTGCACCCGCCCAGGATCGGCCCTGCCTCTGTTGGTTGTAGGACATCACCTCCTTAGCCCCCGATTAAAGTTCAGCATTCACCCAGCAAGTCTTTCATGGACCCTTGTTTATTCATGCAGTATCTAACTGCTAGTAGTTGCCTGTCTGCTATGTGGGTACAAAGAGCAACTACTTTATTTGTCAAACAACACAGACTTAAAAAAAGACATAAACATGACATCACAGACATTAGTATACAATGGGGGGATGGAACTTGTCACGGTAGCACCCCCCCGCAGACAACCATGTTTTTCCGTTCCTCAGTTCCTCAGTGCCCATGTCCCTGTAAACCATTTAAATTGAATGGTGCCCTGTTAAATAGCCTAATCCATTTTACCATTTCCCCCTGGAATGTAGCTTCAACAGCCGCTTCACAATAAAGGTTTATCCCGGCTGCTGAGCTCATTCCAAAATGTAGAGACTTTTTCTATTGGGTGCCCAGACCAAGCCCCAGTGTAGGCACAGTTCTGATTGGTTGCTTAGTTAAATGCCTGATTTTGAATATATTTGCTGATCTGTGGGCTCCTACTAGGAGGGCTACAAGATAGGTAGCTCCTACTGGAATCAGTACCACAAAATCACTCATCAGGTCTGGTAAATAGCAAATAGCCAAACAAGTGGTCACTGATCGAGTAAATCCCTTTAAACCTGGCATTTAACTCAGGGACCAATCTTAGCAGTGCCTCCACTTGGGGACCAATAGGAAAAAACATCTACATTTTGAAACAGAGAAATAAGCTCAGCTGCTGAAACTACATTCATGGGGAAAGTGTACAAGGGATGAGGCTCTTTAACAGTGCATTACGCATGTAAAACACACAGTTAACACAGGGGGAAACAGGGAGCATTTGTGAGGGAAGAAATGAACACAGTACGGATAACATTTCATATACATTTTGGTACACATTTGACTCAAGGACTAATCAGAGACAGAGCTACATTTAGCCCTTTAAATGGGCGACCAATCCGTATGTGAGCTACCAGAAAGCTGGTAGGCGGGCTGTTTGAATCAGCCAATGGGGAGAGAGACTACCCGGCACTTCTCCCCGGTGTCTGTGGTGGGCAGGGGTGCACCTGCAATGTGTTGTTTAGCTCCTGGGATATTCGTGCTGTACTCCGGTAAGACAGAGAAAGTAGTAGCAGGTATAGGACAGTCTGTGCAGGGGCCAGTGATTATAGCTTTCCTAGGACCTTCTGTCTTCAGCAACAAACCAGATCCATGGACTCTCGGCAGGTTACTGGCATCATGTGCCTGCTAGGGTAACGTGACAGTGTTTTTAAACTTTGTATGTAATCCTAGTGTAGCATGCGTTGAACCTATGGCAATTGTGCCCCAAGTTGCACACGGCCAGGTTCAGCTTTCACTGCTCCGTCGTCTGGGATGTGCAGGCATCAGTGTAATAGATGGGCGCCGCCGGTCACCTGCTTCTTCTCCAGATGATTGGCGCATGCGTGTTATGTGAAGAAGCGTTCAAGTCAGAAAACAATTAACTGTTTGCTTTCCAACTTGAACGCCTGATCATCCGGAGAAGAAGAAGGTGACTGGATGCGCCCGTCTATTACACTGATGCCTGCACCTCACGGACGGCAGAGCAGATTAGCGGTGAGAGCTGAACCTGTATGTGTGTGTGTGTGAGTATAAGTGTGTGTGTATGAGTATATGTGTGTGTGCTCATGAGTATGTCACGGGAGGGCAACTAGATGGGTAGATCCTACCAGAATCAGTTCCAAAAAGTCACTCCTCAGGTCCAGGAAAATACAAATATCCAAACGGGGCTAAAGCCACTATTTTGCTGCCAGCAATTCCCCAACATAGCGGACGAGACCGGTCGTATTGGGTAAAACAAGAAGAAAGGATTATTGATTAAAAACCCAGGACATATATACAGGAACACATCTTAATATCATAACTTGAATAAAGAACTCTGACAGGATTAAAGTTTAGCATAGCATAGTAAAAGCAAACAGGACATAGGAGAGTACAAGTTCACACATACACAATGGATAATTGAATTTGGTGCCAGAATACCTGGCAACCAATCAGATTTACTGTAATACCTTCCTGGGGAAACTGTTACAAGTCATAAAGCTGTTTTAACTGTGCACTATACATTTTAAACACACAGTTAAGACAGGGGAAAACACACATAAGCCAGAACATGAGCACTGAAGAACGGCAAAACATGGTTGGTTGTGGGGGCTACCGTGACATTTATCCCCCGTTCAAGGAAAGCCAGCTCGGGGTTGTCCAAACGGATAAGCCTAAAGGTGGCGAGGAAAAAAACGGGTGGAGGTGTACTCAGATGTCCTCTTGTCTGGACAAGCCATCCACATTTTTATTGTCCTTCCCCTGACAGTATTGAACCTTAAAGTTAAAAGGTTGAAGGGATAGGCTCCACTGCAGTAGACTGCCATTGTCCCCGGACACTCGGTTCAGCCACACCAGGGGATTGTGGATCTGTTAGGACTGTGAACTCCCGGCCATACAAATAAGGTGGGAAGCACTTTAATGCCCACACAAGAGCCAGGCACTCTTTCTTAATAGCAGCATTACCCTCCTCCTGTTCCAGTAGATTGTGACTCTGGTATGCTACCGGGTGCTCCTCTCCTTGGCGGTTGACCTGGCTCAACACAACTCTGAGCTCAAACATGGAAGCGTCCGTATGGTCCAAGAATCATTGATTAAAATTAAGATCAGCCAACTCAGGAGCATTTCTCGGTGCTGTTTTTAAGGCTTTGAAGGCAGCATCACATTCTGTGGACCACAGGACTGTCTGGGGCATGTTTTCTTGGTAAGGTCAGTCAGGGCTTTTGCCAGGCAATTGTAAGTGGTTACAATTTTTTTTTTAGTACCCTGGGGTACCTAAGAAAGCTAGGTCCAGAATATGGTGTGTTTTGTTTTTTATATGAATGAAAAAATAAAGAATTCATTTATGAACAAAAAAGAGAAAGAAAGCTAGGACCTGCTTCTTATTGAGCGGGACAGGCCAGTTGACAATAGCCTACATTTTAGCCGGTTCAGGTCGCTGTCTCCCACTTCCCACCTAGTGTCTGAAGTACTGGACCTCGGCCATAGATATCTGGCATTTGTCGGAGCGGATAGTCATCCCTGCTGCCTGTATACTGCCCAGTACCACATCCAGATGCTAGAGGTGCTCGCCCCAAGAGTCACTGAAGATCAATATATCATGAGGTAGGTGCAGGTATAGCCCTGCAGTCCATGGAGTAGCTGATCTACCAGCCACTGAAACATGGCTGGGGTATTCTTCATCCCAAACAGCATGACCTGAAATTGGTACAGGACGAATGGGGTGATGAATACCGACTTGGGGACAGCATCTGCAGTCAACGGGATCTCCCAATACCCCTGGCTAAGGTAAAGCATTAAAACCCAGGAAGCCCCCCGCTAACCAGTCAAAAAAGTCATCTATTCTGGGCATAGGGTAGGCATCGGTGGTCCACACAGAAGCGGGTAGTCCCGTCCTTCTTAGGCACTAGAACTACCATGGAAGCCAAGGGGCTGTGAGAGGGCTCTATAACTCCCAAGTCCCTCATCTACTCAAACTCCTTCCTAATGTGTCCCTTGACTGCTTCAGGTACACGGTAAGCAGGTTGCCTAAGAGGGCTCCGACCGGGGTTCTCTACTCTGTGCTGGGCTAAGGCTTAGCTGTTCTCCAAGATCGACTTGGGTAATATCCCCAGGGTGGACGTACTCAGCTAGGAGGTCCAGGAAAGACTCCTGCCTCTATGTGTGATGGGGGACAGATAGAGGTCACCTCTTCGGTATGTTCTAAGTAGGGATTAAGAACATTGATGTGGCAGAGTCGCCATGTCTGATCCCTGGCTCCTTATGACTTGCGCTTCCCCTCCCAGTACTCGCTCAGAATATCTAGGGGGCCCCTTACCCTTCGCCCATAGAGGAGTTTGAATGGTGAATATCCTGTGGACTCCTGCGAGACCTCCCGGTAAGCGAACAAAAAATGGGGCATAAACTTATCCCAGTCAACATGATCCACTATGAACATCCGGATCATCTGTTTCAAGGTTCCATTGAACATTTCACAGAGTCCATTCATTTGCGGATGATAGGCGGACGTGCACAGGGACGCGCAGAGGGTCCATACCTGCTGGTGCAACTCAGAGGTAATTTGCGTGCCCTGATCATTGGGGAAAGCCTACCCAGGAGAATATAGCCAGCATGGCATTTGCCACTATCTCAGCAGAAATATTTGGCAGAGCCATGGCTTCATGGTAGAGGGTGGCAAAGTCTACTACCGCGAGGATATACTTTTCCCCGTCTTAATAGGACGGGCAAGGGGGCCAATGAGATCTATGGCCACCCTACTGAAAGGTTCCCCAATAAGTATAAAAGGCTGCAAGGGGAGCCTCAACGCTTCAGGTCTCTTCCCTACCCGCTGGCACAGCTCACAGGTGCGGCAAGGGTGTTTAACATCCCAAGAGATCCCTGGCCCCCAGCCACTCGCACATCCATTTTGAGGTTATCCGGCTGGTTAGGGGTTAAAGTACAGGGCTGGACCAGCATGAGGGTAGCTCCAGAATCCCTTAGTCCCTCGGTCGGCTGCCCATTTATGGTGACAAGCTGGTAGTAGTGCTCTCGGTTGTCTTTCCGAGGATGCTGGGCCAGAGAGGCCTTGTCTGAGTAACACTTTTATGGGGTAAAATGTTCTGGGGAACAGTAATGGTAATCCACATTTGGGTCGGAGTTGGCTGGACAAAAATCCTGGGCCTGACTCACATACTGAGCCTGGCGAGCCATCCAAGGGGTTGGGGATGGGTTTTCCTCCGAGGACCATTGGGGGAAGCCCTAAGCTGTAGTTGGGGACAATTTTGCCGAATGTGGCCAGGTTTCCGACAGTGAAAACATCCCATAGAAGCCCCACTAGGTCTAGCATTTGGTGCATACAATCTATTCTGGTGGGCTCCATAGGTCCGCTTTCGTAGAGGGAAGGGTGTCTTGAGAATGGGCGGCAGACATCCACAAATTTGTCCGCTAGCTAGGCTGCCTCTTCCAGGTTTATGGGGTCTTGGTCTTTTACCCTGTCTCGGACCTCTGCTGGTATGAAGAAAAAATTGCTCCAATAGAAACTGTTGAAGGCATTCTTGCCAAGTGGTGACTTGCCTCCCTTGTATTCAGCTGGTAGTGGCTCAGGTCATGCAATGTGCCCACTCTGTGTAAGTGTATCTGGGACCCATCCTATTCTCTCGTAATTTCCTGCTGTACTTGTCGGGGGTGATTGCATATCGGGCCAGCAGCCGGGTCTTTACCTCGTGGTAGTTTCTAACCCATTCATCTGGGATCGCTCTGTTCATTTCCACAGCTCATCCAGATAGCTTGCCCACAAGTATAGGTACCCAGTCATGATAGTGTCCACGTTGTGGAGCAGGCAATGTTGTTCTAAGTCTTGTAAGAATCCATCGATATCAACGACAGCATCTTCAAACTGTTTGAAGGACTGGTGGGTAACTTTGATTGGGAACATAAAGGTGGAGCTCTGCACTGAGTGTGAATCCTTTGCGGCCGGTCCAGAGATAGTGGTTCTCCGGTCCATCAATGTGGCTTCTCTCTCCTGCTCTGCCACTTCCATGATGTGATCAATAATTTCCACGGATGGGTCCATAAAACGCCAATCTCTCCATTGCCCTCCGTGAGATCTCATCATTCTCGGCACAAGGGGGTTCCATGAACCGGGAGGGGATGTATGCTGCTTGACCCACAATCTGGCTAGGAGCGCGGATATCCTCCCTTTCAAGTGCCACCAATTTGCTCTTTTTCAAGCATTCAGTGTCCTGGTCTTTTTGGGCAAACAAGTCTTGCAGCACAGCCACCGTGAGGGACTTGTATGCTTCAGCAATGTCACGGGAGGGCTACTAGATGGGTAGCTCCTACCGGAATCAGTTCCACAAAATCACTCCTCAGGTCCAGTAAATATCCAATAGCCAAACGGGGCTATAATCAAGGCTCCCCTGCAAGCAATTCCCCCAACATAGCAGTCAAGACTGGTCGTGTTGGGAAAACAAGAAGAACTGTTTATTGACACAAAACACAGGACATATATACAGGAAAACATCTTGATAACAAAAGTTGAACAAAAGAACTTCTTCACACCTACACAAAAGGACAGTACCTGGCAGCCAATCAGATGAAAGGTAGGATTAGTAGCAACCAATCCCCAGCAGGGGGCGTGCCCCACAGATCAGCAATTATATGCAAATTGGGCATTTAACTAAGCAACCAATCCGAACAGTGCCTACACGGGGGCTTGGTCTGAGCAACCAATAGGAAAACCGCCTACCTTTTGAAGAAGAGAATGAGCTCAGCAGCCAGGATAAACCTTTATTTTGAAGTGGCTGCTGAAGCTACATTCCTGGGGAAAGGGTACAAGGGATTAGGCTCTTTAACAGGGCACCATACATGTAACACACACAGTTAGAACAGGGGAAAATAACTCAGCCGGAACATGGGCACTGAGGAATGGAAAAACATGGTTGTCTGGAGGGGTGCTACCGTGACAAGCAATAATAAGAGAAAATAATAATCCACTCGATAAATCCAAGGACCAGTGTGGGGAGAAAAGATCCCACTTCTTGACACCAGTGTTAAGGGAGGGCTACTAGATGGGTAGCTCCTACTGGAATCATTTCCACAAAATCACTTCTCAGGTCCAGGAAAATACAAATATACAAACAGGGCTATAGTCTCTGTTTCCATGCTAGCAATTCCCCAATATAGCGGACTAGACTGGTTGTGTTGTGTAAAACAAGAATAACTGTTTATTGACTCAAAACACAGGACATATATACAGGAACACATCTTGATAACATAACTTGAACAAAATAACTTGTTCACACATACACAGAGGACAATTGAATTTGGTGCCATACTATCTGGCAACCAATAAGATTAAAGGTAGGATTAGTTCCGACCAACCCCCAGCAGGTGGAGTGTTACATTTAAAACACCAGTTATCACAGGGGAAAATAGCTCAGCCGGAACATGGGCACTAAGGAACGGCAAAACATGGTTGTTGGGGTGGGGGGCTAAGGTGACATATTATTGTCACGGTAGCACCCCTCCAGACAACCATGTTTTTCCGTTCCTCAGTGCCCATGTTCCAGCTGAGTTATTTTCCCCTGTTCTAACTGTGTGTTTTACATGTATGGTGCCCTGTTAAAGAGCCTAATCCCTTGTACCCTTTCCCCAGGAATGTAGCTTCAGCAGCCACTTCAAAATCAAGGTTTATCCTGGCTGCTGAGCTCATTCTCTTCTTCAAAAGGTAGGCGGTTTTCCTATTGGTTGCTCAGACCAAGCCCCAGTGTAGGCACTGTTCTGATTGGTTGCTTAGTTAAATGCCCAATTTGCATATAATTGCTGATCTGTGGGGCACGTCCCCCGCTGGGGATTGGTTGCTACTAATCCTACCTTTCATCTGATTGGCTGCCAGGTACTGTCCTTTTGTGTAGGTGTGAAGAAGTTCTTTTGTTCAACTTTTGTTATCAAGATGTTTTCCTGTATATATGTCCTGTGTTTTGTGTCAATAAACAGTTCTTCTTGTTTTCCCAACACGACCAGTCTCGTCTGCTATGTTGGTGGAATTGCTTGCAGGGAAGCCTTGATCATAGCCCCGTTTGGCTATTGGATATTTACTGGACCTGAGGAGTGATTTTGTGGAACTGATTCCGGTAGGAGCTACCCATCTAGTAGCCCTCCCGTGACACTGGTGTCAAGAAGTGGGATCTCTCCTCCCAACACTGGTCCTTGGATTTATCAAGTGGATTATTGTTTCTTTTATTATGGCAGAAGCATACAAGTCCCTCACGGTGGCTGCGCTGCAAGACTTGCTTGCCCAAAAAGGCCAAGACACCGGAGGCTTGAAAAAGAACGAATTGGTGGCGGCTCTACTGGAACTTGAAAGGGAGGAGAGCCGCCCTCCCAGCCCGATTGTGGGGCAAGCAGCACACATCCCCTCCCGGTTCATGGAACCCCCTCGTGCTGAGAGTGATGAGATCTCACGGAGGGTAAGGGAGAGATTGGCGTTTTTTGGACCCAACCCGTCCGTAGAAATTGTTAATCGCATCATGGAAGTGGCAGAGCGGGAGAGAGAAGCCGAATTGGCGCACCAGAGAGCCACTATCTCTGGACCGGCCACAGAGGATTCACACTCAGTGCGCAGCACCACCTCTACGTGCCCGATCAAAGTTACCCACCAGTCCTTCAAACAGTTTGATGATGCTGTCGGGGATATCGATGGATTTCTACAAGACTTTGAACGACAGTGCCAGCTCCACAATGTGGACACCCAGGACTGGGTACCTATACTGGTGGGCAAGTTATCTGGGCGAGCTGCAGAAACGTACAGAGCGATCCCTGATGAATGGGCTAGAGATTACCCCGAAGTAAAGACCCGTCTGCTGGCCCGATATGCCATCACCCCTGATACATACCGTAGGAAATTCCGAGAGGCGAGAATGGGTCCAAGAGACACGTACACTGAGTGGGCACATCGCATGACCCGAGCCGCTACCAGCTGGATACAAGGGAGGCAAGTCACCACTTGGCAAGAATGCCTCCAACAGTTTTTACTGGAGCAATTTTTTCTTCATACGAGCACAGAGGTACGAGACTGGGTAAGAGACCAAGACCCCGTAAACCTGGAAGAGGCGGCAAAGCTAGCGGACAAATTTGTGGATGTCCGCCGCCCAGTCTCAAGACACCCTACCCCCTACCACAGCAGACCTCAGCCGCTAATGCACCGCCCCATGCACCCAGCCTCCCCACCTACCCGACCCATGGGGTCTTATCCGAATAGGTCATACGCACCTAATGCTAGACCTAGTGGGGCTTCTACGGGATGTTTTCACTGTCGTCAACCTGGCCACATTCAGAAATATTGTCCCCAGCTACAGCCCAGGGCTCAACCCCATGGTCCTCGAAGGAACCAGTCCCCAGGCCCTTGGATGGCGCGCCAGGCTCAGTGCGTGAGCCGGACCCAGGATTCTGGTCCAGCTAACTCAGACCCAACTGTGGATTACAATTACTGTTCCCCGGAGCCTTTTGCCATACATGAGAGTTACTCAGATGAGGTCTATCTGGCTCAGCATCCTCGGAAGGACAACCGAGAGCACCACTACCAGCCCGTCACCATTAATGGGCAGCCAGCCGAGGGACTAAGGGATTCTGGAGCTACCCTCACACTGGTCCAGCCCCGTACTTTACCCCCTAACCAGCCAGTTAACTGCAAATTGGATGTGCGCGTGGCTGGGGGGCAGGTACATCAGCTACCCATGACCAGGGTATACCTAAAGTGGGGCACTGGGGAGGGCTACAGAGATGTGGGCATCATGGAGGGCTTACCCACGGATGTACTGCTGGGAAATGATTTGGGCTATTTGGAGAGCCGGTATGTGCCTGAGATGGATTGTACAGTGGATCCTGATTGCTTGGCTGTCACCCGTTCTCAGGCTAACCAACTTTCCGATTCTGGGACGCAGGTAAGCACTAACCCCGACGACCTACTCACAACTGACTCCCTACCATGGCTCCCCCCTGACGGTTTCCGTGCCCAACTGCTATCTGACCTCAGCCTTAGCCGCTATCGCAGCCGGGCAGAGACGGGAGAGAAAGGTACCTTCTCTGACCAGATTATATGGAGGAAAGACCTCTTATATAGGGCTACCCCAGGCAACACTAATGGTATTACCGAGGTTCCTCGGCTCCAATTGATAGTCCCCGCCATCCACCGCCCCGCTCTCCTCACCCTAGCCCACGAAGCCCCTCTATCCGGTCACCTCGGCGCCAGGCGGACAGAGTACAGACTCACCCGCACATTCTTTTGGCCAGGGATCTCCCGGGATGTTAAGCACCATTGCCGCACCTGCGAGCTGTGCCAGCGGGTAGGGAAGCGACCTGAAGTGTCACGAGTCCCTTTGCAGCCTCTACCACTTATTGGGGAACCTTTCAGTAGGGTCGCCATAGATCTCATCGGCCCTCTTGCCCATCCTAGCAAGACGGGGAAAAGGTACATCCTCACAGTAGTAGACTTTGCCACCCGCTACCCTGAAGCCACGGCCCTGCCAAATATTTCTGCTGAGACAGTGGCGAATGCCCTTCTGGCTATATTCTCACGGGTAGGATTTCCCAAAGAAGTACTCTCCGATCAGGGCACACAATTTACCTCTGAGTTGCTCCAGCAGGTATGGACCCTCTGTGGGGTTAAGTCCCTGCGCACGTCCCCCTATCATCCACAAACGAATGGACTTTGTGAAAGGTTCAATGGAACCTTGAAACAGATGATCCGGACGTTCATAGCAGATCATGTTGACTGGGAAAAATGTATGCCCCATTTTTTGTTTGCTTACCGGGAGGTCCCACAGGAGTCCACAGGATATTCACCATTCGAACTACTCTATGGGCGAAGGGTAAGGGGTCCCCTAGATATTCTGCGGGAATACTGGGAAGGGAAATGCGAGTCAGAGGAGACTCCACATATCACTTATGTAGTTGAGCTCCGGGAAAAATTAGACCGGCTCATGTCCCTAGCCCACGGGAACCTAAGGGCAGCCCAAGCCCGCCACAAGACCTTGTATGACCGCAACACTAAGCCCCGAGAGCTTCTAGTGGGTCAGCGGGTCCTGATGCTACGTCCTACCCGACAAAATAAATTACAGGCTGCCTGGATAGGACCATACGAGGTTGTAGAGCGCAGGGGAGAGACAACCTACGTTGTCGCCCGAGGAGCCAGGGGTCAGACCCGGCGACTCTGCCACGTAAATGCGCTCAAACCATACCTAGAACGTACAGAAGAGGTGTCCGTTATCTGTACCCCCTCGCACACGGAGGCAGGAGACCGGGCTATCCCAGACCTCCTTGCTGAGTCCGTCCACCCCGGGGATATTACCCAAGTCAAGCTCGGAGAACAGCTGAGCCCCATAGAAAAAGCCCAAGTATTCCCGCTGCTAAAGCAGCACCTCCAGCTGTTCTCTGCTCTACCCGGCATCACATCATTAGCCCAGCATGGAGTAGAGACTCCCGGTCAGAGCCCTCTCAAGCAACCCGCTTACCGGGTCCCTGAAGCAGTCAAGGGACACATTAGGAAGGAGCTTGAAGAGATGAGGACCTTGGGAGAAATAGAACCCTCCCACAGCCCCTGGGCTTCTCCAGTTGTGCTAGTGCCTAAGAAGGACGGGACGACCCGCTTCTGTGTGGACTATCGTCGGCTAAATGAAAAGACGACCACTGATGCCTACCCTATGCCCCGAGTAGATGACCTGTTAGACCAGTTAGCGGGGGCGACCTGGGTTTCGACACTAGACCTTAGCCGGGTTATTGGCAGATCCCGTTGACGGCAGATGCTGTCCCCAAGTCGGCATTCATCACCCCATTCGGCCTGTACCAATTTCGGGTCATGCCGTTTGGGATGAAGAATGCCCCAGCTGCATTTCAGCGGCTGGTAGATCAGCTACTCGAGGGTCTGCAGGGCTATACCTGCGCCTATCTCGACGATATAGCGATCTTCAGTGACTCTTGGGACGAGCACCTCCAGCATCTGGATGTGGTATTGGGCAGAATACAGGCAGCAGGGATGACTATCCGCCCCGACAAATGCCAAATAGGTATGGGCGAGGTCCAGTACTTGGGACACCGGGTGGGGAGTGGGAAACAGCGACCTGAACCCGCCAAAATTGAGGCTATTGTCAACTGGCCTGTACCGCTCAATAAGAAGCAGGTCCTAGCTTTCTTAGGTACCGCAGGGTATTACAGAAAATTTGTACCCAATTACAGTTCTTTGGCCAAACCCCTGACTGACCTTACCAAGAAAACCCTGCCCCGGACAGTCCTGTGGTCCCCAGAATGTGGTGCTGCCTTTGAAGCCTTAAAAACAGCCCTAGGAAATTCTCCGGTCTTGGCCGCTCCTAACTTCAATCAACGCTTTTTGGTCCACACAGACGCTTCCATGTTTGGGCTCGGGGCCGTGTTGAGCCAGGTCAACAGCCAAGGAGAGGAGCACCCAGTAGCATACCAAAGTCGCAAGCTACTGGAACGGGAGGTGGGCTATGCTGCTATTGAAAAAGAGTGCCTGGCTCTTGTGTGGGCACTAAAGCGGTTCCAACCTTACTTGTATGGCCGGGAATTCACTGTCTTAACTGACCACAACCCCCTTGTGTGGCTGAACAGAGTGTCCGGGGACAATGGTAGACTATTGCGGTGGAGCCTATCCCTTCAACCCTTTAATTTTACAGTGCAATACAGTCCGGGAAAGGACAATAAAAACGCAGATGGTTTATCACGGCAAGAAGACGTGTGAGTCAACACCACACCCAGTGTTTTTCCTCGCCACCTTCAGGCTTATCCGTGTGGACAACCCCGAGCTGGCTCTCTTTGAAAGGGGGAGAAATGTCACGGTAGCACCCCTCCAGACAACCATGTTTTTCCGTTCCTCAGTGCCCATGTTCCAGCTGAGTTATTTTCCCCTGTTCTAACTGTGTGTTTTACATGTATGGTGCCCTGTTAAAGAGCCTAATCCCTTGTACCCTTTCCCCAGGAATGTAGCTTCAGCAGCCACTTCAAAATAAAGGTTTATCCTGGCTGCTGAGCTCATTCTCTTCTTACAAAGGTAGGCGGTTTTCCTATTGGTTGCTCAGACCAAGCCCCAGTGTAGGCACTGTTCTGATTGGTTGCTTAGTTAAATGCCCAATTTGCATATAATTGCTGATCTGTGGGGCACGTCCCCTGCTGGGGATTGGTTGCTACTAATCCTACCTTTCATCTGATTGGCTGCCAGGTACTGTCCTTTTGTGTAGGTGTGAAGAAGTTCTTTTGTTCAACTTTTGTTATCAAGATGTTTTCCTGTATATATGTCCTGTGTTTTGTGTCAATAAACAGTTCTTCTTGTTTTCCCAACACGACCAGTCTCGTCTGCTATGTTGGTGGAATTGCTTGCAGGGAAGCCTTGATCATAGCCCCGTTTGGCTATTGGATATTTACTGGACCTGAGGAGTGATTTTGTGGAACTGATTCCGGTAGGAGCTACCCATCTAGTAGCCCTCCCGTGACAATTATATTTGTCACGGTACACACCGTGACTCTTACCCCTGGCGGGCACAAGGGGCTAGCCACCTGCCGAGAGACTATGGACCTTGTCTGTTGCCAAAGCCAGAAACTCCTAGGAGAACTAAAATCACTGGCCCCAAGCACACTGCTTTCTCCGTCTAACCGGAGTACAGCAGGAATCTGTCTGCCCGCTACAGTGTCTGGGGACAATGGTAGACTATTGCGGTGGAGCCTATCCCTTCAACCCTTTAATTTTACAGTGCAATACCATCCGGGAATGGACAATAAAAATGCAGATGGCTTATCACGGCAAGAAGACGTGTGTGTCAACACCACACCCAGTGTTTTCCTCGCCACCTTCAGGATTATCCGTGTGGACAACCCCGAGCTGGCTCTCTTAGAAAGGGGGAGAAATGTCACGGTAGCACCCCTCCAGACAACCATGTTTTTCCATTCCTCAGTGCCCATGTTATTTTCCCCTGTTCTAACTGTGTGTTTTACATGTATGGCGCCCTGTTAGAGAGCCTAATCCCTTGTACCCTTTCCCCAGGAATGTAGCTTCAGTAGCCACTTCACAATAAAGATTTATCCTGGCTGCTGAGCTCATTCCAAGCTCAGACCAAGCCCCCAGTGTAGGCACTGTTCTGATTGGATGCTTAGTTAAATGCCCAATTTGAATATATTTGCTAATCTGTGGGCACGCCCCCTGCTGGGGATTGGCTGCTACTAATCCTACCTTTCATCTGATTGGCTGCCAGGTACTGTCCTTTTGTTCAACTTATGTTATCAAGATGTTTTCCGGTAGTAGCTACCTATCTAGTAGCCCTCCCGTGACAGGTGTCAAGTGTCCTCGGGGGCTCAGACTTAAGCCATGTGCAAGAGGCAGTCTGGCAGGATGTCTGTACACGTGGGCAGTGATCAGCTGCCTACCACTAGATGCCAGTGCTGGAGAAGTCCTGTTGATGCAATCTGGATTCTGGGGCATGTTCTGGGTATTGGGGCATGTCTAAGGTTTACAATCTGGGTGCTGGGTCTGGTTCTGGGTGTGCAGTCTAAGTGTAGAGGCATGTCCGGAGCATGCAGTGTGGCAGTTTGGGTTTGTCCTGGACGTGCAGTGTGGCAGTTTGGGTATGTCCTAGGCGTGCAGTGTGGCAGTTTGGGTATGTCCTAGGCGTGTAGTGTGACGGTTTGGGCATGTCCTGGACTTGTAGTGTGGCTGTTTGTATATGTCCTGGGCATACACTGTGGCTGTTTAACATGTCCTGGGCATGCAATGTGGCGGTTTGGGTATGTCCTAGGCTTGCAGTGTGGCGGTTTGGGAATGTCCAGGACATGCATTGTGGCTGTTTGGGCATGTCCTGGGCGTGTAATGTGGCTGTTTGGGCATGTCCTGGGCCTGTAATGTGGCTGTTTTGGCATGTCCTGGGTGTGCAGTGTGGGTGCCGTTTCAAGTGTTGTGTTTACTGCAAGGTGGTGCTATGGCAAGTTATGTGGGGGCAAAGCAAAAGGAGGGCAGAAGAAATGGAAAGGGGGGTGTGCCCAGACCATTTGTAGCAGGCTCTGCAACCTATAGATAGTTTTTCATCATGACACTTTTACACTGACTGAATAACTTTTTACCCCCTAACAGTGACTAATGACTATTAGTGCTATGCCATAAAAAAAAAAAACACTTTGTCTAACTTTGACCTGATTTTGCTGACAAACTTGGTGAGACTGATAAGCTGTGTCTGATGGTGGAGGAATGTGGGGGGCTTGATAAGATTGGGTCTCTTCAAACACATGAGAATGAACAAGTCTACAAAGCCTCATCTGGCCTGATAGAGAAATATTTCTTAACAGAGGATGAGGAACACTCTTCTCTTGCCCCAGAGGCTTCATCTGAAAGCTATGTATTTCCCATCCAGGAAGGAACACACACTACATTTAATTTTTGAGCACTGACATACTGTTTGTCTTATATATATGTTGTAGCACTTTCCTTTACTTGAATAGTTCTTTCAGCCTGTACATACTGTGAAACCTCTTTCTTTAAATATTGCTGTCTATATATTTTTAATATTTGCCCTGAGTTTAGAAATACCAATGTTTCCATGTTTGTCTATGTTTTATTTTCAAGTAATAGGGCAATAATCAATATTATTTTTTTTTTTTTTGTTTCCTAACCATTTTCTTCTACAGCGACCTTTTTACCCCAACTCTAACCCTAAATTTACCCTAACCCTAAATCTACCCCTACCCCTTAATGTAACCCTTGTACTAACCCGAACCTTCCTGGAACCCTGATTATAACCCTAATTATAACCCTAACCCTAAATCTAGGCTTAGCTTTTTCTATTTATTTGTTTATTTATTTATGTATTTATTTATTTATAACTGTAATGTTGCTGGCTCCCTCTAGGGGAACAGTTTCAGAGAGATGGAAGAGATTTTTTTTTAATTCACTTCTGTTGCTCTCTGCTGGGCAATCTGTATTGGAGAAGAATGCTACTCCAATACAGCACCACGGTGATCATGGTGCCCTGGGATGTTGTGTGACATCATGGTGCTCTGATTCATACACAATTTGATGCAACATGGGGCAGACAATGGTGCCCACTTGATCAAAAAGACTTAGCCTCCTGAGCTTGAAATGGGTCAACATTTTGTCGCAAAAATTTTTTTTTGTTGATGTCCATGAACTTGGGGCTATTTGAGGAAGAATGTAATATCATTGTAAATTGCAACCTAGTCATTTGGGAATTTTGAAATTAAAGTAAAAGTATATAGTTAAAAAAAAAAAAAAGCCCAAAACATTACTAGCTTTACTACCTGGCTTCACACTTACATTTTGATTCTCTTGTCTCTGCTCCTCAGTTCACTGTATTTCTGCTGTGCTTTCAGTTTTGAAATCGATCGGCCATGATGTCTGACTTGAGAGGTTTTTCGAGGTCACATCTGGGCATATTGTATAGCTCAAAATTCACCTTACGATATGGCGCCAATGTACCACAAATCTTTCTGCACTTCAGTTTAGTTAGCTTATAAAAGTGCTGTGAAGTTGATGAGTCATTGTTCTGCATCACCAGTGATGTCATAATCTGCTTTTGCCCATCCCCAATGGACATACTGTCAACATCCAGGTCAGTCATGTTGATATCTATAAAAATAATTTTTGAAATTTGTATAGCTTCCTCCATTTTTCTACCAATGCAGTAGCACAACAGCAAATAAGATTTATATCCTGAAGAATACTGCAGAGTGATGAACATAGTTCCAGCAGTCAAACACACCATGCTGGAATTCCAGCATAAATAAGCTGTCCAAATTTCATGATTCCAAAAATTCAGTGTTGGAGAGTTTTTCCTGCTTCAGACAGACACAATAATTTTCTGTTTTAAATATAAGATATATTTAGATCCGCAGAGCTGCGGATAATCTAGTCTTGTTCCAGCCATTCACCTTGTACCTTCGTTCAGCAGTGTTCCCAGAGGTTTTGAATCCAGTGACCATGTGTGACAACTATGGAGTTCCTTCCCCAATAATTCTCCCTGGGAGATGTGGACCCGACAACACCCCGGACATTTCAGGAGAGCAAAACCATAGCAGTAGCCAATGAATGGAGCGAGGATGACTTTGGAATACTACATGAGGTGGATACTCTCTGAGCCACCACAGCTTACAACTTACTGCACATTCAAGTGGTCTAGGTCAAGGTTGCACTTTACCTACAGAGATAGGGCGGGGACAGACCCCGGGGCTATCAAGGGGGAGCAGGTGGAATTGTGTCTATTGTACAGAGTCACTTAAGGGAAGGGACCTACCAATGTGCCTGAGGTACAACTGTACCCCCATTGACTTCTATGGGGTCCGTGTTCGGGGTCAAGTTCGAGCACGGACCCAGACTTTTTCCGAAGTTCGCTCCAACTTCTCAAACCCGAACATCCAGGTGTCAGCTCAACTCTAGTCCCTGGCCTTATCTTATATCTAGGACAGCCTTATACCTATCCCACACAAGCTTAAACTCCTTCACTGTATTAACTTCTACTGGAAGACTATTCCATACATCCACTACCCTCTCAGTAATGTAATACTTTCATTAGTCCCTGGCCTTATCTTATATCTAGGATAACCTTATACCTATCCCATTAATGCTTAAACTCACAAAAAATATGACAATTTAATTGCCAGTAATATGCCATAGTTTAATTGCCCAGTAATATGCCAGTTTAATTGCCCAGCATAATTGTCCAGTAATATGTCACAGTTTAATTGCCCAGTAATATGCCACAGTTTAATTGCCCAGTAATATGCCCAGCCTGATGCCCCAGTAATATGCCACAATTTAATTGCCCAGCCTGATCCCCCAGTAATATGCCAGTTTAATTGCCCAGCCTGATGCACCAGTTTAATTTCCCTGTAATATGCCCAGCCTGATGCCCCAGTTTAAATGCCCAGTAATATGCCCCGATGCCCCAGTAACATGCCACCACCCTCCTTCCCCATAACGCAACGGCTCCATGTCTCCTCTGTGCACCGGCAGAAGGTTTGTTTGTATTGATTAAAGTAAAAAAAAAAAAAAAAAAAATCCCTTGTCTGTTCAGTCTGTGAGCTGAGCTCACATCAGACTGTTACCAGCCCTGTCACACGCGTCCTGCCTGCTTCCAGACTCGTGTCACAGGGATGGCTACAGCAGGCTGATGTGAGCTCAGCTCACAGACTGAACTGCGCGGGTTACGTGATATCAGGCAAGGACATCACGTGACCTGCGATCACGCTAAAACAGCACCATTTGTCGGGACAATCTCGGATTTCACAGGACTCTCCCGGCAAATCCGGGACAGTAGGCAACTATGGGTGCCCTGTTCAAGAGCCTAATCCCTTGTACCCTTTCCCCAGTAATGTAGCTTCAGCAGCCTCTTCACAATATACGGCTGACGGAGGTGCCAAGGAGTCTGTCACGCGTGTGTTGACAATAAAATCATAAACATTTAAATACCCTGTGTTTCTTTGTGACTATGAAGCATGTGCAGTCTGGAAAAGACTCCAGTGTTTAGCACAGCAGCGCCATCTGGTGGTCTTTTCAAACACTGATGGACTAAGGCTTATAATAAGCAGTTATTTTATCCATAGTAATCTGAAACAGTAACTGAAAACTATTATGTCTCACTCGTTCTATTTGTTGAAAGACCAATAAAAGTATGATCTGAAACGCCAGGTTTGCCCTCGGTTTTAGAGCTTAAATCCAGTATCACTTACGATCATGGACCCTAAGGTCGCCCCCCCTCCATTTTTTTGTAACGATATCGATCTTATTAAAAGGAGCATTTGTATGACGAGTAGAAAAATAATTAAAATACGCGAAGCTTCCGGAGAATAAATGAGCTACACAGCAGCGCCACCTGGTGGTATTTCTCAAACAAATCAGGATACACTGCAAATAGGTTAAATACGAAAGTCTTAAAAGTACGAAAGTAAAATGTTTAACTCATCCTCGTCAAATTAAAGTAAACCCTGTGACCGGTTTAAAAAAAAAAAACATACAAAAACACACACACACACACACACACACACACACACACACAATAAGGCTTGTAGAGAAGCAGTTTCAGCTCTATTAAGGAGAAGTTGGGCGGCTCTTAAAAGAGCCTTTGTGTTAATGGATGTGTAGAGCGCAGCTGTTACTTGGCGCTAGTGTACTTGGTCACAGCCTTGGTTCCCTCGGATACAGCGTGCTTGGCCAGCTCCCCGGGCAGTAGCAGCCGCACGGCGGTCTGGATCTCCCGGGAAGTGATGGTGGAGCGCTTGTTGTAATGAGCCAGGCGGGAAGCCTCCCCTGCGATGCGCTCAAAGATGTCATTCACGAAAGAGTTCATGATCCCCATGGCCTTGGAGGAGATGCCAGTATCTGGGTGGACCTGCTTCAGTACTTTGTACACGTAGATAGCGTAACTCTCCTTCCTGCTCTTTCTACGCTTCTTCCCATCTTTCTTCTGGGTCTTGGTCACCGCTTTCTTGGAGCCTTTCTTAGGCGCAGGAGCAGACTTGGCTGGTTCAGGCATGATAGACAATAAGAAATGTTCTAACCGCTAAGAAACTGTGACTAGCGCCTCCTCCGGCAGCTCTATATATACTGCAGCGCAATGCAAACGAGGTGGACAAGCTCTCTCCCTCTCTATTGGACAGATCTTTCATGTGATTTCAATAAGCTCCTCCTCTATGACAGCTCTAAATATTATTGGTGCAATGTAAAACTATCCAATCACAGAGCAGAGTGTTTGTATATTGGAGAGTATATATAGAGGCTGGTGGTCACGATGTAACACAGTTTGTATCTGATCTGTACCATATACCTGAAGATGTCTGGACGTGGCAAGCAAGGCGGCAAGGTTCGTGCCAAGGCAAAGACTCGCTCATCCAGAGCAGGACTGCAGTTTCCAGTTGGTCGGGTTCACCGTCTGTTGAGGAAAGGGAATTATGCGCAGCGTGTGGGTGCCGGTGCCCCAGTGTATCTGGCCGCTGTGCTGGAATACCTGACCGCTGAAATCCTGGAGCTGGCTGGTAACGCCGCCCGTGATAACAAGAAGACCCGAATCATCCCCCGCCACCTGCAACTCGCTGTGCGTAACGATGAGGAGCTCAACAAACTGCTGGGAGGAGTGACCATCGCTCAGGGTGGTGTCCTGCCCAACATCCAGGCTGTGCTACTGCCCAAGAAAACCGAGAGCCACAAGCCAGCCAAGGGCAAATAGACTGAAGACTCTTCCCTAACTACTCTCAACACAAAGGCTCTTTTAAGAGCCACCCACAATCTCCACAAAGAGCTTTAGTGTCACAAGCACCCATACCCTCTGCTATCCATTTATCATTTCCATTAGATATTGGTTTATAAGTAACGATATTAACATTATACTACTACCATCTTACTCTCTAGGTTGTCGCTATTTTCAATCAAGTGAGAAACCTTTAATTTGTTGCAATAGCGCAGACATCTGTTTCATTGTGATCTGCTCCGTACACAAGCCTAAAGCGGCACACGTGTTTCGCACTGACAAACGCTTCTCAATTGTTTTATTTAGCAGCAGTACAACGGAGTTTGAATAGGTTTGAATTTGAGTTTGAATTCATGACTATACAGTTCTAGGGATGGTTGATGTAAAATGATCGCCACTCAAGGTTTCATTCAGTTTCTGGTCGTTGTGATTCTTTTAATAAAGGAGCTTTGTGTTTTACATGAATCGAACCGATAGATGTTTCCTAGTTGTGTGACACGTGTATTAAGAATTAGTACGGTTTGGGATACCTGAACGGTGTGTGTTACAATATCAAAGCCCATTTTATGTCCGATCTATTCGAACAGGTCACTGTGTGTAGAAGGATCTCCAGTCAATGACTTTCCCGTGCATTTATTTCTGCGATATCCTATATTGTGAAAATCTCTTCATTGATAATTTGGTGGCTCTTAAAAGAGCCTTTGTGTGTTTTGTGTCCAGTGCCTGCCCCCGTTTAAGCTCTCTCTCCCCGGATCCTGCGGGCAAGCTGGATGTCTTTGGGCATGATGGTCACCCTCTTGGCGTGGATGGCACACAGGTTGGTGTCCTCGAACAGACCCACCAGGTAAGCCTCGCTGGCCTCCTGCAGAGCCATGACTGCCGAACTCTGGAAGCGCAGATCGGTCTTGAAGTCCTGAGCGATCTCACGGACCAGGCGCTGGAAAGGCAGTTTGCGGATGAGGAGCTCGGTGGATTTCTGGTAACGCCGGATCTCCCTGAGAGCCACAGTGCCGGGGCGGTAACGGTGAGGCTTTTTCACTCCGCCGGGGCGCTCTTCCTGGCAGCCTTGGTAGCCAGCTGCTTGCGGGGAGCCTTGCCTCCGGTGGATTTGCGGGCAGTCTGTTTTGTTCTGGCCATTGCGTAAAAATGTACTAAACGAATGATTACTAGGGCTGCTGGGCTGCTATTTATAGGCTGTACCGCTCAATGATTGGCTGCTCGGGAGGCGAGGCGGGCTTAGTGATTCATTGGGTAAAATAAACCGCCTTATATTTCAAAATGACCGCCAAATTCACAAACGTAAAATATAAATAGAAATCTGCTTCTTTTCACGTTTCATAATTCTACCTAATTAATCCCCGTGATTTGTGCGTGTCTGTATTAGAATTGGTTTTCTCTTTTTGTATTATTTTTGTTAACATTTTAACCCCACCAATGACTGAAGAATGTGGGGGGTGAAACGTATTACTCAGCAGTTTGTGGATAAGTCCGTGTTCTAGTTTTCAGCATAGTAGATGGGATATCCCACTACTAATCCCTCTAAGCTGAAACCGCTAACATTTGATGTTAATAAATCAAACCATTTTTAAAGCTGTTTAATGGATTCCAGACTGTATACAGTGACGTCAGACACAATATGTATTTATTTGTTTATTTAACCAGTTCATGTAGTTTAACCTTAAGGTGTCACTGCAATGTAATTTTGAATTTGGATAGATTGTCCTTTATAAGAAAAGTTATTTATTTATTGAAACCACTCTACTGTTAACTGAAGTTTTCATGATGCTGCTGGAGCATCATAGGGTGGGTCAGTGGCAGATTAATGAGTGGCTGGAGGAGGGGTGCCATTGGGCAGAATGCTGTCAAAGTAGTCACTGTGACTGCAGTGGTCTGGTTATCTGGACAGTGTTATGAGATGCCAGTTCATCTGGCACCATACTAATTTGGCTCCAAGTTTAATTATGCCTGGCTATTGTACGAGAGATGATCAGTTAAACTGTATATTGTTTTGTCCATGGTTATCTTCATTTTTCCATGTATAAATATTCTCCATTGTAGTCCCCATGACCAACCATGTTGTGCCCGTTCGTCAGTGCCTATGTTCCGGCTAAGTTATATGTGTTTTCCAGTACCTGTGCCAAAAAGGGCTATTTTCACTGCCTTTGTATTTCGGATGACCAGCCAGAGGCCAAGTTCCTCAATAAAGGTTAAGCCCGGTCTCTGCTGGCATTCACCACATTTGAATTGTCAGCAAGTTGCTGATTGGCCATCGGTTTAAAGGTCCACTAGCCGAATCAGAGACAAATTATATCGCTCATCCTCTGATTGGCTAGTGGGGTATAACGATTCGGCCATATCCTCTATAATAATCTTCAAGTGTCTCTGCGTCCAGAGAGAGAGATACAGAACAGGAGGTAGAGAGAAAGAACAGAGGGAGGGAGAAAGACAGAACAGGGGGAAGGGGGAGAGAGAGAGAGAGACAGACAGTACAGGGGGGGAGAGAGAGACAGTACAGGGGGAGAAAGAGAGAGACAGACGGGGAGGGAGGGAGAGGAAGACAGAACAGGGGGAATGGGGAGAGAGAGAGACAGAACAGGGCTAGAGAGACAGAACAGGGGGGGGGAGAGACAGAACAGGGGGGGAGAGAGAGACAGGGGGAAGGGGGAGAGAGAGAGACAGACAGTACAGGAGGGGAGAGAGAGACAGAACAGGGGGAAGGGGGAGGGAGGGAGAGAAAGACAGAACAGGGGGAATGGGGAGAGAGAGAGACAGAACAGGGGGGGAGAGAGACAGAACAGAGGAAGGGCAGGAGAGAGACAGAACAGAGGAAGGGAGGAGAGAGACAGAATAGAGGGAGAGAGAGAACAGGTATGGGGGAGTTAGAGAGAGACAGACAGGGCAATGAAGAGGAAAGGGACAAACATGGGAAAGCAGAGAGATACATACATGGGGGGGGTGCCATGGGGGAATCCCGCACAGGGCGCCGGAACACTTAAGGCCGGCCCTGCTGACAGATTTCTCGAGCAAATTCTCCTGCGCAATCGCAGGAGAATTTACTCATTGCGCATGCGCACAAAGTTACAGCTGATCACTCAGCTGTAACTTTGTAAAGACTGCGCATGCGAGAGCGGAGCGACGCTACCCACCTCCCGCCCCCTTCACACCACGCTAAGGTGGTAAGTAACACGGGGGGACGGGACATAAGGGGGCAACATAGGGGCAAGCACTTCTCATCTTGATGGGAGTTGTGATCCCCCTGCTGCATCAATAATACAGCAGGAGGATCACAACTCCCATCAAGATGAGGCAGCCCTCAAGGCTCCCCCCCTCACCAGGGTGTTTGCCCCCCTATGTTGCCCCCTTATGTCCCCCCCCCCCCTCCACATATGTTCTAGCGCCCGTTAATTTAACGGGCTTAATGTCTAGTTTCATATAATATGTTTAAAAGTCCAGCACAGCGCTGACTGGTCACTTGTGTAAAGGGCCTAGTAGGCGCTGTGCTGTTTGGTTCCCCATTTTAAGAGCAGGCTTGAATTCCTTGGTGCTGCCAAGTCTGGCCCTAGACCATGCCCCTTTTTGGCAATTGTTCGGTCCTTGTTTACCCCGTCCCTATTGGTCGCTAACTAGTTTGGCACCAAATTCAATTATCCTTTTTGTATGTGTTAACTTGTAATCCCCTAAGTCTTGTTTCCATTCAGTATTCTATGTTAAACTTTAATCCTGTTATAGTTCCTTTGTCTAATCTATTTTATCAAGATTTTCAACTGTATATATTCTCTGTGTTATGAATCAATAAACGTTCTTGTGATTTTACCTAACACGACCGGTCTCGTCCGCTATGTTGTGGGATTGCTAGTGGGGAACCAGCAATGTATTTTCCTGGACCTTAGGAGTGTATCTCGTGGAGCTGATTCTGGTAGGAGATACCCATCCTAGTAGTCCTCCCATGACACTTTACAATAAATTGTTGTTCCTGTTAAACTCTGTAACGGGATGCCAAGAAATTGATGCTTCTTGCCCGCTTAGAGTACATAGGACACACCTCTGCTCACCTCTTGAAGAACCAACTTGGCTATAGGTCCTGTTAGCCCAGTTTAGTTTTCTCTCCCCACCAGGACAAAATACACTTGTAACGGGATGGGTACCCAAGGCCGGTAGCACCTCTGCTCATTGTAGAAAATCACCGCTCTAGCCCCTGATTAAAGCACAGCATCCACCCAGCAAGTCTTTCCTGGAGCCTTGCTCTTTGCTAGTGGTCCTGTCTACTATTTACGTACAGTTAGGTACAGCAAGAATTAAACCACATTATTGAAACAGAAACAGTCTTATAATCATGACAGTCAATAGACATGCAAGCAAGCATTCTGCTAGCATTTCCTGCTGCTCTATTGCATTGCCTACCTACGTTTAAGTCCTCTGAAATTATTACTCCTAAATCCCTTTCCTGAGATTACAATGTATAATGCACCGTTAAAAGAGCTTTATCACTTGTAACAGTTTCCCCAGTAATGTATTCTACAGTGAATCTGATTGGTTGTCAGGTATTCTGGCACCAAATGTAATTATCCATTGTGTAGGTGATGTCCTGTTTCCATTCACTATTCTTTGCAAAACTATAATCCTGTTAGAGTTCTTTTGTTCAAGTTATGTTATCAAGATGTGTTTCTGTATATATGTCCTTGTTTTACCCAACACGACCTGTCTCGCCTGGAATCTCCTACCGGAATCAGTTCCACAAAATCACCTCAGGTCCAGGAAAATAGCAAATATCCAAACAGGGCTATAGTCACTGTTCCCCTGCTAGCAATTCCCCAACATAGCGGATGAGACCAGTCGTTTTGTGTAAAACAAGAAGATCCGTTCATTGATTCAAAGCACAGGACATTTAAGAAAAATTGTTGTAACGGACCGTCTAACGGACATAGTAGACCCTCTGTCCGTTGTAGGAAAACACGTCCTTAGCCCCCGATTACAGCTCAGCATTCATCCGGCAAGTCTTTCCTGAACCCTTGCTCTTTGTACCCAAATAGCAGACAGGAGACTACTAGCAGTTAGGTACAGGAAAAATGAACAACTTTTTTTATTTGTGCAACAGCACAGACTTATATACACATAAACATGAAATCATAGACATTGGTATACAATGGGGGACGACGACAAAACTAAACTTAGTTCTCCAACTAACTGGGGCTAGGAATACATTAGACTTTCAGACTGCAAACCAAATAGGAATTACAATACAGTGAGTAGACACACAGTAAGACACATAATGTACACAACATAATCAGTTTACCAGTTAATCCAGAACAATGGATGTTGGAGTAAACTATCAATTCTAGTCACTGACACACCATAACCCTTCAGAGTGGTCTACTCACAGAATTAAACATTACACAAACCATTCTACTAACAGAATATAACTAACTAACTAACTAACAATATTCATGTATAGAGTTATGGTAGATAAGCCAGGGCCCATAATCTACAGGGAGGTGGTTGGCCCTCTGGCCCTTCCAAGAATCCCAGTCAGGCAGGCTGTCAGAATTCACTTTGTGACAATCATAAAAGAGACTGAAATATGTACTGGTTTTATAAACTGGAACCAGAAATGAACCAAAGGAATATGCATTCAAAAGCATCTCATTTCTTTTATTACCAACACTTGCCTTCTGACCATAGTTTAAATGGTAGCTGTGCTATTGGTCTTTGTAAAAAACACATCTTTATCTCTTTTATATGATTATGTTATAATTTAGTTGGTCACATGCTTTACACGAGATATTCTTCTTTCTCCTGCTTGAAGCAGGGTGAGAAATCTTTCAAACATATCACTTATAATGGTAAAAAAATAAGATGTGCTCAAATAAATCCATCAGGTACTAATGGGTATGTGTAACATTTCACTGACTGTAAAGGATATGTAATATAGATAGCAAACCTATCGTTGCTATATTTAAATGATGTGGAATCTCTGTGAGTAGTTCGTACAAAAACACCGTCTTTTTCATATACATATTTAGCACAAAATCCGACTTTTTTCAGCCTGGGAAACACAATGTAGCAGCAGACTCTGTACAGCATAAGCTTGTAAACCGATGGGCGTGTCTGTGAAATATATCCAATCAGAAGGCGCATTCACCCACCAATCAGGTGGAAGCTGCAGCTTTATAAACACGGTGTGGTTTAATATTTGGCTATAATTATTGTTATCGATACAAAAATGGTTGAAACAGCACCTGACGCCGCTCCCGCCACAGCACCGGCTGAAAGCGGCACCAAGAAGAAGGCGTCGTCCAAGAAATCAGCGACCGCTAAAAAGCCAGTCAAATCTACTGGCCCCAGTGTGTCCGAACAGATCCTGAAATCAGTGGCTGCTTCTAAGGAACGCAGTGGGGTGTCTCTGGCCGCAGTGAAGAAGGCTTTAGCTGCCGGCGGATATGATGTGGAGAAGAATAACAGCCGCATCAAGGTGGCTGTGAAGAGCCTGGTCACTAAGGGAAGTCTTGTTCAAGTGAAAGGCACTGGAGCTTCCGGATCCTTTAAACTGAACAAGAAGCAGGTGGAGGACAAGGAGAAGGCGGCCAAGAAAAAGGCACCGGCCAAAGCGAAGAAACCAGTCCCTAAGAAAGTGACCAAGTCTCCAAAGAAACCCAAGAAAGCTCCAGCCGCAGCAAAGAGCCCCAAGAAGGCGAAAAAGCCGGCTGTCAAACCCAAGAAAGTGGCGAAGAGTCCCAAGAAGGTGAAAGCTGCCCAGCCGAAGAAAGCGGTGAAGAGTCCGGCTAAGAAAGCAGTGAAGCCTAAAGCGAAGAGCCCGGTCAAGGCGGCGGCAAAACCCAAAAGAGCCGCTCCTAAGAAGAGATAAACCCCGGTAACATGCTCTATTAACCCCAAAGGCTCTTTTCAGAGCCACCACATCCTCCTACCAGAGCTCATATCACACGGGGATTGGATGTTACTTTATTCAAGCAGCAGGGTGTCTTGTTTGAGGTCAAGAATGGTAACGCTGGTTACTGCGGAAACTAGTAATTAGCGTCACCTCCCAACCACTCTAATATTAGGACTTGAGGTTCTTTCATTTCCCATGTGTTTTGTAGTAATAGCTGTATTAAGCATGTCTACACTCCATCTACAATAAATTGTTGCACTGTTATGAGCAGGAGAATATCTCCTTTTGCTTTTTTAGCAGCATCTAGTGGCATGCAGCGCGCAAACCTTGTGGAAATGTAGTTCCATTAGAATATCGAGCTCTACTTAATGTATTGTAATGGAACCGATTCACCGTACGCTTTCATACTAGGTCGCACCAGTCAATGAAACCTAGGCACTCTTCTACTTGATTATACAACACTTCACTCTTGATTTCACAAAATTAGTATTATTTTTTTTACAATTTCCAAAGCTCCAAGTCAATGTTATATCCACATTTTCAGAGACAGGAAATTATAAATCCACCAAGAAGACTATTTTATACTGTGACAACTTCATATCAAACGTTTGCTCAAATATGTGTAATCTTTTACATAGTGAAACCCCAGTGGCTGCGCATGTGCTGTGAGGGTACAGGGGCAGCACTTCAGGTGATCACACCTCTGATAACACGCAGGGCATCACGGGAAATGTAGTCCGATATCAATCCTGATGGTATAATACAAAGCTACACAGTATAAAACAAAAAGAGACGTTTATGTAAATGAAGTATATTTACTAGGGTGATAGTTTAATTAGATAAACCTTGTTCATGGTAACTAGTGCGTGTGGGAGATTTAGATAATATACTGCACGTAGTAAAACCTGAATATGATATAATAAGTGGTGTATAATGTCATGAATGTTTTCATGTATCTCAAACCGGCTCTAATACTGCCAGGTCTAAGAATTGTGGCTAAAACATCGATCATATATATGATTATATCGCCTGACTCCTCCTACTTGACTTGCAGTTCCCCATCAGGTTCGCTTACAGTGTTTATAAGGAGGAGTTTTCGGGTACGAGCTTCATTCATTCATTCAGCTGAACGAAGACTTTCTGTATCATGTCTGGCCGAGGCAAAGGAGGAAAGGGACTTGGGAAAGGCGGCGCCAAGCGGCACAGGAAGGTACTGCGGGATAACATCCAGGGCATCACTAAGCCTGCAATCCGCCGCCTGGCCCGGAGAGGAGGAGTTAAACGAATCTCCGGTCTTATCTATGAGGAGACTCGCGGGGTGCTGAAGGTTTTCCTGGAGAATGTGATCCGAGACGCTGTCACCTATACCGAGCACGCTAAGAGGAAAACAGTCACCGCTATGGATGTGGTGTATGCTCTGAAACGCCAGGGCCGCACACTCTATGGCTTCGGAGGTTAAGTTTGCCGCCTATACTTGATTCGAACTACTATTATTCAAAGGTCCTTTTAAGGACCACCACATGTTTCAAAAACTGCTTTCACAAAACAAACGTGTTTTTTTTTTTTTTTAAATCCTATATACTTTTCAAGTGTCATGATAAAAAATAAACTGCTTTGATCTACTGCACAGCAACACGAATATGTGTTAGATCCTACCATCAACTCTGGTTTTAACGCATTAGTGACAAGACATGTTTACCTAGACTTTCCATTGGGTATAACGGCTGTTTTGACATTTCTTGGGTGTTTGTGTTTAGCTGTAATTTTCTTCTTTCTCACATACTGTACCCACACAAATTGTTTTTATTGTCATAAGGGCTTTCATTAGATACAATTATGTGTATCATATCTTATAATTTACTTAAAAAACAAATCATAAAATATGATGAAAAATATAAAAAAAAACACTTTTTCTAAGTTTGACCAAATAAAATTTACACAAAGACTAATAGTTTAAATAGTTTCTACATGTTGTTCCGAGTTCAGAAATATGCATGTTTCCATTTTTTCTGTATTTTGTTGTGAGTTATGGGGCAAAAACCAAAAATAGTGTTGTTTTTTTTCCCCCATACTGACTTTTTAACCCGAACCCTAAATTTAACCCCAACTCTCTAACCCTTATGCTATCTCTTACTATATTTTAACCCTATCACTTATGCGAAAAATTATTTCATTTTAACCCTATAGGCTAATCTAACTATAATACCAGTTTTTAGCTAAATAAAATTAAAAAAACATTGCACTGTTACTTGCTGCCTCTAGGGGTAGTCAAAAATTTTGGTGCTGACTATTGCCTCAACATCGAGGCAATAGACCAGCACTGTTAACCCTTTAAGGACCAGGGATTTTCCTGGGCCAAGGACCAGAGCGTTTTTCAATTTTTAATACGCGGTTTTTGAAACATAATTTTCCTCTCTCTCATTTAACGTACACATACAAGTTATATGTTGTTTTTTAAAGGACAGTTAGAGCTTTCTTTTGATACCCTATACATAAAAATGATTTACATTTTAGTATTAAAAAATTTATATAAAAGAGGAAATTTTTGAGGAAAAAAAAGTTTTTCCCCATTATTTTCCCAGTAATAACCTACATAACTAGTGCAACACTAACCCACTTATCCCCCCTAATTAACTAACTAATAAAAAAGAAAAATATTGTTTCCCAAACCCCCCATAACAAAAAAGACAGAAAAAAACTCTGAAGAGTGCGATGTCAGATCAGTAAAAATCATGCAACAGGCAGGCAGGGGTTAAATTTTATTAAATAAATATATTAAAATTACCTTTATTTATTAAAAAAAACTTTATAAATTGTAAAAATAAAAAAATCTGTTAAAAAAAGAAAAACTAAATGAGGGCCATAAAGTGGAAGGAAACTGATCACAGTTAAAAACTGTGATCAGCAATGAAAGGGTTAATTTTTTTAATTTTTTTTTTTTTACCTTTGTATTTAATTAATTTATTTTTACTTACAGGTCACTCTCTGTGCTTCACTATAAGATTGTGAAGCACAGAGAGTGAATTAGAGGCAAAGTCAGTGTGTGAACACACTGACTTTGCATCTAATTTGCATGTTATCGCGGTGATGACTCAATCACCGCGATCACATGCCCGGAAATCGACCGATCGGGTCCAGGAGGTTTGCCTCGGGTGCGAGGCTTAGTCCTGGACCCGTTGCAGACTAGCTGGCGGTGCCCACGGAGCGCACCGCCGGCTAGACTGCATGACGAGTTAACTCGTCATAAGGACGGGAAGGGGTTAAAGTGTTTTTTTGCGATCGTTCATCGTGAAAACCGCTTGTTTCGCCGCAGGACGTGCAAGGCACGTCCATTGTTGAGAGTGGAGTTCCTGACAGGACGTGCAGGACATATCCATTGTCGTAAAGGGGTTGTAACAGACCGTCTAGCAGATGTAGTAGACCCTCTGTTCAGGGCCGATCCTAGGGTCACGGGCGCCTGCGTGTAGGTTTTCTTTTGGCGCCTAAAAGTGGGCGTGGTTATATTATGAACTCCTCCCCTTTATTTTAAATAAAGATATATATTTTGCCATAATACTGTGAAGTGGTTTTATTTATTTATATGATGCTCAGCCAGCAACATGGGAGAGTTTTTGCTGGCTAGCGGATGAATTTTTACTACCGTTCCCATGATGCCCAACCAGCCAAAGTCTGGTTGAGCATCACTGGAAAAGAAGTACACAAGGAGCGATAAATAATATTCCACCATGTCTCTCTCCCCACTCATACCCAATGTCTGTCTCTCTCTCTCTCTCTCCACGCTCATACCCAATATCTGTCTCTCTCTCTCTCTCTCCACCAATACCCAATGTCTGTCTCTCTCCCCACTCATATCCAATGTCTGTCTCTCTCTCTCTCTCTCCACCAATACCCAATGTCTGTCTCTCTCTCTCTCCACCAATACCCAATGTCTGTCTCTCTCCCCACTCATATCCAATGTCTGTCTCTCTCTCTCTCTCCACGCTCATACCCAATATCTGTCTCTCTCTCTCTCTCTCCACCAATACCCAATGTCTGTCTCTCTCCCCACTCATATCCAATGTCTGTCTCTCTCCCCACTCATGCCCAATGTCTGTCTCTCTCTCTCTCCCCGCTCATACCCAATGTTTGTCTCTCTCTCTCTCTCTCTCTCTCTCTCTCTCTCTCTCTCTCTCTCTCTCTCTCTCTCTCTCTCCACCAATACCCAATGTCTCTCTCTCTCTCCTCCTGCCCCCATGTCTGTCTCTCTCTCTGTCTCCACTCATTCCCCATATCAGGCACTTTTCAGTGCTTTATTTTTTAAACATAGGCTGCTCCCGAACAACGAGTGCGAACCAACTTAAATCTACGCATTCAGCGTAGATAACTCTTGTGAGTCTGTTTTATAAATTGGCGCACACGCCGATTGCACCAGTGTGTGCCGTGTTTATACATGTCTCCAATGTGTATATGTGATTATTTATGGATGCACATACATTATTAAATACAGTCACATAATCACACAGTCATATGCAAGTATGCAGTTACATAGACACACATTTATACAGTCACACACGCAGTCAGTCACATACACACAAACACACATATACAATCACATACATACACATACATATACAGTCACACATGCAGTCAGTCAAATTCACATACATACACACAGAAATGCTGTCGCCCTCCCTGCTTAATTACCTTTATGTGCTGAGAGGAGGACGTTCTCGATGGCAGGGCCGCTACCAGGAATTTCAGGGCCCCTTATTGAACACATTTTCTGCCCCCTCCCCCAATTAATATGCCAGGATTAAGCCAATTAATATTCCAGTGTTATGCCAATTAATATGTCAGGATTATGCCAATTAATATGTCAGGGTTATGCCAATTAATATGCCGGGAATTTGTCACTCAATATGTCAGGATTATCCCAATTAATATGTCAGGGTTATCCCAATTAATATGTCAGGGTTATGCTAATTAATATACCAGGGTTATGCCAATTAATAAGCCAGGAATTTGCCAATTAATATGCCAGGAATTTGCCAATTAATATGTCAGGGTTATGCCAATTAATATGTCAGGGTTATGCCAATTAATATGTCAGGGTTATGCCAATTAATATGCCGGGAATTTGTCACTCAATATGTCAGGATTATCCCAATTAATATGTCAGGGTTATGCCAATTATTATACCAGGGTTATGCCAATATATATGCCAGGAATTTGCCAATTAATATGTCAGGGTTATGCCAATTAATATGTCTGGGTTATGCCAATGAATTTGTCACTCAATATGTCAGGATTATCCCAATTAATATGTCAGGATTATCCCAATTAATATGTCAGGGTTATGCTAATTAATATACCAGGGTTATGCCAATTAATATGCCAGGAATTTGCCAATTAATATGTCAGGGTTATGCCAATTAATATGTCAGGGTTATGCCCCACAGTATGCTCGTTTGCCACCCTCCTCCCCCCTGCCCCAGTACTTACCTCTGCTCTGTCTGGCCCAGGACGCCTGCTTGATGGTGTCTGCAGAGGCTGACACCGGCATCTAGTTTCTTCTGTCGGATGTCAGCTGACATCCGGCAGAATAAACTAGATGCCGGTGTCTGCCTCTGCAGACACCATCCTCCCTGCAGCCAATCAGAGCGCGACGGGGGCGGAGCTTGCACCCATCGCGCTGTGCTTGGTGTGATAGGGAGGTGCGGTAACCGCAGGCGCTCACCTGCGGCTCGCACCTCCTTGTCACACTAATCACAGCGCGACGGGTGCAAGCTACGCCTCGTCGCGCTCTGTGATTCAGGCGCCTCTCCTCCCGTGCGCCTGGGCGCGGTGCACCCCGTGCACCCGCCCAGGATCGGCCCTGCCTCTGTTGGTTGTAGGACATCACCTCCTTAGCCCCCGATTAAAGTTCAGCATTCACCCAGCAAGTCTTTCATGGACCCTTGTTTATTCATGCAGTATCTAACTGCTAGTAGTTGCCTGTCTGCTATGTGGGTACAAAGAGCAACTACTTTATTTGTCAAACAACACAGACTTAAAAAAAGACATAAACATGACATCACAGACATTAGTATACAATGCGGGGATGGAACTTGTCACGGTAGCACCCCCCCGCAGACAACCATGTTTTTCCGTTCCTCAGTTCCTCAGTTCCTCAGTGCCCATGTCCCTGTAAACCATTTAAATTGAATGGTGCCCTGTTAAATAGCCTAATCCATTTTACCATTTCCCCCTGGAATGTAGCTTCAACAGCCGCTTCACAATAAAGGTTTGTCCCGGCTGCTGAGCTCATTCCAAAATGTAGAGACTTTTTCTATTGGGTGCCCAGACCAAGCCCCAGTGTAGGCACAGTTCTGATTGGTTGCTTAGTTAAATGCCTGATTTTGAATATATTTGCTGATCTGTGGGCTCCAACTAGGAGGGCTACAAGATAGGTAGCTCCTACTGGAATCAGTACCACAAAATCACTCATCAGGTCTGGTAAATAGCAAATAGCCAAACAAGTGGTCACTGATCGAGTAAATCCCTTTAAACCTGGCATTTAACTCAGGGACCAATCTTAGCAGTGCCTCCACTTGGGGACCAATAGGAAAAAACATCTACATTTTGAAACAGAGAAATAAGCTCAGCTGCTGAAACTACATTCATGGGGAAAGTGTACAAGGGATGAGGCTCTTTAACAGTGCATTACGCATGTAAAACACACAGTTAACACAGGGGGAAACAGGGAGCATTTGTGAGGGAAGAAATGAACACAGTACGGATAACATTTCATATACATTTTGGTACACATTTGACTCAAGGACTAATCAGAGACAGAGCTACATTTAGCCCTTTAAATGGGCGACCAATCCGTATGTGAGCTACCAGAAAGCTGGTAGGCGGGCTGTTTGAATCAGCCAATGGGGAGAGAGACTACCCGGCACTTCTCCCCGGTGTCTGTGGTGGGCAGGGGTGCACCTGCAATGTGTTGTTTAGCTCCTGGGATATTCGTGCTGTACTCCGGTAAGACAGAGAAAGTAGTAGCAGGTATAGGACAGTCTGTGCAGGGGCCAGTGATTATAGCTTTCCTAGGACCTTCTGTCTTCAGCAACAAACCAGATCCATGGACTCTCGGCAGGTTACTGGCATCATGTGCCTGCTAGGGTAACGTGACAGTGTTTTTAAACTTTGTATGTAATCCTAGTGTAGCATGCGTTGAACCTATGGCAATTGTGCCCCAAGTTGCACACGGCCAGGTTCAGCTTTCACTGCTCCGTCGTCTGGGATGTGCAGGCATCAGTGTAATAGATGGGCGCCGCCGGTCACCTGCTTCTTCTCCAGATGATTGGCGCATGCGTGTTATGTGAAGAAGCGTTCAAGTCAGAAAACAATTAACTGTTTGCTTTCCAACTTGAACGCCTGATCATCCGGAGAAGAAGAAGGTGACTGGATGCGCCCGTCTATTACACTGATGCCTGCACCTCACGGACGGCAGAGCAGATTAGCGGTGAGAGCTGAACCTGTATGTGTGTGTGTGTGTGAGTATAAGTGTGTGTGTATGAGTATATGTGTGTGTGCTCTTGAGTATGTCACGGGAGGGCAACTAGATGGGTAGATCCTACCAGAATCAGTTCCAAAAAGTCACTCCTCAGGTCCAGGAAAATACAAATATCCAAACGGGGCTAAAGCCACTATTTTGCTGCCAGCAATTCCCCAACATAGCGGACGAGACCGGTCGTATTGGGTAAAACAAGAAGAAAGGATTATTGATTAAAAACCCAGGACATATATACAGGAACACATCTTAATATCATAACTTGAATAAAGAACTCTGACAGGATTAAAGTTTAGCATAGCATAGTAAAAGCAAACAGGACATAGGAGAGTACAAGTTCACACATACACAATGGATAATTGAATTTGGTGCCAGAATACCTGGCAACCAATCAGATTTACTGTAATACCTTCCTGGGGAAACTGTTACAAGTCATAAAGCTGTTTTAACTGTGCACTATACATTTTAAACACACAGTTAAGACAGGGGAAAACACACATAAGCCAGAACATGAGCACTGAAGAACGGCAAAACATGGTTGGTTGTGGGGGCTACCGTGACATTTATCCCCCGTTCAAGGAAAGCCAGCTCGGGGTTGTCCAAACGGATAAGCCTAAAGGTGGCGAGGAAAAAAACGGGTGGAGGTGTACTCAGATGTCCTCTTGTCTGGACAAGCCATCCACATTTTTATTGTCCTTCCCCTGACAGTATTGAACCTTAAAGTTAAAAGGTTGAAGGGATAGGCTCCACTGCAGTAGACTGCCATTGTCCCCGGACACTCGGTTCAGCCACACCAGGGGATTGTGGATCTGTTAGGACTGTGAACTCCCGGCCATACAAATAAGGTGGGAAGCACTTTAATGCCCACACAAGAGCCAGGCACTCTTTCTTAATAGCAGCATTACCCTCCTCCTGTTCCAGTAGATTGTGACTCTGGTATGCTACCGGGTGCTCCTCTCCTTGGCGGTTGACCTGGCTCAACACAACTCTGAGCTCAAACATGGAAGCGTCCGTATGGTCCAAGAATCATTGATTAAAATTAAGACCAGCCAACTCAGGAGCATTTCTCGGTGCTGTTTTTAAGGCTTTGAAGGCAGCATCACATTCTGTGGACCACAGGACTGTCTGGGGCATGTTTTCTTGGTAAGGTCAGTCAGGGCTTTTGCCAGGCAATTGTAAGTGGTTACAATTTTTTTTTTAGTACCCTGGGGTACCTAAGAAAGCTAGGTCCAGAATATGGTGTGTTTTGTTTTTTATATGAATGAAAAAATAAAGAATTCATTTATGAACAAAAAAGAGAAAGAAAGCTAGGACCTGCTTCTTATTGAGCGGGACAGGCCAGTTGACAATAGCCTACATTTTAGCCGGTTCAGGTCGCTGTCTCCCACTTCCCACCTAGTGTCTGAAGTACTGGACCTCGGCCATAGATATCTGGCATTTGTCGGAGCGGATAGTCATCCCTGCTGCCTGTATACTGCCCAGTACCACATCCAGATGCTAGAGGTGCTCGCCCCAAGAGTCACTGAAGATCAATATATCATGAGGTAGGTGCAGGTATAGCCCTGCAGTCCATGGAGTAGCTGATCTACCAGCCACTGAAACATGGCTGGGGTATTCTTCATCCCAAACAGCATGACCTGAAATTGGTACAGGACGAATGGGGTGATGAATACCGACTTGGGGACAGCATCTGCAGTCAACGGGATCTCCCAATACCCCTGGCTAAGGTAAAGCATTAAAACCCAGGAAGCCCCCCGCTAACCAGTCAAAAAAGTCATCTATTCTGGGCATAGGGTAGGCATCGGTGGTCCACACAGAAGCGGGTAGTCCCGTCCTTCTTAGGCACTAGAACTACCATGGAAGCCAAGGGGCTGTGAGAGGGCTCTATAACTCCCAAGTCCCTCATCTACTCAAACTCCTTCCTAATGTGTCCCTTGACTGCTTCAGGTACACGGTAAGCAGGTTGCCTAAGAGGGCTCTGACCGGGGTTCTCTACTCTGTGCTGGGCTAAGGCTTAGCTGTTCTCCAAGATCGACTTGGGTAATATCCCCAGGGTGGACGTACTCAGCTAGGAGGTCCAGGAAAGACTCCTGCCTCTATGTGTGATGGGGGACAGATAGAGGTCACCTCTTCGGTATGTTCTAAGTAGGGATTAAGAACATTGATGTGGCAGAGTCGCCATGTCTGATCCCTGGCTCCTTATGACTTGCGCTTCCCCTCCCAGTACTCGCTCAGAATATCTAGGGGGCCCCTTACCCTTCGCCCATAGAGGAGTTTGAATGGTGAATATCCTGTGGACTCCTGCGAGACCTCCCGGTAAGCGAACAAAAAATGGGGCATAAACTTATCCCAGTCAACATGATCCACTATGAACATCCGGATCATCTGTTTCAAGGTTCCATTGAACATTTCACAGAGTCCATTCATTTGCGGATGATAGGCGGACGTGCACAGGGACGCGCAGAGGGTCCATACCTGCTGGTGCAACTCAGAGGTAATTTGCGTGCCCTGATCATTGGGGAAAGCCTACCCAGGAGAATATAGCCAGCATGGCATTTGCCACTATCTCAGCAGAAATATTTGGCAGAGCCATGGCTTCATGGTAGAGGGTGGCAAAGTCTACTACCGCGAGGATATACTTTTCCCCGTCTTAATAGGACGGGCAAGGGGGCCAATGAGATCTATGGCCACCCTACTGAAAGGTTCCCCAATAAGTATAAAAGGCTGCAAGGGGAGCCTCAACGCTTCAGGTCTCTTCCCTACCCGCTGGCACAGCTCACAGGTGCGGCAAGGGTGTTTAACATCCCAAGAGATCCCTGGCCCCCAGCCACTCGCACATCCATTTTGAGGTTATCCGGCTGGTTAGGGGTTAAAGTACAGGGCTGGACCAGCATGAGGGTAGCTCCAGAATCCCTTAGTCCCTCGGTCGGCTGCCCATTTATGGTGACAAGCTGGTAGTAGTGCTCTCGGTTGTCTTTCCGAGGATGCTGGGCCAGAGAGGCCTTGTCTGAGTAACACTTTTATGGGGTAAAATGTTCTGGGGAACAGTAATGGTAATCCACATTTGGGTCGGAGTTGGCTGGACAAAAATCCTGGGCCTGACTCACATACTGAGCCTGGCGAGCCATCCAAGGGGCTGGGGATGGGTTTTCCTCCGAGGACCATTGGGGGAAGCCCTAAGCTGTAGTTGGGGACAATTTTGCCGAATGTGGCCAGGTTTCCGACAGTGAAAACATCCCATAGAAGCCCCACTAGGTCTAGCATTTGGTGCATACAATCTATTCTGGTGGGCTCCATAGGTCCGCTTTCGTAGAGGGAAGGGTGTCTTGAGAATGGGCGGCAGACATCCACAAATTTGTCCGCTAGCTAGGCTGCCTCTTCCAGGTTTATGGGGTCTTGGTCTTTTACCCAGTCTCGGACCTCTGCTGGTATGAAGAAAAAATTGCTCCAATAGAAACTGTTGAAGGCATTCTTGCCAAGTGGTGACTTGCCTCCCTTGTATTCAGCTGGTAGTGGCTCAGGTCATGCAATGTGCCCACTCTGTGTAAGTGTATCTGGGACCCATCCTATTCTCTCGTAATTTCCTGCTGTACTTGTCGGGGGTGATTGCATATCGGGCCAGCAGCCGGGTCTTTACCTCGTGGTAGTTTCTAACCCATTCATCTGGGATCGCTCTGTTCATTTCCACAGCTCATCCAGATAGCTTGCCCACAAGTATAGGTACCCAGTCATGATAGTGTCCACGTTGTGGAGCAGGCAATGTTGTTCTAAGTCTTGTAAGAATCCATCGATATCAACGACAGCATCTTCAAACTGTTTGAAGGACTGGTGGGTAACTTTGATTGGGAACATAAAGGTGGAGCTCTGCACTGAGTGTGAATCCTTTGCGGCCGGTCCAGAGATAGTGGTTCTCCGGTCCATCAATGTGGCTTCTCTCTCCTGCTCTGCCACTTCCATGATGTGATCAATAATTTCCACGGATGGGTCCATAAAACGCCAATCTCTCCATTGCCCTCCGTGAGATCTCATCATTCTCGGCACAAGGGGGTTCCATGAACCGGGAGGGGATGTATGCTGCTTGACCCACAATCTGGCTAGGAGCGCGGATATCCTCCCTTTCAAGTGCCACCAATTTGCTCTTTTTCAAGCATTCAGTGTCCTGGTCTTTTTGGGCAAACAAGTCTTGCAGCACAGCCACCGTGAGGGACTTGTATGCTTCAGCAATAATAAGAGAAAATAATAATCCACTCGATAAATCCAAGGACCAGTGTGGGGAGAAAAGATCCCACTTCTTGACACCAGTGTTAAGGGAGGGCTACTAGATGGGTAGCTCCTACTGGAATCATTTCCACAAAATCACTTCTCAGGTCCAGGAAAATACAAATATACAAACAGGGCTATAGTCTCTGTTTCCATGCTAGCAATTCCCCAATATAGCGGACTAGACTGGTTGTGTTGTGTAAAACAAGAATAACTGTTTATTGACTCAAAACACAGGACATATATACAGGAACACATCTTGATAACATAACTTGAACAAAATAACTTGTTCACACATACACAGAGGACAATTGAATTTGGTGCCATACTATCTGGCAACCAATAAGATTAAAGGTAGGATTAGTTCCGACCAACCCCCAGCAGGTGGAGTGTTACATTTAAAACACCAGTTATCACAGGGGAAAATAGCTCAGCCGGAACATGGGCACTAAGGAACGGCAAAACATGGTTGTTGGGGTGACATATTATTGTCACGGTAGCACCCCTCCAGACAACCATGTTTTTCCGTTCCTCAGTGCCCATGTTCCAGCTGAGTTATTTTCCCCTGTTCTAACTGTGTGTTTTACATGTATGGTGCCCTGTTAAAGAGCCTAATCCCTTGTACCCTTTCCCCAGGAATGTAGCTTCAGCAGCCACTTCAAAATCAAGGTTTATCCTGGCTGCTGAGCTCATTCTCTTCTTCAAAAGGTAGGCGGTTTTCCTATTGGTTGCTCAGACCAAGCCCCAGTGTAGGCACTGTTCTGATTGGTTGCTTAGTTAAATGCCCAATTTGCATATAATTGCTGATCTGTGGGGCATGTCCCCTGCTGGGGATTGGTTGCTACTAATCCTACCTTTCATCTGATTGGCTGCCAGGTACTGTCCTTTTGTGTAGGTGTGAAGAAGTTCTTTTGTTCAACTTTTGTTATCAAGATGTTTTCCTGTATATATGTCCTGTGTTTTGTGTCAATAAACAGTTCTTCTTGTTTTCCCAACACGACCAGTCTCGTCTGCTATGTTGGTGGAATTGCTTGCAGGGAAGCCTTGATCATAGCCCCGTTTGGCTATTGGATATTTACTGGACCTGAGGAGTGATTTTGTGGAACTGATTCCGGTAGGAGCTACCCATCTAGTAGCCCTCCCGTGACACTGGTGTCAAGAAGTGGGATCTCTCCTCCCAACACTGGTCCTTGGATTTATCAAGTGGATTATTGTTTCTTTTATTATGGCAGAAGCATACAAGTCCCTCACGGTGGCTGCGCTGCAAGACTTGCTTGCCCAAAAAGGCCAAGACACCGGAGGCTTGAAAAAGAACGAATTGGTGGCGGCTCTACTGGAACTTGAAAGGGAGGAGAGCCGCCCTCCCAGCCCGATTGTGGGGCAAGCAGCACACATCCCCTCCCGGTTCATGGAACCCCCTCGTGCTGAGAGTGATGAGATCTCACGGAGGGTAAGGGAGAGATTGGCGTTTTTTGGACCCAACCCGTCCGTAGAAATTGTTAATCGCATCATGGAAGTGGCAGAGCGGGAGAGAGAAGCCGAATTGGCGCACCGGAGAGCCACTATCTCTGGACCGGCCACAGAGGATTCACACTCAGTGCGCAGCACCACCTCTACGTGCCCGATCAAAGTTACCCACCAGTCCTTCAAACAGTTTGATGATGCTGTCGGGGATATCGATGGATTTCTACAAGACTTTGAACGACAGTGCCAGCTCCACAATGTGGACACCCAGGACTGGGTACCTATACTGGTGGGCAAGTTATCTGGGCGAGCTGCAGAAACGTACAGAGCGATCCCTGATGAATGGGCTAGAGATTACCCCGAAGTAAAGACCCGTCTGCTGGCCCGATATGCCATCACCCCTGATACATACCGTAGGAAATTCCGAGAGGCGAGGATGGGTCCAAGAGACACGTACACTGAGTGGGCACATCGCATGACCCGAGCCGCTACCAGCTGGATACAAGGGAGGCAAGTCACCACTTGGCAAGAATGCCTCCAACAGTTTTTACTGGAGCAATTTTTTCTTCATACGAGCACAGAGGTACGAGACTGGGTAAGAGACCAAGACCCCGTAAACCTGGAAGAGGCGGCAAAGCTAGCGGACAAATTTGTGGATGTCCGCCGCCCAGTCTCAAGACACCCTACCCCCTACCACAGCAGACCTCAGCCGCTAATGCACCGCCCCATGCCCCCAGCCTCCCCACCTACCCGACCCATGGGGTCTTATCCGAATAGGTCATACGCACCGAATGCTAGACCTAGTGGGGCTTCTACGGGATGTTTTCACTGTCGTCAACCTGGCCACATTCAGAAATATTGTCCCCAGCTACAGCCCAGGGCTCAACCCCATGGTCCTCGAAGGAACCAGTCCCCAGGCCCTTGGATGGCGCGCCAGGCTCAGTGCGTGAGCCGGACCCAGGATTCTGGTCCAGCTAACTCAGACCCAACTGTGGATTACAATTACTGTTCCCCGGAGCCTTTTGCCATACATGAGAGTTACTCAGATGAGGTCTATCTGGCTCAGCATCCTCGGAAGGACAACCGAGAGCACCACTACCAGCCCGTCACCATTAATGGGCAGCCAGCCGAGGGACTAAGGGATTCTGGAGCTACCCTCACACTGGTCCAGCCCCGTACTTTACCCCCTAACCAGCCAGTTAACTGCAAATTGGATGTGCGCGTGGCTGGGGGGCAGGTACATCAGCTACCCATGACCAGGGTATACCTAAAGTGGGGCACTGGGGAGGGCTACAGAGATGTGGGCATCATGGAGGGCTTACCCACGGATGTACTGCTGGGAAATGATTTGGGCTATTTGGAGAGCCGGTATGTGCCTGAGATGGATTGTACAGTGGATCCTGATTGCTTGGCTGTCACCCGTTCTCAGGCTAACCAACCTTCCGATTCTGGGACGCAGGTAAGCACTAACCCCGACGACCTACTCACAACTGACTCCCTACCATGGCTCCCCCCTGACGGTTTCCGTGCCCAACTGCTATCTGACCTCAGCCTTAGCCGCTATCGCAGCCGGGCAGAGACGGGAGAGAAAGGTACCTTCTCTGACCAGATTATATGGAGGAAAGACCTCTTATATAGGGCTACCCCAGGCAACACTAATGGTATTACCGAGGTTCCTCGGCTCCAATTGATAGTCCCCGCCATCCACCGCCCCGCTCTCCTCACCCTAGCCCACGAAGCCCCTCTATCCGGTCACCTCGGCGCCAGGCGGACAGAGTACAGACTCACCCGCACATTCTTTTGGCCAGGGATCTCCCGGGATGTTAAGCACCATTGCCGCACCTGCGAGCTGTGCCAGCGGGTAGGGAAGCGACCTGAAGTGTCACGAGTCCCTTTGCAGCCTCTACCCCTTATTGGGGAACCTTTCAGTAGGGTCGCCATAGATCTCATCGGCCCTCTTGCCCATCCTAGCAAGACGGGGGAAAAAGTACATCCTCACAGTAGTAGACTTTGCCACCCGCTACCCTGAAGCCACGGCCCTGCCAAATATTTCTGCTGAGACAGTGGCGAATGCCCTTCTGGCTATATTCTCACGGGTAGGATTTCCCAAAGAAGTACTCTCCGATCAGGGCACACAATTTACCTCTAAATTGCTCCAGCAGGTATGGACCCTCTGTGGGGTTAAGTCCCTGCGCACGTCCCCCTATCATCCACAAACGAATGGACTTTGTGAAAGGTTCAATGGAACCTTGAAACAGATGATCCGGACGTTCATAGCAGATCATGTTGACTGGGAAAAATGTATGCCCCATTTTTTGTTTGCTTACCGGGAGGTCCCACAGGAGTCCACAGGATATTCACCATTCGAACTATTCTATGGGCGAAGGGTAAGGGGTCCCCTAGATATTCTGCGGGAATACTGGGAAGGGAAATGCGAGTCAGAGGAGACTCCACATATCACTTATGTAGTTGAGCTCCGGGAAAAATTAGACCGGCTCATGTCCCTAGCCCACGGGAACCTAAGGGCAGCCCAAGCCCGCCACAAGACCTTGTATGACCGCAACACTAAGCCCCGAGAGCTTCTAGTGGGTCAGCGGGTCCTGATGCTACGTCCTACCCGACAAAATAAATTACAGGCTGCCTGGATAGGACCATACGAGGTTGTAGAGCGCAGGGGAGAGACAACCTACGTTGTCGCCCGAGGAGCCAGGGGTCAGACCCGGCGACTCTGCCACGTAAATGCGCTCAAACCATACCTAGAACGTACAGAAGAGGTGTCCGTTATCTGTACCCCCTCGCACACGGAGGCAGGAGACCGGGCTATCCCAGACCTCCTTGCTGAGTCCGTCCACCCCGGGGATATTACCCAAGACAAGCTCGGAGAACAGCTGAGCCCCATAGAAAAAGCCCAAGTATTCCCGCTGCTAAAGCAGCACCTCCAGCTGTTCTCTGCTCTACCCGGCATCACATCATTAGCCCAGCATGGAGTAGAGACTCCCGGTCAGAGCCCTCTCAGGCAACCCGCTTACCGGGTCCCTGAAGCAGTCAAGGGACACATTAGGAAGGAGCTTGAAGAGATGAGGACCTTGGGAGAAATAGAACCCTCCCACAGCCCCTGGGCTTCTCCAGTTGTGCTAGTGCCTAAGAAGGACGGGACGACCCGCTTCTGTGTGGACTATCGTCGGCTAAATGAAAAGACGACCACTGATGCCTACCCTATGCCCCGAGTAGATGACCTGTTAGACCAGTTAGCGGGAGCGACCTGGGTTTCGACTCTAGACCTTAGCCGGGGTTATTGGCAGATCCCGTTGACGGCAGATGCTGTCCCCAAGTCGGCATTCATCACCCCATTCGGCCTGTACCAATTTCGGGTCATGCCGTTTGGGATGAAGAATGCCCCAGCTACATTTCAGCGGCTGGTAGATCAGCTACTCGAGGGTCTGCAGGGCTATACCTGCGCCTATCTCGACGATATAGCGATCTTCAGTGACTCTTGGGACGAGCACCTCCAGCATCTGGATGTGGTATTGGGCAGAATACAGGCAGCAGGGATGACTATCCGCCCCGACAAATGCCAAATAGGTATGGGCGAGGTCCAGTACTTGGGACACCGGGTGGGGAGTGGGAAACAGCGACCTGAACCCGCCAAAATTGAGGCTATTGTCAACTGGCCTGTACCGCTCAATAAGAAGCAGGTCCTAGCTTTCTTAGGTACCGCAGGGTATTACAGAAAATTTGTACCCAATTACAGTTCTTTGGCCAAACCCCTGACTGACCTTACCAAGAAAACCCTGCCCCGGACAGTCCTGTGGTCCCCAGAATGTGGTGCTGCCTTTGAAGCCTTAAAAACAGCCCTAGGAAATTCTCCGGTCTTGGCCGCTCCTAACTTCAATCAACGCTTTTTGGTCCACACAGACGCTTCCATGTTTGGGCTCGGGGCCGTGTTGAGCCAGGTCAACAGCCAAGGAGAGGAGCACCCAGTAGCATACCAAAGTCGCAAGCTACTGGAACGGGAGGTGGGCTATGCTGCTATTGAAAAAGAGTGCCTGGCTCTTGTGTGGGCACTAAAGCGGTTCCAACCTTACTTGTATGGCCGGGAATTCACTGTCTTAACTGACCACAACCCCCTTGTGTGGCTGAACAGAGTGTCCGGGGACAATGGTAGACTATTGCGGTGGAGCCTATCCCTTCAACCCTTTAATTTTACAGTGCAATACAGTCCGGGAAAGGACAATAAAAACGCAGATGGTTTATCACGGCAAGAAGACGTGTGAGTCAACACCACACCCAGTGTTTTTCCTCGCCACCTTCAGGCTTATCCGTGTGGACAACCCCGAGCTGGCTCTCTTTGAAAGGGGGAGAAATGTAACGGTAGCACCCCTCCAGACAACCATGTTTTTCCGTTCCTCAGTGCCCATGTTCCAGCTGAGTTATTTTCCCCTGTTCTAACTGTGTGTTTTACATGTATGGTGCCCTGTTAAAGAGCCTAATCCCTTGTACCCTTTCCCCAGGAATGTAGCTTCAGCAGCCACTTCAAAATAAAGGTTTATCCTGGCTGCTGAGCTCATTCTCTTCTTACAAAGGTAGGCGGTTTTCCTATTGGTTGCTCAGACCAAGCCCCAGTGTAGGCACTGTTCTGATTGGTTGCTTAGTTAAATGCCCAATTTGCATATAATTGCTGATCTGTGGGGCACGTCCCCTGCTGGGGATTGGTTGCTACTAATCCTACCTTTCATCTGATTGGCTGCCAGGTACTGTCCTTTTGTGTAGGTGTGAAGAAGTTCTTTTGTTCAACTTTTGTTATCAAGATGTTTTCCTGTATATATGTCCTGTGTTTTGTGTCAATAAACAGTTCTTCTTGTTTTCCCAACACGACCAGTCTCGTCTGCTATGTTGGTGGAATTGCTTGCAGGGAAGCCTTGATCATAGCCCCGTTTGGCTATTGGATATTTACTGGACCTGAGGAGTGATTTTGTGGAACTGATTCCGGTAGGAGCTACCCATCTAGTAGCCCTCCCGTGACAATTATATTTGTCACGGTACACACTGTGACTCTTACCCCTGGCGGGCACAAGGGGCTAGCCACCTGCCGAGAGACTATGGACCTTGTCTGTTGCCAAAGCCAGAAACTCCTAGGAGAACTAAAATCACTGGCCCCAAGCACACTGCTTTCTCCGTCTAACCGGAGTACAGCAGGAATCTGTCTGCCCGCTACAGTGTCTGGGGACAATGGTAGACTATTGCGGTGGAGCCTATCCCTTCAACCCTTTAATTTTACAGTGCAATACCATCCGGGAATGGACAATAAAAATGCAGATGGCTTATCACGGCAAGAAGACGTGTGTGTCAACACCACACCCAGTGTTTTCCTCGCCACCTTCAGGATTATCCGTGTGGACAACCCCGAGCTGGCTCTCTTAGAAAGGGGGAGAAATGTCACGGTAGCACCCCTCCAGACAACCATGTTTTTCCATTCCTCAGTGCCCATGTTATTTTCCCCTGTTCTAACTGTGTGTTTTACATGTATGGCGCCCTGTTAGAGAGCCTAATCCCTTGTACCCTTTCCCCAGGAATGTAGCTTCAGTAGCCACTTCACAATAAAGGTTTATCCTGGCTGCTGAGCTCATTCCAAGCTCAGACCAAGCCCCCAGTGTAGGCACTGTTCTGATTGGATGCTTAGTTAAATGCCCAATTTGAATATATTTGCTAATCTGTGGGCACGCCCCCTGCTGGGGATTGGCTGCTGCTAATCCTACCTTTCATCTGATTGGCTGCCAGGTACTGTCCTTTTGTTCAACTTATGTTATCAAGATGTTTTCCGGTAGTAGCTACCTATCTAGTAGCCCTCCCGTGACAGGTGTCAAGTGTCCTCGGGGGCTCAGACTTAAGCCATGTGCAAGAGGCAGTCTGGCAGGATGTCTGTACACGTGGGCAGTGATCAGCTGCCTACCACTAGATGCCAGTGCTGGAGAAGTCCTGTTGATGCAATCTGGATTCTGGGGCATGTTCTGGGTATTGGGGCATGTCTAAGGTTTACAATCTGGGTGCTGGGTCTGGTTCTGGGTGTGCAGTCTAAGTGTAGAGGCATGTCCGGAGCATGCAGTGTGGCAGTTTGGGTTTGTCCTGGACGTGCAGTGTGGCAGTTTGGGTATGTCCTAGGCGTGCAGTGTGGCAGTTTGGGTATGTCCTAGGCGTGTAGTGTGACGGTTTGGGCATGTCCTGGACTTGTAGTGTGGCTGTTTGTATATGTCCTGGGCATACACTGTGGCTGTTTAACATGTCCTGGGCATGCAATGTGGCGGTTTGGGTATGTCCTAGGCTTGCAGTGTGGCGGTTTGGGAATGTCCAGGACATGCATTGTGGCTGTTTGGGCATGTCCTGGGCGTGTAATGTGGCTGTTTGGGCATGTCCTGGGCCTGTAATGTGGCTGTTTTGGCATGTCCTGGGTGTGCAGTGTGGGTGCCGTTTCAAGTGTTGTGTTTACTGCAAGGTGGTGCTATGGCAAGTTATGTGGGGGCAAAGCAAAAGGAGGGCAGAAGAAATGGAAAGGGGGGTGTGCCCAGACCATTTGTAGCAGGCTCTGCAACCTATAGATAGTTTTTCATCATGACACTTTTACACTGACTGAATAACTTTTTACCCCCTAACAGTGACTAATGACTATTAGTGCTATGCCATAAAAAAAAACACTTTGTCTAACTTTGACCTGATTTTGCTGACAAACTTGGTGAGACTGATAAGCTGTGTCTGATGGTGGAGGAATGTGGGGGGCTTGATAAGATTGGGTCTCTTCAAACACATGAGAATGAACAAGTCTACAAAGCCTCATCTGGCCTGATAGAGAAATATTTCTTAACAGAGGATGAGGAACACTCTTCTCTTGCCCCAGAGGCTTCATCTGAAAGCTATGTATTTCCCATCCAGGAAGGAACACACACTACATTTAATTTTTGAGCACTTACATACTGTTTGTCTTATATATATGTTGTAGCACTTTCCTTTACTTGAATAGTTCTTTCAGCCTGTACATACTGTGAAACCTCTTTCTTTAAATATTGCTGTCTATATATTTTTAATATTTGCCCTGAGTTTAGAAATACCAATGTTTCCATGTTTGTCTATGTTTTATTTTCAAGTAATAGGGCAATAATCAATATTATTTTTTTTTTTTTTGTTTCCTAACCATTTTCTTCTACAGCGACCTTTTTACCCCAACTCTAACCCTAAATTTACCCTAACCCTAAATCTACCCCTACCCCTTAATGTAACCCTTGTACTAACCCGAACCTTCCTGGAACCCTGATTATAACCCTAATTATAACCCTAACCCTAAATCTAGGCTTAGCTTTTTCTATTTATTTGTTTATTTATTTATGTATTTATTTATTTATAACTGTAATGTTGCTGGCTCCCTCTAGGGGAACAGTTTCAGAGAGATGGAAGAGATTTTTTTTTTAATTCACTTCTGTTGCTCTCTGCTGGGCAATCTGTATTGGAGAAGAATGCTACTCCAATACAGCACCACGGTGATCATGGTGCCCTGGGATGTTGTGTGACATCATGGTGCTCTGATTCATACACAATTTGATGCAACATGGGGCAGACAATGGTGCCCACTTGATCAAAAAGACTTAGCCTCCTGAGCTTGAAATGGGTCAACATTTTGTCGCAAAAAAATTTTTTTGTTGATGTCCATGAACTTGGGGCTATTTGAGGAAGAATGTAATATCATTGTAAATTGCAACCTAGTCATTTGGGAATTTTGAAATTAAAGTAAAAGTATATAGTTTAAAAAAAAAAAAGCCCAAAACATTACTAGCTTTACTACCTGGCTTCACACTTACATTTTGATTCTCTTGTCTCTGCTCCTCAGTTCACTGTATTTCTGCTGTGCTTTCAGTTTTGAAATCGATCGGCCATGATGTCTGACTTGAGAGGTTTTTCGAGGTCACATCTGGGCATATTGTATAGCTCAAAATTCACCTTACGATATGGCGCCAATGTACCACAAATCTTTCTGCACTTCAGTTTAGTTAGCTTATAAAAGTGCTGTGAAGTTGATGAGTCATTGTTCTGCATCACCAGTGATGTCATAATCTGCTTTTGCCCATCCCCAATGGACATACTGTCAACATCCAGGTCAGTCATGTTGATATCTATAAAAATAATTTTTGAAATTTGTATAGCTTCCTCCATTTTTCTACCAATGCTGTAGCACAACAGCAAATAAGATTTATATCCTGAAGAATACTGCAGAGTGATGAACATAGTTCCAGCAGTCAAACACACCATGCTGGAATTCCAGCATAAATAAGCTGTCCAAATTTCATGATTCCAAAAATTCAGTGTTGGAGAGTTTTTCCTGCTTCAGACAGACACAATAATTTTCTGTTTTAAATATAAGATATATTTAGATCCGCAGAGCTGCGGATAATCTAGTCTTGTTCCAGCCATTCACCTTGTACCTTCGTTCAGCAGTGTTCCCAGAGGTTTTGAATCCAGTGACCATGTGTGACAACTATGGAGTTCCTTCCCCAATAATTCTCCCTGGGAGATGTGGACCCGACAACACCCCGGACATTTCAGGAGAGCAAAACCATAGCAGTAGCCAATGAATGGAGCGAGGATGACTTTGGAATACTACATGAGGTGGATACTCTCTGAGCCACCACAGCTTACAACTTACTGCACATTCAAGTGGTCTAGGTCAAGGTTGCACTTTACCTACAGAGATAGGGCGGGGACAGACCACGGGGCTATCAAGGGGGAGCAGGTGGAATTGTGTCTATTGTACAGAGTCACTTAAGGGAAGGGACCTACCAATGTGCCTGAGGTACAACTGGTGGTGCTGCAGAAATATTGCCATGACCTGCTACGCATCGGGCATGGCATTCCCTTGCCAGGGGCACCAGGGCACATCGAACCCTACTGTTGAGCTTTGGAGACCAGATTGCTGTGCCAGGCTGTTTATGCAGGGTATTTTGTTCATAAGTGGATGATGCTCTTAACAAATTTTGTTTTGGTATTTAAACCTGTGTGTTGCTAAAAAAAAAAGAAAAACTGTTCCTGTTTTACTTCAATAACAGTTCTGGGGAAGCAGTGTCTGAAGGAAACACCCATCTTGGGTGTCAGCCAGTACCGTCCCACATGCTTTTGTGCGTCTAGAGGTATAGTGTGTATAATTGGTACATGAAGTGCAAGTAGGATTTTTGGTAAGCCTAGTGTAGAAATCAGATTTCACCTTCTGCTTACAAAACCCTCCAGTCTTAGCCTCCTGTAAGAAAAGAGGCCATAGGGACCTTCACAATAATGTTTTGGGGTCAGGAGTCGTGAATTAAACATGGATGGAACATGGGAAAAAGAAAAAAAAGATAGTGAATAGTGAAGTATGAAATAACAATTTAATATACAATGCATACTAAAAATCACTAACAAACAAATAAATTACAGGTATCCACAGTAGAAATGCCAATAATGGTCCTGATTTCTACCTCAAATAAGAAGAGAGGGCGAGGGGAACATACCCAGGAGGGATTGTGCAAATGAATGCAAGTGAAACACGGCTGTTCAGCCCAGAACGAGGATAAAAATGGATTTGAAGATGTACTGTGACTGGGAGTCTTGCAGGGCTCTGGGGGCCAGAACACTCCATGTGAACTATGGACCTTGTCTGTTGATGTATTATGTCACGGGAGGGCTACTAGATGGGTAGCTCCTACCGGAATCAGTTCCACAAAATCACTCCTTAGGTCCGGTAAATATCCAATAGCCAAACGGGGCTATGATCAATGCTTCCCTGCAAGCAATTCCCCCAACATAGCAGACGAGACTGGTCGTGTTGGGAAAACAAGAAGAACTGTTTATTGACTCAAAACACAGGACATACCGTATTTATCGGCGTATAACACGTGCCGGCGTATAACACGCACCTCATTTTCAGAAGGAAATTTCAGGAAAAAAAACTTAAATTTCAAATAAAGAACTTTGAAGCCCAATATGCCATTTTAATATGCCAGGATATTGCCCCCAATATGTCATTTTAATATGCCAGATATTGCCCCCAATATGCCATTTAATATGCAGGATATTGACCCCAATATGCCATTTTAATATGCCAGGATATTGCCCCCAATATGCCATTTAATATGCCATGATATTGCCCCCAATATGCCAGGATATTGCCCCTTAGTATGCTCGTTATGCCACCCTCCTCCCCCCCTTCCCCAGACCCCAGCACTTACCTCGTTCCTGCTCTGTCCCCCGGTGCTCTGAAGCTGCGTGGCTGTGAGGGAAGCGTTGTGAGCTTCCCTCCAGCCGCGCGGAACAATAAAGTTTGTTTAAAAAAAAAAAACACATTTTATTGACCGCGCGGCTGGAGGGAAGCTCACAACGCTTCCCTCACAGCCACGCAGCTTCAGAGCACCAGGGGACAGAGCAGGAATAAGGTAAGTTTTAGATTTTTCGCGTATAACACGCACACACCATTTCCCCCCTATTTTCAGGGAGAAAAAGTGCGTGTTATACGCCAATAAATACGGTATATACAGGAAAATATGTTGATAAGATAAGTTGAACAAAAGAACTTCTTCACACCTACACAAAAACACCTACACAAAAGGACAGTACCTGGCAGCCAATCAGATGAAAGGTAGGATTAGTAGCAACCAATCCCCAGCAGGGCGCGTGCCCACAGATCAGCAAATATATTCAAATTGGGCATTTAACTAAGCATCCAATCAGAACAGTGCCTACACTGGGGGCTTGGTCTGAGCGACCAAAAGGAAAACCGCCTACCTTTTGAAGAAGAGAATGAGCTCAGCAGCCAGGATCAACCTTTATTGTGAAGCGGCTGCTGAAGCTACATTCCTGGGGAAAGGGTACAAGGGATTTGGCTCTTTAACAGGCCACCATACATGTAAAACACACAGTTAGAACAGGGGAAAATAACTCAACCGGAACAAGGCACTGAGGAACGGAAAAACACGGTTGTCTGGAGGGGTGCTACCGTGACAATAACATTTCCTAACCTTTGGGAAACACAATGAATGGGCCAAAGGCTTGGCCTTCCCAGGGTACGCATCCTGGCTGACATCTTGAGTTAGCCTGTGTTGAACTCCAGCTGTATGTCACTGGTGCTCCCAAAGTATGTACCCTCAAACCTAGGATATTCACAGACAGGGGTCCATAGCCCACAGGGAGGTGAGAGCCAAGAGCCCCAATAATGCAGGCTGTTAGAATCCACCACCAAACCTACCCAGGTATGACCTAACCATGACTCTTTACTTTTGACTAACCCCTTCCCTGTCATCAATCAATGATTTCGGGACCTTGACCCTGATCAATGTCACCCTATGGAGGTATAGAGAGAGGGCTGAGTCCGGAGAGTTAGGAAGCAACTCCAACCAGATAGTGTGTAGGGACGGGTTGCTGTATACAAATTTCAGTAGGAGCTACCCATCTAGCCCCCCGTGACAACATGCTTTTATTTCTATGAGACTGACCTGCACCAACTAAAAGAGGTTCTTTGAAACTTGTTTGGCAAAAAACTTATATCATAATTACACATTGTATGTCAAATAGATAGTGATTCTCTGTTTGTTTTACACTCATATTATAATGTGACCTGCTACATGTTTTGTTTCTTCATACAGAGTGTCAGGTAGCCCCCCCCCCCCCCCTTTGCAGTTTATCTTCCAATTGAGTACACCTCTGTTCAAAAGCTCCGCCCACTCAATATAATTAGCATAATGTAACCCCACCTACTTATCACAGTGTAGATTATATCACCAAGTTCCCACCAACATTACCAGCATCCTTGGTATACAACAGATACATTCACAGCACAACATCTACATCAGGAAATATCACTTTTACATGACATATAGTAAGACCTGGTGCAGATGTGCTTCAGTCAGAGAGCTGTGTCTACACCATCATACATTAGTGTAAACCTACCACTTCTGCTGGAAAGCCATTCATCATATCCACTCCCCAGTCTGTAAAGTAATACTGCCTGTCCTTGTCTTATATCTAGGATAGCCTTATACCTATCCCGTGCATGCTTCAACTCCTTCACTGTATTAACCTCTACCACTTATACTGGAAGACTATTCCATGCATCCACTACCCTCTCAGTAAAGTAATACTTCCATTAGTTACTGGCATTATCATAAATCTAGGATAGCCTTATACCTATCCCATACATGCTTATCCCACCTATCCCATGCTACTTCTTCACTGTATTAACCTTAACCTCTACCACTTCTACTGGAAGACTATTCCATGCATCCACTACCCTCTCAGTAATGTAATACTTTTATTAGTCCCTGGTAGTGTTGAGCGAACCCGGACCGCACTATTCGGGTTCATACCGGACATTACGGTGTCCGTGCCACAAACCCGAACCCGGACATATCACTGTATGTCCGTGTTGGAGTTCGAGGTTTGGCTATAAACCGAAAGTCTTTAAACCGAAAGTCATTTGGTTTAAAGACTTTCGGTTTATAGAATAGACAATAGCATTACATGTATTCTATAAGCCGAAAGTCTATAAACCGAAAGACATTTGGTTTATCGACTTTCAGTTTACAGAATACCTGTAATGCCATTGGCTATTCTATAAACAGAAAGTCTATAAACCGAACGACATTCGGTATATAGACTTTCTTTTTATAGAATAGCATTACAATAACATGTATTCTATAAAACGAAAGTTTATAAACCAAATGTCTTTCAGTTTATAGACTTTCAGTTTATGTAATACATGTAATGCTATTGCTATTATATGAACCAAAATAGAGTCCCCATTCATAAGAATAGGTCAATTGACCTATTCTTATGAATGGGGACTCTATTTTGGTTTCTAGAATAGCAATAGCATTACATGTCTTACATCTGAGAGTCAAATAGAACCGTCAAATGCTGTTCTTACAGCGCACTTTGAAAAATTGTAATAGTTTTGGGTGCTAAATAGTACATTTGTGTCTTGCGGTGCACTTCATATCTGAGAGTCAAATAGAACAGTGAAATACTGTGGTTACAGTGCACTTTGAAAAATTCTGGCTACCTCCTCCTCCTCCTCCTCCTCCTCCTCCTCCTCTTCCAGCGCCGCGGTCACTGCCTCCTCAACCTATCGGTTACCTATACCACTTAGTATAAACTGAAAGAGAATACCCTGCACTCCAACCCTCTCTCAAATGGATAATTCTGTTGATCCCCCTGGCAGACATGCTTTAGATTTAGATGTATGTTCTTCCAAAGCTAAAATCAAAGATTCCATCTAGTGCTATTTCATGGCTCAGCTGTATTTTTAATTTGTATGTATTTTAAGTTATTTCCCTATCCACATTTGCTTGAAGGGAACTTGTCCTACTCTTACCCACATTTTTCCTTTTGCAGCCCTCTAGCCCTTTTCATGACTTTTTTTATAGGGATTTTAGTGGCCAAAAGTCTGTGTCCCCATTGACTTCTATGGGGTCCGTGTTCGGGGTCAAGTTCGAGCACGGACCCAGACTTTTTCCGAAGTTCGCTCCAACTTCTCAAACCCGAACATCCAGGTGTCAGCTCAACTCTAGTCCCTGGCCTTATCTTATATCTAGGACAGCCTTATACCTATCCCACACAAGCTTAAACTCCTTCACTGTATTAACTTCTACTGGAAGACTATTCCATACATCCACTACCCTCTCAGTAATGTAATACTTTCATTAGTCCCTGGCCTTATCTTATATCTAGGATAACCTTATACCTATCCCATTAATGCTTAAACTCACAAAAAATATGACAATTTAATTGCCAGTAATATGCCATAGTTTAATTGCCCAGTAATATGCCAGTTTAATTGCCCAGCATAATTGTCCAGTAATATGTCACAGTTTAATTGCCCAGTAATATGCCACAGTTTAATTGCCCAGTAATATGCCCAGCCTGATGCCCCAGTAATATGCCACAATTTAATTGCCCAGCCTGATCCCCCAGTAATATGCCAGTTTAATTGCCCAGCCTGATGCACCAGTTTAATTTCCCTGTAATATGCCCAGCCTGATGCCCCAGTTTAAATGCCCAGTAATATGCCCCGATGCCCCAGTAACATGCCACCACCCTCCTTCCCCATAACGCAACGGCTCCATATCTCCTCTGTGCACCGGCAGAAGGTTTGTTTGTATTGATTAAAGTAAAAAAAAAAAAAAAAAAATCCCTTGTCTGTTCAGTCTGTGAGCTGAGCTCACATCAGACTGTTACCAGCCCTGTCACACGCGTCCTGCCTGCTTCCAGACTCGTGTCACAGGGATGGCTACAGCAGGCTGATGTGAGCTCAGCTCACAGACTGAACTGCGCGGGTTACGTGATATCAGGCAAGGACATCACGTGACCTGCGATCACGCTAAAACAGCACAATTTGTCGGGACAATCTCGGATTTCACAGGACTCTCCCGGCAAATCCGGGACAGTAGGCAACTATGGGTGCCCTGTTCAAGAGCCTAATCCCTTGTACCCTTTCCCCAGTAATGTAGCTTCAGCAGCCTCTTCACAATATACGGCTGACGGAGGTGCCAAGGAGTCTGTCACGCGTGTGTTGACAATAAAATCATAAACATTTAAATACCCTGTGTTTCTTTGTGACTAAGAAGCATGTGCAGTCTGGAAAAGACTCCAGTGTTTAGCACAGCAGCGCCATCTGGTGGTCTTTTCAAACACTGATGGACTAAGGCTTATAATAAGCAGTTATTTTATCCATAGTAATCTGAAACAGTAACTGAAAACTATTATGTCTCACTCGTTCTATTTGTTGAAAGACCAATAAAAGTATGATCTGAAACGCCAGGTTTGCCCTCGGTTTTAGAGCTTAAATCCAGTATCACTTACGATCATGGACCCTAAGGTCGCCCCCCCCCTCCATTTTTTTGTAACGATATCGATCTTATTAAAAGGAGCATTTGTATGACGAGTAGAAAAATAATTAAAATACGCGAAGCTTCCGGAGAATAAATGAGCTACACAGCAGCGCCACCTGGTGGTATTTCTCAAACAAACCAGGATACACTGCAAATAGGTTAAATACGACAGTCTTAAAAGTACGAAAGTAAAATGTTTAACTCATCCTCGTCAAATTAAAGTAAACCCTGTGACCGGTTTAAAAAAAAAAAAAAAACATACAAAAAAAAAACACACACACACACACACACACACACACACACACAATAAGGCTTGTAGAGAAGCAGTTTCAGCTCTATTAAGGAGAAGTTGGGCGGCTCTTAAAAGAGCCTTTGTGTTAATGGATGTGTAGAGCGCAGCTGTTACTTGGCGCTAGTGTACTTGGTCACAGCCTTGGTTCCCTCGGATACAGCGTGCTTGGCCAGCTCCCCGGGCAGTAGCAGCCGCACGGCGGTCTGGATCTCCCGGGAAGTGATGGTGGAGCGCTTGTTGTAATGAGCCAGGCGGGAAGCCTCCCCTGCGATGCGCTCAAAGATGTCATTCACGAAAGAGTTCATGATCCCCATGGCCTTGGAGGAGATGCCAGTATCTGGGTGGACCTGCTTCAGTACTTTGTACACGTAGATAGCGTAACTCTCCTTCCTGCTCTTTCTACGCTTCTTCCCATCTTTCTTCTGGGTCTTGGTCACCGCTTTCTTGGAGCCTTTCTTAGGCGCAGGAGCAGACTTGGCTGGTTCAGGCATGATAGACAATAAGAAATGTTCTAACCGCTAAGAAACTGTGACTAGCGCCTCCTCCGGCAGCTCTATATATACTGCAGCGCATGCAAACGAGGTGGACAAGCTCTCTCCCTCTCTATTGGACAGATCTTTCATGTGATTTCAATAAGCTCCTCCTCTATGACAGCTCTAAATATTATTGGTGCAATGTAAAACTATCCAATCACAGAGCAGAGTGTTTGTATATTGGAGAGTATATATAGAGGCTGGTGGTCACGATGTAACACAGTTTGTATCTGATCTGTACCATATACCTGAAGATGTCTGGACGTGGCAAGCAAGGCGGCAAGGTTCGTGCCAAGGCAAAGACTCGCTCATCCAGAGCAGGACTGCAGTTTCCAGTTGGTCGGGTTCACCGTCTGTTGAGGAAAGGGAATTATGCGCAGCGTGTGGGTGCCGGTGCCCCAGTGTATCTGGCCGCTGTGCTGGAATACCTGACCGCTGAAATCCTGGAGCTGGCTGGTAACGCCGCCCGTGATAACAAGAAGACCCGAATCATCCCCCGCCACCTGCAACTCGCTGTGCGTAACGATGAGGAGCTCAACAAACTGCTGGGAGGAGTGACCATCGCTCAGGGTGGTGTCCTGCCCAACATCCAGGCTGTGCTACTGCCCAAGAAAACCGAGAGCCACAAGCCAGCCAAGGGCAAATAGACTGAAGACTCTTCCCTAACTACTCTCAACACAAAGGCTCTTTTAAGAGCCACCCACAATCTCCACAAAGAGCTTTAGTGTCACAAGCACCCATACCCTCTGCTATCCATTTATCATTTCCATTAGATATTGGTTTATAAGTAACGATATTAACATTATACTACTACCATCTTACTCTCTAGGTTGTCGCTATTTTCAATCAAGTGAGAAACCTTTAATTTGTTGCAATAGCGCAGACATCTGTTTCATTGTGATCTGCTCCGTACACAAGCCTAAAGCGGCACACGTGTTTCGCACTGACAAACGCTTCTCAATTGTTTTATTTAGCAGCAGTACAACGGAGTTTGAATAGGTTTGAATTTGAGTTTGAATTCATGACTATACAGTTCTAGGGATGGTTGATGTAAAATGATCGCCACTCAAGGTTTCATTCAGTTTCTGGTCGTTGTGATTCTTTTAATAAAGGAGCTTTGTGTTTTACATGAATCGAACCGATAGATGTTTCCTAGTTGTGTGACACGTGTATTAAGAATTAGTACGGTTTGGGATACCTGAACGGTGTGTGTTACAATATCAAAGCCCATTTTATGTCCGATCTATTCGAACAGGTCACTGTGTGTAGAAGGATCTCCAGTCAATGACTTTCCCGTGCATTTATTTCTGCGATATCCTATATTGTGAAAATCTCTTCATTGATAATTTGGTGGCTCTTAAAAGAGCCTTTGTGTGTTTTGTGTCCAGTGCCTGCCCCCGTTTAAGCTCTCTCTCCCCGGATCCTGCGGGCAAGCTGGATGTCTTTGGGCATGATGGTCACCCTCTTGGCGTGGATGGCACACAGGTTGGTGTCCTCGAACAGACCCACCAGGTAAGCCTCGCTGGCCTCCTGCAGAGCCATGACTGCCGAACTCTGGAAGCGCAGATCGGTCTTGAAGTCCTGAGCGATCTCACGGACCAGGCGCTGGAAAGGCAGTTTGCGGATGAGGAGCTCGGTGGATTTCTGGTAACGCCGGATCTCCCTGAGAGCCACAGTGCCGGGGCGGTAACGGTGAGGCTTTTTCACTCCGCCGGTAGCCGGGGCGCTCTTCCTGGCAGCCTTGGTAGCCAGCTGCTTGCGGGGAGCCTTGCCTCCGGTGGATTTGCGGGCAGTCTGTTTTGTTCTGGCCATTGCGTAAAAATGTACTAAACGAATGATTACTAGGGCTGCTGGGCTGCTATTTATAGGCTGTACCGTTCAATGATTGGCTGCTCGGGAGGCGAGGCGGGCTTAGTGATTCATTGGGTAAAATAAACCGCCTTATATTTCAAAATGACCGCCAAATTCACAAACGTAAAATATAAATAGAAATCTGCTTCTTTCACGTTTCATAATTCTACCTAATTAATCCCCGTGATTTGTGCGTGTCTGTATTAGAATTGGTTTTCTCTTTTTGTATTATTTTTGTTAACATTTTAACCCCACCAATGACTGAAGAATGTGGGGGGTGAAACGTATTACTCAGCAGTTTGTGGATAAGTCCGTGTTCTAGTTTTCAGCATAGTAGATGGGATATCCCACTACTAATCCCTCTAAGCTGAAACCGCTAACATTTGATGTTAATAAATCAAACCATTTTTAAAGCTGTTTAATGGATTCCAGACTGTATACAGTGACGTCAGACACAATATGTATTTATTTGTTTATTTAACCAGTTCATGTAGTTTAACCTTAAGGTGTCACTGCAATGTAATTTTGAATTTGGATAGATTGTCCTTTATAAGAAACGTTATTTATTTATTGAAACCACTCTACTGTTAACTGAAGTTTTCATGATGCTGCTGGAGCATCATAGGGTGGGTCAGTGGCAGATTAATGAGTGGCTGGAGGAGGGGTGCCATTGGGCAGAATGCTGTCAAAGTAGTCACTGTGACTGCAGTGGTCTGGTTATCTGGACAGTGTTATGAGATGCCAGTTCATCTGGCACCATACTAATTTGGCTCCAAGTTTAATTATGCCTGGCTATTGTACGAGAGATGATCAGTTAAACTGTATATTGTTTTGTCCATGGTTATCTTCATTTTTCCATGTATAAATATTCTCCATTGTAGTCCCCATGACCAACCATGTTGTGCCCGTTCGTCAGTGCCTATGTTCCGGCTAAGTTATATGTGTTTTCCAGTACCTGTGCCAAAAAGGGCTATTTTCACTGCCTTTGTATTTCGGATGACCAGCCAGAGGCCAAGTTCCTCAATAAAGGTTAAGCCCGGTCTCTGCTGGCATTCACCACATTTGAATTGTCAGCAAGTTGCTGATTGGCCATCGGTTTAAAGGTCCACTAGCCGAATCAGAGACAAATTATATCGCTCATCCTCTGATTGGCTAGTGGGGTATAAGATTCGGCCATATCCTCTATAATAATCTTCAAGTGTCTCTGCGTCCAGAGAGAGAGATACAGAACAGGAGGTAGAGAGAAAGAACAGAGGGAGGGAGAAAGACAGAACAGGGGGAAGGGGGAGAGAGAGAGAGAGACAGACAGTACAGGGGGGGAGAGAGAGACAGTACAGGGGGAGAAAGAGAGAGACAGACGGGGAGGGAGGGAGAGGAAGACAGAACAGGGGGAATGGGGAGAGAGAGAGAGACAGAACAGGGCTAGAGAGACAGAACAGGGGGGGGAGAGACAGAACAGGGGGGGAGAGAGAGACAGGGGGAAGGGGGAGAGAGAGACAGGGGGAAGGGGGAGAGAGAGAGACAGACAGTACAGGAGGGGAGAGAGAGACAGAACAGGGGGAAGGGGGAGGGAGGGAGAGAAAGACAGAACAGGGGGAATGGGGAGAGAGAGAGACAGAACAGGGGGGGGAGAGAGACAGAACAGAGGAAGGGCAGGAGAGAGACAGAACAGAGGAAGGGAGGAGAGAGACAGAATAGAGGGAGAGAGAGAACAGGTATGGGGGAGTTAGAGAGAGACAGACAGGGCAATGAAGAGGAAAGGGACAAACATGGGAAAGCAGAGAGATACATACATGGGGGGGGTGCCATGGGGGAATCCCGCACAGGGCGCCGGAACACTTAAGGCCGGCCCTGCTGACAGATTTCTCGAGCAAATTCTCCTGCGCAATCGCAGGAGAATTTACTCATTGCGCATGCGCACAAAGTTACAGCTGATCACTCAGCTGTAACTTTGTAAAGACTGCGCATGCGAGAGCGGAGCGACGCTACCCACCTCCCGCCCCCTTCACACCACGCTAAGGTGGTAAGTAACACGGGGGGACGGGACATAAGGGGGCAACATAGGGGCAAGCACCCTGGCGAGGGGGGAGCCTTGAGGGCTGCCTCATCTTGATGGGAGTTGTGATCCCCCTGCTGCATCAATAATACAGCAGGAGGATCACAACTCCCATCAAGATGAGGCAGCCCTCAAGGCTCCCCCCCTCACCAGGGTGTTTGCCCCCCTATGTTGCCCCCTTATGTCCCCCCCCCCCTCCACATATGTTCTAGCGCCCGTTAATTTAACGGGCTTAATGTCTAGTTTCATATAATATGTTTAAAAGTCCAGCACAGCGCTGACTGGTCACTTGTGTAAAGGGCCTAGTAGGCGCTGTGCTGTTTGGTTCCCCATTTTAAGAGCAGGCTTGAATTCCTTGGTGCTGCCAAGTCTGGCCCTAGACCATGCCCCTTTTTGGCAATTGTTCGGTCCTTGTTTACCCCGTCCCTATTGGTCGCTAACTAGTTTGGCACCAAATTCAATTATCCTTTTTGTATGTGTTAACTTGTAATCCCCTAAGTCTTGTTTCCATTCAGTATTCTATGTTAAACTTTAATCCTGTTATAGTTCCTTTGTCTAATCTATTTTATCAAGATTTTCAACTGTATATATTCTCTGTGTTATGAATCAATAAACGTTCTTGTGATTTTACCTAACACGACCGGTCTCGTCCGCTATGTTGTGGGATTGCTAGTGGGGAACCAGCAATGTATTTTCCTGGACCTTAGGAGTGTATCTCGTGGAGCTGATTCTGGTAGGAGATACCCATCCTAGTAGTCCTCCCATGACACTTTACAATAAATTGTTGTTCCTGTTAAACTCTGTAACGGGATGCCAAGAAATTGATGCTTCTTGCCCGCTTAGAGTACATAGGACACACCTCTGCTCACCTCTTGAAGAACCAACTTGGCTATAGGTCCTGTTAGCCCAGTTTAGTTTTCTCTCCCCACCAGGACAAAATACACTTGTAACGGGATGGGTACCCAAGGCCGGTAGCACCTCTGCTCATTGTAGAAAATCACCGCTCTAGCCCCTGATTAAAGCACAGCATCCACCCAGCAAGTCTTTCCTGGAGCCTTGCTCTTTGCTAGTGGTCCTGTCTACTATTTACGTACAGTTAGGTACAGCAAGAATTAAACCACATTATTGAAACAGAAACAGTCTTATAATCATGACAGTCAATAGACATGCAAGCAAGCATTCTGCTAGCATTTCCTGCTGCTCTATTGCATTGCCTACCTACGTTTAAGTCCTCTGAAATTATTACTCCTAAATCCCTTTCCTGAGATTACAATGTATAATGCACCGTTAAAAGAGCTTTATCACTTGTAACAGTTTCCCCAGTAATGTATTCTACAGTGAATCTGATTGGTTGTCAGGTATTCTGGCACCAAATGTAATTATCCATTGTGTAGGTGATGTCCTGTTTCCATTCACTATTCTTTGCAAAACTATAATCCTGTTAGAGTTCTTTTGTTCAAGTTATGTTATCAAGATGTGTTTCTGTATATATGTCCTTGTTTTACCCAACACGACCTGTCTCGCCTGGAATCTCCTACCGGAATCAGTTCCACAAAATCACCTCAGGTCCAGGAAAATAGCAAATATCCAAACAGGGCTATAGTCACTGTTCCCCTGCTAGCAATTCCCCAACATAGCGGATGAGACCAGTCGTTTTGTGTAAAACAAGAAGAACCGTTCATTGATTCAAAGCACAGGACATTTAAGAAAAATTGTTGTAACGGACCGTCTAACGGACATAGTAGACCCTCTGTCCGTTGTAGGAAAACACGTCCTTAGCCCCCGATTACAGCTCAGCATTCATCCGGCAAGTCTTTCCTGAACCCTTGCTCTTTGTACCCAAATAGCAGACAGGAGACTACTAGCAGTTAGGTACAGGAAAAATGAACAACTTTTTTTATTTGTGCAACAGCACAGACTTATATACACATAAACATGAAATCATAGACATTAGTATACAATGGGGGACGACGACAAAACTAAACTTAGTTCTCCAACTAACTGGGGCTAGGAATACATTAGACTTTCAGACTGCAAACCAAATAGGAATTGCAATACAGTGAGTAGACACACAGTAAGACACATAATGTACACAACATAATCAGTTTACCAGTTAATCCAGAACAATGGATGTTGGAGTAAACTATCAATTCTAGTCACTGACACACCATAACCCTTCAGAGTGGTCTACTCACAGAATTAAACATTACACAAACCATTCTACTAACAGAATATAACTAACTAACTAACAATATTCATGTATAGAGTTATGGTAGATAAGCCAGGGCCCATAATCTACAGGGAGGTGGTTGGCCCTCTGGCCCTTCCAAGAATCCCAGTCAGGCAGGCTGTCAGAATTCACTTTGTGACAATCATAAAAGAGACTGAAATATGTACTGGTTTTATAAACTGGAACCAGAAATGAACCAAAGGAATATGCATTCAAAAGCATCTCATTTCTTTTATTACCAACACTTGCCTTCTGACCATAGTTTAAATGGTAGCTGTGCTATTGGTCTTTGTAAAAAACACATCTTTATCTCTTTTATATGATTATGTTATAATTTAGTTGGTCACATGCTTTACACGAGATATTCTTCTTTCTCCTGCTTGAAGCAGGGTGAGAAATCTTTCAAACATATCACTTATAATGGTAAAAACATAAGATGTGCTCAAATAAATCCATCAGGTACTAATGGGTATGTGTAACATTTCACTGACTGTAAAGGATATGTAATATAGATAGCAAACCTATCGTTGCTATATTTAAATGATGTGGAATCTCTGTGAGTAGTTCGTACAAAAACACCGTCTTTTTCATATACATATTTAGCACAAAATCCGACTTTTTTCAGCCTGGGAAACACAATGTAGCAGCAGACTCTGTACAGCATAAGCTTGTAAACCGATGGGCGTGTCTGTGAAATATATCCAATCAGAAGGCGCATTCACCCACCAATCAGGTGGAAGCTGCAGCTTTATAAACACGGTGTGGTTTAATATTTGGCTATAATTATTGTTATCGATACAAAAATGGTTGAAACAGCACCTGACGCCGCTCCCGCCACAGCACCGGCTGAAAGCGGCACCAAGAAGAAGGCGTCGTCCAAGAAATCAGCGACCGCTAAAAAGCCAGTCAAATCTACTGGCCCCAGTGTGTCCGAACAGATCCTGAAATCAGTGGCTGCTTCTAAGGAACGCAGTGGGGTGTCTCTGGCCGCAGTGAAGAAGGCTTTAGCTGCCGGCGGATATGATGTGGAGAAGAATAACAGCCGCATCAAGGTGGCTGTGAAGAGCCTGGTCACTAAGGGAAGTCTTGTTCAAGTGAAAGGCACTGGAGCTTCCGGATCCTTTAAACTGAACAAGAAGCAGGTGGAGGACAAGGAGAAGGCGGCCAAGAAAAAGGCACCGGCCAAAGCGAAGAAACCAGTCCCTAAGAAAGTGACCAAGTCTCCAAAGAAACCCAAGAAAGCTCCAGCCGCAGCAAAGAGCCCCAAGAAGGCGAAAAAGCCGGCTGTCAAACCCAAGAAAGTGGCGAAGAGTCCCAAGAAGGTGAAAGCTGCCCAGCCGAAGAAAGCGGTGAAGAGTCCGGCTAAGAAAGCAGTGAAGCCTAAAGCGAAGAGCCCGGTCAAGGCGGCGCCAAAACCCAAAAGAGCCGCTCCTAAGAAGAGATAAACCCCGGTAACATGCTCTATTAACCCCAAAGGCTCTTTTCAGAGCCACCACATCCTCCTACCAGAGCTCATATCACACGGGGATTGGATGTTACTTTATTCAAGCAGCAGGGTGTCTTGTTTGAGGTCAAGAATGTGGTAACGCTGGTTACTGCGGAAACTAGTAATTAGCGTCACCTCCCAACCACTCTAATATTAGGACTTGAGGTTCTTTCATTTCCCATGTGTTTTGTAGTAATAGCTGTATTAAGCATGTCTACACTCCATCTACAATAAATTGTTGCACTGTTATGAGCAGGAGAATATCTCCTTTTGCTTTTTTAGCAGCATCTAGTGGCATGCAGCGCGCAAACCTTGTGGAAATGTAGTTCCATTAGAATATCGAGCTCTACTTAATGTATTGTAATGGAACCGATTCACCGTACGCTTTCATACTAGGTCGCACCAGTCAATGAAACCTAGGCACTCTTCTACTTGATTATACAACACTTCACTCTTGATTTCACAAAATTATTATTATTTTTTTTACAATTTCCAAAGCTCCAAGTCAATGTTATATCCACATTTTCAGAGACAGGAAATTATAAATCCACCAAGAAGACTATTTTATACTGTGACAACTTCATATCAAACGTTTGCTCAAATATGTGTAATCTTTTACATAGTGAAACCCCAGTGGCTGCGCATGTGCTGTGAGGGTACAGGGGCAGCACTTCAGGTGATCACACCTCTGATAACACGCAGGGCATCACGGGAAATGTAGTCCGATATCAATCCTGATGGTATAATACAAAGCTACACAGTATAAAACAAAAAGAGACGTTTATGTAAATGAAGTATATTTACTAGGGTGATAGTTTAATTAGATAAACCTTGTTCATGGTAACTAGTGCGTGTGGGAGATTTAGATAATATACTGCACGTAGTAAAACCTGAATATGATATAATAAGTGGTGTATAATGTCATGAATGTTTTCATGTATCTCAAACCGGCTCTAATACTGCCAGTTCTAAGAATTGTGGCTAAAACATCGATCATATATATGATTATATCGCCTGACTCCTCCTACTTGACTTGCAGTTCCCCATCAGGTTCGCTTACAGTGTTTATAAGGAGGAGTTTTCGGGTACGAGCTTCATTCATTCATTCAGCTGAACGAAGACTTTCTGTATCATGTCTGGCCGAGGCAAAGGAGGAAAGGGACTTGGGAAAGGCGGCGCCAAGCGGCACAGGAAGGTACTGCGGGATAACATCCAGGGCATCACTAAGCCTGCAATCCGCCGCCTGGCCCGGAGAGGAGGAGTTAAACGAATCTCCGGTCTTATCTATGAGGAGACTCGCGGGGTGCTGAAGGTTTTCCTGGAGAATGTGATCCGAGACGCTGTCACCTATACCGAGCACGCTAAGAGGAAAACTGTCACCGCTATGGATGTGGTGTATGCTCTGAAACGCCAGGGCCGCACACTCTATGGCTTCGGAGGTTAAGTTTGCCGCCTATACTTGATTCGAACTACTATTATTCAAAGGTCCTTTTAAGGACCACCACATGTTTCAAAAACTGCTTTCACAAAACAAACGTGTTTTTTTTTTTTTTTTTAAATCTATATACTTTTCAAGTGTCATGATAAAAAATAAACTGCTTTGATCTACTGCACAGCAACACGAATATGTGTTAGATCCTACCATCAACTCTGGTTTTAACGCATTAGTGACAAGACATGTTTACCTAGACTTTCCATTGGGTATAACGGCTGTTTTGACATTTCTTGGGTGTTTGTGTTTAGCTGTAATTTTCTTCTTTCTCACATACTGTACCCACACAAATTGTTTTTATTGTCATAAGGGCTTTCATTAGATACAATTATGTGTATCATATCTTATAATTTACTTAAAAAAAAAAAAATCATAAAATATGATGAAAAATATAAAAAAAAACACTTTTTCTAAGTTTGACCAAATAAAATTTACACAAAGACTAATAGTTTAAATAGTTTCTACATGTTGTTCCGAGTTCAGAAATATGCATGTTTCCATTTTTTCTGTATTTTGTTGTGAGTTATGGGGCAAAAACCAAAAATAGTGTTGTTTTTTTTCCCCCATACTGACTTTTTAACCCGAACCCTAAATTTAACCCCAACTCTCTAACCCTTATGCTATCTCTTACTATATTTTAACCCTATCACTTATGCGAAAAATTATTTCATTTTAACCCTATAGGCTAATCTAACTATAATACCAGTTTTTAGCTAAATAAAATTAAAAAAACATTGCACTGTTACTTGCTGCCTCTAGGGGTAGTCAAAAATTTTGGTGCTGACTATTGCCTCAACATCGAGGCAATAGACCAGCACTGTTAACCCTTTAAGGACCAGGGATTTTCCTGGGCCAAGGACCAGAGCGTTTTTCAATTTTTAATACGCGGTTTTTGAAACATAATTTTCCTCTCTCTCATTTAACGTACACATACAAGTTATATGTTGTTTTTTAAAGGACAGTTAGAGCTTTCTTTTGATACCCTATACATAAAAATGATTTACATTTTAGTATTAAAAAATTAATATAAAAGAGGAAATTTTTGAGGAAAAAAAAGTTTTTCCCCATTATTTTCCCAGTAATAACCTACATAACTAGTGCAACACTAACCCACTTATCCCCCCTAATTAACTAACTAATAAAAAAGAAAAATATTGGTTCCCAAACCCCCCATAACAAAAAAGACAGAAAAAAACTCTGAAGAGTGCGATGTCAGATCAGTAAAAATCATGCAACAGGCAGGCAGGGGTTAAATTTTATTAAATAAATATATTAAAATTACCTTTATTTATTAAAAAAAACTTTATAAATTGTAAAAATAAAAAAATCTGTTAAAAAAAGAAAAACTAAATGAGGGCCATAAAGTGGAAGGAAACTGATCACAGTTAAAAACTGTGATCAGCAATGAAAGGGTTAATTTTTTTAATTTTTTTTTTTTTACCTTTGTATTTAATTAATTTATTTTTACTTACAGGTCACTCTCTGTGCTTCACTATAAGATTGTGAAGCACAGAGAGTGAATTAGAGGCAAAGTCAGTGTGTGAACACACTGACTTTGCATCTAATTTGCATGTTATCGCGGTGATGACTCAATCACCGCGATCACATGCCCGGAAATCGACCGATCGGGTCCAGGAGGTTTGCCTCGGGTGCGAGGCTTAGTCCTGGACCCGTTGCAGACTAGCTGGCGGTGCCCACGGAGCGCACCGCCGGCTAGACTGCATGACGAGTTAACTCGTCATAAGGACGGGAAGGGGTTAAAGTGTTTTTTTGCGATCGTTCATCGTGAAAACCGCTTGTTTCGCCGCAGGACGTGCAAGGCACGTCCATTGTTGAGAGTGGAGTTCCTGACAGGACGTGCAGGACATATCCATTGTCGTAAAGGGGTTGTAACAGACCGTCTAGCAGATGTAGTAGACCCTCTGTTCAGGGCCGATCCTAGGGTCACGGGCGCCTGCGTGTAGGTTTTCTTTTGGCGCCTAAAAGTGGGCGTGGTTATATTATGAACTCCTCCCCTTTATTTTAAATAAAGATATATATTTTGCCATAATACTGTGAAGTGGTTTTATTTATTTATATGATGCTCAGCCAGCAACATGGGAGAGTTTTTGCTGGCTAGCGGATGAATTTTTACTACCGTTCCCATGATGCCCAACCAGCCAAAGTCTGGTTGAGCATCACTGGAAAAGAAGTACACAAGGAGCGATAAATAATATTCCACCATGTCTCTCTCCCCACTCATACCCAATGTCTGTCTCTCTCTCTCTCTCTCCACGCTCATACCCAATATCTGTCTCTCTCTCTCTCTCTCCACCAATACCCAATGTCTGTCTCTCTCTCTCTCTCTCCACCAATACCCAATGTCTGTCTCTCTCCCCACTCATGCCCAATGTCTGTCTCTCTCTCTCTCCCCACTCATATCCAATGTCTGTCTCTCTCTCTCTCTCCACGCTCATACCCAATATCTGTCTCTCTCTCTCTCTCTCCACCAATACCCAATGTCTGTCTCTCTCTCTCTCTCTCTCTCCACCAATACCCAATGTCTGTCTCTCTCCCCACTCATGCCCAATGTCTGTCTCTCTCTCTCTCCCCACTCATATCCAATATCTGTCTCTCTCTCTCTCTCTCCACCAATACCCAATGTCTGTCTCTCTCCCCACTCATATCCAATGTCTGTCTCTCTCCCCACTCATGCCCAATGTCTGTCTCTCTCTCTCTCTCTCCACCAATACCCAATGTCTGTCTCTCTCCCCACTCATACCCAATGTCTGTCTCTCTCCCCACTCATACCCAATGTCTGTCTCTCTCTCTCTCCACGCTCATACCCAATATCTGTCTCTCTCTCTCTCTCTCTCTCCACCAATACCCAATGTCTGTCTCTCTCCCCACTCATATCCAATGTCTGTCTCTCTCCCCACTCATGCCCAATGTCTGTCTCTCTCTCTCTCCCCGCTCATACCCAATGTTTGTCTCTCTCTCTCTCTCTCTCTCTCTCTCTCTCTCTCTCTCTCTCTCTCTCTCTCTCTCTCTCTCTCTCCACCAATACCCAATGTCTCTCTCTCTCTCTCCTCCTGCCCCCATGTCTGTCTCTCTCTCTGTCTCCACTCATTCCCCATATCAGGCACTTTTCAGTGCTTTATTTTTTAAACATAGGCTGCTCCCGAACAACGAGTGCGAACCAACTTAAATCTACGCATTCAGCGTAGATAACTCTTGTGAGTCTGTTTTATAAATTGGCGCACACGCCGATTGCACCAGTGTGTGCCGTGTTTATACATGTCTCCAATGTGTATATGTGATTATTTATGGATGCACATACATTATTAAATACAGTCACATAATCACACAGTCATATGCAAGTATGCAGTTACATAGACACACATTTATACAGTCACACACGCAGTCAGTCACATACACACAAACACACATATACAATCACATACATACACATACATATACAGTCACACATGCAGTCAGTCAAATTCACATACATACACACAGAAATGCTGTCGCCCTCCCTGCTTAATTACCTTTATGTGCTGAGAGGAGGACGTTCTCGATGGCAGGGCCGCTACCAGGAATTTCAGGGCCCCTTATTGAACACATTTTCTGCCCCCTCCCCCAATTAATATGCCAGGATTAAGCCAATTAATATTCCAGTGTTATGCCAATTAATATGTCAGGATTATGCCAATTAATATGTCAGGGTTATGCCAATTAATATGCCGGGAATTTGTCACTCAATATGTCAGGATTATCCCAATTAATATGTCAGGGTTATCCCAATTAATATGTCAGGGTTATGCTAATTAATATACCAGGGTTATGCCAATTAATAAGCCAGGAATTTGCCAATTAATATGCCAGGAATTTGCCAATTAATATGTCAGGGTTATGCCAATTAATATGTCAGGGTTATGCCAATTAATATGTCAGGGTTATGCCAATTAATATGCCGGGAATTTGTCACTCAATATGTCAGGATTATCCCAATTAATATGTCAGGGTTATGCCAATTATTATACCAGGGTTATGCCAATATATATGCCAGGAATTTGCCAATTAATATGTCAGGGTTATGCCAATTAATATGTCTGGGTTATGCCAATGAATTTGTCACTCAATATGTCAGGATTATCCCAATTAATATGTCAGGATTATCCCAATTAATATGTCAGGGTTATGCTAATTAATATACCAGGGTTATGCCAATTAATATGTCAGGAATTTGCCAATTAATATGTCAGGGTTATGCCAATTAATATGTCAGGGTTATGCCCCACAGTATGCTCGTTTGCCACCCTCCTCCCCCCTGCCCCAGTACTTACCTCTGCTCTGTCTGGCCCAGGACGCCTGCTTGATGGTGTCTGCAGAGGCTGACACCGGCATCTAGTTTCTTCTGTCGGATGTCAGCTGACATCCGGCAGAATAAACTAGATGCCGGTGTCTGCCTCTGCAGACACCATCCTCCCTGCAGCCAATCAGAGCGCGACGGGGGCGGAGCTTGCACCCATCGCGCTGTGCTTGGTGTGATAGGGAGGTGCGGTAACCGCAGGCGCTCACCTGCGGCTCGCACCTCCTTGTCACACTAATCACAGCGCGACGGGTGCAAGCTACGCCTCGTCGCGCTCTGTGATTCAGGCGCCTCTCCTCCCGTGCGCCTGGGCGCGGTGCACCCCGTGCACCCGCCCAGGATCGGCCCTGCCTCTGTTGGTTGTAGGACATCACCTCCTTAGCCCCCGATTAAAGTTCAGCATTCACCCAGCAAGTCTTTCATGGACCCTTGTTTATTCATGCAGTATCTAACTGCTAGTAGTTGCCTGTCTGCTATGTGGGTACAAAGAGCAACTACTTTATTTGTCAAACAACACAGACTTAAAAAAAGACATAAACATGACATCACAGACATTAGTACACAATGGGGGGATGGAACTTGTCACGGTAGCACCCCCCCGCAGACAACCATGTTTTTCCGTTCCTCAGTTCCTCAGTTCCTCAGTGCCCATGTCCCTGTAAACCATTTAAATTGAATGGTGCCCTGTTAAATAGCCTAATCCATTTTACCATTTCCCCCTGGAATGTAGCTTCAACAGCCGCTTCACAATAAAGGTTTGTCCCGGCTGCTGAGCTCATTCCAAAATGTAGAGACTTTTTCTATTGGGTGCCCAGACCAAGCCCCAGTGTAGGCACAGTTCTGATTGGTTGCTTAGTTAAATGCCTGATTTTGAATATATTTGCTGATCTGTGGGCTCCAACTAGGAGGGCTACAAGATAGGTAGCTCCTACTGGAATCAGTACCACAAAATCACTCATCAGGTCTGGTAAATAGCAAATAGCCAAACAAGTGGTCACTGATCGAGTAAATCCCTTTAAACCTGGCATTTAACTCAGGGACCAATCTTAGCAGTGCCTCCACTTGGGGACCAATAGGAAAAAACATCTACATTTTGAAACAGAGAAATAAGCTCAGCTGCTGAAACTACATTCATGGGGAAAGTGTACAAGGGATGAGGCTCTTTAACAGTGCATTACGCATGTAAAACACACAGTTAACACAGGGGGAAACAGGGAGCATTTGTGAGGGAAGAAATGAACACAGTACGGATAACATTTCATATACATTTTGGTACACATTTGACTCAAGGACTAATCAGAGACAGAGCTACATTTAGCCCTTTAAATGGGCGACCAATCCGTATGTGAGCTACCAGAAAGCTGGTAGGCGGGCTGTTTGAATCAGCCAATGGGGAGAGAGACTACCCGGCACTTCTCCCCGGTGTCTGTGGTGGGCAGGGGTGCACCTGCAATGTGTTGTTTAGCTCCTGGGATATTCGTGCTGTACTCCGGTAAGACAGAGAAAGTAGTAGCAGGTATAGGACAGTCTGTGCAGGGGCCAGTGATTATAGCTTTCCTAGGACCTTCTGTCTTCAGCAACAAACCAGATCCATGGACTCTCGGCAGGTTACTGGCATCATGTGCCTGCTAGGGTAACGTGACAGTGTTTTTAAACTTTGTATGTAATCCTAGTGTAGCATGCGTTGAACCTATGGCAATTGTGCCCCAAGTTGCACACGGCCAGGTTCAGCTTTCACTGCTCCGTCGTCTGGGATGTGCAGGCATCAGTGTAATAGATGGGCGCCGCCGGTCACCTGCTTCTTCTCCAGATGATTGGCGCATGCGTGTTATGTGAAGAAGCGTTCAAGTCAGAAAACAATTAACTGTTTGCTTTCCAACTTGAACGCCTGATCATCCGGAGAAGAAGAAGGTGACTGGATGCGCCCGTCTATTACACTGATGCCTGCACCTCACGGACGGCAGAGCAGATTAGCGGTGAGAGCTGAACCTGTATGTGTGTGTGTGTGTGAGTATAAGTGTGTGTGTATGAGTATATGTGTGTGTGCTCTTGAGTATGTCACGGGAGGGCAACTAGATGGGTAGATCCTACCAGAATCAGTTCCAAAAAGTCACTCCTCAGGTCCAGGAAAATACAAATATCCAAACGGGGCTAAAGCCACTATTTTGCTGCCAGCAATTCCCCAACATAGCGGACGAGACCGGTCGTATTGGGTAAAACAAGAAGAAAGGATTATTGATTAAAAACCCAGGACATATATACAGGAACACATCTTAATATCATAACTTGAATAAAGAACTCTGACAGGATTAAAGTTTAGCATAGCATAGTAAAAGCAAACAGGACATAGGAGAGTACAAGTTCACACATACACAATGGATAATTGAATTTGGTGCCAGAATACCTGGCAACCAATCAGATTTACTGTAATACCTTCCTGGGGAAACTGTTACAAGTCATAAAGCTGTTTTAACTGTGCACTATACATTTTAAACACACAGTTAACACAGGGGAAAACACACATAAGCCAGAACATGAGCACTGAAGAACGGCAAAACATGGTTGGTTGTGGGGGCTACCGTGACATTTATCCCCCGTTCAAGGAAAGCCAGCTCGGGGTTGTCCAAACGGATAAGCCTAAAGGTGGCGAGGAAAAAAACGGGTGGAGGTGTACTCAGATGTCCTCTTGTCTGGACAAGCCATCCACATTTTTATTGTCCTTCCCCTGACAGTATTGAACCTTAAAGTTAAAAGGTTGAAGGGATAGGCTCCACTGCAGTAGACTGCCATTGTCCCCGGACACTCGGTTCAGCCACACCAGGGGATTGTGGATCTGTTAGGACTGTGAACTCCCGGCCATACAAATAAGGTGGGAAGCACTTTAATGCCCACACAAGAGCCAGGCACTCTTTCTTAATAGCAGCATTACCCTCCTCCTGTTCCAGTAGATTGTGACTCTGGTATGCTACCGGGTGCTCCTCTCCTTGGCGGTTGACCTGGCTCAACACAACTCTGAGCTCAAACATGGAAGCGTCCGTATGGTCCAAGAATCATTGATTAAAATTAAGACCAGCCAACTCAGGAGCATTTCTCGGTGCTGTTTTTAAGGCTTTGAAGGCAGCATCACATTCTGTGGACCACAGGACTGTCTGGGGCATGTTTTCTTGGTAAGGTCAGTCAGGGCTTTTGCCAGGCAATTGTAAGTGGTTACAATTTTTTTTTTAGTACCCTGGGGTACCTAAGAAAGCTAGGTCCAGAATATGGTGTGTTTTGTTTTTTATATGAATGAAAAAATAAAGAATTCATTTATGAACAAAAAAGAGAAAGAAAGCTAGGACCTGCTTCTTATTGAGCGGGACAGGCCAGTTGACAATAGCCTACATTTTAGCCGGTTCAGGTTGCTGTCTCCCACTTCCCACCTAGTGTCTGAAGTACTGGACCTCGGCCATAGATATCTGGCATTTGTCGGAGCGGATAGTCATCCCTGCTGCCTGTATACTGCCCAGTACCACATCCAGATGCTAGAGGTGCTCGCCCCAAGAGTCACTGAAGATCAATATATCATGAGGTAGGTGCAGGTATAGCCCTGCAGTCCATGGAGTAGCTGATCTACCAGCCACTGAAACATGGCTGGGGTATTCTTCATCCCAAACAGCATGACCTGAAATTGGTACAGGACGAATGGGGTGATGAATACCGACTTGGGGACAGCATCTGCAGTCAACGGGATCTCCCAATACCCCTGGCTAAGGTAAAGCATTAAAACCCAGGAAGCCCCCCGCTAACCAGTCAAAAAAGTCATCTATTCTGGGCATAGGGTAGGCATCGGTGGTCCACACAGAAGCGGGTAGTCCCGTCCTTCTTAGGCACTAGAACTACCATGGAAGCCAAGGGGCTGTGAGAGGGCTCTATAACTCCCAAGTCCCTCATCTACTCAAACTCCTTCCTAATGTGTCCCTTGACTGCTTCAGGTACACGGTAAGCAGGTTGCCTAAGAGGGCTCTGACCGGGGTTCTCTACTCTGTGCTGGGCTAAGGCTTAGCTGTTCTCCAAGATCGACTTGGGTAATATCCCCAGGGTGGACGTACTCAGCTAGGAGGTCCAGGAAAGACTCCTGCCTCTATGTGTGATGGGGGACAGATAGAGGTCACCTCTTCGGTATGTTCTAAGTAGGGATTAAGAACATTGATGTGGCAGAGTCGCCATGTCTGATCCCTGGCTCCTTATGACTTGCGCTTCCCCTCCCAGTACTCGCTCAGAATATCTAGGGGGCCCCTTACCCTTCGCCCATAGAGGAGTTTGAATGGTGAATATCCTGTGGACTCCTGCGAGACCTCCCGGTAAGCGAACAAAAAATGGGGCATAAACTTATCCCAGTCAACATGATCCACTATGAACATCCGGATCATCTGTTTCAAGGTTCCATTGAACATTTCACAGAGTCCATTCATTTGCGGATGATAGGCGGACGTGCACAGGGACGCGCAGAGGGTCCATACCTGCTGGTGCAACTCAGAGGTAATTTGCGTGCCCTGATCATTGGGGAAAGCCTACCCAGGAGAATATAGCCAGCATGGCATTTGCCACTATCTCAGCAGAAATATTTGGCAGAGCCATGGCTTCATGGTAGAGGGTGGCAAAGTCTACTACCGCGAGGATATACTTTTCCCCGTCTTAATAGGACGGGCAAGGGGGCCAATGAGATCTATGGCCACCCTACTGAAAGGTTCCCCAATAAGTATAAAAGGCTGCAAGGGGAGCCTCAACGCTTCAGGTCTCTTCCCTACCCGCTGGCACAGCTCACAGGTGCGGCAAGGGTGTTTAACATCCCAAGAGATCCCTGGCCCCCAGCCACTCGCACATCCATTTTGAGGTTATCCGGCTGGTTAGGGGTTAAAGTACAGGGCTGGACCAGCATGAGGGTAGCTCCAGAATCCCTTAGTCCCTCGGTCGGCTGCCCATTTATGGTGACAAGCTGGTAGTAGTGCTCTCGGTTGTCTTTCCGAGGATTCTGGGCCAGAGAGGCCTTGTCTGAGTAACACTTTTATGGGGTAAAATGTTCTGGGGAACAGTAATGGTAATCCACATTTGGGTCGGAGTTGGCTGGACAAAAATCCTGGGCCTGACTCACATACTGAGCCTGGCGAGCCATCCAAGGGGCTGGGGATGGGTTTTCCTCCGAGGACCATTGGGGGAAGCCCTAAGCTGTAGTTGGGGACAATTTTGCCGAATGTGGCCAGGTTTCCGACAGTGAAAACATCCCATAGAAGCCCCACTAGGTCTAGCATTTGGTGCATACAATCTATTCTGGTGGGCTCCATAGGTCCGCTTTCGTAGAGGGAAGGGTGTCTTGAGAATGGGCGGCAGACATCCACAAATTTGTCCGCTAGCTAGGCTGCCTCTTCCAGGTTTATGGGGTCTTGGTCTTTTACCCAGTCTCGGACCTCTGCTGGTATGAAGAAAAAATTGCTCCAATAGAAACTGTTGAAGGCATTCTTGCCAAGTGGTGACTTGCCTCCCTTGTATTCAGCTGGTAGTGGCTCAGGTCATGCAATGTGCCCACTCTGTGTAAGTGTATCTGGGACCCATCCTATTCTCTCGTAATTTCCTGCTGTACTTGTCGGGGGTGATTGCATATCGGGCCAGCAGCCGGGTCTTTACCTCGTGGTAGTTTCTAACCCATTCATCTGGGATCGCTCTGTTCATTTCCACAGCTCATCCAGATAGCTTGCCCACAAGTATAGGTACCCAGTCATGATAGTGTCCACGTTGTGGAGCAGGCAATGTTGTTCTAAGTCTTGTAAGAATCCATCGATATCAACGACAGCATCTTCAAACTGTTTGAAGGACTGGTGGGTAACTTTGATTGGGAACATAAAGGTGGAGCTCTGCACTGAGTGTGAATCCTTTGCGGCCGGTCCAGAGATAGTGGTTCTCCGGTCCATCAATGTGGCTTCTCTCTCCTGCTCTGCCACTTCCATGATGTGATCAATAATTTCCACGGATGGGTCCATAAAACGCCAATCTCTCCATTGCCCTCCGTGAGATCTCATCATTCTCGGCACAAGGGGGTTCCATGAACCGGGAGGGGATGTATGCTGCTTGACCCACAATCTGGCTAGGAGCGCGGATATCCTCCCTTTCAAGTGCCACCAATTTGCTCTTTTTCAAGCATTCAGTGTCCTGGTCTTTTTGGGCAAACAAGTCTTGCAGCACAGCCACCGTGAGGGACTTGTATGCTTCAGCAATAATAAGAGAAAATAATAATCCACTCGATAAATCCAAGGACCAGTGTGGGGAGAAAAGATCCCACTTCTTGACACCAGTGTTAAGGGAGGGCTACTAGATGGGTAGCTCCTACTGGAATCATTTCCACAAAATCACTTCTCAGGTCCAGGAAAATACAAATATACAAACAGGGCTATAGTCTCTGTTTCCATGCTAGCAATTCCCCAATATAGCGGACTAGACTGGTTGTGTTGTGTAAAACAAGAATAACTGTTTATTGACTCAAAACACAGGACATATATACAGGAACACATCTTGATAACATAACTTGAACAAAATAACTTGTTCACACATACACAGAGGACAATTGAATTTGGTGCCATACTATCTGGCAACCAATAAGATTAAAGGTAGGATTAGTTCCGACCAACCCCCAGCAGGTGGAGTGTTACATTTAAAACACCAGTTATCACAGGGGAAAATAGCTCAGCCGGAACATGGGCACTAAGGAACGGCAAAACATGGTTGTTGGGGTGACATATTATTGTCACGGTAGCACCCCTCCAGACAACCATGTTTTTCCGTTCCTCAGTGCCCATGTTCCAGCTGAGTTATTTTCCCCTGTTCTAACTGTGTGTTTTACATGTATGGTGCCCTGTTAAAGAGCCTAATCCCTTGTACCCTTTCCCCAGGAATGTAGCTTCAGCAGCCACTTCAAAATCAAGGTTTATCCTGGCTGCTGAGCTCATTCTCTTCTTCAAAAGGTAGGCGGTTTTCCTATTGGTTGCTCAGACCAAGCCCCAGTGTAGGCACTGTTCTGATTGGTTGCTTAGTTAAATGCCCAATTTGCATATAATTGCTGATCTGTGGGGCATGTCCCCTGCTGGGGATTGGTTGCTACTAATCCTACCTTTCATCTGATTGGCTGCCAGGTACTGTCCTTTTGTGTAGGTGTGAAGAAGTTCTTTTGTTCAACTTTTGTTATCAAGATGTTTTCCTGTATATATGTCCTGTGTTTTGTGTCAATAAACAGTTCTTCTTGTTTTCCCAACACGACCAGTCTCGTCTGCTATGTTGGTGGAATTGCTTGCAGGGAAGCCTTGATCATAGCCCCGTTTGGCTATTGGATATTTACTGGACCTGAGGAGTGATTTTGTGGAACTGATTCCGGTAGGAGCTACCCATCTAGTAGCCCTCCCGTGACACTGGTGTCAAGAAGTGGGATCTCTCCTCCCAACACTGGTCCTTGGATTTATCAAGTGGATTATTGTTTCTTTTATTATGGCAGAAGCATACAAGTCCCTCACGGTGGCTGCGCTGCAAGACTTGCTTGCCCAAAAAGGCCAAGACACCGGAGGCTTGAAAAAGAACGAATTGGTGGCGGCTCTACTGGAACTTGAAAGGGAGGAGAGCCGCCCTCCCAGCCCGATTGTGGGGCAAGCAGCACACATCCCCTCCCGGTTCATGGAACCCCCTCGTGCTGAGAGTGATGAGATCTCACGGAGGGTAAGGGAGAGATTGGCGTTTTTTGGACCCAACCCGTCCGTAGAAATTGTTAATCGCATCATGGAAGTGGCAGAGCGGGAGAGAGAAGCCGAATTGGCGCACCGGAGAGCCACTATCTCTGGACCGGCCACAGAGGATTCACACTCAGTGCGCAGCACCACCTCTACGTGCCCGATCAAAGTTACCCACCAGTCCTTCAAACAGTTTGATGATGCTGTCGGGGATATCGATGGATTTCTACAAGACTTTGAACGACAGTGCCAGCTCCACAATGTGGACACCCAGGACTGGGTACCTATACTGGTGGGCAAGTTATCTGGGCGAGCTGCAGAAACGTACAGAGCGATCCCTGATGAATGGGCTAGAGATTACCCCGAAGTAAAGACCCGTCTGCTGGCCCGATATGCCATCACCCCTGATACATACCGTAGGAAATTCCGAGAGGCGAGGATGGGTCCAAGAGACACGTACACTGAGTGGGCACATCGCATGACCCGAGCCGCTACCAGCTGGATACAAGGGAGGCAAGTCACCACTTGGCAAGAATGCCTCCAACAGTTTTTACTGGAGCAATTTTTTCTTCATACGAGCACAGAGGTACGAGACTGGGTAAGAGACCAAGACCCCGTAAACCTGGAAGAGGCGGCAAAGCTAGCGGACAAATTTGTGGATGTCCGCCGCCCAGTCTCAAGACACCCTACCCCCTACCACAGCAGACCTCAGCCGCTAATGCACCGCCCCATGCCCCCAGCCTCCCCACCTACCCGACCCATGGGGTCTTATCCGAATAGGTCATACGCACCGAATGCTAGACCTAGTGGGGCTTCTACGGGATGTTTTCACTGTCGTCAACCTGGCCACATTCAGAAATATTGTCCCCAGCTACAGCCCAGGGCTCAACCCCATGGTCCTCGAAGGAACCAGTCCCCAGGCCCTTGGATGGCGCGCCAGGCTCAGTGCGTGAGCCGGACCCAGGATTCTGGTCCAGCTAACTCAGACCCAACTGTGGATTACAATTACTGTTCCCCGGAGCCTTTTGCCATACATGAGAGTTACTCAGATGAGGTCTATCTGGCTCAGCATCCTCGGAAGGACAACCGAGAGCACCACTACCAGCCCGTCACCATTAATGGGCAGCCAGCCGAGGGACTAAGGGATTCTGGAGCTACCCTCACACTGGTCCAGCCCCGTACTTTACCCCCTAACCAGCCAGTTAACTGCAAATTGGATGTGCGCGTGGCTGGGGGGCAGGTACATCAGCTACCCATGACCAGGGTATACCTAAAGTGGGGCACTGGGGAGGGCTACAGAGATGTGGGCATCATGGAGGGCTTACCCACGGATGTACTGCTGGGAAATGATTTGGGCTATTTGGAGAGCCGGTATGTGCCTGAGATGGATTGTACAGTGGATCCTGATTGCTTGGCTGTCACCCGTTCTCAGGCTAACCAACCTTCCGATTCTGGGACGCAGGTAAGCACTAACCCCGACGACCTACTCACAACTGACTCCCTACCATGGCTCCCCCCTGACGGTTTCCGTGCCCAACTGCTATCTGACCTCAGCCTTAGCCGCTATCGCAGCCGGGCAGAGACGGGAGAGAAAGGTACCTTCTCTGACCAGATTATATGGAGGAAAGACCTCTTATATAGGGCTACCCCAGGCAACACTAATGGTATTACCGAGGTTCCTCGGCTCCAATTGATAGTCCCCGCCATCCACCGCCCCGCTCTCCTCACCCTAGCCCACGAAGCCCCTCTATCCGGTCACCTCGGCGCCAGGCGGACAGAGTACAGACTCACCGCACATTCTTTTGGCCAGGGATCTCCCGGGATGTTAAGCACCATTGCCGCACCTGCGAGCTGTGCCAGCGGGTAGGGAAGCGACCTGAAGTGTCACGAGTCCCTTTGCAGCCTCTACCCCTTATTGGGGAACCTTTCAGTAGGGTCGCCATAGATCTCATCGGCCCTCTTGCCCATCCTAGCAAGACGGGGGAAAAAGTACATCCTCACAGTAGTAGACTTTGCCACCCGCTACCCTGAAGCCACGGCCCTGCCAAATATTTCTGCTGAGACAGTGGCGAATGCCCTTCTGGCTATATTCTCACGGGTAGGATTTCCCAAAGAAGTACTCTCCGATCAGGGCACACAATTTACCTCTGAGTTGCTCCAGCAGGTATGGACCCTCTGTGGGGTTAAGTCCCTGCGCACGTCCCCCTATCATCCACAAACGAATGGACTTTGTGAAAGGTTCAATGGAACCTTGAAACAGATGATCCGGACGTTCATAGCAGATCATGTTGACTGGGAAAAATGTATGCCCCATTTTTTGTTTGCTTACCGGGAGGTCCCACAGGAGTCCACAGGATATTCACCATTCGAACTATTCTATGGGCGAAGGGTAAGGGGTCCCCTAGATATTCTGCGGGAATACTGGGAAGGGAAATGCGAGTCAGAGGAGACTCCACATATCACTTATGTAGTTGAGCTCCGGGAAAAATTAGACCGGCTCATGTCCCTAGCCCACGGGAACCTAAGGGCAGCCCAAGCCCGCCACAAGACCTTGTATGACCGCAACACTAAGCCCCGAGAGCTTCTAGTGGGTCAGCGGGTCCTGATGCTACGTCCTACCCGACAAAATAAATTACAGGCTGCCTGGATAGGACCATACGAGGTTGTAGAGCGCAGGGGAGAGACAACCTACGTTGTCGCCCGAGGAGCCAGGGGTCAGACCCGGCGACTCTGCCACGTAAATGCGCTCAAACCATACCTAGAACGTACAGAAGAGGTGTCCGTTATCTGTACCCCCTCGCACACGGAGGCAGGAGACCGGGCTATCCCAGACCTCCTTGCTGAGTCCGTCCACCCCGGGGATATTACCCAAGACAAGCTCGGAGAACAGCTGAGCCCCATAGAAAAAGCCCAAGTATTCCCGCTGCTAAAGCAGCACCTCCAGCTGTTCTCTGCTCTACCCGGCATCACATCATTAGCCCAGCATGGAGTAGAGACTCCCGGTCAGAGCCCTCTCAGGCAACCCGCTTACCGGGTCCCTGAAGCAGTCAAGGGACACATTAGGAAGGAGCTTGAAGAGATGAGGACCTTGGGAGAAATAGAACCCTCCCACAGCCCCTGGGCTTCTCCAGTTGTGCTAGTGCCTAAGAAGGACGGGACGACCCGCTTCTGTGTGGACTATCGTCGGCTAAATGAAAAGACGACCACTGATGCCTACCCTATGCCCCGAGTAGATGACCTGTTAGACCAGTTAGCGGGAGCGACCTGGGTTTCGACTCTAGACCTTAGCCGGGGTTATTGGCAGATCCCGTTGACGGCAGATGCTGTCCCCAAGTCGGCATTCATCACCCCATTCGGCCTGTACCAATTTCGGGTCATGCCGTTTGGGATGAAGAATGCCCCAGCTACATTTCAGCGGCTGGTAGATCAGCTACTCGAGGGTCTGCAGGGCTATACCTGCGCCTATCTCGACGATATAGCGATCTTCAGTGACTCTTGGGACGAGCACCTCCAGCATCTGGATGTGGTATTGGGCAGAATACAGGCAGCAGGGATGACTATCCGCCCCGACAAATGCCAAATAGGTATGGGCGAGGTCCAGTACTTGGGACACCGGGTGGGGAGTGGGAAACAGCGACCTGAACCCGCCAAAATTGAGGCTATTGTCAACTGGCCTGTACCGCTCAATAAGAAGCAGGTCCTAGCTTTCTTAGGTACCGCAGGGTATTACAGAAAATTTGTACCCAATTACAGTTCTTTGGCCAAACCCCTGACTGACCTTACCAAGAAAACCCTGCCCCGGACAGTCCTGTGGTCCCCAGAATGTGGTGCTGCCTTTGAAGCCTTAAAAACAGCCCTAGGAAATTCTCCGGTCTTGGCCGCTCCTAACTTCAATCAACGCTTTTTGGTCCACACAGACGCTTCCATGTTTGGGCTCGGGGCCGTGTTGAGCCAGGTCAACAGCCAAGGAGAGGAGCACCCAGTAGCATACCAAAGTCGCAAGCTACTGGAACGGGAGGTGGGCTATGCTGCTATTGAAAAAGAGTGCCTGGCTCTTGTGTGGGCACTAAAGCGGTTCCAACCTTACTTGTATGGCCGGGAATTCACTGTCTTAACTGACCACAACCCCCTTGTGTGGCTGAACAGAGTGTCCGGGGACAATGGTAGACTATTGCGGTGGAGCCTATCCCTTCAACCCTTTAATTTTACAGTGCAATACAGTCCGGGAAAGGACAATAAAAACGCAGATGGTTTATCACGGCAAGAAGACGTGTGAGTCAACACCACACCCAGTGTTTTTCCTCGCCACCTTCAGGCTTATCCGTGTGGACAACCCCGAGCTGGCTCTCTTTGAAAGGGGGAGAAATGTCACGGTAGCACCCCTCCAGACAACCATGTTTTTCCGTTCCTCAGTGCCCATGTTCCAGCTGAGTTATTTTCCCCTGTTCTAACTGTGTGTTTTACATGTATGGTGCCCTGTTAAAGAGCCTAATCCCTTGTACCCTTTCCCCAGGAATGTAGCTTCAGCAGCCACTTCAAAATAAAGGTTTATCCTGGCTGCTGAGCTCATTCTCTTCTTACAAAGGTAGGCGGTTTTCCTATTGGTTGCTCAGACCAAGCCCCAGTGTAGGCACTGTTCTGATTGGTTGCTTAGTTAAATGCCCAATTTGCATATAATTGCTGATCTGTGGGGCACGTCCCCTGCTGGGGATTGGTTGCTACTAATCCTACCTTTCATCTGATTGGCTGTCAGGTACTGTCCTTTTGTGTAGGTGTGAAGAAGTTCTTTTGTTCAACTTTTGTTATCAAGATGTTTTCCTGTATATATGTCCTGTGTTTTGTGTCAATAAACAGTTCTTCTTGTTTTCCCAACACGACCAGTCTCGTCTGCTATGTTGGTGGAATTGCTTGCAGGGAAGCCTTGATCATAGCCCCGTTTGGCTATTGGATATTTACTGGACCTGAGGAGTGATTTTGTGGAACTGATTCCGGTAGGAGCTACCCATCTAGTAGCCCTCCCGTGACAATTATATTTGTCACGGTACACACTGTGACTCTTACCCCTGGCGGGCACAAGGGGCTAGCCACCTGCCGAGAGACTATGGACCTTGTCTGTTGCCAAAGCCAGAAACTCCTAGGAGAACTAAAATCACTGGCCCCAAGCACACTGCTTTCTCCGTCTAACCGGAGTACAGCAGGAATCTGTCTGCCCGCTACAGTGTCTGGGGACAATGGTAGACTATTGCGGTGGAGCCTATCCCTTCAACCCTTTAATTTTACAGTGCAATACCATCCGGGAATGGACAATAAAAATGCAGATGGCTTATCACGGCAAGAAGACGTGTGTGTCAACACCACACCCAGTGTTTTCCTCGCCACCTTCAGGATTATCCGTGTGGACAACCCCGAGCTGGCTCTCTTAGAAAGGGGGAGAAATGTCACGGTAGCACCCCTCCAGACAACCATGTTTTTCCATTCCTCAGTGCCCATGTTATTTTCCCCTGTTCTAACTGTGTGTTTTACATGTATGGCGCCCTGTTAGAGAGCCTAATCCCTTGTACCCTTTCCCCAGGAATGTAGCTTCAGTAGCCACTTCACAATAAAGGTTTATCCTGGCTGCTGAGCTCATTCCAAGCTCAGACCAAGCCCCCAGTGTAGGCACTGTTCTGATTGGATGCTTAGTTAAATGCCCAATTTGAATATATTTGCTAATCTGTGGGCACGCCCCCTGCTGGGGATTGGCTGCTGCTAATCCTACCTTTCATCTGATTGGCTGCCAGGTACTGTCCTTTTGTTCAACTTATGTTATCAAGATGTTTTCCGGTAGTAGCTACCTATCTAGTAGCCCTCCCGTGACAGGTGTCAAGTGTCCTCGGGGGCTCAGACTTAAGCCATGTGCAAGAGGCAGTCTGGCAGGATGTCTGTACACGTGGGCAGTGATCAGCTGCCTACCACTAGATGCCAGTGCTGGAGAAGTCCTGTTGATGCAATCTGGATTCTGGGGCATGTTCTGGGTATTGGGGCATGTCTAAGGTTTACAATCTGGGTGCTGGGTCTGGTTCTGGGTGTGCAGTCTAAGTGTAGAGGCATGTCCGGAGCATGCAGTGTGGCAGTTTGGGTTTGTCCTGGACGTGCAGTGTGGCAGTTTGGGTATGTCCTAGGCGTGCAGTGTGGCAGTTTGGGTATGTCCTAGGCGTGTAGTGTGACGGTTTGGGCATGTCCTGGACTTGTAGTGTGGCTGTTTGTATATGTCCTGGGCATACACTGTGGCTGTTTAACATGTCCTGGGCATGCAATGTGGCGGTTTGGGTATGTCCTAGGCTTGCAGTGTGGCGGTTTGGGAATGTCCAGGACATGCATTGTGGCTGTTTGGGCATGTCCTGGGCGTGTAATGTGGCTGTTTGGGCATGTCCTGGGCCTGTAATGTGGCTGTTTTGGCATGTCCTGGGTGTGCAGTGTGGGTGCCGTTTCAAGTGTTGTGTTTACTGCAAGGTGGTGCTATGGCAAGTTATGTGGGGGCAAAGCAAAAGGAGGGCAGAAGAAATGGAAAGGGGGGTGTGCCCAGACCATTTGTAGCAGGCTCTGCAACCTATAGATAGTTTTTCATCATGACACTTTTACACTGACTGAATAACTTTTTACCCCCTAACAGTGACTAATGACTATTAGTGCTATGCCATAAAAAAAAACACTTTGTCTAACTTTGACCTGATTTTGCTGACAAACTTGGTGAGACTGATAAGCTGTGTCTGATGGTGGAGGAATGTGGGGGGCTTGATAAGATTGGGTCTCTTCAAACACATGAGAATGAACAAGTCTACAAAGCCTCATCTGGCCTGATAGAGAAATATTTCTTAACAGAGGATGAGGAACACTCTTCTCTTGCCCCAGAGGCTTCATCTGAAAGCTATGTATTTCCCATCCAGGAAGGAACACACACTACATTTAATTTTTGAGCACTGACATACTGTTTGTCTTATATATATGTTGTAGCACTTTCCTTTACTTGAATAGTTCTTTCAGCCTGTACATACTGTGAAACCTCTTTCTTTAAATATTGCTGTCTATATATTTTTAATATTTGCCCTGAGTTTAGAAATACCAATGTTTCCATGTTTGTCTATGTTTTATTTTCAAGTAATAGGGCAATAATCAATATTATTTTTTTTTTTTTTTGTTTCCTAACCATTTTCTTCTACAGCGACCTTTTTACCCCAACTCTAACCCTAAATTTACCCTAACCCTAAATCTACCCCTACCCCTTAATGTAACCCTTGTACTAACCCGAACCTTCCTGGAACCCTGATTATAACCCTAATTATAACCCTAACCCTAAATCTAGGCTTAGCTTTTTCTATTTATTTGTTTATTTATTTATGTATTTATTTATTTATAACTGTAATGTTGCTGGCTCCCTCTAGGGGAACAGTTTCAGAGAGATGGAAGAGATTTTTTTTTTAATTCACTTCTGTTGCTCTCTGCTGGGCAATCTGTATTGGAGAAGAATGCTACTCCAATACAGCACCACGGTGATCATGGTGCCCTGGGATGTTGTGTGACATCATGGTGCTCTGATTCATACACAATTTGATGCAACATGGGGCAGACAATGGTGCCCACTTGATCAAAAAGACTTAGCCTCCTGAGCTTGAAATGGGTCAACATTTTGTCGCAAAAAAATTTTTTTGTTGATGTCCATGAACTTGGGGCTATTTGAGGAAGAATGTAATATCATTGTAAATTGCAACCTAGTCATTTGGGAATTTTGAAATTAAAGTAAAAGTATATAGTTTAAAAAAAAAAAAGCCCAAAACATTACTAGCTTTACTACCTGGCTTCACACTTACATTTTGATTCTCTTGTCTCTGCTCCTCAGTTCACTGTATTTCTGCTGTGCTTTCAGTTTTGAAATCGATCGGCCATGATGTCTGACTTGAGAGGTTTTTCGAGGTCACATCTGGGCATATTGTATAGCTCAAAATTCACCTTACGATATGGCGCCAATGTACCACAAATCTTTCTGCACTTCAGTTTAGTTAGCTTATAAAAGTGCTGTGAAGTTGATGAGTCATTGTTCTGCATCACCAGTGATGTCATAATCTGCTTTTGCCCATCCCCAATGGACATACTGTCAACATCCAGGTCAGTCATGTTGATATCTATAAAAATAATTTTTGAAATTTGTATAGCTTCCTCCATTTTTCTACCAATGCTGTAGCACAACAGCAAATAAGATTTATATCCTGAAGAATACTGCAGAGTGATGAACATAGTTCCAGCAGTCAAACACACCATGCTGGAATTCCAGCATAAATAAGCTGTCCAAATTTCATGATTCCAAAAATTCAGTGTTGGAGAGTTTTTCCTGCTTCAGACAGACACAATAATTTTCTGTTTTAAATATAAGATATATTTAGATCCGCAGAGCTGCGGATAATCTAGTCTTGTTCCAGCCATTCACCTTGTACCTTCGTTCAGCAGTGTTCCCAGAGGTTTTGAATCCAGTGACCATGTGTGACAACTATGGAGTTCCTTCCCCAATAATTCTCCCTGGGAGATGTGGACCCGACAACACCCCGGACATTTCAGGAGAGCAAAACCATAGCAGTAGCCAATGAATGGAGCGAGGATGACTTTGGAATACTACATGAGGTGGATACTCTCTGAGCCACCACAGCTTACAACTTACTGCACATTCAAGTGGTCTAGGTCAAGGTTGCACTTTACCTACAGAGATAGGGCGGGGACAGACCACGGGGCTATCAAGGGGGAGCAGGTGGAATTGTGTCTATTGTACAGAGTCACTTAAGGGAAGGGACCTACCAATGTGCCTGAGGTACAACTGGTGGTGCTGCAGAAATATTGCCATGACCTGCTACGCATCGGGCATGGCATTCCCTTGCCAGGGGCACCAGGGCACATCGAACCCTACTGTTGAGCTTTGGAGACCAGATTGCTGTGCCAGGCTGTTTATGCAGGGTATTTTGTTCATAAGTGGATGATGCTCTTAACAAATTTTGTTTTGGTATTTAAACCTGTGTGTTGCTAAAAAAAAAAGAAAAACTGTTCCTGTTTTACTTCAATAACAGTTCTGGGGAAGCAGTGTCTGAAGGAAACACCCATCTTGGGTGTCAGCCAGTACCGTCCCACATGCTTTTGTGCGTCTAGAGGTATAGTGTGTATAATTGGTACATGAAGTGCAAGTAGGATTTTTGGTAAGCCTAGTGTAGAAATCAGATTTCACCTTCTGCTTACAAAACCCTCCAGTCTTAGCCTCCTGTAAGAAAAGAGGCCATAGGGACCTTCACAATAATGTTTTGGGGTCAGGAGTCGTGAATTAAACATGGATGGAACATGGGAAAAAGAAAAAAAAGATAGTGAATAGTGAAGTATGAAATAACAATTTAATATACAATGCATACTAAAAATCACTAACAAACAAATAAATTACAGGTATCCACAGTAGAAATGCCAATAATGGTCCTGATTTCTACCTCAAATAAGAAGAGAGGGCGAGGGGAACATACCCAGGAGGGATTGTGCAAATGAATGCAAGTGAAACACGGCTGTTCAGCCCAGAACGAGGATAAAAATGGATTTGAAGATGTACTGTGACTGGGAGTCTTGCAGGGCTCTGGGGGCCAGAACACTCCATGTGAACTATGGACCTTGTCTGTTGATGTATTATGTCACGGGAGGGCTACTAGATGGGTAGCTCCTACCGGAATCAGTTCCACAAAATCACTCCTTAGGTCCGGTAAATATCCAATAGCCAAACGGGGCTATGATCAATGCTTCCCTGCAAGCAATTCCCCCAACATAGCAGACGAGACTGGTCGTGTTGGGAAAACAAGAAGAACTGTTTATTGACTCAAAACACAGGACATACCGTATTTATCGGCGTATAACACGTGCCGGCGTATAACACGCACCTCATTTTCAGAAGGAAATTTCAGGAAAAAAAACTTAAATTTCAAATAAAGAACTTTGAAGCCCAATATGCCATTTTAATATGCCAGGATATTGCCCCCAATATGTCATTTTAATATGCCAGATATTGCCCCCAATATGCCATTTAATATGCAGGATATTGACCCCAATATGCCATTTTAATATGCCAGGATATTGCCCCCAATATGCCATTTAATATGCCATGATATTGCCCCCAATATGCCAGGATATTGCCCCTTAGTATGCTCGTTATGCCACCCTCCTCCCCCCCTTCCCCAGACCCCAGCACTTACCTCGTTCCTGCTCTGTCCCCCGGTGCTCTGAAGCTGCGTGGCTGTGAGGGAAGCGTTGTGAGCTTCCCTCCAGCCGCGCGGAACAATAAAGTTTGTTTAAAAAAAAAAAACACATTTTATTGACCGCGCGGCTGGAGGGAAGCTCACAACGCTTCCCTCACAGCCACGCAGCTTCAGAGCACCAGGGGACAGAGCAGGAATAAGGTAAGTTTTAGATTTTTCGCGTATAACACGCACACACCATTTCCCCCCTATTTTCAGGGAGAAAAAGTGCGTGTTATACGCCAATAAATACGGTATATACAGGAAAATATGTTGATAAGATAAGTTGAACAAAAGAACTTCTTCACACCTACACAAAAACACCTACACAAAAGGACAGTACCTGGCAGCCAATCAGATGAAAGGTAGGATTAGTAGCAACCAATCCCCAGCAGGGCGCGTGCCCACAGATCAGCAAATATATTCAAATTGGGCATTTAACTAAGCATCCAATCAGAACAGTGCCTACACTGGGGGCTTGGTCTGAGCGACCAAAAGGAAAACCGCCTACCTTTTGAAGAAGAGAATGAGCTCAGCAGCCAGGATCAACCTTTATTGTGAAGCGGCTGCTGAAGCTACATTCCTGGGGAAAGGGTACAAGGGATTTGGCTCTTTAACAGGCCACCATACATGTAAAACACACAGTTAGAACAGGGGAAAATAACTCAACCGGAACAAGGGCACTGAGGAACGGAAAAACACGGTTGTCTGGAGGGGTGCTACCGTGACAATAACATTTCCTAACCTTTGGGAAACACAATGAATGGGCCAAAGGCTTGGCCTTCCCAGGGTACGCATCCTGGCTGACATCTTGAGTTAGCCTGTGTTGAACTCCAGCTGTATGTCACTGGTGCTCCCAAAGTATGTACCCTCAAACCTAGGATATTCACAGACAGGGGTCCATAGCCCACAGGGAGGTGAGAGCCAAGAGCCCCAATAATGCAGGCTGTTAGAATCCACCACCAAACCTACCCAGGTATGACCTAACCATGACTCTTTACTTTTGACTAACCCCTTCCCTGTCATCAATCAATGATTTCGGGACCTTGACCCTGATCAATGTCACCCTATGGAGGTATAGAGAGAGGGCTGAGTCCGGAGAGTTAGGAAGCAACTCCAACCAGATAGTGTGTAGGGACGGGTTGCTGTATACAAATTTCAGTAGGAGCTACCCATCTAGCCCCCCGTGACAACATGCTTTTATTTCTATGAGACTGACCTGCACCAACTAAAAGAGGTTCTTTGAAACTTGTTTGGCAAAAAACTTATATCATAATTACACATTGTATGTCAAATAGATAGTGATTCTCTGTTTGTTTTACACTCATATTATAATGTGACCTGCTACATGTTTTGTTTCTTCATACAGAGTGTCAGGTAGCCCCCCCCCCCTTTGCAGTTTATCTTCCAATTGAGTACACCTCTGTTCAAAAGCTCCGCCCACTCAATATAATTAGCATAATGTAACCCCACCTACTTATCACAGTGTAGATTATATCACCAAGTTCCCACCAACATTACCAGCATCCTTGGTATACAACAGATACATTCACAGCACAACATCTACATCAGGAAATATCACTTTTACATGACATATAGTAAGACCTGGTGCAGATGTGCTTCAGTCAGAGAGCTGTGTCTACACCATCATACATTAGTGTAAACCTACCACTTCTGCTGGAAAGCCATTCATCATATCCACTCCCCAGTCTGTAAAGTAATACTGCCTGTCCTTGTCTTATATCTAGGATAGCCTTATACCTATCCCGTGCATGCTTCAACTCCTTCACTGTATTAACCTCTACCACTTATACTGGAAGACTATTCCATGCATCCACTACCCTCTCAGTAAAGTAATACTTCCATTAGTTACTGGCATTATCATAAATCTAGGATAGCCTTATACCTATCCCATACATGCTTATCCCACCTATCCCATGCTACTTCTTCACTGTATTAACCTTAACCTCTACCACTTCTACTGGAAGACTATTCCATGCATCCACTACCCTCTCAGTAATGTAATACTTTTATTAGTCCCTGGTAGTGTTGAGCGAACCCGGACCGCACTATTCGGGTTCATACCGGACATTACGGTGTCCGTGCCACAAACCCGAACCCGGACATATCACTGTATGTCCGTGTTGGAGTTCGAGGTTTGGCTATAAACCGAAAGTCTTTAAACCGAAAGTCATTTGGTTTAAAGACTTTCGGTTTATAGAATAGACAATAGCATTACATGTATTCTATAAGCCGAAAGTCTATAAACCGAAAGACATTTGGTTTATCGACTTTCAGTTTACAGAATACCTGTAATGCCATTGGCTATTCTATAAACAGAAAGTCTATAAACCGAACGACATTCGGTATATAGACTTTCTTTTTATAGAATAGCATTACAATAACATGTATTCTATAAAACGAAAGTTTATAAACCAAATGTCTTTCAGTTTATAGACTTTCAGTTTATGTAATACATGTAATGCTATTGCTATTATATGAACCAAAATAGAGTCCCCATTCATAAGAATAGGTCAATTGACCTATTCTTATGAATGGGGACTCTATTTTGGTTTCTAGAATAGCAATAGCATTACATGTCTTACATCTGAGAGTCAAATAGAACCGTCAAATGCTGTTCTTACAGCGCACTTTGAAAAATTGTAATAGTTTTGGGTGCTAAATAGTACATTTGTGTCTTGCGGTGCACTTCATATCTGAGAGTCAAATAGAACAGTGAAATACTGTGGTTACAGTGCACTTTGAAAAATTCTGGCTACCTCCTCCTCCTCCTCCTCCTCCTCTTCCTCCTCCTCCTCCTCCTCCTCCTCCTCCTCCTCCTCCTCCTCCTCCTCTTCCAGCGCCGCGGTCACTGCCTCCTCAACCTATCGGTCACTTAGTATAAACTGAAAGAGAATACCCTGCACTCCAACCCTCTCTCAAATGGATAATTCTGTTGATCCCCCTGGCAGACATGCTTTAGATTTAGATGTATGTTCTTCCAAAGCTAAAATCAAAGATTCCATCTAGTGCTATTTCATGGCTCAGCTGTATTTTTAATTTGTATGTATTTTAAGTTATTTCCCTATCCACATTTGCTTGAAGGGAACTTGTCCTACTCTTACCCACATTTTTCCTTTTGCAGCCCTCTAGCCCTTTTCATGACTTTTTTTATAGGGATTTTAGTGGCCAAAAGTCTGTGTCCCCATTGACTTCTATGGGGTCCGTGTTCGGGGTCAAGTTCGAGCACGGACCCAGACTTTTTCCGAAGTTCGCTCCAACTTCTCAAACCCGAACATCCAGGTGTCAGCTCAACTCTAGTCCCTGGCCTTATCTTATATCTAGGACAGCCTTATACCTATCCCACACAAGCTTAAACTCCTTCACTGTATTAACTTCTACTGGAAGACTATTCCATACATCCACTACCCTCTCAGTAATGTAATACTTTCATTAGTCCCTGGCCTTATCTTATATCTAGGATAACCTTATACCTATCCCATTAATGCTTAAACTCACAAAAAATATGACAATTTAATTGCCAGTAATATGCCATAGTTTAATTGCCCAGTAATATGCCAGTTTAATTGCCCAGCATAATTGTCCAGTAATATGTCACAGTTTAATTGCCCAGTAATATGCCACAGTTTAATTGCCCAGTAATATGCCCAGCCTGATGCCCCAGTAATATGCCACAATTTAATTGCCCAGCCTGATCCCCCAGTAATATGCCAGTTTAATTGCCCAGCCTGATGCACCAGTTTAATTTCCCTGTAATATGCCCAGCCTGATGCCCCAGTTTAAATGCCCAGTAATATGCCCCGATGCCCCAGTAACATGCCACCACCCTCCTTCCCCATAACGCAACGGCTCCATGTCTCCTCTGTGCACCGGCAGAAGGTTTGTTTGTATTGATTAAAGTAAAAAAAAAAAAAAAAAAAAAAAAAATCCCTTGTCTGTTCAGTCTGTGAGCTGAGCTCACATCAGACTGTTACCAGCCCTGTCACACGCGTCCTGCCTGCTTCCAGACTCGTGTCACAGGGATGGCTACAGCAGGCTGATGTGAGCTCAGCTCACAGACTGAACTGCGCGGGTTACGTGATATCAGGCAAGGACATCACATGACCTGCGATCACGCTAAAACAGCACAATTTGTCGGGACAATCTCGGATTTCACAGGACTCTCCCGCAAATCCGGGACAGTAGGCAACTATGGGTGCCCTGTTCAAGAGCCTAATCCCTTGTACCCTTTCCCCAGTAATGTAGCTTCAGCAGCCTCTTCACAATATACGGCTGACGGAGGTGCCAAGGAGTCTGTCACGCGTGTGTTGACAATAAAATCATAAACATTTAAATACCCTGTGTTTCTTTGTGACTATGAAGCATGTGCAGTCTGGAAAAGACTCCAGTGTTTAGCACAGCAGCGCCATCTGGTGGTCTTTTCAAACACTGATGGACTAAGGCTTATAATAAGCAGTTATTTTATCCATAGTAATCTGAAACAGTAACTGAAAACTATTATGTCTCACTCGTTCTATTTGTTGAAAGACCAATAAAAGTATGATCTGAAACGCCAGGTTTGCCCTCGGTTTTAGAGCTTAAATCCAGTATCACTTACGATCATGGACCCTAAGGTCGCCCCCCCTCCATTTTTTTGTAACGATATCGATCTTATTAGAAGGAGCATTTGTATGACGAGTAGAAAAATAATTAAAATACGCGAAGCTTCCGGAGAATAAATGAGCTACACAGCAGCGCCACCTGGTGGTATTTCTCAAACAAATCCGGATACACTGCAAATAGGTTAAATACGACAGTCTTAAAAGTACGAAAGTAAAATGTTTAACTCATCCTCGTCAAATTAAAGTAAACCCTGTGACCGGTTTAAAAAAAAAAAAAACATACAAAAACACACACACACACACAATAAGGCTTGTAGAGAAGCAGTTTCAGCTCTATTAAGGAGAAGTTGGGCGGCTCTTAAAAGAGCCTTTGTGTTAATGGATGTGTAGAGCGCAGCTGTTACTTGGCGCTAGTGTACTTGGTCACAGCCTTGGTTCCCTCGGATACAGCGTGCTTGGCCAGCTCCCCGGGCAGTAGCAGCCGCACGGCGGTCTGGATCTCCCGGGAAGTGATGGTGGAGCGCTTGTTGTAATGAGCCAGGCGGGAAGCCTCCCCTGCGATGCGCTCAAAGATGTCATTCACGAAAGAGTTCATGATCCCCATGGCCTTGGAGGAGATGCCAGTATCTGGGTGGACCTGCTTCAGTACTTTGTACACGTAGATAGCGTAACTCTCCTTCCTGCTCTTTCTACGCTTCTTCCCATCTTTCTTCTGGGTCTTGGTCACCGCTTTCTTGGAGCCTTTCTTAGGCGCAGGAGCAGACTTGGCTGGTTCAGGCATGATAGACAATAAGAAATGTTCTAGCCGCTAAGAAACTGTGACTAGCGCCTCCTCCGGCAGCTCTATATATACTGCAGCACATGCAAACGAGGTGGACAAGCTCTCTCCCTCTCTATTGGACAGATCTTTCATGTGATTTCAATAAGCTCCTCCTCTATGACAGCTCTAAATATTATTGGTGCAATGTAAAACTATCCAATCACAGAGCAGAGTGTTTGTATATTGGAGAGTATATATAGAGGCTGGTGGTCACGATGTAACACAGTTTGTATCTGATCTGTACCATATACCTGAAGATGTCTGGACGTGGCAAGCAAGGCGGCAAGGTTCGTGCCAAGGCAAAGACTCGCTCATCCAGAGCAGGACTGCAGTTTCCAGTTGGTCGGGTTCACCGTCTGTTGAGGAAAGGGAATTATGCGCAGCGTGTGGGTGCCGGTGCCCCAGTGTATCTGGCCGCTGTGCTGGAATACCTGACCGCTGAAATCCTGGAGCTGGCTGGTAACGCCGCCCGTGATAACAAGAAGACCCGAATCATCCCCCGCCACCTGCAACTCGCTGTGCGTAACGATGAGGAGCTCAACAAACTGCTGGGAGGAGTGACCATCGCTCAGGGTGGTGTCCTGCCCAACATCCAGGCTGTGCTACTGCCCAAGAAAACCGAGAGCCACAAGCCAGCCAAGGGCAAATAGACTGAAGACTCTTCCCTAACTACTCTCAACACAAAGGCTCTTTTAAGAGCCACCCACAATCTCCACAAAGAGCTTTAGTGTCACAAGCACCCATACCCTCTGCTATCCATTTATCATTTCCATTAGATATTGGTTTATAAGTAACGATATTAACATTATACTACTACCATCTTACTCTCTAGGTTGTCGCTATTTTCAATCAAGTGAGAAACCTTTAATTTGTTGCAATAGCGCAGACATCTGTTTCATTGTGATCTGCTCCGTACACAAGCCTAAAGCGGCACACGTGTTTCGCACTGACAAACGCTTCTCAATTGTTTTATTTAGCAGCAGTACAACGGAGTTTGAATAGGTTTGAATTCATGACTATACAGTTCTAGGGATGGTTGATGTAAAATGATCGCCACTCAAGGTTTCATTCAGTTTCTGGTCGTTGTGATTCTTTTAATAAAGGAGCTTTGTGTTTTACATGAATCGAACCGATAGATGTTTCCTAGTTGTGTGACACGTGTATTAAGAATTAGTACGGTTTGGGATACCTGAACGGTGTGTGTTACAATATCAAAGCCCATTTTATGTCCGATCTATTCGAACAGGTCACTTGTGTGTAGAAGGATCTCCAGTCAATGACTTTCCCGTGCATTTATTTCTGCGATATCCTATATTGTGAAAATCTCTTCATTGATAATTTGGTGGCTCTTAAAAGAGCCTTTGTGTGTTTTGTGTCCAGTGCCTGCCCCCGTTTAAGCTCTCTCTCCCCGGATCCTGCGGGCAAGCTGGATGTCTTTGGGCATGATGGTCACCCTCTTGGCGTGGATGGCACACAGGTTGGTGTCCTCGAACAGACCCACCAGGTAAGCCTCGCTGGCCTCCTGCAGAGCCATGACTGCCGAACTCTGGAAGCGCAGATCGGTCTTGAAGTCCTGAGCGATCTCACGGACCAGGCGCTGGAAAGGCAGTTTGCGGATGAGGAGCTCGGTGGATTTCTGGTAACGCCGGATCTCCCTGAGAGCCACAGTGCCGGGGCGGTAACGGTGAGGCTTTTTCACTCCGCCGGTAGCCGGGGCGCTCTTCCTGGCAGCCTTGGTAGCCAGCTGCTTGCGGGGAGCCTTGCCTCCGGTGGATTTGCGGGCAGTCTGTTTTGTTCTGGCCATTGCGTAAAAATGTACTAAACGAATGATTACTAGGGCTGCTGGGCTGCTATTTATAGGCTGTACCGCTCAATGATTGGCTGCTCGGGAGGCGAGGCGGGCTTAGTGATTCATTGGGTAAAATAAACCGCCTTATATTTCAAAATGACCGCCAAATTCACAAACGTAAAATATAAATAGAAATCTGCTTCTTTCACGTTTCATAATTCTACCTAATTAATCCCCGTGATTTGTGCGTGTCTGTATTAGAATTGGTTTTCTCTTTTTGTATTATTTTTGTTAACATTTTAACCCCACCAATGACTGAAGAATGTGGGGGGTGAAACGTATTACTCAGCAGTTTGTGGATAAGTCCGTGTTCTAGTTTTCAGCATAGTAGATGGGATATCCCACTACTAATCCCTCTAAGCTGAAACCGCTAACATTTGATGTTAATAAATCAAACCATTTTTAAAGCTGTTTAATGGATTCCAGACTGTATACAGTGACGTCAGACACAATATGTATTTATCTGTTTATTTAACCAGTTCATGTAGTTTAACCTTAAGGTGTCACTGCAATGTAATTTTGAATTTGGATAGATTGTCCTTTATAAGAAAAGTTATTTATTTATTGAAACCACTCTACTGTTAACTGAAGTTTTCATGATGCTGCTGGAGCATCATAGGGTGGGTCAGTGGCAGATTAATGAGTGGCTGGAGGAGGGGTGCCATTGGGCAGAATGCTGTCAAAGTAGTCACTGTGACTGCAGTGGTCTGGTTATCTGGACAGTGTTATGAGATGCCAGTTCATCTGGCACCATACTAATTTGGCTCCAAGTTTAATTATGCCTGGCTATTGTACGAGAGATGATCAGTTAAACTGTATATTGTTTTGTCCATGGTTATCTTCATTTTTCCATGTATAAATATTCTCCATTGTAGTCCCCATGACCAACCATGTTGTGCCCGTTCGTCAGTGCCTATGTTCCGGCTAAGTTATATGTGTTTTCCAGTACCTGTGCCAAAAAGGGCTATTTTCACTGCCTTTGTATTTCGGATGACCAGCCAGAGGCCAAGTTCCTCAATAAAGGTTAAGCCCGGTCTCTGCTGGCATTCACCACATTTGAATTGTCAGCAAGTTGCTGATTGGCCATCGGTTTAAAGGTCCACTAGCCGAATCAGAGACAAATTATATCGCTCATCCTCTGATTGGCTAGTGGGGTATAACGATTCGGCCATATCCTCTATAATAATCTTCAAGTGTCTCTGCGTCCAGAGAGAGAGATACAGAACAGGAGGTAGAGAGAAAGAACAGAGGGAGGGAGAAAGACAGAACAGGGGGAAGGGGGAGAGAGAGAGAGAGACAGACAGTACAGGGGGGGAGAGAGAGACAGTACAGGGGGAGAAAGAGAGAGACAGACGGGGAGGGAGGGAGAGGAAGACAGAACAGGGGGAATGGGGAGAGAGAGAGACAGAAAAGGGCTAGAGAGACAGAACAGGGGGGGGGAGAGACAGAACAGGGGGGGAGAGAGAGACAGGGGGAAGGGGGAGAGAGAGAGACAGACAGTACAGGAGGGGAGAGAGAGACAGAACAGGGGGAAGGGGGAGGGAGGGAGAGAAAGACAGAACAGGGGGAATGGGGAGAGAGAGAGACAGAACAGGGGGGGAGAGAGACAGAACAGAGGAAGGGCAGGAGAGAGACAGAACAGAGGAAGGGAGGAGAGAGACAGAATAGAGGGAGAGAGAGAACAGGTATGGGGGAGTTAGAGAGAGACAGACAGGGCAATGAAGAGGAAAGGGACAAACATGGGAAAGCAGAGAGATACATACATGGGGGGGGTGCCATGGGGGAATCCCGCACAGGGCGCCGGAACACTTAAGGCCGGCCCTGCTGACAGATTTCTCGAGCAAATTCTCCTGCGCAATCGCAGGAGAATTTACTCATTGCGCATGCGCACAAAGTTACAGCTGATCACTCAGCTGTAACTTTGTAAAGACTGCGCATGCGAGAGCGGAGCGACGCTACCCACCTCCCGCCCCCTTCACACCACGCTAAGGTGGTAAGTAACACGGGGGGACGGGACATAAGGGGGCAACATAGGGGCAAGCACCCTGGCGAGGGGGGAGCCTTGAGGGCTGCCTCATCTTGATGGGAGTTGTGATCCCCCTGCTGCATCAATAATACAGCAGGAGGATCACAACTCCCATCAAGATGAGGCAGCCCTCAAGGCTCCCCCCCTCACCAGGGTGTTTGCCCCCCTATGTTGCCCCCTTATGTCCCCCCCCCCTCCACATATGTTCTAGCGCCCGTTAATTTAACGGGCTTAGTGTCTAGTTTCATATAATATGTTTAAAAGTCCAGCACAGCGCTGACTGGTCACTTGTGTAAAGGGCCTAGTAGGCGCTGTGCTGTTTGGTTCCCCATTTTAAGAGCAGGCTTGAATTCCTTGGTGCTGCCAAGTCTGGCCCTAGACCATGCCCCTTTTTGGCAATTGTTCGGTCCTTGTTTACCCCGTCCCTATTGGTCGCTAACTAGTTTGGCACCAAATTCAATTATCCTTTTTGTATGTGTTAACTTGTAATCCCCTAAGTCTTGTTTCCATTCAGTATTCTATGTTAAACTTTAATCCTGTTATAGTTCCTTTGTCTAATCTATTTTATCAAGATTTTCAACTGTATATATTCTCTGTGTTATGAATCAATAAACGTTCTTGTGATTTTACCTAACACGACCGGTCTCGTCCGCTATGTTGTGGGATTGCTAGTGGGGAACCAGCAATGTATTTTCCTGGACCTTAGGAGTGTATCTCGTGGAGCTGATTCTGGTAGGAGATACCCATCCTAGTAGTCCTCCCATGACACTTTACAATAAATTGTTGTTCCTGTTAAACTCTGTAACGGGATGCCAAGAAATTGATGCTTCTTGCCCGCTTAGAGTACATAGGACACACCTCTGCTCACCTCTTGAAGAACCAACTTGGCTATAGGTCCTGTTAGCCCAGTTTAGTTTTCTCTCCCCACCAGGACAAAATACACTTGTAACGGGATGGGTACCCAAGGCCGGTAGCACCTCTGCTCATTGTAGAAAATCACCGCTCTAGCCCCTGATTAAAGCACAGCATCCACCCAGCAAGTCTTTCCTGGAGCCTTGCTCTTTGCTAGTGGTCCTGTCTACTATTTACGTACAGTTAGGTACAGCAAGAATTAAACCACATTATTGAAACAGAAACAGTCTTATAATCATGACAGTCAATAGACATGCAAGCAAGCATTCTGCTAGCATTTCCTGCTGCTCTATTGCATTGCCTACCTACGTTTAAGTCCTCTGAAATTATTACTCCTAAATCCCTTTCCTGAGATTACAATGTATAATGCACCGTTAAAAGAGCTTTATCACTTGTAACAGTTTCCCCAGTAATGTATTCTACAGTGAATCTGATTGGTTGTCAGGTATTCTGGCACCAAATGTAATTATCCATTGTGTAGGTGATGTCCTGTTTCCATTCACTATTCTTTGCAAAACTATAATCCTGTTAGAGTTTTTTTGTTCAAGTTATGTTATCAAGATGTGTTTCTGTATATATGTCCTTGTTTTACCCAACACGACCTGTCTCGCCTGGAATCTCCTACCGGAATCAGTTCCACAAAATCACCTCAGGTCCAGGAAAATAGCAAATATCCAAACAGGGCTATAGTCACTGTTCCCCTGCTAGCAATTCCCCAACATAGCGGATGAGACCAGTCGTTTTGTGTAAAACAAGAAGAACCGTTCATTGATTCAAAGCACAGGACATTTAAGAAAAATTGTTGTAACGGACCGTCTAACGGACATAGTAGACCCTCTGTCCGTTGTAGGAAAACACGTCCTTAGCCCCCGATTACAGCTCAGCATTCATCCGGCAAGTCTTTCCTGAACCCTTGCTCTTTGTACCCAAATAGCAGACAGGAGACTACTAGCAGTTAGGTACAGGAAAAATGAACAACTTTTTTTATTTGTGCAACAGCACAGACTTATATACACATAAACATGAAATCATAGACATTAGTATACAATGGGGGACGACGACAAAACTAAACTTAGTTCTCCAACTAACTGGGGCTAGGAATACATTAGACTTTCAGACTGCAAACCAAATAGGAATTACAATACAGTGAGTAGACACACAGTAAGACACATAATGTACACAACATAATCAGTTTACCAGTTAATCCAGAACAATGGATGTTGGAGTAAACTATCAATTCTAGTCACTGACACACCATAACCCTTCAGAGTGGTCTACTCACAGAATTAAACATTACACAAACCATTCTACTAACAGAATATAACTAACTAACTAACAATATTCATGTATAGAGTTATGGTAGATAAGCCAGGGCCCATAATCTACTGGTTGGCCCTCTGGCCCTTCCAAGAATCCCAGTCAGGCAGGCTGTCAGAATTCACTTTGTGACAATCATAAAAGAGACTGAAAATATGTACTGGTTTTATAAACTGGAACCAGAAATGAACCAAAGGAATATGCATTCAAAAGCATCTCATTTCTTTTATTACCAACACTTGCCTTCTGACCATAGTTTAAATGGTAGCTGTGCTATTGGTCTTTGTAAAAAACACATCTTTATCTCTTTTATATGATTATGTTATAATTTAGTTGGTCACATGCTTTACACGAGATATTCTTCTTTCTCCTGCTTGAAGCAGGGTGAGAAATCTTTCAAACATATCACTTATAATGGTAAAAAAATAAGATGTGCTCAAATAAATCCATCAGGTACTAATGGGTATGTGTAACATTTCACTGACTGTAAAGGATATGTAATATAGATAGCAAACCTATCGTTGCTATATTTAAATGATGTGGAATCTCTGTGAGTAGTTCGTACAAAAACACCGTCTTTTTCATATACATATTTAGCACAAAATCCGACTTTTTTCAGCCTGGGAAACACAATGTAGCAGCAGACTCTGTACAGCATAAGCTTGTAAACCGATGGGCGTGTCTGTGAAATATATCCAATCAGAAGGCGCATTCACCCACCAATCAGGTGGAAGCTGCAGCTTTATAAACACGGTGTGGTTTAATATTTGGCTATAATTATTGTTATCGATACAAAAATGGTTGAAACAGCACCTGACGCCGCTCCCGCCACAGCACCGGCTGAAAGCGGCACCAAGAAGAAGGCGTCGTCCAAGAAATCAGCGACCGCTAAAAAGCCAGTCAAATCTACTGGCCCCAGTGTGTCCGAACAGATCCTGAAATCAGTGGCTGCTTCTAAGGAACGCAGTGGGGTGTCTCTGGCCGCAGTGAAGAAGGCTTTAGCTGCCGGCGGATATGATGTGGAGAAGAATAACAGCCGCATCAAGGTGGCTGTGAAGAGCCTGGTCACTAAGGGAAGTCTTGTTCAAGTGAAAGGCACTGGAGCTTCCGGATCCTTTAAACTGAACAAGAAGCAGGTGGAGGACAAGGAGAAGGCGGCCAAGAAAAAGGCACCGGCCAAAGCTAAGAAACCAGTCCCTAAGAAAGTGACCAAGTCTCCAAAGAAACCCAAGAAAGCTCCAGCCGCAGCAAAGAGCCCCAAGAAGGCGAAAAAGCCGGCTGTCAAACCCAAGAAAGTGGCGAAGAGTCCCAAGAAGGTGAAAGCTGCCCAGCCGAAGAAAGCGGTGAAGAGTCCGGCTAAGAAAGCAGTGAAGCCTAAAGCGAAGAGCCCGGTCAAGGCGGCGCCAAAACCCAAAAGAGCCGCTCCTAAGAAGAGATAAACCCCGGTAACATGCTCTATTAACCCCAAAGGCTCTTTTCAGAGCCACCACATCCTCCTACCAGAGCTCATATCACACGGGGATTGGATGTTACTTTATTCAAGCAGCAGGGTGTCTTGTTTGAGGTCAAGAATGTGGTAACGCTGGTTACTGCGGAAACTAGTAATTAGCGTCACCTCCCAACCACTCTAATATTAGGACTTGAGGTTCTTTCATTTCCCATGTGTTTTGTAGTAATAGCTGTATTAAGCATGTCTACACTCCATCTACAATAAATTGTTGCACTGTTATGAGCAGGAGAATATCTCCTTTTGCTTTTTTAGCAGCATCTAGTGGCATGCAGCGCGCAAACCTTGTGGAAATGTAGTTCCATTAGAATATCGAGCTCTACTTAATGTATTGTAATGGAACCGATTCACCGTACGCTTTCATACTAGGTCGCACCAGTCAATGAAACCTAGGCACTCTTCTACTTGATTATACAACACTTCACTCTTGATTTCACAAAATTATTATTATTTTTTTTACAATTTCCAAAGCTCCAAGTCAATGTTATATCCACATTTTCAGAGACAGGAAATTATAAATCCACCAAGAAGACTATTTTATACTGTGACAACTTCATATCAAACGTTTGCTCAAATATGTGTAATCTTTTACATAGTGAAACCCCAGTGGCTGCGCATGTGCTGTGAGGGTACAGGGGCAGCACTTCAGGTGATCACACCTCTGATAACACGCAGGGCATCACGGGAAATGTAGTCCGATATCAATCCTGATGGTATAATACAAAGCTACACAGTATAAAACAAAAAGAGACGTTTATGTAAATGAAGTATATTTACTAGGGTGATAGTTTAATTAGATAAACCTTGTTCATGGTAACTAGTGCGTGTGGGAGATTTAGATAATATACTGCACGTAGTAAAACCTGAATATGATATAATAAGTGGTGTATAATGTCATGAATGTTTTCATGTATCTCAAACCGGCTCTAATACTGCCAGTTCTAAGAATTGTGGCTAAAACATCGATCATATATATGATTATATCGCCTGACTCCTCCTACTTGACTTGCAGTTCCCCATCAGGTTCGCTTACAGTGTTTGTAAGGAGGAGTTTTCGGGTACGAGCTTCATTCATTCATTTATTCAGCTGAACGAAGACTTTCTGTATCATGTCTGGCCGAGGCAAAGGAGGAAAGGGACTTGGGAAAGGCGGCGCCAAGCGGCACAGGAAGGTACTGCGGGATAACATCCAGGGCATCACTAAGCCTGCAATCCGCCGCCTGTCCCGGAGAGGAGGAGTTAAACGAATCTCCGGTCTTATCTATGAGGAGACTCGCGGGGTGCTGAAGGTTTTCCTGGAGAATGTGATCCGAGACGCTGTCACCTATACCGAGCACGCTAAGAGGAAAACAGTCACCGCTATGGATGTGGTGTATGCTCTGAAACGCCAGGGCCGCACACTCTATGGCTTCGGAGGTTAAGTTTGCCGCCTATACTTGATTCGAACTACTATTATTCAAAGGTCCTTTTAAGGACCACCACATGTTTCAAAAACTGCTTTCACAAAACAAACGTGTTTTTTTTTTTTTTTTTTTAAATCTATATACTTTTCAAGTGTCATGATAAAAAATAAACTGCTTTGATCTACTGCACAGCAACACGAATATGTGTTAGATCCTACCATCAACTCTGGTTTTAACGCATTAGTGACAAGACATGTTTACCTAGACTTTCCATTGGGTATAACGGCTGTTTTGACATTTCTTGGGTGTTTGTGTTTAGCTGTAATTTTCTTCTTTCTCACATACTGTACCCACACAAATTGTTTTTATTGTCATAAGGGCTTTCATTAGATACAATTATGTGTATCATATCTTATAATTTACTTAAAAAAAAAAAAATCATAAAATATGATGAAAAATATAAAAAAAAACACTTTTTCTAAGTTTGACCAAATAAAATTTACACAAAGACTAATAGTTTAAATAGTTTCTACATGTTGTTCCGAGTTCAGAAATATGCATGTTTCCATTTTTTCTGTATTTTGTTGTGAGTTATGGGGCAAAAACCAAAAATAGTGTTGTTTTTTTTCCCCCATACTGACTTTTTAACCCGAACCCTAAATTTAACCCCAACTCTCTAACCCTTATGCTATCTCTTACTATATTTTAACCCTATCACTTATGCGAAAAATTATTTCATTTTAACCCTATAGGCTAATCTAACTATAATACCAGTTTTTAGCTAAATAAAATTAAAAAAACATTGCACTGTTACTTGCTGCCTCTAGGGGTAGTCAAAAATTTTGGTGCTGACTATTGCCTCAACATCGAGGCAATAGACCAGCACTGTTAACCCTTTAAGGACCAGGGATTTTCCTGGGCCAAGGACCAGAGCGTTTTTCAATTTTTAATACGCGGTTTTTGAAACATAATTTTCCTCTCTCTCATTTAACGTACACATACAAGTTATATGTTGTTTTTTAAAGGACAGTTAGAGCTTTCTTTTGATACCCTATACATAAAAATGATTTACATTTTAGTATTAAAAAATTAATATAAAAGAGGAAATTTTTGAGGAAAAAAAAGTTTTTCCCCATTATTTTCCCAGTAATAACCTACATAACTAGTGCAACACTAACCCACTTATCCCCCCTAATTAACTAACTAATAAAAAAGAAAAATATTGGTTCCCAAACCCCCCATAACAAAAAAGACAGAAAAAAACTCTGAAGAGTGCGATGTCAGATCAGTAAAAATCATGCAACAGGCAGGCAGGGGTTAAATTTTATTAAATAAATATATTAAAATTACCTTTATTTATTAAAAAAAACTTTATAAATTGTAAATATAAAAAAATCTGTTAAAAAAAGAAAAACTAAATGAGGGCCATAAAGTGGAAGGAAACTGATCACAGTTAAAAACTGTGATCAGCAATGAAAGGGTTAATTTTTTTAATTTTTTTTTTTTTACCTTTGTATTTAATTAATTTATTTTTACTTACAGGTCACTCTCTGTGCTTCACTATAAGATTGTGAAGCACAGAGAGTGAATTAGAGGCAAAGTCAGTGTGTGAACACACTGACTTTGCATCTAATTTGCATGTTATCGCGGTGATGACTCAATCACCGCGATCACATGCCCGGAAATCGACCGATCGGGTCCAGGAGGTTTGCCTCGGGTGCGAGGCTTAGTCCTGGACCCGTTGCAGACTAGCTGGCGGTGCCCACGGAGCGCACCGCCGGCTAGACTGCATGACGAGTTAACTCGTCATAAGGTCGCTAACGCGGCGGCTCTTATGACGAGTTAACTCGTCATAAGGACGGGAAAGGGTTAAAGTGTTTTTTTGCGATCGTTCATCGTGAAAACCGCTTGTTTCGCCGCAGGACGTGCAAGGCACGTCCATTGTTGAGAGTGGAGTTCCTGACAGGACGTGCAGGACATATCCATTGTCGTAAAGGGGTTGTAACAGACCGTCTAGCAGATGTAGTAGACCCTCTGTTCAGGGCCGATCCTAGGGTCACGGGCGCCTGCGTGTAGGTTTTCTTTTGGCGCCTAAAAGTGGGCGTGGTTATATTATGAACTCCTCCCCTTTATTTTAAATAAAGATATATATTTTGCCATAATACTGTGAAGTGGTTTTATTTATTTATATGATGCTCAGCCAGCAACATGGGAGAGTTTTTGCTGGCTAGCGGATGAATTTTTACTACCGTTCCCATGATGCCCAACCAGCCAAAGTCTGGTTGAGCATCACTGGAAAAGAAGTACACAAGGAGCGATAAATAATATTCCACCATGTCTCTCTCCCCACTCATACCCAATGTCTGTCTCTCTCTCTCTCTCTCTCCACGCTCATACCCAATATCTGTCTCTCTCTCTCCACCAATACCCAATGTCTGTCTCTCTCCCCACTCATATCCAATGTCTGTCTCTCTCCCCACTCATGCCCAATGTCTGTCTCTCTCTCTCTCCCCGCTCATACCCAATGTTTGTCTCTCTCTCTCTCTCTCTCTCTCTCTCTCTCTCTCTCTCTCTCTCTCTCTCTCTCTCTCTCCACCAATACCCAATGTCTCTCTCTCTCTCTCCTCCTGCCCCCATGTCTGTCTCTCTCTCTGTCTCCACTCATTCCCCATATCAGGCACTTTTCAGTGCTTTATTTTTTAAACATAGGCTGCTCCCGAACAACGAGCGCGAACCAACTTAAATCTACGCATTCAGCGTAGATAACTCTTGTGAGTCTGTTTTATAAATTGGCGCACACGCTGATTGCACCAGTGTGTGCCGTGTTTATACATATCTCCAATGTTTATATGTGATTATTTATGGATGCACATACATTATTAAATACAGTCACATAATCACACAGTCATATGCAAGTATGCAGTTACATAGACACACATTTATACAGTCACACACGCAGTCAGTCACATACACACAAACACACATATACAATCACATACATACACATACATATACAGTCACTCATGCAGTCAGTCAAATTCACATACATACACACAGAAATGCTGTCGCCCTCCCTGCTTAATTACCTTTATGTGCTGAGAGGAGGACGTTCTCGATGGCAGGGCCGCTACCAGGAATTTCAGGGCCCCTTATTGAACACATTTTCTGCCCCCTCCCCCAATTAATATGCCAGGATTATGCCAATTAATATTCCAGTGTTATGCCAATTAATATGTCAGGATTATGCCAATTAATATGTCAGGGTTATGCCAATTAATATGCCGGGAATTTGTCACTCAATATGTCAGGATTATCCCAATTAATATGTCTGGGTTATCCCAATTAATATGTCAGGGTTATGCTAATTAATATACCAGGGTTATGCCAATTAATAAGCCAGGAATTTGCCAATTAATATGTCAGGGTTATGCCAATTAATATGTCAGGGTTATGCCAATTAATATGTCAGGGTTATGCCAATTAATATGCCGGGAATTTGTCACTCAATATGTCAGGATTATCCCAATTAATATGTCAGGGTTATGCCAATTATTATACCAGGGTTATGCCAATATATATGCCAGGAATTTGCCAATTAATATGTCAGGGTTATGCCAATTAATATGTCTGGGTTATGCCAATGAATTTGTCACTCAATATGTCAGGATTATCCCAATTAATATGTCAGGATTATCCCAATTAATATGTCAGGGTTATGCTAATTAATATACCAGGGTTATGCCAATTAATATGCCAGGAATTTGCCAATTAATATGTCAGGGTTATGCCAATTAATATGTCAGGGTTATGCCCCACAGTATGCTCGTTTGCCACCCTCCTCCCCCCTGCCCCAGTACTTACCTCTGCTCTGTCTGGCCCAGGACGCCTGCTTGATGGTGTCTGCAGAGGCTGACACCGGCATCTAGTTTCTTCTGTCGGATGTCAGCTGACATCCGGCAGAATAAACTAGATGCCGGTGTCTGCCTCTGCAGACACCATCCTCCCTGCAGCCAATCAGAGCGCGACGGGGGCGGAGCTTGCACCCATCACGCTGTGCTTGGTGTGATAGGGAGGTGCGGTAACCGCAGGCGCTCACCTGCGGCTCGCACCTCCTTGTCACACTAATCACAGCGCGACGGGTGCAAGCTACGCCTCGTCGCGCTCTGTGATTCAGGCGCCTCTCCTCCCGTGCGCCTGGGCGCGGTGCACCCCGTGCACCCGCCCAGGATCGGCCCTGCCTCTGTTGGTTGTAGGACATCACCTCCTTAGCCCCCGATTAAAGTTCAGCATTCACCCAGCAAGTCTTTCATGGACCCTTGTTTATTCATGCAGTATCTAGTAGTTGCCTGTCTGCTATGTGGGTACAAAGAGCAACTACTTTATTTGTCAAACAACACAGACTTAAAAAAAGACATAAACATGACATCACAGACATTAGTATACAATGGGGGGATGGAACTTGTCACGGTAGCACCCCCCCGCAGACAACCATGTTTTTCCGTTCCTCAGTTCCTCAGTGCCCATGTCCCTGTAAACCATTTATATTGAATGGTGCCCTGTTAAATAGCCTAATCCATTTTACCATTTCCCCCTGGAATGTAGCTTCAACAGCCGCTTCACAATAAAGGTTTATCCCGGCTGCTGAGCTCATTCCAAAATGTAGAGACTTTTTCTATTGGGTGCCCAGACCAAGCCCCAGTGTAGGCACAGTTCTGATTGGTTGCTTAGTTAAATGCCTGATTTTGAATATATTTGCTGATCTGTGGGCTCCTACTAGGAGGGCTACAAGATAGGTAGCTCCTACTGGAATCAGTACCACAAAATCACTCATCAGGTCTGGTAAATAGCAAATAGCCAAACAAGTGGTCACTGATCGAGTAAATCCCTTTAAACCTGGCATTTAACTCAGGGACCAATCTTAGCAGTGCCTCCACTTGGGGACCAATAGGAAAAAACATCTATATTTTGAAACAGAGAAATAAGCTCAGCTGCTGAAACTACATTCATGGGGAAAGTGTACAAGGGATGAGGCTCTTTAACAGTGCATTACGCATGTAAAACACACAGTTAACACAGGGGGAAACAGGGAGCATTTGTGAGGGAAGAAATGAACACAGTACGGATAACATTTCATATACATTTTGGTACACATTTGACTCAAGGACTAATCAGAGACAGAGCTACATTTAGCCCTTTAAATGGGCGACCAATCCGTATGTGAGCTACCAGAAAGCTGGTAGGCGGGCTGTTTGAATCAGCCAATGGGGAGAGAGACTACCCGGCACTTCTCCCCGGTGTCTGTGGTGGGCAGGGGTGCACCTGCAATGTGTTGTTTAGCTCCTGGGATATTCGTGCTGTACTCCGGTAAGACAGAGAAAGTAGTAGCAGGTATAGGACAGTCTGTGCAGGGGCCAGTGATTATAGCTTTCCTAGGACCTTCTGTCTTCAGCAACAAACCAGATCCATGGACTCTCGGCAGGTTACTGGCATCATGTGCCTGCTAGGGTAACGTGACAGTGTTTTTAAACTTTGTATGTAATCCTAGTGTAGCATGCGTTGAACCTATGGCAATTGTGCCCCAAGTTGCACACGGCCAGGTTCAGCTTTCACTGCTCCGTCGTCTGGGATGTGCAGGCATCAGTGTAATAGATGGGCGCCGCCGGTCACCTGCTTCTTCTCCAGATGATTGGCGCATGCGTGTTATGTGAAGAAGCGTTCAAGTCAGAAAACAATTAACTGTTTGCTTTCCAACTTGAACGCCTGATCATCCGGAGAAGAAGAAGGTGACTGGATGCGCCCGTCTATTACACTGATGCCTGCACCTCACGGACGGCAGAGCAGATTAGCGGTGAGAGCTGAACCTGTATGTGTGTGTGTGTGAGTATAAGTGTGTGTGTATGAGTATATGTGTGTGTGCTCATGAGTATGTCACGGGAGGGCAACTAGATGGGTAGATCCTACCAGAATCAGTTCCAAAAAGTCACTCCTCAGGTCCAGGAAAATACAAATATCCAAACGGGGCTAAAGCCACTATTTTGCTGCCAGCAATTCCCCAACATAGCGGACGAGACCGGTCGTATTGGGTAAAACAAGAAGAAAGGATTATTGATTAAAAACCCAGGACATATATACAGGAACACATCTTAATATCATAACTTGAATAAAGAACTCTGACAGGATTAAAGTTTAGCATAGCATAGTAAAAGCAAACAGGACATAGGAGAGTACAAGTTCACACATACACAATGGATAATTGAATTTGGTGCCAGAATACCTGGCAACCAATCAGATTTACTGTAATACCTTCCTGGGGAAACTGTTACAAGTCATAAAGCTGTTTTAACTGTGCACTATACATTTTAAACACACAGTTAACACAGGGGAAAACACACATAAGCCAGAACATGAGCACTGAAGAACGGCAAAACATGGTTGGTTGTGGGGGCTACCGTGACATTTATCCCCCGTTCAAGGAAAGCCAGCTCGGGGTTGTCCAAACGGATAAGCCTAAAGGTGGCGAGGAAAAAAACGGGTGGAGGTGTACTCAGATGTCCTCTTGTCTGGACAAGCCATCCACATTTGTATTGTCCTTCCCCTGACAGTATTGAACCTTAAAGTTAAAAGGTTGAAGGGATAGGCTCCACTGCAGTAGACTGCCATTGTCCCCGGACACTCGGTTCAGCCACACCAGGGGATTGTGGATCTGTTAGGACTGTGAACTCCCGGCCATACAAATAAGGTGGGAAGCACTTTAATGCCCACACAAGAGCCAGGCACTCTTTCTTAATAGCAGCATTACCCTCCTCCTGTTCCAGTAGATTGTGACTCTGGTATGCTACCGGGTGCTCCTCTCCTTGGCGGTTGACCTGGCTCAACACAACTCTGAGCTCAAACATGGAAGCGTCCGTATGGTCCAAGAATCATTGATTAAAATTAAGACCAGCCAACTCAGGAGCATTTCTCGGTGCTGTTTTTAAGGCTTTGAAGGCAGCATCACATTCTGTGGACCACAGGACTGTCTGGGGCATGTTTTCTTGGTAAGGTCAGTCAGGGCTTTTGCCAGGCAATTGTAAGTGGTTACAATTTTTTTTTTAGTACCCTGCGGTACCTAAGAAAGCTAGGTCCAGAATATGGTGTGTTTTGTTTTTTATATGAATGAAAAAATAAAGAATTCATTTATGAACAAAAAAGAGAAAGAAAGCTAGGACCTGCTTCTTATTGAGCGGGACAGGCCAGTTGACAATAGCCTACATTTTAGCCGGTTCAGGTCGCTGTCTCCCACTTCCCACCTAGTGTCTGAAGTACTGGACCTCGGCCATAGATATCTGGCATTTGTCGGAGCGGATAGTCATCCCTGCTGCCTGTATACTGCCCAGTACCACATCCAGATGCTAGAGGTGCTCGCCCCAAGAGTCACTGAAGATCAATATATCATGAGGTAGGTGCAGGTATAGCCCTGCAGTCCATGGAGTAGCTGATCTACCAGCCACTGAAACATGGCTGGGGTATTCTTCATCCCAAACAGCATGACCTGAAATTGGTACAGGACGAATGGGGTGATGAATACCGACTTGGGGACAGCATCTGCAGTCAACGGGATCTCCCAATACCCCTGGCTAAGGTAAAGCATTAAAACCCAGGAAGCCCCCCGCTAACCAGTCAAAAAAGTCATCTATTCTGGGCATAGGGTAGGCATCGGTGGTCCACACAGAAGCGGGTAGTCCCGTCCTTCTTAGGCACTAGAACTACCATGGAAGCCAAGGGGCTGTGAGAGGGCTCTATAACTCCCAAGTCCCTCATCTACTCAAACTCCTTCCTAATGTGTCCCTTGACTGCTTCAGGTACACGGTAAGCAGGTTGCCTAAGAGGGCTCTGACCGGGGTTCTCTACTCTGTGCTGGGCTAAGGCTTAGCTGTTCTCCAAGATCGACTTGGGTAATATCCCCAGGGTGGACGTACTCAGCTAGGAGGTCCAGGAAAGACTCCTGCCTCTATGTGTGATGGGGGACAGATAGAGGTCACCTCTTCGGTATGTTCTAAGTAGGGATTAAGAACATTGATGTGGCAGAGTCGCCATGTCTGATCCCTGGCTCCTTATGACTTGCGCTTCCCCTCCCAGTACTCGCTCAGAATATCTAGGGGGCCCCTTACCCTTCGCCCATAGAGGAGTTTGAATGGTGAATATCCTGTGGACTCCTGCGAGACCTCCCGGTAAGCGAACAAAAAATGGGGCATAAACTTATCCCAGTCAACATGATCCACTATGAACATCCGGATCATCTGTTTCAAGGTTCCATTGAACATTTCACAGAGTCCATTCATTTGCGGATGATAGGCGGACGTGCACAGGGACGCGCAGAGGGTCCATACCTGCTGGTGCAACTCAGAGGTAATTTGCGTGCCCTGATCATTGGGGAAAGCCTACCCAGGAGAATATAGCCAGCATGGCATTTGCCACTATCTCAGCAGAAATATTTGGCAGAGCCATGGCTTCATGGTAGAGGGTGGCAAAGTCTACTACCGCGAGGATATACTTTTCCCCGTCTTAATAGGACGGGCAAGGGGGCCAATGAGATCTATGGCCACCCTACTGAAAGGTTCCCCAATAAGTATAAAAGGCTGCAAGGGGAGCCTCAACGCTTCAGGTCTCTTCCCTACCCGCTGGCACAGCTCACAGGTGCGGCAAGGGTGTTTAACATCCCAAGAGATCCCTGGCCCCCAGCCACTCGCACATCCATTTTGAGGTTATCCGGCTGGTTAGGGGTTAAAGTACAGGGCTGGACCAGCATGAGGGTAGCTCCAGAATCCCTTAGTCCCTCGGTCGGCTGCCCATTTATGGTGACAAGCTGGTAGTAGTGCTCTCGGTTGTCTTTCCGAGGATGCTGGGCCAGAGAGGCCTTGTCTGAGTTACACTTTTATGGGGTAAAATGTTCTGGGGAACAGTAATGGTAATCCACATTTGGGTCGGAGTTGGCTGGACAAAAATCCTGGGCCTGACTCACATACTGAGCCTGGCGAGCCATCCAAGGGGCTGGGGATGGGTTTTCCTCCGAGGACCATTGGGGGAAGCCCTAAGCTGTAGTTGGGGACAATTTTGCCGAATGTGGCCAGGTTTCCGACAGTGAAAACATCCCATAGAAGCCCCACTAGGTCTAGCATTTGGTGCATACAATCTATTCTGGTGGGCTCCATAGGTCCGCTTTCGTAGAGGGAAGGGTGTCTTGAGAATGGGCGGCAGACATCCACAAATTTGTCCGCTAGCTAGGCTGCCTCTTCCAGGTTTATGGGGTCTTGGTCTTTTACCCAGTCTCGGACCTCTGCTGGTATGAAGAAAAAATTGCTCCAATAGAAACTGTTGAAGGCATTCTTGCCAAGTGGTGACTTGCCTCCCTTGTATTCAGCTGGTAGTGGCTCAGGTCATGCAATGTGCCCACTCTGTGTAAGTGTATCTGGGACCCATCCTATTCTCTCGTAATTTCCTGCTGTACTTGTCGGGGGTGATTGCATATCGGGCCAGCAGCCGGGTCTTTACCTCGTGGTAGTTTCTAACCCATTCATCTGGGATCGCTCTGTTCATTTCCACAGCTCATCCAGATAGCTTGCCCACAAGTATAGGTACCCAGTCATGATAGTGTCCACGTTGTGGAGCAGGCAATGTTGTTCTAAGTCTTGTAAGAATCCATCGATATCAACGACAGCATCTTCAAACTGTTTGAAGGACTGGTGGGTAACTTTGATTGGGAACATAAAGGTGGAGCTCTGCACTGAGTGTGAATCCTTTGCGGCCGGTCCAGAGATAGTGGTTCTCCGGTCCATCAATGTGGCTTCTCTCTCCTGCTCTGCCACTTCCATGATGTGATCAATAATTTCCACGGATGGGTCCATAAAACGCCAATCTCTCCATTGCCCTCCGTGAGATCTCATCATTCTCGGCACAAGGGGGTTCCATGAACCGGGAGGGGATGTATGCTGCTTGACCCACAATCTGGCTAGGAGCGCGGATATCCTCCCTTTCAAGTGCCACCAATTTGCTCTTTTTCAAGCATTCAGTGTCCTGGTCTTTTTGGGCAAACAAGTCTTGCAGCACAGCCACCGTGAGGGACTTGTATGCTTCAGCAATAATAAGAGAAAATAATAATCCACTCGATAAATCCAAGGACCAGTGTGGGGAGAAAAGATCCCACTTCTTGACACCAGTGTTAAGGGAGGGCTACTAGATGGGTAGCTCCTACTGGAATCATTTCCACAAAATCACTTCTCAGGTCCAGGAAAATACAAATATACAAACAGGGCTATAGTCTCTGTTTCCATGCTAGCAATTCCCCAATATAGCGGACTAGACTGGTTGTGTTGTGTAAAACAAGAATAACTGTTTATTGACTCAAAACACAGGACATATATACAGGAACACATCTTGATAACATAACTTGAACAAAATAACTTGTTCACACATACACAGAGGACAATTGAATTTGGTGCCATACTATCTGGCAACCAATAAGATTAAAGGTAGGATTAGTTCCGACCAACCCCCAGCAGGTGGAGTGTTACATTTAAAACACCAGTTATCACAGGGGAAAATAGCTCAGCCGGAACATGGGCACTAAGGAACGGCAAAACATGGTTGTTGGGGTGACATATTATTGTCACGGTAGCACCCCTCCAGACAACCATGTTTTTCCGTTCCTCAGTGCCCATGTTCCAGCTGAGTTATTTTCCCCTGTTCTAACTGTGTGTTTTACATGTATGGTGCCCTGTTAAAGAGCCTAATCCCTTGTACCCTTTCCCCAGGAATGTAGCTTCAGCAGCCACTTCAAAATCAAGGTTTATCCTGGCTGCTGAGCTCATTCTCTTCTTCAAAAGGTAGGCGGTTTTCCTATTGGTTGCTCAGACCAAGCCCCAGTGTAGGCACTGTTCTGATTGGTTGCTTAGTTAAATGCCCAATTTGCATATAATTGCTGATCTGTGGGGCATGTCCCCTGCTGGGGATTGGTTGCTACTAATCCTACCTTTCATCTGATTGGCTGCCAGGTACTGTCCTTTTGTGTAGGTGTGAAGAAGTTCTTTTGTTCAACTTTTGTTATCAAGATGTTTTCCTGTATATATGTCCTGTGTTTTGTGTCAATAAACAGTTCTTCTTGTTTTCCCAACACGACCAGTCTCGTCTGCTATGTTGGTGGAATTGCTTGCAGGGAAGCCTTGATCATAGCCCCGTTTGGCTATTGGATATTTACTGGACCTGAGGAGTGATTTTGTGGAACTGATTCCGGTAGGAGCTACCCATCTAGTAGCCCTCCCGTGACACTGGTGTCAAGAAGTGGGATCTCTCCTCCCAACACTGGTCCTTGGATTTATCAAGTGGATTATTGTTTCTTTTATTATGGCAGAAGCATACAAGTCCCTCACGGTGGCTGCGCTGCAAGACTTGCTTGCCCAAAAAGGCCAAGACACCGGAGGCTTGAAAAAGAACGAATTGGTGGCGGCTCTACTGGAACTTGAAAGGGAGGAGAGCCGCCCTCCCAGCCCGATTGTGGGGCAAGCAGCACACATCCCCTCCCGGTTCATGGAACCCCCTCGTGCTGAGAGTGATGAGATCTCACGGAGGGTAAGGGAGAGATTGGCGTTTTTTGGACCCAACCCGTCCGTAGAAATTGTTAATCGCATCATGGAAGTGGCAGAGCGGGAGAGAGAAGCCGAATTGGCGCACCGGAGAGCCACTATCTCTGGACCGGCCACAGAGGATTCACACTCAGTGCGCAGCACCACCTCTACGTGCCCGATCAAAGTTACCCACCAGTCCTTCAAACAGTTTGATGATGCTGTCGGGGATATCGATGGATTTCTACAAGACTTTGAACGACAGTGCCAGCTCCACAATGTGGACACCCAGGACTGGGTACCTATACTGGTGGGCAAGTTATCTGGGCGAGCTGCAGAAACGTACAGAGCGATCCCTGATGAATGGGCTAGAGATTACCCCGAAGTAAAGACCCGTCTGCTGGCCCGATATGCCATCACCCCTGATACATACCGTAGGAAATTCCGAGAGGCGAGGATGGGTCCAAGAGACACGTACACTGAGTGGGCACATCGCATGACCCGAGCCGCTACCAGCTGGATACAAGGGAGGCAAGTCACCACTTGGCAAGAATGCCTCCAACAGTTTTTACTGGAGCAATTTTTTCTTCATACGAGCACAGAGGTACGAGACTGGGTAAGAGACCAAGACCCCGTAAACCTGGAAGAGGCGGCAAAGCTAGCGGACAAATTTGTGGATGTCCGCCGCCCAGTCTCAAGACACCCTACCCCCTACCACAGCAGACCTCAGCCGCTAATGCACCGCCCCATGCCCCCAGCCTCCCCACCTACCCGACCCATGGGGTCTTATCCGAATAGGTCATACGCACCGAATGCTAGACCTAGTGGGGCTTCTACGGGATGTTTTCACTGTCGTCAACCTGGCCACATTCAGAAATATTGTCCCCAGCTACAGCCCAGGGCTCAACCCCATGGTCCTCGAAGGAACCAGTCCCCAGGCCCTTGGATGGCGCGCCAGGCTCAGTGCGTGAGCCGGACCCAGGATTCTGGTCCAGCTAACTCAGACCCAACTGTGGATTACAATTACTGTTCCCCGGAGCCTTTTGCCATACATGAGAGTTACTCAGATGAGGTCTATCTGGCTCAGCATCCTCGGAAGGACAACCGAGAGCACCACTACCAGCCCGTCACCATTAATGGGCAGCCAGCCGAGGGACTAAGGGATTCTGGAGCTACCCTCACACTGGTCCAGCCCCGTACTTTACCCCCTAACCAGCCAGTTAACTGCAAATTGGATGTGCGCGTGGCTGGGGGGCAGGTACATCAGCTACCCATGACCAGGGTATACCTAAAGTGGGGCACTGGGGAGGGCTACAGAGATGTGGGCATCATGGAGGGCTTACCCACGGATGTACTGCTGGGAAATGATTTGGGCTATTTGGAGAGCCGGTATGTGCCTGAGATGGATTGTACAGTGGATCCTGATTGCTTGGCTGTCACCCGTTCTCAGGCTAACCAACCTTCCGATTCTGGGACGCAGGTAAGCACTAACCCCGACGACCTACTCACAACTGACTCCCTACCATGGCTCCCCCCTGACGGTTTCCGTGCCCAACTGCTATCTGACCTCAGCCTTAGCCGCTATCGCAGCCGGGCAGAGACGGGAGAGAAAGGTACCTTCTCTGACCAGATTATATGGAGGAAAGACCTCTTATATAGGGCTACCCCAGGCAACACTAATGGTATTACCGAGGTTCCTCGGCTCCAATTGATAGTCCCCGCCATCCACCGCCCCGCTCTCCTCACCCTAGCCCACGAAGCCCCTCTATCCGGTCACCTCGGCGCCAGGCGGACAGAGTACAGACTCACCGCACATTCTTTTGGCCAGGGATCTCCCGGGATGTTAAGCACCATTGCCGCACCTGCGAGCTGTGCCAGCGGGTAGGGAAGCGACCTGAAGTGTCACGAGTACCTTTGCAGCCTCTACCCCTTATTGGGGAACCTTTCAGTAGGGTCGCCATAGATCTCATCGGCCCTCTTGCCCATCCTAGCAAGACGGGGGAAAAAGTACATCCTCACAGTAGTAGACTTTGCCACCCGCTACCCTGAAGCCACGGCCCTGCCAAATATTTCTGCTGAGACAGTGGCGAATGCCCTTCTGGCTATATTCTCACGGGTAGGATTTCCCAAAGAAGTACTCTCCGATCAGGGCACACAATTTACCTCTGAGTTGCTCCAGCAGGTATGGACCCTCTGTGGGGTTAAGTCCCTGCGCACGTCCCCCTATCATCCACAAACGAATGGACTTTGTGAAAGGTTCAATGGAACCTTGAAACAGATGATCCGGACGTTCATAGCAGATCATGTTGACTGGGAAAAATGTATGCCCCATTTTTTGTTTGCTTACCGGGAGGTCCCACAGGAGTCCACAGGATATTCACCATTCGAACTATTCTATGGGCGAAGGGTAAGGGGTCCCCTAGATATTCTGCGGGAATACTGGGAAGGGAAATGCGAGTCAGAGGAGACTCCACATATCACTTATGTAGTTGAGCTCCGGGAAAAATTAGACCGGCTCATGTCCCTAGCCCACGGGAACCTAAGGGCAGCCCAAGCCCGCCGCAAGACCTTGTATGACCGCAACACTAAGCCCCGAGAGCTTCTAGTGGGTCAGCGGGTCCTGATGCTACGTCCTACCCGACAAAATAAATTACAGGCTGCCTGGATAGGACCATACGAGGTTGTAGAGCGCAGGGGAGAGACAACCTACGTTGTCGCCCGAGGAGCCAGGGGTCAGACCCGGCGACTCTGCCACGTAAATGCGCTCAAACCATACCTAGAACGTACAGAAGAGGTGTCCGTTATCTGTACCCCCTCGCACACGGAGGCAGGAGACCGGGCTATCCCAGACCTCCTTGCTGAGTCCGTCCACCCCGGGGATATTACCCAAGACAAGCTCGGAGAACAGCTGAGCCCCATAGAAAAAGCCCAAGTATTCCCGCTGCTAAAGCAGCACCTCCAGCTGTTCTCTGCTCTACCCGGCATCACATCATTAGCCCAGCATGGAGTAGAGACTCCCGGTCAGAGCCCTCTCAGGCAACCCGCTTACCGGGTCCCTGAAGCAGTCAAGGGACACATTAGGAAGGAGCTTGAAGAGATGAGGACCTTGGGAGAAATAGAACCCTCCCACAGCCCCTGGGCTTCTCCAGTTGTGCTAGTGCCTAAGAAGGACGGGACGACCCGCTTCTGTGTGGACTATCGTCGGCTAAATGAAAAGACGACCACTGATGCCTACCCTATGCCCCGAGTAGATGACCTGTTAGACCAGTTAGCGGGGGCGACCTGGGTTTCGACTCTAGACCTTAGCCGGGGTTATTGGCAGATCCCGTTGACGGCAGATGCTGTCCCCAAGTCGGCATTCATCACCCCATTCGGCCTGTACCAATTTCGGGTCATGCCGTTTGGGATGAAGAATGCCCCAGCTACATTTCAGCGGCTGGTAGATCAGCTACTCGAGGGTCTGCAGGGCTATACCTGCGCCTATCTCGACGATATAGCGATCTTCAGTGACTCTTGGGACGAGCACCTCCAGCATCTGGATGTGGTATTGGGCAGAATACAGGCAGCAGGGATGACTATCCGCCCCGACAAATGCCAAATAGGTATGGGCGAGGTCCAGTACTTGGGACACCGGGTGGGGAGTGGGAAACAGCGACCTGAACCCGCCAAAATTGAGGCTATTGTCAACTGGCCTGTACCGCTCAATAAGAAGCAGGTCCTAGCTTTCTTAGGTACCGCAGGGTATTACAGAAAATTTGTACCCAATTACAGTTCTTTGGCCAAACCCCTGACTGACCTTACCAAGAAAACCCTGCCCCGGACAGTCCTGTGGTCCCCAGAATGTGGTGCTGCCTTTGAAGCCTTAAAAACAGCCCTAGGAAATTCTCCGGTCTTGGCCGCTCCTAACTTCAATCAACGCTTTTTGGTCCACACAGACGCTTCCATGTTTGGGCTCGGGGCCGTGTTGAGCCAGGTCAACAGCCAAGGAGAGGAGCACCCAGTAGCATACCAAAGTCGCAAGCTACTGGAACGGGAGGTGGGCTATGCTGCTATTGAAAAAGAGTGCCTGGCTCTTGTGTGGGCACTAAAGCGGTTCCAACCTTACTTGTATGGCCGGGAATTCACTGTCTTAACTGACCACAACCCCCTTGTGTGGCTGAACAGAGTGTCCGGGGACAATGGTAGACTATTGCGGTGGAGCCTATCCCTTCAACCCTTTAATTTTACAGTGCAATACAGTCCGGGAAAGGACAATAAAAACGCAGATGGTTTATCACGGCAAGAAGACGTGTGAGTCAACACCACACCCAGTGTTTTTCCTCGCCACCTTCAGGCTTATCCGTGTGGACAACCCCGAGCTGGCTCTCTTTGAAAGGGGGAGAAATGTCACGGTAGCACCCCTCCAGACAACCATGTTTTTCCGTTCCTCAGTGCCCATGTTCCAGCTGAGTTATTTTCCCCTGTTCTAACTGTGTGTTTTACATGTATGGTGCCCTGTTAAAGAGCCTAATCCCTTGTACCCTTTCCCCAGGAATGTAGCTTCAGCAGCCACTTCAAAATAAAGGTTTATCCTGGCTGCTGAGCTCATTCTCTTCTTACAAAGGTAGGCGGTTTTCCTATTGGTTGCTCAGACCAAGCCCCAGTGTAGGCACTGTTCTGATTGGTTGCTTAGTTAAATGCCCAATTTGCATATAATTGCTGATCTGTGGGGCACGTCCCCTGCTGGGGATTGGTTGCTACTAATCCTACCTTTCATCTGATTGGCTGCCAGGTACTGTCCTTTTGTGTAGGTGTGAAGAAGTTCTTTTGTTCAACTTTTGTTATCAAGATGTTTTCCTGTATATATGTCCTGTGTTTTGTGTCAATAAACAGTTCTTCTTGTTTTCCCAACACGACCAGTCTCGTCTGCTATGTTGGTGGAATTGCTTGCAGGGAAGCCTTGATCATAGCCCCGTTTGGCTATTGGATATTTACTGGACCTGAGGAGTGATTTTGTGGAACTGATTCCGGTAGGAGCTACCCATCTAGTAGCCCTCCCGTGACAATTATATTTGTCACGGTACACACTGTGACTCTTACCCCTGGCGGGCACAAGGGGCTAGCCACCTGCCGAGAGACTATGGACCTTGTCTGTTGCCAAAGCCAGAAACTCCTAGGAGAACTAAAATCACTGGCCCCAAGCACACTGCTTTCTCCGTCTAACCGGAGTACAGCAGGAATCTGTCTGCCCGCTACAGTGTCTGGGGACAATGGTAGACTATTGCGGTGGAGCCTATCCCTTCAACCCTTTAATTTTACAGTGCAATACCATCCGGGAATGGACAATAAAAATGCAGATGGCTTATCACGGCAAGAAGACGTGTGTGTCAACACCACACCCAGTGTTTTCCTCGCCACCTTCAGGATTATCCGTGTGGACAACCCCGAGCTGGCTCTCTTAGAAAGGGGGAGAAATGTCACGGTAGCACCCCTCCAGACAACCATGTTTTTCCATTCCTCAGTGCCCATGTTATTTTCCCCTGTTCTAACTGTGTGTTTTACATGTATGGCGCCCTGTTAGAGAGCCTAATCCCTTGTACCCTTTCCCCAGGAATGTAGCTTCAGTAGCCACTTCACAATAAAGGTTTATCCTGGCTGCTGAGCTCATTCCAAGCTCAGACCAAGCCCCCAGTGTAGGCACTGTTCTGATTGGATGCTTAGTTAAATGCCCAATTTGAATATATTTGCTAATCTGTGGGCACGCCCCCTGCTGGGGATTGGCTGCTGCTAATCCTACCTTTCATCTGATTGGCTGCCAGGTACTGTCCTTTTGTTCAACTTATGTTATCAAGATGTTTTCCGGTAGTAGCTACCTATCTAGTAGCCCTCCCGTGACAGGTGTCAAGTGTCCTCGGGGGCTCAGACTTAAGCCATGTGCAAGAGGCAGTCTGGCAGGATGTCTGTACACGTGGGCAGTGATCAGCTGCCTACCACTAGATGCCAGTGCTGGAGAAGTCCTGTTGATGCAATCTGGATTCTGGGGCATGTTCTGGGTATTGGGGCATGTCTAAGGTTTACAATCTGGGTGCTGGGTCTGGTTCTGGGTGTGCAGTCTAAGTGTAGAGGCATGTCCGGAGCATGCAGTGTGGCAGTTTGGGTTTGTCCTGGACGTGCAGTGTGGCAGTTTGGGTATGTCCTAGGCGTGCAGTGTGGCAGTTTGGGTATGTCCTAGGCGTGTAGTGTGACGGTTTGGGCATGTCCTGGACTTGTAGTGTGGCTGTTTGTATATGTCCTGGGCATACACTGTGGCTGTTTAACATGTCCTGGGCATGCAATGTGGCGGTTTGGGTATGTCCTAGGCTTGCAGTGTGGCGGTTTGGGAATGTCCAGGACATGCATTGTGGCTGTTTGGGCATGTCCTGGGCGTGTAATGTGGCTGTTTGGGCATGTCCTGGGCCTGTAATGTGGCTGTTTTGGCATGTCCTGGGTGTGCAGTGTGGGTGCCGTTTCAAGTGTTGTGTTTACTGCAAGGTGGTGCTATGGCAAGTTATGTGGGGGCAAAGCAAAAGGAGGGCAGAAGAAATGGAAAGGGGGGTGTGCCCAGACCATTTGTAGCAGGCTCTGCAACCTATAGATAGTTTTTCATCATGACACTTTTACACTGACTGAATAACGTTTTACCCCCTAACAGTGACTAATGACTATTAGTGCTATGCCATAAAAAAAAAAACACTTTGTCTAACTTTGACCTGATTTTGCTGACAAACTTGGTGAGACTGATAAGCTGTGTCTGATGGTGGAGGAATGTGGGGGGCTTGATAAGATTGGGTCTCTTCAAACACATGAGAATGAACAAGTCTACAAAGCCTCATCTGGCCTGATAGAGAAATATTTCTTAACAGAGGATGAGGAACACTCTTCTCTTGCCCCAGAGGCTTCATCTGAAAGCTATGTATTTCCCATCCAGGAAGGAACACACACTACATTTAATTTTTGAGCACTGACATACTGTTTGTCTTATATATATGTTGTAGCACTTTCCTTTACTTGAATAGTTCTTTCAGCCTGTACATACTGTGAAACCTCTTTCTTTAAATATTGCTGTCTATATATTTTTAATATTTGCCCTGAGTTTAGAAATACCAATGTTTCCATGTTTGTCTATGTTTTATTTTCAAGTAATAGGGCAATAATCAATATTATTTTTTTTTTTTTTGTTTCCTAACCATTTTCTTCTACAGCGACCTTTTTACCCCAACTCTAACCCTAAATTTACCCTAACCCTAAATCTACCCCTACCCCTTAATGTAACCCTTGTACTAACCCGAACCTTCCTGGAACCCTGATTATAACCCTAATTATAACCCTAACCCTAAATCTAGGCTTAGCTTTTTCTATTTATTTGTTTATTTATTTATGTATTTATTTATTTATAACTGTAATGTTGCTGGCTCCCTCTAGGGGAACAGTTTCAGAGAGATGGAAGAGATTTTTTTTTTAATTCACTTCTGTTGCTCTCTGCTGGGCAATCTGTATTGGAGAAGAATGCTACTCCAATACAGCACCACGGTGATCATGGTGCCCTGGGATGTTGTGTGACATCATGGTGCTCTGATTCATACACAATTTGATGCAACATGGGGCAGACAATGGTGCCCACTTGATCAAAAAGACTTAGCCTCCTGAGCTTGAAATGGGTCAACATTTTGTCGCAAAAAATTTTTTTTGTTGATGTCCATGAACTTGGGGCTATTTGAGGAAGAATGTAATATCATTGTAAATTGCAACCTAGTCATTTGGGAATTTTGAAATTAAAGTAAAAGTATATAGTTTAAAAAAAAAAAAGCCCAAAACATTACTAGCTTTACTACCTGGCTTCACACTTACATTTTGATTCTCTTGTCTCTGCTCCTCAGTTCACTGTATTTCTGCTGTGCTTTCAGTTTTGAAATCGATCGGCCATGATGTCTGACTTGAGAGGTTTTTCGAGGTCACATCTGGGCATATTGTATAGCTCAAAATTCACCTTACGATATGGCGCCAATGTACCACAAATCTTTCTGCACTTCAGTTTAGTTAGCTTATAAAAGTGCTGTGAAGTTGATGAGTCATTGTTCTGCATCACCAGTGATGTCATAATCTGCTTTTGCCCATCCCCAATGGACATACTGTCAACATCCAGGTCAGTCATGTTGATATCTATAAAAATAATTTTTGAAATTTGTATAGCTTCCTCCATTTTTCTACCAATGCTGTAGCACAACAGCAAATAAGATTTATATCCTGAAGAATACTGCAGAGTGATGAACATAGTTCCAGCAGTCAAACACACCATGCTGGAATTCCAGCATAAATAAGCTGTCCAAATTTCATGATTCCAAAAATTCAGTGTTGGAGAGTTTTTCCTGCTTCAGACAGACACAATAATTTTCTGTTTTAAATATAAGATATATTTAGATCCGCAGAGCTGCGGATAATCTAGTCTTGTTCCAGCCATTCACCTTGTACCTTCGTTCAGCAGTGTTCCCAGAGGTTTTGAATCCAGTGACCATGTGTGACAACTATGGAGTTCCTTCCCCAATAATTCTCCCTGGGAGATGTGGACCCGACAACACCCCGGACATTTCAGGAGAGCAAAACCATAGCAGTAGCCAATGAATGGAGCGAGGATGACTTTGGAATACTACATGAGGTGGATACTCTCTGAGCCACCACAGCTTACAACTTACTGCACATTCAAGTGGTCTAGGTCAAGGTTGCACTTTACCTACAGAGATAGGGCGGGGACAGACCACGGGGCTATCAAGGGGGAGCAGGTGGAATTGTGTCTATTGTACAGAGTCACTTAAGGGAAGGGACCTACCAATGTGCCTGAGGTACAACTGGTGGTGCTGCAGAAATATTGCCATGACCTGCTACGCATCGGGCATGGCATTCCCTTGCCAGGGGCACCAGGGCACATCGAACCCTACTGTTGAGCTTTGGAGACCAGATTGCTGTGCCAGGCTGTTTATGCAGGGTATTTTGTTCATAAGTGGATGATGCTCTTAACAAATTTTGTTTTGGTATTTAAACCTGTGTGTTGCTAAAAAAAAAAGAAAAACTGTTCCTGTTTTACTTCAATAACAGTTCTGGGGAAGCAGTGTCTGAAGGAAACACCCATCTTGGGTGTCAGCCAGTACCGTCCCACATGCTTTTGTGCGTCTAGAGGTATAGTGTGTATAATTGGTACATGAAGTGCAAGTAGGATTTTTGGTAAGCCTAGTGTAGAAATCAGATTTCACCTTCTGCTTACAAAACCCTCCAGTCTTAGCCTCCTGTAAGAAAAGAGGCCATAGGGACCTTCACAATAATGTTTTGGGGTCAGGAGTCGTGAATTAAACATGGATGGAACATGGGAAAAAGAAAAAAAAGATAGTGAATAGTGAAGTATGAAATAACAATTTAATATACAATGCATACTAAAAATCACTAACAAACAAATAAATTACAGGTATCCACAGTAGAAATGCCAATAATGGTCCTGATTTCTACCTCAAATAAGAAGAGAGGGCGAGGGGAACATACCCAGGAGGGATTGTGCAAATGAATGCAAGTGAAACACGGCTGTTCAGCCCAGAACGAGGATAAAAATGGATTTGAAGATGTACTGTGACTGGGAGTCTTGCAGGGCTCTGGGGGCCAGAACACTCCATGTGAACTATGGACCTTGTCTGTTGATGTATTATGTCACGGGAGGGCTACTAGATGGGTAGCTCCTACCGGAATCAGTTCCACAAAATCACTCCTTAGGTCCGGTAAATATCCAATAGCCAAACGGGGCTATGATCAATGCTTCCCTGCAAGCAATTCCCCCAACATAGCAGACGAGACTGGTCGTGTTGGGAAAACAAGAAGAACTGTTTATTGACTCAAAACACAGGACATACCGTATTTATCGGCGTATAACACGTGCCGGCGTATAACACGCACCTCATTTTCAGAAGGAAATTTCAGGAAAAAAAACTTAAATTTCAAATAAAGAACTTTGAAGCCCAATATGCCATTTTAATATGCCAGGATATTGCCCCCAATATGTCATTTTAATATGCCAGATATTGCCCCCAATATGCCATTTAATATGCAGGATATTGACCCCAATATGCCATTTTAATATGCCAGGATATTGCCCCCAATATGCCATTTAATATGCCATGATATTGCCCCCAATATGCCAGGATATTGCCCCTTAGTATGCTCGTTATGCCACCCTCCTCCCCCCCTTCCCCAGACCCCAGCACTTACCTCGTTCCTGCTCTGTCCCCCGGTGCTCTGAAGCTGCGTGGCTGTGAGGGAAGCGTTGTGAGCTTCCCTCCAGCCGCGCGGAACAATAAAGTTTGTTTAAAAAAAAAAAACACATTTTATTGACCGCGCGGCTGGAGGGAAGCTCACAACGCTTCCCTCACAGCCACGCAGCTTCAGAGCACCAGGGGACAGAGCAGGAATAAGGTAAGTTTTAGATTTTTCGCGTATAACACGCACACACCATTTCCCCCCTATTTTCAGGGAGAAAAAGTGCGTGTTATACGCCAATAAATACGGTATATACAGGAAAATATGTTGATAAGATAAGTTGAACAAAAGAACTTCTTCACACCTACACAAAAACACCTACACAAAAGGACAGTACCTGGCAGCCAATCAGATGAAAGGTAGGATTAGTAGCAACCAATCCCCAGCAGGGCGCGTGCCCACAGATCAGCAAATATATTCAAATTGGGCATTTAACTAAGCATCCAATCAGAACAGTGCCTACACTGGGGGCTTGGTCTGAGCGACCAAAAGGAAAACCGCCTACCTTTTGAAGAAGAGAATGAGCTCAGCAGCCAGGATCAACCTTTATTGTGAAGCGGCTGCTGAAGCTACATTCCTGGGGAAAGGGTACAAGGGATTTGGCTCTTTAACAGGCCACCATACATGTAAAACACACAGTTAGAACAGGGGAAAATAACTCAACCGGAACAAGGGCACTGAGGAACGGAAAAACACGGTTGTCTGGAGGGGTGCTACCGTGACAATAACATTTCCTAACCTTTGGGAAACACAATGAATGGGCCAAAGGCTTGGCCTTCCCAGGGTACGCATCCTGGCTGACATCTTGAGTTAGCCTGTGTTGAACTCCAGCTGTATGTCACTGGTGCTCCCAAAGTATGTACCCTCAAACCTAGGATATTCACAGACAGGGGTCCATAGCCCACAGGGAGGTGAGAGCCAAGAGCCCCAATAATGCAGGCTGTTAGAATCCACCACCAAACCTACCCAGGTATGACCTAACCATGACTCTTTACTTTTGACTAACCCCTTCCCTGTCATCAATCAATGATTTCGGGACCTTGACCCTGATCAATGTCACCCTATGGAGGTATAGAGAGAGGGCTGAGTCCGGAGAGTTAGGAAGCAACTCCAACCAGATAGTGTGTAGGGACGGGTTGCTGTATACAAATTTCAGTAGGAGCTACCCATCTAGCCCCCCGTGACAACATGCTTTTATTTCTATGAGACTGACCTGCACCAACTAAAAGAGGTTCTTTGAAACTTGTTTGGCAAAAAACTTATATCATAATTACACATTGTATGTCAAATAGATAGTGATTCTCTGTTTGTTTTACACTCATATTATAATGTGACCTGCTACATGTTTTGTTTCTTCATACAGAGTGTCAGGTAGCCCCCCCCCCCCTTTGCAGTTTATCTTCCAATTGAGTACACCTCTGTTCAAAAGCTCCGCCCACTCAATATAATTAGCATAATGTAACCCCACCTACTTATCACAGTGTAGATTATATCACCAAGTTCCCACCAACATTACCAGCATCCTTGGTATACAACAGATACATTCACAGCACAACATCTACATCAGGAAATATCACTTTTACATGACATATAGTAAGACCTGGTGCAGATGTGCTTCAGTCAGAGAGCTGTGTCTACACCATCATACATTAGTGTAAACCTACCACTTCTGCTGGAAAGCCATTCATCATATCCACTCCCCAGTCTGTAAAGTAATACTGCCTGTCCTTGTCTTATATCTAGGATAGCCTTATACCTATCCCGTGCATGCTTCAACTCCTTCACTGTATTAACCTCTACCACTTATACTGGAAGACTATTCCATGCATCCACTACCCTCTCAGTAAAGTAATACTTCCATTAGTTACTGGCATTATCATAAATCTAGGATAGCCTTATACCTATCCCATACATGCTTATCCCACCTATCCCATGCTACTTCTTCACTGTATTAACCTTAACCTCTACCACTTCTACTGGAAGACTATTCCATGCATCCACTACCCTCTCAGTAATGTAATACTTTTATTAGTCCCTGGTAGTGTTGAGCGAACCCGGACCGCACTATTCGGGTTCATACCGGACATTACGGTGTCCGTGCCACAAACCCGAACCCGGACATATCACTGTATGTCCGTGTTGGAGTTCGAGGTTTGGCTATAAACCGAAAGTCTTTAAACCGAAAGTCATTTGGTTTAAAGACTTTCGGTTTATAGAATAGACAATAGCATTACATGTATTCTATAAGCCGAAAGTCTATAAACCGAAAGACATTTGGTTTATCGACTTTCAGTTTACAGAATACCTGTAATGCCATTGGCTATTCTATAAACAGAAAGTCTATAAACCGAACGACATTCGGTATATAGACTTTCTTTTTATAGAATAGCATTACAATAACATGTATTCTATAAAACGAAAGTTTATAAACCAAATGTCTTTCAGTTTATAGACTTTCAGTTTATGTAATACATGTAATGCTATTGCTATTATATGAACCAAAATAGAGTCCCCATTCATAAGAATAGGTCAATTGACCTATTCTTATGAATGGGGACTCTATTTTGGTTTCTAGAATAGCAATAGCATTACATGTCTTACATCTGAGAGTCAAATAGAACCGTCAAATGCTGTTCTTACAGCGCACTTTGAAAAATTGTAATAGTTTTGGGTGCTAAATAGTACATTTGTGTCTTGCGGTGCACTTCATATCTGAGAGTCAAATAGAACAGTGAAATACTGTGGTTACAGTGCACTTTGAAAAATTCTGGCTACCTCCTCCTCCTCCTCCTCCTCCTCCTCCTCCTCCTCTTCCAGCGCCGCGGTCACTGCCTCCTCAACCTATCGGTTACCTATACCACTTAGTATAAACTGAAAGAGAATACCCTGCACTCCAACCCTCTCTCAAATGGATAATTCTGTTGATCCCCCTGGCAGACATGCTTTAGATTTAGATGTATGTTCTTCCAAAGCTAAAATCAAAGATTCCATCTAGTGCTATTTCATGGCTCAGCTGTATTTTTCATTTGTATGTATTTTAAGTTATTTCCCTATCCACATTTGCTTGAAGGGAACTTGTCCTACTCTTAGCCACATTTTTCCTTTTGCAGCCCTCTAGCCCTTTTCATGACTTTTTTTATAGGGATTTTAGTGGCCAAAAGTCTGTGTCCCCATTGACTTCTATGGGGTCCGTGTTCGGGGTCAAGTTCGAGCACGGACCCAGACTTTTTCCGAAGTTCGCTCCAACTTCTCAAACCCGAACATCCAGGTGTCAGCTCAACTCTAGTCCCTGGCCTTATCTTATATCTAGGACAGCCTTATACCTATCCCACACAAGCTTAAACTCCTTCACTGTATTAACTTCTACTGGAAGACTATTCCATACATCCACTACCCTCTCAGTAATGTAATACTTTCATTAGTCCCTGGCCTTATCTTATATCTAGGATAACCTTATACCTATCCCATTAATGCTTAAACTCACAAAAAATATGACAATTTAATTGCCAGTAATATGCCATAGTTTAATTGCCCAGTAATATGCCAGTTTAATTGCCCAGCATAATTGTCCAGTAATATGTCACAGTTTAATTGCCCAGTAATATGCCACAGTTTAATTGCCCAGTAATATGCCCAGCCTGATGCCCCAGTAATATGCCACAATTTAATTGCCCAGCCTGATCCCCCAGTAATATGCCAGTTTAATTGCCCAGCCTGATGCACCAGTTTAATTTCCCTGTAATATGCCCAGCCTGATGCCCCAGTTTAAATGCCCAGTAATATGCCCCGATGCCCCAGTAACATGCCACCACCCTCCTTCCCCATAACGCAACGGCTCCATGTCTCCTCTGTGCACCGGCAGAAGGTTTGTTTGTATTGATTAAAGTAAAAAAAAAAAAAAAAAAAAAAAAAATCCCTTGTCTGTTCAGTCTGTGAGCTGAGCTCACATCAGACTGTTACCAGCCCTGTCACACGCGTCCTGCCTGCTTCCAGACTCGTGTCACAGGGATGGCTACAGCAGGCTGATGTGAGCTCAGCTCACAGACTGAACTGCGCGGGTTACGTGATATCAGGCAAGGACATCACATGACCTGCGATCACGCTAAAACAGCACAATTTGTCGGGACAATCTCGGATTTCACAGGACTCTCCCGCAAATCCGGGACAGTAGGCAACTATGGGTGCCCTGTTCAAGAGCCTAATCCCTTGTACCCTTTCCCCAGTAATGTAGCTTCAGCAGCCTCTTCACAATATACGGCTGACGGAGGTGCCAAGGAGTCTGTCACGCGTGTGTTGACAATAAAATCATAAACATTTAAATACCCTGTGTTTCTTTGTGACTATGAAGCATGTGCAGTCTGGAAAAGACTCCAGTGTTTAGCACAGCAGCGCCATCTGGTGGTCTTTTCAAACACTGATGGACTAAGGCTTATAATAAGCAGTTATTTTATCCATAGTAATCTGAAACAGTAACTGAAAACTATTATGTCTCACTCGTTCTATTTGTTGAAAGACCAATAAAAGTATGATCTGAAACGCCAGGTTTGCCCTCGGTTTTAGAGCTTAAATCCAGTATCACTTACGATCATGGACCCTAAGGTCGCCCCCCCTCCATTTTTTTGTAACGATATCGATCTTATTAGAAGGAGCATTTGTATGACGAGTAGAAAAATAATTAAAATACGCGAAGCTTCCGGAGAATAAATGAGCTACACAGCAGCGCCACCTGGTGGTATTTCTCAAACAAATCCGGATACACTGCAAATAGGTTAAATACGACAGTCTTAAAAGTACGAAAGTAAAATGTTTAACTCATCCTCGTCAAATTAAAGTAAACCCTGTGACCGGTTTAAAAAAAAAAAAAACATACAAAAACACACACACACACACAATAAGGCTTGTAGAGAAGCAGTTTCAGCTCTATTAAGGAGAAGTTGGGCGGCTCTTAAAAGAGCCTTTGTGTTAATGGATGTGTAGAGCGCAGCTGTTACTTGGCGCTAGTGTACTTGGTCACAGCCTTGGTTCCCTCGGATACAGCGTGCTTGGCCAGCTCCCCGGGCAGTAGCAGCCGCACGGCGGTCTGGATCTCCCGGGAAGTGATGGTGGAGCGCTTGTTGTAATGAGCCAGGCGGGAAGCCTCCCCTGCGATGCGCTCAAAGATGTCATTCACGAAAGAGTTCATGATCCCCATGGCCTTGGAGGAGATGCCAGTATCTGGGTGGACCTGCTTCAGTACTTTGTACACGTAGATAGCGTAACTCTCCTTCCTGCTCTTTCTACGCTTCTTCCCATCTTTCTTCTGGGTCTTGGTCACCGCTTTCTTGGAGCCTTTCTTAGGCGCAGGAGCAGACTTGGCTGGTTCAGGCATGATAGACAATAAGAAATGTTCTAGCCGCTAAGAAACTGTGACTAGCGCATCCTCCGGCAGCTCTATATATACTGCAGCACATGCAAACGAGGTGGACAAGCTCTCTCCCTCTCTATTGGACAGATCTTTCATGTGATTTCAATAAGCTCCTCCTCTATGACAGCTCTAAATATTATTGGTGCAATGTAAAACTATCCAATCACAGAGCAGAGTGTTTGTATATTGGAGAGTATATATAGAGGCTGGTGGTCACGATGTAACACAGTTTGTATCTGATCTGTACCATATACCTGAAGATGTCTGGACGTGGCAAGCAAGGCGGCAAGGTTCGTGCCAAGGCAAAGACTCGCTCATCCAGAGCAGGACTGCAGTTTCCAGTTGGTCGGGTTCACCGTCTGTTGAGGAAAGGGAATTATGCGCAGCGTGTGGGTGCCGGTGCCCCAGTGTATCTGGCCGCTGTGCTGGAATACCTGACCGCTGAAATCCTGGAGCTGGCTGGTAACGCCGCCCGTGATAACAAGAAGACCCGAATCATCCCCCGCCACCTGCAACTCGCTGTGCGTAACGATGAGGAGCTCAACAAACTGCTGGGAGGAGTGACCATCGCTCAGGGTGGTGTCCTGCCCAACATCCAGGCTGTGCTACTGCCCAAGAAAACCGAGAGCCACAAGGCAGCCAAGGGCAAATAGACTGAAGACTCTTCCCTAACTACTCTCAACACAAAGGCTCTTTTAAGAGCCACCCACAATCTCCACAAAGAGCTTTAGTGTCACAAGCACCCATACCCTCTGCTATCCATTTATCATTTCCATTAGATATTGGTTTATAAGTAACGATATTAACATTATACTACTACCATCTTACTCTCTAGGTTGTCGCTATTTTCAATCAAGTGAGAAACCTTTAATTTGTTGCAATAGCGCAGACATCTGTTTCATTGTGATCTGCTCCGTACACAAGCCTAAAGCGGCACACGTGTTTCGCACTGACAAACGCTTCTCAATTGTTTTATTTAGCAGCAGTACAACGGAGTTTGAATAGGTTTGAATTCATGACTATACAGTTCTAGGGATGGTTGATGTAAAATGATCGCCACTCAAGGTTTCATTCAGTTTCTGGTCGTTGTGATTCTTTTAATAAAGGAGCTTTGTGTTTTACATGAATCGAACCGATAGATGTTTCCTAGTTGTGTGACACGTGTATTAAGAATTAGTACGGTTTGGGATACCTGAACGGTGTGTGTTACAATATCAAAGCCCATTTTATGTCCGATCTATTCGAACAGGTCACTTGTGTGTAGAAGGATCTCCAGTCAATGACTTTCCCGTGCATTTATTTCTGCGATATCCTATATTGTGAAAATCTCTTCATTGATAATTTGGTGGCTCTTAAAAGAGCCTTTGTGTGTTTTGTGTCCAGTGCCTGCCCCCGTTTAAGCTCTCTCTCCCCGGATCCTGCGGGCAAGCTGGATGTCTTTGGGCATGATGGTCACCCTCTTGGCGTGGATGGCACACAGGTTGGTGTCCTCGAACAGACCCACCAGGTAAGCCTCGCTGGCCTCCTGCAGAGCCATGACTGCCGAACTCTGGAAGCGCAGATCGGTCTTGAAGTCCTGAGCGATCTCACGGACCAGGCGCTGGAAAGGCAGTTTGCGGATGAGGAGCTCGGTGGATTTCTGGTAACGCCGGATCTCCCTGAGAGCCACAGTGCCGGGGCGGTAACGGTGAGGCTTTTTCACTCCGCCGGTAGCCGGGGCGCTCTTCCTGGCAGCCTTGGTAGCCAGCTGCTTGCGGGGAGCCTTGCCTCCGGTGGATTTGCGGGCAGTCTGTTTTGTTCTGGCCATTGCGTAAAAATGTACTAAACGAATGATTACTAGGGCTGCTGGGCTGCTATTTATAGGCTGTACCGCTCAATGATTGGCTGCTCGGGAGGCGAGGCGGGCTTAGTGATTCATTGGGTAAAATAAACCGCCTTATATTTCAAAATGACCGCCAAATTCACAAACGTAAAATATAAATAGAAATCTGCTTCTTTCACGTTTCATAATTCTACCTAATTAATCCCCGTGATTTGTGCGTGTCTGTATTAGAATTGGTTTTCTCTTTTTGTATTATTTTTGTTAACATTTTAACCCCACCAATGACTGAAGAATGTGGGGGGTGAAACGTATTACTCAGCAGTTTGTGGATAAGTCCGTGTTCTAGTTTTCAGCATAGTAGATGGGATATCCCACTACTAATCCCTCTAAGCTGAAACCGCTAACATTTGATGTTAATAAATCAAACCATTTTTAAAGCTGTTTAATGGATTCCAGACTGTATACAGTGACGTCAGACACAATATGTATTTATCTGTTTATTTAACCAGTTCATGTAGTTTAACCTTAAGGTGTCACTGCAATGTAATTTTGAATTTGGATAGATTGTCCTTTATAAGAAAAGTTATTTATTTATTGAAACCACTCTACTGTTAACTGAAGTTTTCATGATGCTGCTGGAGCATCATAGGGTGGGTCAGTGGCAGATTAATGAGTGGCTGGAGGAGGGGTGCCATTGGGCAGAATGCTGTCAAAGTAGTCACTGTGACTGCAGTGGTCTGGTTATCTGGACAGTGTTATGAGATGCCAGTTCATCTGGCACCATACTAATTTGGCTCCAAGTTTAATTATGCCTGGCTATTGTACGAGAGATGATCAGTTAAACTGTATATTGTTTTGTCCATGGTTATCTTCATTTTTCCATGTATAAATATTCTCCATTGTAGTCCCCATGACCAACCATGTTGTGCCCGTTCGTCAGTGCCTATGTTCCGGCTAAGTTATATGTGTTTTCCAGTACCTGTGCCAAAAAGGGCTATTTTCACTGCCTTTGTATTTCGGATGACCAGCCAGAGGCCAAGTTCCTCAATAAAGGTTAAGCCCGGTCTCTGCTGGCATTCACCACATTTGAATTGTCAGCAAGTTGCTGATTGGCCATCGGTTTAAAGGTCCACTAGCCGAATCAGAGACAAATTATATCGCTCATCCTCTGATTGGCTAGTGGGGTATAACGATTCGGCCATATCCTCTATAATAATCTTCAAGTGTCTCTGCGTCCAGAGAGAGAGATACAGAACAGGAGGTAGAGAGAAAGAACAGAGGGAGGGAGAAAGACAGAACAGGGGGAAGGGGGAGAGAGAGAGAGAGACAGACAGTACAGGGGGGGAGAGAGAGACAGTACAGGGGGAGAAAGAGAGAGACAGACGGGGAGGGAGGGAGAGGAAGACAGAACAGGGGGAATGGGGAGAGAGAGAGACAGAAAAGGGCTAGAGAGACAGAACAGGGGGGGGGAGAGACAGAACAGGGGGGGAGAGAGAGACAGGGGGAAGGGGGAGAGAGAGAGACAGACAGTACAGGAGGGGAGAGAGAGACAGAACAGGGGGAAGGGGGAGGGAGGGAGAGAAAGACAGAACAGGGGGAATGGGGAGAGAGAGAGACAGAACAGGGGGGGAGAGAGACAGAACAGAGGAAGGGCAGGAGAGAGACAGAACAGAGGAAGGGAGGAGAGAGACAGAATAGAGGGAGAGAGAGAACAGGTATGGGGGAGTTAGAGAGAGACAGACAGGGCAATGAAGAGGAAAGGGACAAACATGGGAAAGCAGAGAGATACATACATGGGGGGGGTGCCATGGGGGAATCCCGCACAGGGCGCCGGAACACTTAAGGCCGGCCCTGCTGACAGATTTCTCGAGCAAATTCTCCTGCGCAATCGCAGGAGAATTTACTCATTGCGCATGCGCACAAAGTTACAGCTGATCACTCAGCTGTAACTTTGTAAAGACTGCGCATGCGAGAGCGGAGCGACGCTACCCACCTCCCGCCCCCTTCACACCACGCTAAGGTGGTAAGTAACACGGGGGGACGGGACATAAGGGGGCAACATAGGGGCAAGCACCCTGGCGAGGGGGGAGCCTTGAGGGCTGCCTCATCTTGATGGGAGTTGTGATCCCCCTGCTGCATCAATAATACAGCAGGAGGATCACAACTCCCATCAAGATGAGGCAGCCCTCAAGGCTCCCCCCCTCACCAGGGTGTTTGCCCCCCTATGTTTCCCCCTTATGTCCCCCCCCCCTCCACATATGTTCTAGCGCCCGTTAATTTAACGGGCTTAGTGTCTAGTTTCATATAATATGTTTAAAAGTCCAGCACAGCGCTGACTGGTCACTTGTGTAAAGGGCCTAGTAGGCGCTGTGCTGTTTGGTTCCCCATTTTAAGAGCAGGCTTGAATTCCTTGGTGCTGCCAAGTCTGGCCCTAGACCATGCCCCTTTTTGGCAATTGTTCGGTCCTTGTTTACCCCGTCCCTATTGGTCGCTAACTAGTTTGGCACCAAATTCAATTATCCTTTTTGTATGTGTTAACTTGTAATCCCCTAAGTCTTGTTTCCATTCAGTATTCTATGTTAAACTTTAATCCTGTTATAGTTCCTTTGTCTAATCTATTTTATCAAGATTTTCAACTGTATATATTCTCTGTGTTATGAATCAATAAACGTTCTTGTGATTTTACCTAACACGACCGGTCTCGTCCGCTATGTTGTGGGATTGCTAGTGGGGAACCAGCAATGTATTTTCCTGGACCTTAGGAGTGTATCTCGTGGAGCTGATTCTGGTAGGAGATACCCATCCTAGTAGTCCTCCCATGACACTTTACAATAAATTGTTGTTCCTGTTAAACTCTGTAACGGGATGCCAAGAAATTGATGCTTCTTGCCCGCTTAGAGTACATAGGACACACCTCTGCTCACCTCTTGAAGAACCAACTTGGCTATAGGTCCTGTTAGCCCAGTTTAGTTTTCTCTCCCCACCAGGACAAAATACACTTGTAACGGGATGGGTACCCAAGGCCGGTAGCACCTCTGCTCATTGTAGAAAATCACCGCTCTAGCCCCTGATTAAAGCACAGCATCCACCCAGCAAGTCTTTCCTGGAGCCTTGCTCTTTGCTAGTGGTCCTGTCTACTATTTACGTACAGTTAGGTACAGCAAGAATTAAACCACATTATTGAAACAGAAACAGTCTTATAATCATGACAGTCAATAGACATGCAAGCAAGCATTCTGCTAGCATTTCCTGCTGCTCTATTGCATTGCCTACCTACGTTTAAGTCCTCTGAAATTATTACTCCTAAATCCCTTTCCTGAGATTACAATGTATAATGCACCGTTAAAAGAGCTTTATCACTTGTAACAGTTTCCCCAGTAATGTATTCTACAGTGAATCTGATTGGTTGTCAGGTATTCTGGCACCAAATGTAATTATCCATTGTGTAGGTGATGTCCTGTTTCCATTCACTATTCTTTGCAAAACTATAATCCTGTTAGAGTTTTTTTGTTCAAGTTATGTTATCAAGATGTGTTTCTGTATATATGTCCTTGTTTTACCCAACACGACCTGTCTCGCCTGGAATCTCCTACCGGAATCAGTTCCACAAAATCACCTCAGGTCCAGGAAAATAGCAAATATCCAAACAGGGCTATAGTCACTGTTCCCCTGCTAGCAATTCCCCAACATAGCGGATGAGACCAGTCGTTTTGTGTAAAACAAGAAGAACCGTTCATTGATTCAAAGCACAGGACATTTAAGAAAAATTGTTGTAACGGACCGTCTAACGGACATAGTAGACCCTCTGTCCGTTGTAGGAAAACACGTCCTTAGCCCCCGATTACAGCTCAGCATTCATCCGGCAAGTCTTTCCTGAACCCTTGCTCTTTGTACCCAAATAGCAGACAGGAGACTACTAGCAGTTAGGTACAGGAAAAATGAACAACTTTTTTTATTTGTGCAACAGCACAGACTTATATACACATAAACATGAAATCATAGACATTAGTATACAATGGGGGACGACGACAAAACTAAACTTAGTTCTCCAACTAACTGGGGCTAGGAATACATTAGACTTTCAGACTGCAAACCAAATAGGAATTACAATACAGTGAGTAGACACACAGTAAGACACATAATGTACACAACATAATCAGTTTACCAGTTAATCCAGAACAATGGATGTTGGAGTAAACTATCAATTCTAGTCACTGACACACCATAACCCTTCAGAGTGGTCTACTCACAGAATTAAACATTACACAAACCATTCTACTAACAGAATATAACTAACTAACTAACAATATTCATGTATAGAGTTATGGTAGATAAGCCAGGGCCCATAATCTACTGGTTGGCCCTCTGGCCCTTCCAAGAATCCCAGTCAGGCAGGCTGTCAGAATTCACTTTGTGACAATCATAAAAGAGACTGAAAATATGTACTGGTTTTATAAACTGGAACCAGAAATGAACCAAAGGAATATGCATTCAAAAGCATCTCATTTCTTTTATTACCAACACTTGCCTTCTGACCATAGTTTAAATGGTAGCTGTGCTATTGGTCTTTGTAAAAAACACATCTTTATCTCTTTTATATGATTATGTTATAATTTAGTTGGTCACATGCTTTACACGAGATATTCTTCTTTCTCCTGCTTGAAGCAGGGTGAGAAATCTTTCAAACATATCACTTATAATGGTAAAAAAATAAGATGTGCTCAAATAAATCCATCAGGTACTAATGGGTATGTGTAACATTTCACTGACTGTAAAGGATATGTAATATAGATAGCAAACCTATCGTTGCTATATTTAAATGATGTGGAATCTCTGTGAGTAGTTCGTACAAAAACACCGTCTTTTTCATATACATATTTAGCACAAAATCCGACTTTTTTCAGCCTGGGAAACACAATGTAGCAGCAGACTCTGTACAGCATAAGCTTGTAAACCGATGGGCGTGTCTGTGAAATATATCCAATCAGAAGGCGCATTCACCCACCAATCAGGTGGAAGCTGCAGCTTTATAAACACGGTGTGGTTTAATATTTGGCTATAATTATTGTTATCGATACAAAAATGGTTGAAACAGCACCTGACGCCGCTCCCGCCACAGCACCGGCTGAAAGCGGCACCAAGAAGAAGGCGTCGTCCAAGAAATCAGCGACCGCTAAAAAGCCAGTCAAATCTACTGGCCCCAGTGTGTCCGAACAGATCCTGAAATCAGTGGCTGCTTCTAAGGAACGCAGTGGGGTGTCTCTGGCCGCAGTGAAGAAGGCTTTAGCTGCCGGCGGATATGATGTGGAGAAGAATAACAGCCGCATCAAGGTGGCTGTGAAGAGCCTGGTCACTAAGGGAAGTCTTGTTCAAGTGAAAGGCACTGGAGCTTCCGGATCCTTTAAACTGAACAAGAAGCAGGTGGAGGACAAGGAGAAGGCGGCCAAGAAAAAGGCACCGGCCAAAGCTAAGAAACCAGTCCCTAAGAAAGTGACCAAGTCTCCAAAGAAACCCAAGAAAGCTCCAGCCGCAGCAAAGAGCCCCAAGAAGGCGAAAAAGCCGGCTGTCAAACCCAAGAAAGTGGCGAAGAGTCCCAAGAAGGTGAAAGCTGCCCAGCCGAAGAAAGCGGTGAAGAGTCCGGCTAAGAAAGCAGTGAAGCCTAAAGCGAAGAGCCCGGTCAAGGCGGCGCCAAAACCCAAAAGAGCCGCTCCTAAGAAGAGATAAACCCCGGTAACATGCTCTATTAACCCCAAAGGCTCTTTTCAGAGCCACCACATCCTCCTACCAGAGCTCATATCACACGGGGATTGGATGTTACTTTATTCAAGCAGCAGGGTGTCTTGTTTGAGGTCAAGAATGTGGTAACGCTGGTTACTGCGGAAACTAGTAATTAGCGTCACCTCCCAACCACTCTAATATTAGGACTTGAGGTTCTTTCATTTCCCATGTGTTTTGTAGTAATAGCTGTATTAAGCATGTCTACACTCCATCTACAATAAATTGTTGCACTGTTATGAGCAGGAGAATATCTCCTTTTGCTTTTTTAGCAGCATCTAGTGGCATGCAGCGCGCAAACCTTGTGGAAATGTAGTTCCATTAGAATATCGAGCTCTACTTAATGTATTGTAATGGAACCGATTCACCGTACGCTTTCATACTAGGTCGCACCAGTCAATGAAACCTAGGCACTCTTCTACTTGATTATACAACACTTCACTCTTGATTTCACAAAATTATTATTATTTTTTTTACAATTTCCAAAGCTCCAAGTCAATGTTATATCCACATTTTCAGAGACAGGAAATTATAAATCCACCAAGAAGACTATTTTATACTGTGACAACTTCATATCAAACGTTTGCTCAAATATGTGTAATCTTTTACATAGTGAAACCCCAGTGGCTGCGCATGTGCTGTGAGGGTACAGGGGCAGCACTTCAGGTGATCACACCTCTGATAACACGCAGGGCATCACGGGAAATGTAGTCCGATATCAATCCTGATGGTATAATACAAAGCTACACAGTATAAAACAAAAAGAGACGTTTATGTAAATGAAGTATATTTACTAGGGTGATAGTTTAATTAGATAAACCTTGTTCATGGTAACTAGTGCGTGTGGGAGATTTAGATAATATACTGCACGTAGTAAAACCTGAATATGATATAATAAGTGGTGTATAATGTCATGAATGTTTTCATGTATCTCAAACCGGCTCTAATACTGCCAGTTCTAAGAATTGTGGCTAAAACATCGATCATATATATGATTATATCGCCTGACTCCTCCTACTTGACTTGCAGTTCCCCATCAGGTTCGCTTACAGTGTTTATAAGGAGGAGTTTTCGGGTACGAGCTTCATTCATTCATTTATTCAGCTGAACGAAGACTTTCTGTATCATGTCTGGCCGAGGCAAAGGAGGAAAGGGACTTGGGAAAGGCGGCGCCAAGCGGCACAGGAAGGTACTGCGGGATAACATCCAGGGCATCACTAAGCCTGCAATCCGCCGCCTGGCCCGGAGAGGAGGAGTTAAACGAATCTCCGGTCTTATCTATGAGGAGACTCGCGGGGTGCTGAAGGTTTTCCTGGAGAATGTGATCCGAGACGCTGTCACCTATACCGAGCACGCTAAGAGGAAAACAGTCACCGCTATGGATGTGGTGTATGCTCTGAAACGCCAGGGCCGCACACTCTATGGCTTCGGAGGTTAAGTTTGCCGCCTATACTTGATTCGAACTACTATTATTCAAAGGTCCTTTTAAGGACCACCACATGTTTCAAAAACTGCTTTCACAAAACAAACGTGTTTTTTTTTTTTTTTTTTTAAATCTATATACTTTTCAAGTGTCATGATAAAAAATAAACTGCTTTGATCTACTGCACAGCAACACGAATATGTGTTAGATCCTACCATCAACTCTGGTTTTAACGCATTAGTGACAAGACATGTTTACCTAGACTTTCCATTGGGTATAACGGCTGTTTTGACATTTCTTGGGTGTTTGTGTTTAGCTGTAATTTTCTTCTTTCTCACATACTGTACCCACACAAATTGTTTTTATTGTCATAAGGGCTTTCATTAGATACAATTATGTGTATCATATCTTATAATTTACTTAAAAAAAAAAAAATCATAAAATATGATGAAAAATATAAAAAAAAACACTTTTTCTAAGTTTGACCAAATAAAATTTACACAAAGACTAATAGTTTAAATAGTTTCTACATGTTGTTCCGAGTTCAGAAATATGCATGTTTCCATTTTTTCTGTATTTTGTTGTGAGTTATGGGGCAAAAACCAAAAATAGTGTTGTTTTTTTTCCCCCATACTGACTTTTTAACCCGAACCCTAAATTTAACCCCAACTCTCTAACCCTTATGCTATCTCTTACTATATTTTAACCCTATCACTTATGCGAAAAATTATTTCATTTTAACCCTATAGGCTAATCTAACTATAATACCAGTTTTTAGCTAAATAAAATTAAAAAAACATTGCACTGTTACTTGCTGCCTCTAGGGGTAGTCAAAAATTTTGGTGCTGACTATTGCCTCAACATCGAGGCAATAGACCAGCACTGTTAACCCTTTAAGGACCAGGGATTTTCCTGGGCCAAGGACCAGAGCGTTTTTCAATTTTTAATACGCGGTTTTTGAAACATAATTTTCCTCTCTCTCATTTAACGTACACATACAAGTTATATGTTGTTTTTTAAAGGACAGTTAGAGCTTTCTTTTGATACCCTATACATAAAAATGATTTACATTTTAGTATTAAAAAATTAATATAAAAGAGGAAATTTTTGAGGAAAAAAAAGTTTTTCCCCATTATTTTCCCAGTAATAACCTACATAACTAGTGCAACACTAACCCACTTATCCCCCCTAATTAACTAACTAATAAAAAAGAAAAATATTGGTTCCCAAACCCCCCATAACAAAAAAGACAGAAAAAAACTCTGAAGAGTGCGATGTCAGATCAGTAAAAATCATGCAACAGGCAGGCAGGGGTTAAATTTTATTAAATAAATATATTAAAATTACCTTTATTTATTAAAAAAAACTTTATAAATTGTAAATATAAAAAAATCTGTTAAAAAAAGAAAAACTAAATGAGGGCCATAAAGTGGAAGGAAACTGATCACAGTTAAAAACTGTGATCAGCAATGAAAGGGTTAATTTTTTTAATTTTTTTTTTTTTACCTTTGTATTTAATTAATTTATTTTTACTTACAGGTCACTCTCTGTGCTTCACTATAAGATTGTGAAGCACAGAGAGTGAATTAGAGGCAAAGTCAGTGTGTGAACACACTGACTTTGCATCTAATTTGCATGTTATCGCGGTGATGACTCAATCACCGCGATCACATGCCCGGAAATCGACCGATCGGGTCCAGGAGGTTTGCCTCGGGTGCGAGGCTTAGTCCTGGACCCGTTGCAGACTAGCTGGCGGTGCCCACGGAGCGCACCGCCGGCTAGACTGCATGACGAGTTAACTCGTCATAAGGTCGCTAACGCGGCGGCTCTTATGACGAGTTAACTCGTCATAAGGACGGGAAAGGGTTAAAGTGTTTTTTTGCGATCGTTCATCGTGAAAACCGCTTGTTTCGCCGCAGGACGTGCAAGGCACGTCCATTGTTGAGAGTGGAGTTCCTGACAGGACGTGCAGGACATATCCATTGTCGTAAAGGGGTTGTAACAGACCGTCTAGCAGATGTAGTAGACCCTCTGTTCAGGGCCGATCCTAGGGTCACGGGCGCCTGCGTGTAGGTTTTCTTTTGGCGCCTAAAAGTGGGCGTGGTTATATTATGAACTCCTCCCCTTTATTTTAAATAAAGATATATATTTTGCCATAATACTGTGAAGTGGTTTTATTTATTTATATGATGCTCAGCCAGCAACATGGGAGAGTTTTTGCTGGCTAGCGGATGAATTTTTACTACCGTTCCCATGATGCCCAACCAGCCAAAGTCTGGTTGAGCATCACTGGAAAAGAAGTACACAAGGAGCGATAAATAATATTCCACCATGTCTCTCTCCCCACTCATACCCAATGTCTGTCTCTCTCTCTCTCTCTCTCCACGCTCATACCCAATATCTGTCTCTCTCTCTCCACCAATACCCAATGTCTGTCTCTCTCCCCACTCATATCCAATGTCTGTCTCTCTCCCCACTCATGCCCAATGTCTGTCTCTCTCTCTCTCCCCGCTCATACCCAATGTTTGTCTCTCTCTCTCTCTCTCTCTCTCTCTCTCTCTCTCTCTCTCTCTCTCTCTCTCTCTCTCTCTCTCTCACCAATACCCAATGTCTCTCTCTCTCTCTCCTCCTGCCCCCATGTCTGTCTCTCTCTCTGTCTCCACTCATTCCCCATATCAGGCACTTTTCAGTGCTTTATTTTTTAAACATAGGCTGCTCCCGAACAACGAGCGCGAACCAACTTAAATCTACGCATTCAGCGTAGATAACTCTTGTGAGTCTGTTTTATAAATTGGCGCACACGCTGATTGCACCAGTGTGTGCCGTGTTTATACATATCTCCAATGTTTATATGTGATTATTTATGGATGCACATACATTATTAAATACAGTCACATAATCACACAGTCATATGCAAGTATGCAGTTACATAGACACACATTTATACAGTCACACACGCAGTCAGTCACATACACACAAACACACATATACAATCACATACATACACATACATATACAGTCACTCATGCAGTCAGTCAAATTCACATACATACACACAGAAATGCTGTCGCCCTCCCTGCTTAATTACCTTTATGTGCTGAGAGGAGGACGTTCTCGATGGCAGGGCCGCTACCAGGAATTTCAGGGCCCCTTATTGAACACATTTTCTGCCCCCTCCCCCAATTAATATGCCAGGATTATGCCAATTAATATTCCAGTGTTATGCCAATTAATATGTCAGGATTATGCCAATTAATATGTCAGGGTTATGCCAATTAATATGCCGGGAATTTGTCACTCAATATGTCAGGATTATCCCAATTAATATGTCAGGGTTATCCCAATTAATATGTCAGGGTTATGCTAATTAATATACCAGGGTTATGCCAATTAATAAGCCAGGAATTTGCCAATTAATATGTCAGGGTTATGCCAATTAATATGTCAGGGTTATGCCAATTAATATGTCAGGGTTATGCCAATTAATATGCCGGGAATTTGTCACTCAATATGTCAGGATTATCCCAATTAATATGTCAGGGTTATGCCAATTATTATACCAGGGTTATGCCAATATATATGCCAGGAATTTGCCAATTAATATGTCAGGGTTATGCCAATTAATATGTCTGGGTTATGCCAATGAATTTGTCACTCAATATGTCAGGATTATCCCAATTAATATGTCAGGATTATCCCAATTAATATGTCAGGGTTATGCTAATTAATATACCAGGGTTATGCCAATTAATATGCCAGGAATTTGCCAATTAATATGTCAGGGTTATGCCAATTAATATGTCAGGGTTATGCCCCACAGTATGCTCGTTTGCCACCCTCCTCCCCCCTGCCCCAGTACTTACCTCTGCTCTGTCTGGCCCAGGACGCCTGCTTGATGGTGTCTGCAGAGGCTGACACCGGCATCTAGTTTCTTCTGTCGGATGTCAGCTGACATCCGGCAGAATAAACTAGATGCCGGTGTCTGCCTCTGCAGACACCATCCTCCCTGCAGCCAATCAGAGCGCGACGGGGGCGGAGCTTGCACCCATCACGCTGTGCTTGGTGTGATAGGGAGGTGCGGTAACCGCAGGCGCTCACCTGCGGCTCGCACCTCCTTGTCACACTAATCACAGCGCGACGGGTGCAAGCTACGCCTCGTCGCGCTCTGTGATTCAGGCGCCTCTCCTCCCGTGCGCCTGGGCGCGGTGCACCCCGTGCACCCGCCCAGGATCGGCCCTGCCTCTGTTGGTTGTAGGACATCACCTCCTTAGCCCCCGATTAAAGTTCAGCATTCACCCAGCAAGTCTTTCATGGACCCTTGTTTATTCATGCAGTATCTAGTAGTTGCCTGTCTGCTATGTGGGTACAAAGAGCAACTACTTTATTTGTCAAACAACACAGACTTAAAAAAAGACATAAACATGACATCACAGACATTAGTATACAATGGGGGGATGGAACTTGTCACGGTAGCACCCCCCCGCAGACAACCATGTTTTTCCGTTCCTCAGTTCCTCAGTGCCCATGTCCCTGTAAACCATTTATATTGAATGGTGCCCTGTTAAATAGCCTAATCCATTTTACCATTTCCCCCTGGAATGTAGCTTCAACAGCCGCTTCACAATAAAGGTTTATCCCGGCTGCTGAGCTCATTCCAAAATGTAGAGACTTTTTCTATTGGGTGCCCAGACCAAGCCCCAGTGTAGGCACAGTTCTGATTGGTTGCTTAGTTAAATGCCTGATTTTGAATATATTTGCTGATCTGTGGGCTCCTACTAGGAGGGCTACAAGATAGGTAGCTCCTACTGGAATCAGTACCACAAAATCACTCATCAGGTCTGGTAAATAGCAAATAGCCAAACAAGTGGTCACTGATCGAGTAAATCCCTTTAAACCTGGCATTTAACTCAGGGACCAATCTTAGCAGTGCCTCCACTTGGGGACCAATAGGAAAAAACATCTATATTTTGAAACAGAGAAATAAGCTCAGCTGCTGAAACTACATTCATGGGGAAAGTGTACAAGGGATGAGGCTCTTTAACAGTGCATTACGCATGTAAAACACACAGTTAACACAGGGGGAAACAGGGAGCATTTGTGAGGGAAGAAATGAACACAGTACGGATAACATTTCATATACATTTTGGTACACATTTGACTCAAGGACTAATCAGAGACAGAGCTACATTTAGCCCTTTAAATGGGCGACCAATCCGTATGTGAGCTACCAGAAAGCTGGTAGGCGGGCTGTTTGAATCAGCCAATGGGGAGAGAGACTACCCGGCACTTCTCCCCGGTGTCTGTGGTGGGCAGGGGTGCACCTGCAATGTGTTGTTTAGCTCCTGGGATATTCGTGCTGTACTCCGGTAAGACAGAGAAAGTAGTAGCAGGTATAGGACAGTCTGTGCAGGGGCCAGTGATTATAGCTTTCCTAGGACCTTCTGTCTTCAGCAACAAACCAGATCCATGGACTCTCGGCAGGTTACTGGCATCATGTGCCTGCTAGGGTAACGTGACAGTGTTTTTAAACTTTGTATGTAATCCTAGTGTAGCATGCGTTGAACCTATGGCAATTGTGCCCCAAGTTGCACACGGCCAGGTTCAGCTTTCACTGCTCCGTCGTCTGGGATGTGCAGGCATCAGTGTAATAGATGGGCGCCGCCGGTCACCTGCTTCTTCTCCAGATGATTGGCGCATGCGTGTTATGTGAAGAAGCGTTCAAGTCAGAAAACAATTAACTGTTTGCTTTCCAACTTGAACGCCTGATCATCCGGAGAAGAAGAAGGTGACTGGATGCGCCCGTCTATTACACTGATGCCTGCACCTCACGGACGGCAGAGCAGATTAGCGGTGAGAGCTGAACCTGTATGTGTGTGTGTGTGAGTATAAGTGTGTGTGTATGAGTATATGTGTGTGTGCTCATGAGTATGTCACGGGAGGGCAACTAGATGGGTAGATCCTACCAGAATCAGTTCCAAAAAGTCACTCCTCAGGTCCAGGAAAATACAAATATCCAAACGGGGCTAAAGCCACTATTTTGCTGCCAGCAATTCCCCAACATAGCGGACGAGACCGGTCGTATTGGGTAAAACAAGAAGAAAGGATTATTGATTAAAAACCCAGGACATATATACAGGAACACATCTTAATATCATAACTTGAATAAAGAACTCTGACAGGATTAAAGTTTAGCATAGCATAGTAAAAGCAAACAGGACATAGGAGAGTACAAGTTCACACATACACAATGGATAATTGAATTTGGTGCCAGAATACCTGGCAACCAATCAGATTTACTGTAATACCTTCCTGGGGAAACTGTTACAAGTCATAAAGCTGTTTTAACTGTGCACTATACATTTTAAACACACAGTTAACACAGGGGAAAACACACATAAGCCAGAACATGAGCACTGAAGAACGGCAAAACATGGTTGGTTGTGGGGGCTACCGTGACATTTATCCCCCGTTCAAGGAAAGCCAGCTCGGGGTTGTCCAAACGGATAAGCCTAAAGGTGGCGAGGAAAAAAACGGGTGGAGGTGTACTCAGATGTCCTCTTGTCTGGACAAGCCATCCACATTTGTATTGTCCTTCCCCTGACAGTATTGAACCTTAAAGTTAAAAGGTTGAAGGGATAGGCTCCACTGCAGTAGACTGCCATTGTCCCCGGACACTCGGTTCAGCCACACCAGGGGATTGTGGATCTGTTAGGACTGTGAACTCCCGGCCATACAAATAAGGTGGGAAGCACTTTAATGCCCACACAAGAGCCAGGCACTCTTTCTTAATAGCAGCATTACCCTCCTCCTGTTCCAGTAGATTGTGACTCTGGTATGCTACCGGGTGCTCCTCTCCTTGGCGGTTGACCTGGCTCAACACAACTCTGAGCTCAAACATGGAAGCGTCCGTATGGTCCAAGAATCATTGATTAAAATTAAGACCAGCCAACTCAGGAGCATTTCTCGGTGCTGTTTTTAAGGCTTTGAAGGCAGCATCACATTCTGTGGACCACAGGACTGTCTGGGGCATGTTTTCTTGGTAAGGTCAGTCAGGGCTTTTGCCAGGCAATTGTAAGTGGTTACAATTTTTTTTTTAGTACCCTGCGGTACCTAAGAAAGCTAGGTCCAGAATATGGTGTGTTTTGTTTTTTATATGAATGAAAAAATAAAGAATTCATTTATGAACAAAAAAGAGAAAGAAAGCTAGGACCTGCTTCTTATTGAGCGGGACAGGCCAGTTGACAATAGCCTACATTTTAGCCGGTTCAGGTCGCTGTCTCCCACTTCCCACCTAGTGTCTGAAGTACTGGACCTCGGCCATAGATATCTGGCATTTGTCGGAGCGGATAGTCATCCCTGCTGCCTGTATACTGCCCAGTACCACATCCAGATGCTAGAGGTGCTCGCCCCAAGAGTCACTGAAGATCAATATATCATGAGGTAGGTGCAGGTATAGCCCTGCAGTCCATGGAGTAGCTGATCTACCAGCCACTGAAACATGGCTGGGGTATTCTTCATCCCAAACAGCATGACCTGAAATTGGTACAGGACGAATGGGGTGATGAATACCGACTTGGGGACAGCATCTGCAGTCAACGGGATCTCCCAATACCCCTGGCTAAGGTAAAGCATTAAAACCCAGGAAGCCCCCCGCTAACCAGTCAAAAAAGTCATCTATTCTGGGCATAGGGTAGGCATCGGTGGTCCACACAGAAGCGGGTAGTCCCGTCCTTCTTAGGCACTAGAACTACCATGGAAGCCAAGGGGCTGTGAGAGGGCTCTATAACTCCCAAGTCCCTCATCTACTCAAACTCCTTCCTAATGTGTCCCTTGACTGCTTCAGGTACACGGTAAGCAGGTTGCCTAAGAGGGCTCTGACCGGGGTTCTCTACTCTGTGCTGGGCTAAGGCTTAGCTGTTCTCCAAGATCGACTTGGGTAATATCCCCAGGGTGGACGTACTCAGCTAGGAGGTCCAGGAAAGACTCCTGCCTCTATGTGTGATGGGGGACAGATAGAGGTCACCTCTTCGGTATGTTCTAAGTAGGGATTAAGAACATTGATGTGGCAGAGTCGCCATGTCTGATCCCTGGCTCCTTATGACTTGCGCTTCCCCTCCCAGTACTCGCTCAGAATATCTAGGGGGCCCCTTACCCTTCGCCCATAGAGGAGTTTGAATGGTGAATATCCTGTGGACTCCTGCGAGACCTCCCGGTAAGCGAACAAAAAATGGGGCATAAACTTATCCCAGTCAACATGATCCACTATGAACATCCGGATCATCTGTTTCAAGGTTCCATTGAACATTTCACAGAGTCCATTCATTTGCGGATGATAGGCGGACGTGCACAGGGACGCGCAGAGGGTCCATACCTGCTGGTGCAACTCAGAGGTAATTTGCGTGCCCTGATCATTGGGGAAAGCCTACCCAGGAGAATATAGCCAGCATGGCATTTGCCACTATCTCAGCAGAAATATTTGGCAGAGCCATGGCTTCATGGTAGAGGGTGGCAAAGTCTACTACCGCGAGGATATACTTTTCCCCGTCTTAATAGGACGGGCAAGGGGGCCAATGAGATCTATGGCCACCCTACTGAAAGGTTCCCCAATAAGTATAAAAGGCTGCAAGGGGAGCCTCAACGCTTCAGGTCTCTTCCCTACCCGCTGGCACAGCTCACAGGTGCGGCAAGGGTGTTTAACATCCCAAGAGATCCCTGGCCCCCAGCCACTCGCACATCCATTTTGAGGTTATCCGGCTGGTTAGGGGTTAAAGTACAGGGCTGGACCAGCATGAGGGTAGCTCCAGAATCCCTTAGTCCCTCGGTCGGCTGCCCATTTATGGTGACAAGCTGGTAGTAGTGCTCTCGGTTGTCTTTCCGAGGATGCTGGGCCAGAGAGGCCTTGTCTGAGTAACACTTTTATGGGGTAAAATGTTCTGGGGAACAGTAATGGTAATCCACATTTGGGTCGGAGTTGGCTGGACAAAAATCCTGGGCCTGACTCACATACTGAGCCTGGCGAGCCATCCAAGGGGCTGGGGATGGGTTTTCCTCCGAGGACCATTGGGGGAAGCCCTAAGCTGTAGTTGGGGACAATTTTGCCGAATGTGGCCAGGTTTCCGACAGTGAAAACATCCCATAGAAGCCCCACTAGGTCTAGCATTTGGTGCATACAATCTATTCTGGTGGGCTCCATAGGTCCGCTTTCGTAGAGGGAAGGGTGTCTTGAGAATGGGCGGCAGACATCCACAAATTTGTCCGCTAGCTAGGCTGCCTCTTCCAGGTTTATGGGGTCTTGGTCTTTTACCCAGTCTCGGACCTCTGCTGGTATGAAGAAAAAATTGCTCCAATAGAAACTGTTGAAGGCATTCTTGCCAAGTGGTGACTTGCCTCCCTTGTATTCAGCTGGTAGTGGCTCAGGTCATGCAATGTGCCCACTCTGTGTAAGTGTATCTGGGACCCATCCTATTCTCTCGTAATTTCCTGCTGTACTTGTCGGGGGTGATTGCATATCGGGCCAGCAGCCGGGTCTTTACCTCGTGGTAGTTTCTAACCCATTCATCTGGGATCGCTCTGTTCATTTCCACAGCTCATCCAGATAGCTTGCCCACAAGTATAGGTACCCAGTCATGATAGTGTCCACGTTGTGGAGCAGGCAATGTTGTTCTAAGTCTTGTAAGAATCCATCGATATCAACGACAGCATCTTCAAACTGTTTGAAGGACTGGTGGGTAACTTTGATTGGGAACATAAAGGTGGAGCTCTGCACTGAGTGTGAATCCTTTGCGGCCGGTCCAGAGATAGTGGTTCTCCGGTCCATCAATGTGGCTTCTCTCTCCTGCTCTGCCACTTCCATGATGTGATCAATAATTTCCACGGATGGGTCCATAAAACGCCAATCTCTCCATTGCCCTCCGTGAGATCTCATCATTCTCGGCACAAGGGGGTTCCATGAACCGGGAGGGGATGTATGCTGCTTGACCCACAATCTGGCTAGGAGCGCGGATATCCTCCCTTTCAAGTGCCACCAATTTGCTCTTTTTCAAGCATTCAGTGTCCTGGTCTTTTTGGGCAAACAAGTCTTGCAGCACAGCCACCGTGAGGGACTTGTATGCTTCAGCAATAATAAGAGAAAATAATAATCCACTCGATAAATCCAAGGACCAGTGTGGGGAGAAAAGATCCCACTTCTTGACACCAGTGTTAAGGGAGGGCTACTAGATGGGTAGCTCCTACTGGAATCATTTCCACAAAATCACTTCTCAGGTCCAGGAAAATACAAATATACAAACAGGGCTATAGTCTCTGTTTCCATGCTAGCAATTCCCCAATATAGCGGACTAGACTGGTTGTGTTGTGTAAAACAAGAATAACTGTTTATTGACTCAAAACACAGGACATATATACAGGAACACATCTTGATAACATAACTTGAACAAAATAACTTGTTCACACATACACAGAGGACAATTGAATTTGGTGCCATACTATCTGGCAACCAATAAGATTAAAGGTAGGATTAGTTCCGACCAACCCCCAGCAGGTGGAGTGTTACATTTAAAACACCAGTTATCACAGGGGAAAATAGCTCAGCCGGAACATGGGCACTAAGGAACGGCAAAACATGGTTGTTGGGGTGACATATTATTGTCACGGTAGCACCCCTCCAGACAACCATGTTTTTCCGTTCCTCAGTGCCCATGTTCCAGCTGAGTTATTTTCCCCTGTTCTAACTGTGTGTTTTACATGTATGGTGCCCTGTTAAAGAGCCTAATCCCTTGTACCCTTTCCCCAGGAATGTAGCTTCAGCAGCCACTTCAAAATCAAGGTTTATCCTGGCTGCTGAGCTCATTCTCTTCTTCAAAAGGTAGGCGGTTTTCCTATTGGTTGCTCAGACCAAGCCCCAGTGTAGGCACTGTTCTGATTGGTTGCTTAGTTAAATGCCCAATTTGCATATAATTGCTGATCTGTGGGGCATGTCCCCTGCTGGGGATTGGTTGCTACTAATCCTACCTTTCATCTGATTGGCTGCCAGGTACTGTCCTTTTGTGTAGGTGTGAAGAAGTTCTTTTGTTCAACTTTTGTTATCAAGATGTTTTCCTGTATATATGTCCTGTGTTTTGTGTCAATAAACAGTTCTTCTTGTTTTCCCAACACGACCAGTCTCGTCTGCTATGTTGGTGGAATTGCTTGCAGGGAAGCCTTGATCATAGCCCCGTTTGGCTATTGGATATTTACTGGACCTGAGGAGTGATTTTGTGGAACTGATTCCGGTAGGAGCTACCCATCTAGTAGCCCTCCCGTGACACTGGTGTCAAGAAGTGGGATCTCTCCTCCCAACACTGGTCCTTGGATTTATCAAGTGGATTATTGTTTCTTTTATTATGGCAGAAGCATACAAGTCCCTCACGGTGGCTGCGCTGCAAGACTTGCTTGCCCAAAAAGGCCAAGACACCGGAGGCTTGAAAAAGAACGAATTGGTGGCGGCTCTACTGGAACTTGAAAGGGAGGAGAGCCGCCCTCCCAGCCCGATTGTGGGGCAAGCAGCACACATCCCCTCCCGGTTCATGGAACCCCCTCGTGCTGAGAGTGATGAGATCTCACGGAGGGTAAGGGAGAGATTGGCGTTTTTTGGACCCAACCCGTCCGTAGAAATTGTTAATCGCATCATGGAAGTGGCAGAGCGGGAGAGAGAAGCCGAATTGGCGCACCGGAGAGCCACTATCTCTGGACCGGCCACAGAGGATTCACACTCAGTGCGCAGCACCACCTCTACGTGCCCGATCAAAGTTACCCACCAGTCCTTCAAACAGTTTGATGATGCTGTCGGGGATATCGATGGATTTCTACAAGACTTTGAACGACAGTGCCAGCTCCACAATGTGGACACCCAGGACTGGGTACCTATACTGGTGGGCAAGTTATCTGGGCGAGCTGCAGAAACGTACAGAGCGATCCCTGATGAATGGGCTAGAGATTACCCCGAAGTAAAGACCCGTCTGCTGGCCCGATATGCCATCACCCCTGATACATACCGTAGGAAATTCCGAGAGGCGAGGATGGGTCCAAGAGACACGTACACTGAGTGGGCACATCGCATGACCCGAGCCGCTACCAGCTGGATACAAGGGAGGCAAGTCACCACTTGGCAAGAATGCCTCCAACAGTTTTTACTGGAGCAATTTTTTCTTCATACGAGCACAGAGGTACGAGACTGGGTAAGAGACCAAGACCCCGTAAACCTGGAAGAGGCGGCAAAGCTAGCGGACAAATTTGTGGATGTCCGCCGCCCAGTCTCAAGACACCCTACCCCCTACCACAGCAGACCTCAGCCGCTAATGCACCGCCCCATGCCCCCAGCCTCCCCACCTACCCGACCCATGGGGTCTTATCCGAATAGGTCATACGCACCGAATGCTAGACCTAGTGGGGCTTCTACGGGATGTTTTCACTGTCGTCAACCTGGCCACATTCAGAAATATTGTCCCCAGCTACAGCCCAGGGCTCAACCCCATGGTCCTCGAAGGAACCAGTCCCCAGGCCCTTGGATGGCGCGCCAGGCTCAGTGCGTGAGCCGGACCCAGGATTCTGGTCCAGCTAACTCAGACCCAACTGTGGATTACAATTACTGTTCCCCGGAGCCTTTTGCCATACATGAGAGTTACTCAGATGAGGTCTATCTGGCTCAGCATCCTCGGAAGGACAACCGAGAGCACCACTACCAGCCCGTCACCATTAATGGGCAGCCAGCCGAGGGACTAAGGGATTCTGGAGCTACCCTCACACTGGTCCAGCCCCGTACTTTACCCCCTAACCAGCCAGTTAACTGCAAATTGGATGTGCGCGTGGCTGGGGGGCAGGTACATCAGCTACCCATGACCAGGGTATACCTAAAGTGGGGCACTGGGGAGGGCTACAGAGATGTGGGCATCATGGAGGGCTTACCCACGGATGTACTGCTGGGAAATGATTTGGGCTATTTGGAGAGCCGGTATGTGCCTGAGATGGATTGTACAGTGGATCCTGATTGCTTGGCTGTCACCCGTTCTCAGGCTAACCAACCTTCCGATTCTGGGACGCAGGTAAGCACTAACCCCGACGACCTACTCACAACTGACTCCCTACCATGGCTCCCCCCTGACGGTTTCCGTGCCCAACTGCTATCTGACCTCAGCCTTAGCCGCTATCGCAGCCGGGCAGAGACGGGAGAGAAAGGTACCTTCTCTGACCAGATTATATGGAGGAAAGACCTCTTATATAGGGCTACCCCAGGCAACACTAATGGTATTACCGAGGTTCCTCGGCTCCAATTGATAGTCCCCGCCATCCACCGCCCCGCTCTCCTCACCCTAGCCCACGAAGCCCCTCTATCCGGTCACCTCGGCGCCAGGTGGACAGAGTACAGACTCACCGCACATTCTTTTGGCCAGGGATCTCCCGGGATGTTAAGCACCATTGCCGCACCTGCGAGCTGTGCCAGCGGGTAGGGAAGCGACCTGAAGTGTCACGAGTACCTTTGCAGCCTCTACCCCTTATTGGGGAACCTTTCAGTAGGGTCGCCATAGATCTCATCGGCCCTCTTGCCCATCCTAGCAAGACGGGGGAAAAAGTACATCCTCACAGTAGTAGACTTTGCCACCCGCTACCCTGAAGCCACGGCCCTGCCAAATATTTCTGCTGAGACAGTGGCGAATGCCCTTCTGGCTATATTCTCACGGGTAGGATTTCCCAAAGAAGTACTCTCCGATCAGGGCACACAATTTACCTCTGAGTTGCTCCAGCAGGTATGGACCCTCTGTGGGGTTAAGTCTCTGCGCACGTCCCCCTATCATCCACAAACGAATGGACTTTGTGAAAGGTTCAATGGAACCTTGAAACAGATGATCCGGACGTTCATAGCAGATCATGTTGACTGGGAAAAATGTATGCCCCATTTTTTGTTTGCTTACCGGGAGGTCCCACAGGAGTCCACAGGATATTCACCATTCGAACTATTCTATGGGCGAAGGGTAAGGGGTCCCCTAGATATTCTGCGGGAATACTGGGAAGGGAAATGCGAGTCAGAGGAGACTCCACATATCACTTATGTAGTTGAGCTCCGGGAAAAATTAGACCGGCTCATGTCCCTAGCCCACGGGAACCTAAGGGCAGCCCAAGCCCGCCACAAGACCTTGTATGACCGCAACACTAAGCCCCGAGAGCTTCTAGTGGGTCAGCGGGTCCTGATGCTACGTCCTACCCGACAAAATAAATTACAGGCTGCCTGGATAGGACCATACGAGGTTGTAGAGCGCAGGGGAGAGACAACCTACGTTGTCGCCCGAGGAGCCAGGGGTCAGACCCGGCGACTCTGCCACGTAAATGCGCTCAAACCATACCTAGAACGTACAGAAGAGGTGTCCGTTATCTGTACCCCCTCGCACACGGAGGCAGGAGACCGGGCTATCCCAGACCTCCTTGCTGAGTCCGTCCACCCCGGGGATATTACCCAAGACAAGCTCGGAGAACAGCTGAGCCCCATAGAAAAAGCCCAAGTATTCCCGCTGCTAAAGCAGCACCTCCAGCTGTTCTCTGCTCTACCCGGCATCACATCATTAGCCCAGCATGGAGTAGAGACTCCCGGTCAGAGCCCTCTCAGGCAACCCGCTTACCGGGTCCCTGAAGCAGTCAAGGGACACATTAGGAAGGAGCTTGAAGAGATGAGGACCTTGGGAGAAATAGAACCCTCCCACAGCCCCTGGGCTTCTCCAGTTGTGCTAGTGCCTAAGAAGGACGGGACGACCCGCTTCTGTGTGGACTATCGTCGGCTAAATGAAAAGACGACCACTGATGCCTACCCTATGCCCCGAGTAGATGACCTGTTAGACCAGTTAGCGGGGGCGACCTGGGTTTCGACTCTAGACCTTAGCCGGGGTTATTGGCAGATCCCGTTGACGGCAGATGCTGTCCCCAAGTCGGCATTCATCACCCCATTCGGCCTGTACCAATTTCGGGTCATGCCGTTTGGGATGAAGAATGCCCCAGCTACATTTCAGCGGCTGGTAGATCAGCTACTCGAGGGTCTGCAGGGCTATACCTGCGCCTATCTCGACGATATAGCGATCTTCAGTGACTCTTGGGACGAGCACCTCCAGCATCTGGATGTGGTATTGGGCAGAATACAGGCAGCAGGGATGACTATCCGCCCCGACAAATGCCAAATAGGTATGGGCGAGGTCCAGTACTTGGGACACCGGGTGGGGAGTGGGAAACAGCGACCTGAACCCGCCAAAATTGAGGCTATTGTCAACTGGCCTGTACCGCTCAATAAGAAGCAGGTCCTAGCTTTCTTAGGTACCGCAGGGTATTACAGAAAATTTGTACCCAATTACAGTTCTTTGGCCAAACCCCTGACTGACCTTACCAAGAAAACCCTGCCCCGGACAGTCCTGTGGTCCCCAGAATGTGGTGCTGCCTTTGAAGCCTTAAAAACAGCCCTAGGAAATTCTCCGGTCTTGGCCGCTCCTAACTTCAATCAACGCTTTTTGGTCCACACAGACGCTTCCATGTTTGGGCTCGGGGCCGTGTTGAGCCAGGTCAACAGCCAAGGAGAGGAGCACCCAGTAGCATACCAAAGTCGCAAAGCTACTGGAACGGGAGGTGGGCTATGCTGCTATTGAAAAAGAGTGCCTGGCTCTTGTGTGGGCACTAAAGCGGTTCCAACCTTACTTGTATGGCCGGGAATTCACTGTCTTAACTGACCACAACCCCCTTGTGTGGCTGAACAGAGTGTCCGGGGACAATGGTAGACTATTGCGGTGGAGCCTATCCCTTCAACCCTTTAATTTTACAGTGCAATACAGTCCGGGAAAGGACAATAAAAACGCAGATGGTTTATCACGGCAAGAAGACGTGTGAGTCAACACCACACCCAGTGTTTTTCCTCGCCACCTTCAGGCTTATCCGTGTGGACAACCCCGAGCTGGCTCTCTTTGAAAGGGGGAGAAATGTCACGGTAGCACCCCTCCAGACAACCATGTTTTTCCGTTCCTCAGTGCCCATGTTCCAGCTGAGTTATTTTCCCCTGTTCTAACTGTGTGTTTTACATGTATGGTGCCCTGTTAAAGAGCCTAATCCCTTGTACCCTTTCCCCAGGAATGTAGCTTCAGCAGCCACTTCAAAATAAAGGTTTATCCTGGCTGCTGAGCTCATTCTCTTCTTACAAAGGTAGGCGGTTTTCCTATTGGTTGCTCAGACCAAGCCCCAGTGTAGGCACTGTTCTGATTGGTTGCTTAGTTAAATGCCCAATTTGCATATAATTGCTGATCTGTGGGGCACGTCCCCTGCTGGGGATTGGTTGCTACTAATCCTACCTTTCATCTGATTGGCTGCCAGGTACTGTCCTTTTGTGTAGGTGTGAAGAAGTTCTTTTGTTCAACTTTTGTTATCAAGATGTTTTCCTGTATATATGTCCTGTGTTTTGTGTCAATAAACAGTTCTTCTTGTTTTCCCAACACGACCAGTCTCGTCTTCTATGTTGGTGGAATTGCTTGCAGGGAAGCCTTGATCATAGCCCCGTTTGGCTATTGGATATTTACTGGACCTGAGGAGTGATTTTGTGGAACTGATTCCGGTAGGAGCTACCCATCTAGTAGCCCTCCCGTGACAATTATATTTGTCACGGTACACACCGTGACTCTTACCCCTGGCGGGCACAAGGGGCTAGCCACCTGCCGAGAGACTATGGACCTTGTCTGTTGCCAAAGCCAGAAACTCCTAGGAGAACTAAAATCACTGGCCCCAAGCACACTGCTTTCTCCGTCTAACCGGAGTACAGCAGGAATCTGTCTGCCCGCTACAGTGTCTGGGGACAATGGTAGACTATTGCGGTGGAGCCTATCCCTTCAACCCTTTAATTTTACAGTGCAATACCATCCGGGAATGGACAATAAAAATGCAGATGGCTTATCACGGCAAGAAGACGTGTGTGTCAACACCACACCCAGTGTTTTCCTCGCCACCTTCAGGATTATCCGTGTGGACAACCCCGAGCTGGCTCTCTTAGAAAGGGGGAGAAATGTCACGGTAGCACCCCTCCAGACAACCATGTTTTTCCATTCCTCAGTGCCCATGTTATTTTCCCCTGTTCTAACTGTGTGTTTTACATGTATGGCGCCCTGTTAGAGAGCCTAATCCCTTGTACCCTTTCCCCAGGAATGTAGCTTCAGTAGCCACTTCACAATAAAGGTTTATCCTGGCTGCTGAGCTCATTCCAAGCTCAGACCAAGCCCCCAGTGTAGGCACTGTTCTGATTGGATGCTTAGTTAAATGCCCAATTTGAATATATTTGCTAATCTGTGGGCACGCCCCCTGCTGGGGATTGGCTGCTGCTAATCCTACCTTTCATCTGATTGGCTGCCAGGTACTGTCCTTTTGTTCAACTTATGTTATCAAGATGTTTTCCGGTAGTAGCTACCTATCTAGTAGCCCTCCCGTGACAGGTGTCAAGTGTCCTCGGGGGCTCAGACTTAAGCCATGTGCAAGAGGCAGTCTGGCAGGATGTCTGTACACGTGGGCAGTGATCAGCTGCCTACCACTAGATGCCAGTGCTGGAGAAGTCCTGTTGATGCAATCTGGATTCTGGGGCATGTTCTGGGTATTGGGGCATGTCTAAGGTTTACAATCTGGGTGCTGGGTCTGGTTCTGGGTGTGCAGTCTAAGTGTAGAGGCATGTCCGGAGCATGCAGTGTGGCAGTTTGGGTATGTCCTAGGCGTGCAGTGTGGCAGTTTGGGTATGTCCTAGGCGTGTAGTGTGACGGTTTGGGCATGTCCTGGACTTGTAGTGTGGCTGTTTGTATATGTCCTGGGCATACACTGTGGCTGTTTAACATGTCCTGGGCATGCAATGTGGCGGTTTGGGTATGTCCTAGGCTTGCAGTGTGGCGGTTTGGGAATGTCCAGGACATGCATTGTGGCTGTTTGGGCATGTCCTGGGCGTGTAATGTGGCTGTTTGGGCATGTCCTGGGCCTGTAATGTGGCTGTTTTGGCATGTCCTGGGTGTGCAGTGTGGGTGCCGTTTCAAGTGTTGTGTTTACTGCAAGGTGGTGCTATGGCAAGTTATGTGGGGGCAAAGCAAAAGGAGGGCAGAAGAAATGGAAAGGGGGGTGTGCCCAGACCATTTGTAGCAGGCTCTGCAACCTATAGATAGTTTTTCATCATGACACTTTTACACTGACTGAATAACTTTTTACCCCCTAACAGTGACTAATGACTATTAGTGCTATGCCATAAAAAAAAAACACTTTGTCTAACTTTGACCTGATTTTGCTGACAAACTTGGTGAGACTGATAAGCTGTGTCTGATGGTGGAGGAATGTGGGGGGCTTGATAAGATTGGGTCTCTTCAAACACATGAGAATGAACAAGTCTACAAAGCCTCATCTGGCCTGATAGAGAAATATTTCTTAACAGAGGATGAGGAACACTCTTCTCTTGCCCCAGAGGCTTCATCTGAAAGCTATGTATTTCCCATCCAGGAAGGAACACACACTACATTTAATTTTTGAGCACTGACATACTGTTTGTCTTATATATATGTTGTAGCACTTTCCTTTACTTGAATAGTTCTTTCAGCCTGTACATACTGTGAAACCTCTTTCTTTAAATATTGCTGTCTATATATTTTTAAGATTTGCCCTGAGTTTAGAAATACCAATGTTTCCATGTTTGTCTATGTTTTATTTTCAAGTAATAGGGCAATAATCAATATTATTTTTTTTTTTTTGTTTCCTAACCATTTTCTTCTACAGCGACCTTTTTACCCCAACTCTAACCATAAATTTACCCTAACCCTAAATCTACCCCTACCCCTTAATGTAACCCTTGTACTAACCCGAACCTTCCTGGAACCCTGATTATAACCCTAATTATAACCCTAACCCTAAATCTAGGCTTAGCTTTTTCTATTTATTTGTTTATTTATTTATGTATTTATTTATTTATAACTGTAATGTTGCTGGCTCCCTCTAGGGGAACAGTTTCAGAGAGATGGAAGAGATTTTTTTTTAATTCACTTCTGTTGCTCTCTGCTGGGCAATCTGTATTGGAGAAGAATGCTACTCCAATACAGCACCACGGTGATCATGGTGCCCTGGGATGTTGTGTGACATCATGGTGCTCTGATTCATACACAATTTGATGCAACATGGGGCAGACAATGGTGCCCACTTGATCAAAAAGACTTAGCCTCCTGAGCTTGAAATGGGTCAACATTTTGTCGCAAAAATTTTTTTTTGTTGATGTCCATGAACTTGGGGCTATTTGAGGAAGAATGTAATATCATTGTAAATTGCAACCTAGTCATTTGGGAATTTTGAAATTAAAGTAAAAGTATATAGTTTAAAAAAAAAAAAGCCCAAAACATTACTAGCTTTACTACCTGGCTTCACACTTACATTTTGATTCTCTTGTCTCTGCTCCTCAGTTCACTGTATTTCTGCTGTGCTTTCAGTTTTGAAATCGATCGGCCATGATGTCTGACTTGAGAGGTTTTTCGAGGTCACATCTGGGCATATTGTATAGCTCAAAATTCACCTTACGATATGGCGCCAATGTACCACAAATCTTTCTGCACTTCAGTTTAGTTAGCTTATAAAAGTGCTGTGAAGTTGATGAGTCATTGTTCTGCATCACCAGTGATGTCATAATCTGTTTTTGCCCATCCCCAATGGACATACTGTCAACATCCAGGTCAGTCATGTTGATATCTATAAAAATAATTTTTGAAATTTGTATAGCTTCCTCCATTTTTCTACCAATGCAGTAGCACAACAGCAAATAAGATTTATATCCTGAAGAATACTGCAGAGTGATGAACATAGTTCCAGCAGTCAAACACACCATGCTGGAATTCCAGCATAAATAAGCTGTCCAAATTTCATGATTCCAAAAATTCAGTGTTGGAGAGTTTTTCCTGCTTCAGACAGACACAATAATTTTCTGTTTTAAATATAAGATATATTTAGATCCGCAGAGCTGCGGATAATCTAGTCTTGTTCCAGCCATTCACCTTGTACCTTCGTTCAGCAGTGTTCCCAGAGGTTTTGAATCCAGTGACCATGTGTGACAACTATGGAGTTCCTTCCCCAATAATTCTCCCTGGGAGATGTGGACCCGACAACACCCCGGACATTTCAGGAGAGCAAAACCATAGCAGTAGCCAATGAATGGAGCGAGGATGACTTTGGAATACTACATGAGGTGGATACTCTCTGAGCCACCACAGCTTACAACTTACTGCACATTCAAGTGGTCTAGGTCAAGGTTGCACTTTACCTACAGAGATAGGGCGGGGACAGACCACGGGGCTATCAAGGGGGAGCAGGTGGAATTGTGTCTATTGTACAGAGTCACTTAAGGGAAGGGACCTACCAATGTGCCTGAGGTACAACTGGTGGTGCTGCAGAAATATTGCCATGACCTGCTACGCATCGGGCATGGCATTCCCTTGCCAGGGGCACCAGGGCACATCGAACCCTACTGTTGAGCTTTGGAGACCAGATTGCTGTGCCAGGCTGTTTATGCAGGGTATTTTGTTCATAAGTGGATGATGCTCTTAACAAATTTTGTTTTGGTATTTAAACCTGTGTGTTGCTAAAAAAAAAAGAAAAACTGTTCCTGTTTTACTTCAATAACAGTTCTGGGGAAGCAGTGTCTGAAGGAAACACCCATCTTGGGTGTCAGCCAGTACCGTCCCACATGCTTTTGTGCGTCTAGAGGTATAGTGTGTATAATTGGTACATGAAGTGCAAGTAGGATTTTTGGTAAGCCTAGTGTAGAAATCAGATTTCACCTTCTGCTTACAAAACCCTCCAGTCTTAGCCTCCTGTAAGAAAAGAGGCCATAGGGACCTTCACAATAATGTTTTGGGGTCAGGAGTCGTGAATTAAACATGGATGGAACATGGGAAAAAGAAAAAAAAGATAGTGAATAGTGAAGTATGAAATAACAATTTAATATACAATGCATACTAAAAATCACTAACAAACAAATAAATTACAGGTATCCACAGTAGAAATGCCAATAATGGTCCTGATTTCTACCTCAAATAAGAAGAGAGGGCGAGGGGAACATACCCAGGAGGGATTGTGCAAATGAATGCAAGTGAAACACGGCTGTTCAGCCCAGAACGAGGATAAAAATGGATTTGAAGATGTACTGTGACTGGGAGTCTTGCAGGGCTCTGGGGGCCAGAACACTCCATGTGAACTATGGACCTTGTCTGTTGATGTATTATGTCACGGGAGGGCTACTAGATGGGTAGCTCCTACCGGAATCAGTTCCACAAAATCACTCCTTAGGTCCGGTAAATATCCAATAGCCAAACGGGGCTATGATCAATGCTTCCCTGCAAGCAATTCCCCCAACATAGCAGACGAGACTGGTCGTGTTGGGAAAACAAGAAGAACTGTTTATTGACTCAAAACACAGGACATACCGTATTTATCGGCGTATAACACGTGCCGGCGTATAACACGCACCTCATTTTCAGAAGGAAATTTCAGGAAAAAAAACTTAAATTTCAAATAAAGAACTTTGAAGCCCAATATGCCATTTTAATATGCCAGGATATTGCCCCCAATATGTCATTTTAATATGCCAGATATTGCCCCCAATATGCCATTTAATATGCAGGATATTGACCCCAATATGCCATTTTAATATGCCAGGATATTGCCCCCAATATGCCATTTAATATGCCATGATATTGCCCCCAATATGCCAGGATATTGCCCCTTAGTATGCTCGTTATGCCACCCTCCTCCCCCCCTTCCCCAGACCCCAGCACTTACCTCGTTCCTGCTCTGTCCCCCGGTGCTCTGAAGCTGCGTGGCTGTGAGGGAAGCGTTGTGAGCTTCCCTCCAGCCGCGCGGAACAATAAAGTTTGTTTAAAAAAAAAAAACACATTTTATTGACCGCGCGGCTGGAGGGAAGCTCACAACGCTTCCCTCACAGCCACGCAGCTTCAGAGCACCAGGGGACAGAGCAGGAATAAGGTAAGTTTTAGATTTTTCGCGTATAACACGCACACACCATTTCCCCCCTATTTTCAGGGAGAAAAAGTGCGTGTTATAATCCAATAAATACGGTATATACAGGAAAATATGTTGATAAGATAAGTTGAACAAAAGAACTTCTTCACACCTACACAAAAACACCTACACAAAAGGACAGTACCTGGCAGCCAATCAGATGAAAGGTAGGATTAGTAGCAACCAATCCCCAGCAGGGCGCGTGCCCACAGATCAGCAAATATATTCAAATTGGGCATTTAACTAAGCATCCAATCAGAACAGTGCCTACACTGGGGGCTTGGTCTGAGCGACCAAAAGGAAAACCGCCTACCTTTTGAAGAAGAGAATGAGCTCAGCAGCCAGGATCAACCTTTATTGTGAAGCGGCTGCTGAAGCTACATTCCTGGGGAAAGGGTACAAGGGATTTGGCTCTTTAACAGGCCACCATACATGTAAAACACACAGTTAGAACAGGGGAAAATAACTCAACCGGAACAAGGGCACTGAGGAACGGAAAAACACGGTTGTCTGGAGGGGTGCTACTGATGTAGAATTATTAAAAATCTTTATTGAAACCTGTATTGAATTATTGTACTAACTCCATTTTGTTCACATTACATGACAGAATTTTCTGACAGTATTTAGTATAATGAATAGAGACTGTATTCTCTCTCTAAGGACATAACTAGCCCCGGAATTACTGAATCTCCTGTAATTTGCAACATAGTATAATATGAAGGCCATGAGAACACCGGCCAAATGAAATGTTCTATTCATAAAAGAACCTTGCACCCGACCACGAGACTGACATCACTAACTACGCAAAATTATGCCCGAGCCCCCCCTTCCACCGAGTAAGCATCGTGCTGGGAAAGATGGTGCTTGAGCCATCCGTCCACACCCATGTTCAGAACAATACCACCTCTCGGTGGGAGGACACCTAGCTAACCACTTAGTTTTTGGGCCAATTAATCATATTGATGGGTGGACATTGACACAGCCACTTAACATTTAACCCAATTAATGATGTTTATTTGTTATTATCTGATATTCAATGATGATGTCATTCAGCCTTTATAAGGGCTTGTAAGCCTGAATTTTGCCAGATGCTAATAAATTTCCTCGAAGTTTTTTTAACCTGAACTGCATGTGTCAGTGTGAACTTACTTCTGCGTATACGCAATTTATTCATCTCAGATTTGGACAGGAACAGATAGACTTTTAAACATTTTTGTTTATTTCTAAATTAATCTACATCACTACCGTGACAATAACATTTCCTAACCTTTGGGAAACACAATGAATGGGCCAAAGGCTTGGCCTTCCCAGGGTACGCATCCTGGCTGACATCTTGAGTTAGCCTGTGTTGAACTCCAGCTGTATGTCACTGGTGCTCCCAAAGTATGTACCCTCAAACCTAGGATATTCACAGACAGGGGTCCATAGCCCACAGGGAGGTGAGAGCCAAGAGCCCCAATAATGCAGGCTGTTAGAATCCACCACCAAACCTACCCAGGTATGACCTAACCATGACTCTTTACTTTTGACTAACCCCTTCCCTGTCATCAATCAATGATTTCGGGACCTTGACCCTGATCAATGTCACCCTATGGAGGTATAGAGAGAGGGCTGAGTCCGGAGAGTTAGGAAGCAACTCCAACCAGATAGTGTGTAGGGACGGGTTGCTGTATACAAATTTCAGTAGGAGCTACCCATCTAGCCCCCCGTGACAACATGCTTTTATTTCTATGAGACTGACCTGCACCAACTAAAAGAGGTTCTTTGAAACTTGTTTGGCAAAAAACTTATATCATAATTACACATTGTATGTCAAATAGATAGTGATTCTCTGTTTGTTTTACACTCATATTATAATGTGACCTGCTACATGTTTTGTTTCTTCATACAGAGTGTCAGGTAGCCCCCCCCCCCCCCCCCCCTTTGCAGTTTATCTTCCAATTGAGTACACCTCTGTTCAAAAGCTCCGCCCACTCAATATAATTAGCATAATGTAACCCCACCTACTTATCACAGTGTAGATTATATCACCAAGTTCCCACCAACATTACCAGCATCCTTGGTATACAACAGATACATTCACAGCACAACATCTACATCAGGAAATATCACTTTTACATGACATATAGTAAGACCTGGTGCAGATGTGCTTCAGTCAGAGAGCTGTGTCTACACCATCATACATTAGTGTAAACCTACCACTTCTGCTGGAAAGCCATTCATCATATCCACTCCCCAGTCTGTAAAGTAATACTGCCTGTCCTTGTCTTATATCTAGGATAGCCTTATACCTATCCCGTGCATGCTTCAACTCCTTCACTGTATTAACCTCTACCACTTATACTGGAAGACTATTCCATGCATCCACTACCCTCTCAGTAAAGTAATACTTCCATTAGTTACTGGCATTATCATAAATCTAGGATAGCCTTGTACCTATCCCATACATGCTTATCCCACCTATCCCATGCTACTTCTTCACTGTATTAACCTTAACCTCTACCACTTCTACTGGAAGACTATTCCATGCATCCACTACCCTCTCAGTAATGTAATACTTTTATTAGTCCCTGGTAGTGTTGAGCGAACCCGGACCGCACTATTCGGGTTCATACCGGACATTACGGTGTCCGTGCCACAAACCCGAACCCGGACATATCACTGTATGTCCGTGTTGGAGTTCGAGGTTTGGCTATAAACCGAAAGTCTTTAAACCGAAAGTCATTTGGTTTAAAGACTTTCGGTTTATAGAATAGACAATAGCATTACATGTATTCTATAAGCCGAAAGTCTATAAACCGAAAGACATTTGGTTTATCGACTTTCAGTTTACAGAATACCTGTAATGCCATTGGCTATTCTATAAACAGAAAGTCTATAAACCGAACGACATTCGGTATATAGACTTTCTTTTTATAGAATAGCATTACAATAACATGTATTCTATAAAACGAAAGTTTAAAAACCAAATGTCTTTCAGTTTATAGACTTTCAGTTTATGTAATACATGTAATGCTATTGCTATTATATGAACCAAAATAGAGTCCCCATTCATAAGAATAGGTCAATTGACCTATTCTTATGAATGGGGACTCTATTTTGGTTTCTAGAATAGCAATAGCATTACATGTCTTACATCTGAGAGTCAAATAGAACCGTCAAATGCTGTTCTTACAGCGCACTTTGAAAAATTGTAATAGTTTTGGGTGCTAAATAGTACATTTGTGTCTTGCGGTGCACTTCATATCTGAGAGTCAAATAGAACAGTGAAATACTGTGGTTACAGTGCACTTTGAAAAATTCTGGCTACCTCCTCCTCCTCCTCCTCCTCCTCTTCCAGCGCCGCGGTCACTGCCTCCTCAACCTATCGGTTACCTATACCACTTAGTATAAACTGAAAGAGAATACCCTGCACTCCAACCCTCTCTCAAATGGATAATTCTGTTGATCCCCCTGGCAGACATGCTTTAGATTTAGATGTATGTTCTTCCAAAGCTAAAATCAAAGATTCCATCTAGTGCTATTTCATGGCTCAGCTGTATTTTTAATTTGTATGTATTTTAAGTTATTTCCCTATCCACATTTGCTTGAAGGGAACTTGTCCTACTCTTACCCACATTTTTCCTTTTGCAGCCCTCTAGCCCTTTTCATGACTTTTTTTATAGGGATTTTAGTGGCCAAAAGTCTGTGTCCCCATTGACTTCTATGGGGTCCGTGTTCGGGGTCAAGTTCGAGCACGGACCCAGACTTTTTCCGAAGTTCGCTCCAACTTCTCAAACCCGAACATCCAGGTGTCAGCTCAACTCTAGTCCCTGGCCTTATCTTATATCTAGGACAGCCTTATACCTATCCCACACAAGCTTAAACTCCTTCACTGTATTAACTTCTACTGGAAGACTATTCCATACATCCACTACCCTCTCAGTAATGTAATACTTTCATTAGTCCCTGGCCTTATCTTATATCTAGGATAACCTTATACCTATCCCATTAATGCTTAAACTCACAAAAAATATGACAATTTAATTGCCAGTAATATGCCATAGTTTAATTGCCCAGTAATATGCCAGTTTAATTGCCCAGCATAATTGTCCAGTAATGTGTCACAGTTTAATTGCCCAGTAATATGCCACAGTTTAATTGCCCAGTAATATGCCCAGCCTGATGCCCCAGTAATATGCCACAATTTAATTGCCCAGCCTGATCCCCCAGTAATATGCCAGTTTAATTGCCCAGCCTGATGCACCAGTTTAATTTCCCTGTAATATGCCCAGCCTGATGCCCCAGTTTAAATGCCCAGTAATATGCCCCGATGCCCCAGTAACATGCCACCACCCTCCTTCCCCATAACGCAACGGCTCCATGTCTCCTCTGTGCACCGGCAGAAGGTTTGTTTGTATTGATAAAAGTAAAAAAAAAAAAAAAAAAAAATCCCTTGTCTGTTCAGTCTGTGAGCTGAGCTCACATCAGACTGTTACCAGCCCTGTCACACGCGTCCTGCCTGCTTCCAGACTCGTGTCACAGGGATGGCTACAGCAGGCTGATGTGAGCTCAGCTCACAGACTGAACTGCGCGGGTTACGTGATATCAGGCAAGGACATCACGTGACCTGCGATCACGCTAAAACAGCACAATTTGTCGGGACAATCTCGGATTTCACAGGACTCTCCCGCAAATCCGGGACAGTAGGCAACTATGGGTGCCCTGTTCAAGAGCCTAATCCCTTGTACCCTTTCCCCAGTAATGTAGCTTCAGCAGCCTCTTCACAATATACGGCTGACGGAGGTGCCAAGGAGTCTGTCACGCGTGTGTTGACAATAAAATCATAAACATTTAAATACCCTGTGTTTCTTTGTGACTATGAAGCATGTGCAGTCTGGAAAAGACTCCAGTGTTTAGCACAGCAGCGCCTTCTGGTGGTCTTTTCAAACACTGATGGACTAAGGCTTATAATAAGCAGTTATTTTATCCATAGTAATCTGAAACAGTAACTGAAAACTATTATGTCTCACTCGTTCTATTTGTTGAAAGACCAATAAAAGTATGATCTGAAACGCCAGGTTTGCCCTCGGTTTTAGAGCTTAAATCCAGTATCACTTACGATCATGGACCCTAAGGTCGCCCCCCCTCCATTTTTTTGTAACGATATCGATCTTATTAGAAGGAGCATTTGTATGACGAGTAGAAAAATAATTAAAATACGCGAAGCTTCCGGAGAATAAATGAGCTACACAGCAGCGCCACCTGGTGGTATTTCTCAAACAAATCCGGATACACTGCAAATAGGTTAAATACGACAGTCTTAAAAGTACGAAAGTAAAATGTTTAACTCATCCTCGTCAAATTAAAGTAAACCCTGTGACCGGTTTAAAAAAAAAAAAAACATACAAAAACACACACACACACACACACACACACAATAAGGCTTGTAGAGAAGCAGTTTCAGCTCTATTAAGGAGAAGTTGGGCGGCTCTTAAAAGAGCCTTTGTGTTAATGGATGTGTAGAGCGCAGCTGTTACTTGGCGCTAGTGTACTTGGTCACAGCCTTGGTTCCCTCGGATACAGAGCAGAGTGTTTGTATATTGGAGAGTATATATAGAGGCTGGTGGTCACGATGTAACACAGTTTGTATCTGATCTGTACCATATACCTGAAGATGTCTGGACGTGGCAAGCAAGGCGGCAAGGTTCGTGCCAAGGCAAAGACTCGCTCATCCAGAGCAGGACTGCAGTTTCCAGTTGGTCGGGTTCACCGTCTGTTGAGGAAAGGGAATTATGCGCAGCGTGTGGGTGCCGGTGCCCCAGTGTATCTGGCCGCTGTGCTGGAATACCTGACCGCTGAAATCCTGGAGCTGGCTGGTAACGCCGCCCGTGATAACAAGAAGACCCGAATCATCCCCCGCCACCTGCAACTCGCTGTGCGTAACGACGAGGAGCTCAACAAACTGCTGGGAGGAGTGACCATCGCTCAGGGTGGTGTCCTGCCCAACATCCAGGCTGTGCTACTGCCCAAGAAAACCGAGAGCCACAAGGCAGCCAAGGGCAAATAGACTGAAGACTCTTCCCTAACTCCTCTCAACACAAAGGCTCTTTTAAGAGCCACCCACAATCTCCACAAAGAGCTTTAGTGTCACAAGCACCCATACCCTCTGCTATCCATTTATCATTTCCATTAGATATTGGTTTATAAGTAACGATATTAACATTATACTACTACCATCTTACTCTCTAGGTTGTCGCTATTTTCAATCAAGTGAGAAACCTTTAATTTGTTGCAATAGCGCAGACATCTGTTTCATTGTGATCTGCTCCGTACACAAGCCTAAAGCGGCACACGTGTTTCGCACTGACAAACGCTTCTCAATTGTTTTATTTAGCAGCAGTACAACGGAGTTTGAATAGGTTTGAATGAGTTTGAATTCATGACTTTACAGTTCTAGGGATGGTTGATGTAAAATGATCGCCACTCAAGGTTTCATTCAGTTTCTGGTCGTTGTGATTCTTTTAATAAAGGAGCTTTGTGTTTTACATGAATCGAACCGATAGATGTTTCCTAGTTGTGTGACACGTGTATTAAGAATTAGTACGGTTTGGGATACCTGAACGGTGTGTGTTACAATATCAAAGCCCATTTTATGTCCGATCTATTCGAACAGGTCACTGTGTGTAGAAGGATCTCCAGTCAATGACTTTCCCGTGCATTTATTTCTGCGATATCCTATATTGTGAAAATCTCTTCATTGATAATTTGGTGGCTCTTAAAAGAGCCTTTGTGTGTTTTGTGTCCAGTGCCTGCCCCCGTTTAAGCTCTCTCTCCCCGGATCCTGCGGGCAAGCTGGATGTCTTTGGGCATGATGGTCACCCTCTTGGCGTGGATGGCACACAGGTTGGTGTCCTCGAACAGACCCACCAGGTAAGCCTCGCTGGCCTCCTGCAGAGCCATGACTGCCGAACTCTGGAAGCGCAGATCGGTCTTGAAGTCCTGAGCGATCTCACGGACCAGGCGCTGGAAAGGCAGTTTGCGGATGAGGAGCTCGGTGGATTTCTGGTAACGCCGGATCTCCCTGAGAGCCACAGTGCCGGGGCGGTAACGGTGAGGCTTTTTCACTCCGCCGGTAGCCGGGGCGCTCTTCCTGGCAGCCTTGGTAGCCAGCTGCTTGCGGGGAGCCTTGCCTCCGGTGGATTTGCGGGCAGTCTGTTTTGTTCTGGCCATTGCGTAAAAATGTACTAAACGAATGATTACTAGGGCTGCTGGGCTGCTATTTATAGGCTGTACCGTTCAATGATTGGCTGCTCGGGAGGCGAGGCGGGCTTAGTGATTCATTGGGTAAAATAAACCGCCTTATATTTCAAAATGACCGCCAAATTCACAAACGTAAAATATAAATAGAAATCTGCTTCTTTCACGTTTCATAATTCTACCTAATTAATCCCCGTGATTTGTGCGTGTCTGTATTAGAATTGGTTTTCTCTTTTTGTATTATTTTTGTTAACATTTTAACCCCACCAATGACTGAAGAATGTGGGGGGTGAAACGTATTACTCAGCAGTTTGTGGATAAGTCCGTGTTCTAGTTTTCAGCATAGTAGATGGGATATCCCACTACTAATCCCTCTAAGCTGAAACCGCTAACATTTGATGTTAATAAATCAAACCATTTTTAAAGCTGTTTAATGGATTCCAGACTGTATACAGTGACGTCAGACACAATATGTATTTATTTGTTTATTTAACCAGTTCATGTAGTTTAACCTTAAGGTGTCACTGCAATGTAATTTTGAATTTGGATAGATTGTCCTTTATAAGAAACGTTATTTATTTATTGAAACCACTCTACTGTTAACTGAAGTTTTCATGATGCTGCTGGAGCATCATAGGGTGGGTCAGTGGCAGATTAATGAGTGGCTGGAGGAGGGGTGCCATTGGGCAGAATGCTGTCAAAGTAGTCACTGTGACTGCAGTGGTCTGGTTATCTGGACAGTGTTATGAGATGCCAGTTCATCTGGCACCATACTAATTTGGCTCCAAGTTTAATTATGCCTGGCTATTGTACGAGAGATGATCAGTTAAACTGTATATTGTTTTGTCCATGGTTATCTTCATTTTTCCATGTATAAATATTCTCCATTGTAGTCCCCATGACCAACCATGTTGTGCCCGTTCGTCAGTGCCTATGTTCCGGCTAAGTTATATGTGTTTTCCAGTACCTGTGCCAAAAAGGGCTATTTTCACTGCCTTTGTATTTCGGATGACCAGCCAGAGGCCAAGTTCCTCAATAAAGGTTAAGCCCGGTCTCTGCTGGCATTCACCACATTTGAATTGTCAGCAAGTTGCTGATTGGCCATCGGTTTAAAGGTCCACTAGCCGAATCAGAGACAAATTATATCGCTCATCCTCTGATTGGCTAGTGGGGTATAACGATTCGGCCATATCCTCTATAATAATCTTCAAGTGTCTCTGCGTCCAGAGAGAGAGATACAGAACAGGAGGTAGAGAGAAAGAACAGAGGGAGGGAGAAAGACAGAACAGGGGGAAGGGGGAGAGAGAGAGAGAGACAGACAGTACAGGGGGGGAGAGAGAGACAGTACAGGGGGAGAAAGAGAGAGACAGACGGGGAGGGAGGGAGAGGAAGACAGAACAGGGGGAATGGGGAGAGAGAGAGACAGAACAGGGCTAGAGAGACAGAACAGGCGGGGAGAGAGAGACAGGGGGAAGGGGGAGAGAGAGACAGGGGGAAGGGGGAGAGAGAGAGACAGACAGTACAGGAGGGGAAAGAGAGACAGAACAGGGGGAAGGGGGAGGGAGGGAGAGAAAGACAGAACAGGGGGAATGGGGAGAGAGAGAGACAGAACAGGGGGGGAGAGAGACAGAACAGAGGAAGGGCAGGAGAGAGACAGAACAGAGGAAGGGAGGAGAGAGACAGAATAGAGGGAGAGAGAGAACAGGTATGGGGGAGTTAGAGAGAGACAGACAGGGCAATGTCCTCATCCTCTGTTAAGAAATATTTCTCTATCAGGCCAGATGAGGCTTTGTAGACTTGTTCATTCTCATGTGTTTGAAGAGACCCAATCTTATCAAGCCCCCCACATTCCTCCACCATCAGACACAGCTTATCAGTCTCACCAAGTTTGTCAGCAAAATCAGGTCAAAGTTAGACAAAGTGTTTTTTTTTTATGGCATAGCACTAATAGTCATTAGTCACTGTTAGGGGGTAAAAAGTTATTCAGTCAGTGTAAAAGTGTCATGATGAAAAACTATCTATAGGTTGCAGAGCCTGCTACAAATGGTCTGGGCACACCCCCCTTTCCATTTCTTCTGCCCTCCTTTTGCTTTGCCCCCACATAACTTGCCATAGCACCACCTTGCAGTAAACACAACACTTGAAACGGCACCCACACTGCACACCCAGGACATGCCAAAACAGCCACATTACAGGCCCAGGACATGCCCAAACAGCCACATTACACGCCCAGGACATGCCCAAACAGCCACAATGCATGTCCTGGACATTCCCAAACCGCCACACTGCAAGCCTAGGACATACCCAAACCGCCACATTGCATGCCCAGGACATGTTAAACAGCCACAGTGTATGCCCAGGACATATACAAACAGCCACACTACAAGTCCAGGACATGCCCAAACCGTCACACTACACGCCTAGGACATACCCAAACTGCCACACTGCACGCCTAGGACATACCCAAACTGCCACACTGCACGTCCAGGACAAACCCAAACTGCCACACTGCATGCTCCGGACATGCCTCTACACTTAGACTGCACACCCAGAACCAGACCCAGCACCCAGATTGTAAACCTTAGACATGCCCCAATACCCAGAACATGCCCCAGAATCCAGATTGCATCAACAGGACTTCTCCAGCACTGGCATCTAGTGGTAGGCAGCTGATCACTGCCCACGTGTACAGACATCCTGCCAGACTGCCTCTTGCACATGGCTTAAGTCTGAGCCCCCGAGGACACTTGACACCTGTCACGGGAGGGCTACTAGATAGGTAGCTACTACCGGAAAACATCTTGATAACATAAGTTGAACAAAAGGACAGTACCTGGCAGCCAATCAGATGAAAGGTAGGATTAGTAGCAGCCAATCCCCAGCAGGGGGCGTGCCCACAGATTAGCAAATATATTCAAATTGGGCATTTAACTAAGCATCCAATCAGAACAGTGCCTACACTGGGGGCTTGGTCTGAGCTTGGAATGAGCTCAGCAGCCAGGATAAACCTTTATTGTGAAGTGGCTACTGAAGCTACATTCCTGGGGAAAGGGTACAAGGGATTAGGCTCTCTAACAGGGCGCCATACATGTAAAACACACAGTTAGAACAGGGGAAAATAACATGGGCACTGAGGAATGGAAAAACATGGTTGTCTGGAGGGGTGCTACCGTGACATTTCTCCCCCTTTCTAAGAGAGCCAGCTCGGGGTTGTCCACACGGATAATCCTGAAGGTGGCGAGGAAAACACTGGGTGTGGTGTTGACACACACGTCTTCTTGCCGTGATAAGCCATCTGCATTTTTATTGTCCATTCCCGGATGGTATTGCACTGTAAAATTAAAGGGTTGAAGGGATAGGCTCCACCGCAATAGTCTACCATTGTCCCCAGACACTGTAGCGGGCAGACAGATTCCTGCTGTACTCCGGTTAGACGGAGAAAGCAGTGTGCTTGGGGCCAGTGATTTTAGTTCTCCTAGGAGTTTCTGGCTTTGGCAACAGACAAGGTCCATAGTCTCTCGGCAGGTGGCTAGCCCCTTGTGCCCGCCAGGGGTAAGAGTCACGGTGTGTACCGTGACAAATATAATTGTCACGGGAGGGCTACTAGATGGGTAGCTCCTACCGGAATCAGTTCCACAAAATCACTCCTCAGGTCCAGTAAATATCCAGTAGCCAAACGGGGCTATGATCAAGGCTTCCCTGCAAGCAATTCCACCGACATAGCAGACGAGACTGGTCGTGTTGGGAAAACAAGAAGAACTGTTTATTGACACAAAACACAGGACATATATACAGGAAAACATCTTGATAACAAAAGTTGAACAAAAGAACTTCTTCACACCTACACAAAAGGACAGTACCTGGCAGCCAATCAGATGAAAGGTAGGATTAGTAGCAACCAATCCCCAGCAGGGGACGTGCCCCACAGATCAGCAATTATATGCAAATTGGGCATTTAACTAAGCAACCAATCAGAACAGTGCCTACACTGGGGCTTGGTCTGAGCAACCAATAGGAAAACCGCCTACCTTTGTAAGAAGAGAATGAGCTCAGCAGCCAGGATAAACCTTTATTTTGAAGTGGCTGCTGAAGCTACATTCCTGGGGAAAGGGTACAAGGGATTAGGCTCTTTAACAGGGCACCATACATGTAAAACACACAGTTAGAACAGGGGAAAATAACTCAGCTGGAACATGGGCACTGAGGAACGGAAAAACATGGTTGTCTGGAGGGGTGCTACCTTGACATTTCTCCCCCTTTCAAAGAGAGCCAGCTCGGGGTTGTCCACACGGATAAGCCTGAAGGTGGCGAGGAAAAACACTGGGTGTGGTGTTGACTCACACGTCTTCTTGCCGTGATAAACCATCTGCGTTTTTATTGTCCTTTCCCGGACTGTATTGCACTGTAAAATTAAAGGGTTGAAGGGATAGGCTCCACCGCAATAGTCTACCATTGTCCCCGGACACTCTGTTCAGCCACACAAGGGGGTTGTGGTCAGTTAAGACAGTGAATTCCCGGCCATACAAGTAAGGTTGGAACCGCTTTAGTGCCCACACAAGAGCCAGGCACTCTTTTTCAATAGCAGCATAGCCCACCTCCCGTTCCAGTAGCTTGCGACTTTGGTATGCTACTGGGTGCTCCTCTCCTTGGCTGTTGACCTGGCTCAACACGGCCCCGAGCCCAAACATGGAAGCGTCTGTGTGGACCAAAAAGCGTTGATTGAAGTTAGGAGCGGCCAAGACCGGAGAATTTCCTAGGGCTGTTTTTAAGGCTTCAAAGGCAGCACCACATTCTGGGGACCACAGGACTGTCCGGGGCAGGGTTTTCTTGGTAAGGTCAGTCAGGGGTTTGGCCAAAGAACTGTAATTGGGTACAAATTTTCTGTAATACCCTGCGGTACCTAAGAAAGCTAGGACCTGCTTCTTATTGAGCGGTACAGGCCAGTTGACAATAGCCTCAATTTTGGCGGGTTCAGGTCGCTGTTTCCCACTCCCCACCCGGTGTCCCAAGTACTGGACCTCGCCCATACCTATTTGGCATTTGTCGGGGCGGATAGTCATCCCTGCTGCCTGTATTCTGCCCAATACCACATCCAGATGCTGGAGGTGCTCGTCCCAAGAGTCACTGAAGATCGCTATATCGTCGAGATAGGCGCAGGTATAGCCCTGCAGACCCTCGAGTAGCTGATCTACCAGCCGCTGAAATGTAGCTGGGGCATTCTTCATCCCAAACGGCATGACCCGAAATTGGTACAGGCCGAATGGGGTGATGAATGCCGACTTGGGGACAGCATCTGCCGTCAACGGGATCTGCCAATAACCCCGGCTAAGGTCTAGTGTCGAAACCCAGTTCGCCCCCGCTAACTGGTCTAACAGGTCATCTACTCGGGGCATAGGGTAGGCATCAGTGGTCGTCTTTTCATTTAGCCGACGATAGTCCACACAGAAGCGGGTAGTCCCGTCCTTCTTAGGCACTAGCACAACTGGAGAAGCCCAGGGGCTGTGGGAGGGTTCTATTTCTCCCAAGGTCCTCATCTCTTCAAGCTCCTTCCTAATGTGTCCCTTGACTGCTTCAGGGACCCGGTAAGCGGGTTGCCTGAGAGGGCTCTGACCGGGAGTCTCTACTCCATGCTGGGCTAATGATGTGATGCCGGGTAGAGCAGAGAACAGCTGGAGGTGCTGCTTTAGCAGCGGGAATACTTGGGCTTTTTCTATGGGGCTCAGCTGTTCTCCGAGCTTGACTTGGGTAATATCCCCGGGGTGGACGGACTCAGCAAGGAGGTCTGGGATAGCCCGGTCTCCTGCCTCCGTGTGCGAGGGGGTACAGATAACGGACACCTCTTCTGTACGTTCTAGGTATGGTTTGAGCGCATTTACGTGGCAGAGTCGCCGGGTCTGACCCCTGGCTCCTCGGGCGACAACGTAGGTTGTCTCTCCCCTGCGCTCTACAACCTCGTATGGTCCTATCCAGGCAGCCTGTAATTTATTTTGTCGGGTAGGACGTAGCATCAGGACCCGCTGACCCACTAGAAGCTCTCGGGGCTTAGTGTTGCGGTCATACAAGGTCTTGTGGCGGGCTTGGGCTGCCCTTAGGTTCCCGTGGGCTAGGGACATGAGCCGGTCTAATTTTTCCCGGAGCTCAACTACATAAGTGATATGTGGAGTCTCCTCTGACTCGCATTTCCCTTCCCAGTATTCCCGCAGAATATCTAGGGGACCCCTTACCCTTCGCCCATAGAGTAGTTCGAATGGTGAATATCCTGTGGACTCCTGTGGGACCTCCCGGTAAGCAAACAAAAAATGGGGCATACATTTTTCCCAGTCAACATGATCTGCTATGAACGTCCGGATCATCTGTTTCAAGGTTCCATTGAACCTTTCACAAAGTCCATTCGTTTGTGGATGATAGGGGGACGTGCGCAGGGACTTAACCCCACAGAGGGTCCATACCTGCTGGAGCAACTCAGAGGTAAATTGTGTGCCCTGATCGGAGAGTACTTCTTTGGGAAATCCTACCCGTGAGAATATAGCCAGAAGGGCATTCGCCACTGTCTCAGCAGAAATATTTGGCAGGGCCGTGGCTTCAGGGTAGCGGGTGGCAAAGTCTACTACTGTGAGGATGTACCTTTTCCCCGTCTTGCTAGGATGGGCAAGAGGGCCGATGAGATCTATGGCGACCCTACTGAAAGGTTCCCCAATAAGGGGTAGAGGCTGCAAAGGGACTCGTGACACTTCAGGTCGCTTCCCTACCCGCTGGCACAGCTCGCAGGTGCGGCAATGGTGCTTAACATCCCGGGAGATCCCTGGCCAAAAGAATGTGCGGGTGAGTCTGTACTCTGTCCGCCTGGCGCCGAGGTGACCGGATAGAGGGGCTTCGTGGGCTAGGGTGAGGAGAGCGGGGCGGTGGATGGCGGGGACTATCAATTGGAGCCGAGGAACCTCGGTAATACCATTAGTGTTGCCTGGGGTAGCCCTATATAAGAGGTCTTTCCTCCATATAATCTGGTCAGAGAAGGTACCTTTCTCTCCCGTCTCTGCCCGGCTGCGATAGCGGCTAAGGCTGAGGTCAGATAGCAGTTGGGCACGGAAACCGCCAGGGGGGAGCCATGGTAGGGAGTCAGTTGTGAGTAGGTCGTCGGGGTTAGTGCTTACCTGCGTCTCAGAATCGGAAGGTTGGTTAGCCTGAGAACGGGTGACAGCCAAGCAAGCAGGATCCACTGTACAATCCATCTCAGGCACATACCGGCTCTCCAAATAGCCCAAATCATTTCCCAGCAGTACATCCGTGGGTAAGCCCTCCATGATGCCCACATCTCTGTAGCCCTCCCCAGTGCCCCACTTTAGGTATACCCTGGTCATGGGTAGCTGATGTACCTGCCCCCCAGCCACGCGCACATCCAATTTGCAGTTAACTGGCTGGTTAGGGGGTAAAGTACGGGGCTGGACCAGTGTGAGGGTAGCTCCAGAATCCCTTAGTCCCTCGGCTGGCTGCCCATTAATGGTGACGGGCTGGTAGTGGTGCTCTCGGTTGTCCTTCCGAGGATGCTGAGCCAGATAGACCTCATCTGAGTAACTCTCATGTATGGCAAAAGGCTCCGGGGAACAGTAATTGTAATCCACAGTTGGGTCTGAGTTAGCTGGACCAGAATCCTGGGTCCGGCTCACGCACTGAGCCTGGCGCGCCATCCAAGGGCCTGGGGACTGGTTCCTTTCGAGGACCATGGGGTTGAGCCCTGGGCTGTAGCTGGGGACAATATTTCTGAATGTGGCCAGGTTGACAACAGTGAAAACATCCCGTAGAAGCCCCACTAGGTCTAGCATTAGGTGCGTATGACCTATTCGGATAAGACCCCATGGGTCGGGTAGGTGGGAAGGCTGGGTGCATGGGGCGGTGCATTAGCGGCTGAGGTCTGCTGTGGTAGGGGGTAGGGTGTCTTGAGACTGGGCGGCGGACATCCACAAATTTGTCCGCTAGCTTTGCCGCCTCTTCCAGGTTTACGGGTCTTGGTCTCTTACCCAGTCTCGTACCTCTGTGCTCGTATGAAGAAAAAATTGCTCCAGTAAAAACTGTTGGAGGCATTCTTGCCAAGTGGTGACTTGCCTCCCTTGTATCCAGCTGGTAGCGGCTCGGGTCATGCGATGTGCCCACTCAGTGTACGTGTCTCTTGGACCCATCCTCGCCTCTCGGAATTTCCTACGGTATGTATCAGGGGTGATGGCATATCGGGCCAGCAGACGGGTCTTTACTTCGGGGTAATCTCTAGCCCATTCATCAGGGATCGCTCTGTACGTTTCTGCAGCTCGCCCAGATAACTTGCCCACCAGTATAGGTACCCAGTCCTGGGTGTCCACATTGTGGAGCTGGCACTGTCGTTCAAAGTCTTGTAGAAATCCATCGATATCCCCGACAGCATCATCAAACTGTTTGAAGGACTGGTGGGTAACTTTGATCGGGCACGTAGAGGTGGTGCTGCGCACTGAGTGTGAATCCTCTGTGGCCGGTCCAGAGATAGTGGCTCTCTGGTGCGCCAATTCGGCTTCTCTCTCCCGCTCTGCCACTTCCATGATGCGATTAACAATTTCTACGGACGGGTTGGGTCCAAAAAACGCCAATCTCTCCCTTACCCTCCGTGAGATCTCATCACTCTCAGCACGAGGGGGTTCCATGAACCGGGAGGGGATGTGTGCTGCTTGCCCCACAATCGGGCTGGGAGGGCGGCTCTCCTCCCTTTCAAGTTCCAGTAGAGCCGCCACCAATTCGTTCTTTTTCAAGCCTCCGGTGTCTTGGCCTTTTTGGGCAAGCAAGTCTTGCAGCGCAGCCACCGTGAGGGACTTGTATGCTTCTGCCATAATAAAAGAAACAATAATCCACTTGATAAATCCAAGGACCAGTGTTGGGAGGAGAGATCCCACTTCTTGACACCAGTGTCACGGGAGGGCTACTAGATGGGTAGCTCCTACCGGAATCAGTTCCACAAAATCACTCCTCAGGTCCAGTAAATATCCAATAGCCAAACGGGGCTATGATCAAGGCTTCCCTGCAAGCAATTCCGCCAACATAGCAGACGAGACTGGTCGTGTTGGGAAAACAAGAAGAACTGTTTATTGACTTAAAACACAGGACATATATACAGGAAAACATCTTGATAACAAAAGTTGAACAAAATAACTTCTTCACACCTACACAAAAGGACAGTACCTGGCAGCCAATCAGATGAAAGGTAGGATTAGTAGCAACCAATCCCCAGCAGGGGACATGCCCCACAGATCAGCAATTATATGCAAATTGGGCATTTAACTAAGCAACCAATCAGAACAGTGCCTACACTGGGGCTTGGTCTGAGCAACCAATAGGAAAACCGCCTACCTTTTGAAGAAGAGAATGAGCTCAGCAGCCAGGATAAACCTTGATTTTGAAGTGGCTGCTGAAGCTACATTCCTGGGGAAAGGGTACAAGGGATTAGGCTCTTTAACAGGGCACCATACATGTAAAACACACAGTTAGAACAGGGGAAAATAACTCAGCTGGAACATGGGCACTGAGGAACGGAAAAACATGGTTGTCTGGAGGGGTGCTACCGTGACAATAATATGTCACCTTAGCCCCCCACCCCAACAACCATGTTTTGCCGTTCCTTAGTGCCCATGTTCCGGCTGAGCTATTTTCCCCTGTGATAACTGGTGTTTTAAATGTAACACTCCACCTGCTGGGGGTTGGTCGGAACTAATCCTACCTTTAATCTTATTGGTTGCCAGATAGTATGGCACCAAATTCAATTGTCCTCTGTGTATGTGTGAACAAGTTATTTTGTTCAAGTTATGTTATCAAGATGTGTTCCTGTATATATGTCCTGTGTTTTGAGTCAATAAACAGTTATTCTTGTTTTACACAACACAACCAGTCTAGTCCGCTATATTGGGGAATTGCTAGCATGGAAACAGAGACTATAGCCCTGTTTGTATATTTGTATTTTCCTGGACCTGAGAAGTGATTTTGTGGAAATGATTCCAGTAGGAGCTACCCATCTAGTAGCCCTCCCTTAACACTGGTGTCAAGAAGTGGGATCTTTTCTCCCCACACTGGTCCTTGGATTTATCGAGTGGATTATTATTTTCTCTTATTATTGCTTGTCACGGTAGCACCCCTCCAGACAACCATGTTTTTCCATTCCTCAGTGCCCATGTTCCGGCTGAGTTATTTTCCCCTGTTCTAACTGTGTGTGTTACATGTATGGTGCCCTGTTAAAGAGCCTAATCCCTTGTACCCTTTCCCCAGGAATGTAGCTTCAGCAGCCACTTCAAAATAAAGGTTTATCCTGGCTGCTGAACTCATTCTCTTCTTCAAAAGGTAGGCGGTTTTCCTATTGGTTGCTCAGACCAAGCCCCAGTGTAGGCACTGTTCTGATTGGTTGCTTAGTTAAATGCCCAATTTGCATATAATTGCTGATCTGTGGGGCATGTCCCCTGCTGGGGATTGGTTGCTACTAATCCTACCTTTCATCTGATTGGCTGCCAGGTACTGTCCTTTTGTGTAGGTGTGAAGAAGTTCTTTTGTTCAACTTTTGTTATCAAGATGTTTTCCTGTATATGTGTCCTGTGTTTTGTGTCAATAAACAGTTCTTCTTGTTTTCCCAACACGACCAGTCTCGTCTGCTATGTTGGTGGAATTGCTTGCAGGGAAGCCTTGATCATAGCCCCGTTTGGCTATTGGATATTTACTGGACCTGAGGAGTGATTTTGTGGAACTGATTCCGGTAGGAGCTACCCATCTAGTAGCCCTCCCGTGACACTGGTGTCAAGAAGTGGGATCTCTCCTCCCAACACTGGTCCTTGGATTTATCAAGTGGATTATTGTTTCTTTTATTATGGCAGAAGCATACAAGTCCCTCACGGTGGCTGCGCTGCAAGACTTGCTTGCCCAAAAAGGCCAAGACACCGGAGGCTTGAAAAAGAACGAATTGGTGGCGGCTCTACTGGAACTTGAAAGGGAGGAGAGCCGCCCTCCCAGCCCGATTGTGGGGCAAGCAGCACACATCCCCTCCCGGTTCATGGAACCCCCTCGTGCTGAGAGTGATGAGATCTCACGGAGGGTAAGGGAGAGATTGGCGTTTTTTGGACCCAACCCGTCCGTAGAAATTGTTAATCGCATCATGGAAGTGGCAGAGCGGGAGAGAGAAGCCGAATTGGCGCACCAGAGAGCCACTATCTCTGGACCGGCCACAGAGGATTCACCTCTACGTGCCCGATCAAAGTTACCCACCAGTCCTTCAAACAGTTTGATGATGCTGTCGGGGATATCGATGGATTTCTACAAGACTTTGAACGACAGTGCCAGCTCCACAATGTGGACACCCAGGACTGGGTACCTATACTGGTGGGCAAGTTATCTGGGCGAGCTGCAGAAACGTACAGAGCGATCCCTGATGAATGGGCTAGAGATTACCCCGAAGTAAAGACCCGTCTGCTGGCCCGATATGCCATCACCCCTGATACATACCGTAGGAAATTCCGAGAGGCGAGGATGGGTCCAAGAGACACGTACACTGAGTGGGCACATCGCATGACCCGAGCCGCTACCAGCTGGATACAAGGGAGGCAAGTCACCACTTGGCAAGAATGCCTCCAACAGTTTTTACTGGAGCAATTTTTTCTTCATACGAGCACAGAGGTACGAGACTGGGTAAGAGACCAAGACCCCGTAAACCTGGAAGAGGCGGCAAAGCTAGCGGACAAATTTGTGGATGTCCGCCGCCCAGTCTCAAGACACCCTACCCCCTACCACAGCAGACCTCAGCCGCTAATGCACCGCCCCATGCCCCCAGCCTCCCCACCTACCCGACCCATGGGGTCTTATCCGAATAGGTCATACGCACCGAATGCTAGACCTAGTGGGGCTTCTACGGGATGTTTTCACTGTCGTCAACCTGGCCACATTCAGAAATATTGTCCCCAGCTACAGCCCAGGGCTCAACCCCATGGTCCTCGAAGGAACCAGTCCCCAGGCCCTTGGATGGCGCGCCAGGCTCAGTGCGTGAGCCGGACCCAGGATTCTGGTCCAGCTAACTCAGACCCAACTGTGGATTACAATTACTGTTCTCCGGAGCCTTTTGCCATACATGAGAGTTACTCAGATGAGGTCTATCTGGCTCAGCATCCTCGGAAGGACAACCGAGAGCACCACTACCAGCCCGTCACCATTAATGGGCAGCCAGCCGAGGGACTAAGGGATTCTGGAGCTACCCTCACACTGGTCCAGCCCCGTACTTTACCCCCTAACCAGCCAGTTAACTGCAAATTGGATGTGCGCGTGGCTGGGGGGCAGGTACATCAGCTACCCATGACCAGGGTATACCTAAAGTGGGGCACTGGGGAGGGCTACAGAGATGTGGGCATCATGGAGGGCTTACCCACGGATGTACTGCTGGGAAATGATTTGGGCTATTTGGAGAGCCGGTATGTGCCTGAGATGGATTGTACAGTGGATCCTGCTTGCTTGGCTGTCACCCGTTCTCAGGCTAACCAACCTTCCGATTCTGGGACGCAGGTAAGCACTAACCCCGACGACCTACTCACAACTGACTCCCTACCATGGCTCCCCCCTGACGGTTTCCGTGCCCAACTGCTATCTGACCTCAGCCTTAGCCGCTATCGCAGCCGGGCAGAGACGGGAGAGAAAGGTACCTTCTCTGACCAGATTATATGGAGGAAAGACCTCTTATATAGGGCTACCCCAGGCAACACTAATGGTATTACCGAGGTTCCTCGGCTCCAATTGATAGTCCCCGCCATCCACCGCCCCGCTCTCCTCACCCTAGCCCACGAAGCCCCTCTATCCGGTCACCTCGGCGCCAGGCGGACAGAGTACAGACTCACCCGCACATTCTTTTGGCCAGGGATCTCCCGGGATGTTAAGCACCATTGCCGCACCTGCGAGCTGTGCCAGCGGGTAGGGAAGCGACCTGAAGTGTCACGAGTCCCTTTGCAGCCTCTACCCCTTATTGGGGAACCTTTCAGTAGGGTCGCCATAGATCTCATCGGCCCTCTTGCCCATCCTAGCAAGACGGGGAAAAGGTACATCCTCACAGTAGTAGACTTTGCCACCCGCTACCCTGAAGCCACGGCCCTGCCAAATATTTCTGCTGAGACAGTGGCGAATGCCCTTCTGGCTATATTCTCACGGGTAGGATTTCCCGAAGAAGTACTCTCCGATCAGGGCACACAATTTACCTCTGAGTTGCTCCAGCAGGTATGGACCCTCTGTGGGGTTAAGTCCCTGCGCACGTCCCCCTATCATCCACAAACGAATGGACTTTGTGAAAGGTTCAATGGAACCTTGAAACAGATGATCCGGACGTTCATAGCAGATCATGTTGACTGGGAAAAATGTATGCCCCATTTTTTGTTTGCTTACCGGGAGGTCCCACAGGAGTCCACAGGATATTCACCATTCGAACTACTCTATGGGCGAAGGGTAAGGGGTCCCCTAGATATTCTGCGGGAATACTGGGAGGGGAAATGCGAGTCAGAGGAGACTCCACATATCACTTATGTAGTTGAGCTCTGGGAAAAATTAGACCGGCTCATGTCCCTAGCCCACGGGAACCTAAGGGCAGCCCAAGCCCGCCACAAGACCTTGTATGACCGCAACACTAAGCCCCGAGAGCTTCTAGTGGGTCAGCGGGTCCTGATGCTACGTCCTACCCGACAAAATAAATTACAGGCTGCCTGGATAGGACCATACGAGGTTGTAGAGCGCAGGGGAGAAACAACCTACGTTGTCGCCCGAGGAGCCAGGGGTCAGACCCGGCGACTCTGCCACGTAAATGCGCTCAAACCATACCTAGAACGTACAGAAGAGGTGTCCGTTATCGTTACCCCCTCGCACACGGAGGCAGGAGACCGGGCTATCCCAGACCTCCTTGCTGAGTCCGTCCACCCCGGGGATATTACCCAAGACAAGCTCGGAGAACAGCTGAGCCCCATAGAAAAAGCCCAAGTATTCCCGCTGCTAAAGCAGCACCTCCAGCTGTTCTCTGCTCTACCCGGCATCACATCATTAGCCCAGCATGGAGTAGAGACTCCCGGTCAGAGCCCTCTCAGGCAACCCGCTTACCGGGTCCCTGAAGCAGTCAAGGGACACATTAGGAAGGAGCTTGAAGAGATGAGGACCTTGGGAGAAATAGAACCCTCCCACAGCCCCTGGGCTTCTCCAGTTGTGCTAGTGCCTAAGAAGGACGGGACGACCCGCTTCTGTGTGGACTATCGTCGGCTAAATGAAAAGACGACCACTGATGCCTACCCTATGCCCCGAGTAGATGACCTGTTAGACCAGTTAGCGGGGGCGACCTGGGTTTCGACACTAGACCTTAGCCGGGGTTATTGGCAGATCCCGTTGACGGCAGATGCTGTCCTCAAGTCGGCATTCATCACCCCATTCGGCCTGTACCAATTTCGGGTCATGCCGTTTGGGATGAAGAATGCCCCAGCTACATTTCAGCGGCTGGTAGATCAGCTACTCGAGGGTCTGCAGGGCTATACCTGCGCCTATCTCGACGATATAGCGATCTTCAGTGACTCTTGGGACGAGCACCTCCAGCATCTGGATGTGGTATTGGGCAGAATACAGGCAGCAGGGATGACTATCCGCCCCGACAAATGCCAAATAGGTATGGGCGAGGTCCAGTACTTGGGACACCGGGTGGGGAGTGGGAAACAGCGACCTGAACCCGCCAAAATTGAGGCTATTGTCAACTGGCCTGTACCGCTCAATAAGAAGCAGGTCCTAGCTTTCTTAGGTACCGCAGGGTATTACAGAAAATTTGTACCCAATTACAGTTCTTTGGCCAAACCCCTGACTGACCTTACCAAGAAAACCCTGCCCCGGACAGTCCTGTGGTCCCCAGAATGTGGTGCTGCCTTTGAAGCCTTAAAAACAGCCCTAGGAAATTCTCCGGTCTTGGCCGCTCCTAACTTCAATCAACGCTTTTTGGTCCACACAGACGCTTCCATGTTTGGGCTCGGGGCCGTGTTGAGCCAGGTCAACAGCCAAGGAGAGGAGCACCCAGTAGCATACCAAAGTCGCAAGCTACTGGAACGGGAGGTGGGCTATGCTGCTATTGAAAAAGAGTGCCTGGCTCTTGTGTGGGCACTAAAGCGGTTCCAACCTTACTTGTATGGCCGGGAATTCACTGTCTTAACTGACCACAACCCCCTTGTGTGGCTGAACAGAGTGTCCGGGGACAATGGTAGACTATTGCGGTGGAGCCTATCCCTTCAACCCTTTAATTTTACAGTGCAATACAGTCCGGGAAAGGACAATAAAAACGCAGATGGTTTATCACGGCAAGAAGACGTGTGAGTCAACACCACACCCAGTGTTTTTCCTCGCCACCTTCAGGCTTATCCGTGTGGACAACCCCGAGCTGGCTCTCTTTGAAAGGGGGAGAAATGTCACGGTAGCACCCCTCCAGACAACCATGTTTTTCCGTTCCTCAGTGCCCATGTTCCAGCTGAGTTATTTTCCCCTGTTCTAACTGTGTGTTTTACATGTATGGTGCCCTGTTAAAGAGCCTAATCCCTTGTACCCTTTCCCCAGGAATGTAGCTTCAGCAGCCACTTCAAAATAAAGGTTTATCCTGGCTGCTGAGCTCATTCTCTTCTTACAAAGGTAGGCGGTTTTCCTATTGGTTGCTCAGACCAAGCCCCAGTGTAGGCACTGTTCTGATTGGTTGCTTAGTTAAATGCCCAATTTGCATATAATTGCTGATCTGTGGGGCACGTCCCCTGCTGGGGATTGGTTGCTACTAATCCTACCTTTCATCTGATTGGCTGCCAGGTACTGTCCTTTTGTGTAGGTGTGAAGAAGTTCTTTTGTTCAACTTTTGTTATCAAGATGTTTTCCTGTATATATGTCCTGTGTTTTGTGTCAATAAACAGTTCTTCTTGTTTTCCCAACACGACCAGTCTCGTCTGCTATGTTGGTGGAATTGCTTGCAGGGAAGCCTTGATCATAGCCCCGTTTGGCTATTGGATATTTACTGGACCTGAGGAGTGATTTTGTGGAACTGATTCCGGTAGGAGCTACCCATCTAGTAGCCCTCCCGTGACAATTATATTTGTCACGGTACACACCGTGACTCTTACCCCTGGCGGGCACAAGGGGCTAGCCACCTGCCGAGAGACTATGGACCTTGTCTGTTGCCAAAGCCAGAAACTCCTAGGAGAACTAAAATCACTGGCCCCAAGCACACTGCTTTCTCCGTCTAACCGGAGTACAGCAGGAATCTGTCTGCCAGCTACAGTGTCTGGGTACAATGGTAGACTATTGCGGTGGAGCCTATCCCTTCAACCCTTTAATTTTACAGTGCAATACCATCCGGGAATGGACAATAAAAATGCAGATGGCTTATCACGGCAAGAAGACGTGTGTGTCAACACCACACCCAGTGTTTTCCTCGCCACCTTCAGGATTATCCGTGTGGACAACCCCGAGCTGGCTCTCTTAGAAAGGGGGAGAAATGTCACGGTAGCACCCCTCCAGACAACCATGTTTTTCCATTCCTCAGTGCCCATGTTATTTTCCCCTGTTCTAACTGTGTGTTTTACATGTATGGCGCCCTGTTAGAGAGCCTAATCCCTTGTACCCTTTCCCCAGAAATGTAGCTTCAGTAGCCACTTCACAATAAAGGTTTATCCTGGCTGCTGAGCTCATTCCAAGCTCAGACCAAGCCCCCAGTGTAGGCACTGTTCTGATTGGATGCTTAGTTAAATGCCCAATTTGAATATATTTGCTAATCTGTGGGCACGCCCCCTGCTGGGGATTGGCTGCTACTAATCCTACCTTTCATCTGATTGGCTGCCAGGTACTGTCCTTTTGTTCAACTTATGTTATCAAGATGTTTTCCGGTAGTAGCTACCTATCTAGTAGCCCTCCCGTGACAGGTGTCAAGTGTCCTCGGGGGCTCAGACTTAAGCCATGTGCAAGAGGCAGTCTGGCAGGATGTCTGTACACGTGGGCAGTGATCAGCTGCCTACCACTAGATGCCAGTGCTGGAGAAGTCCTGTTGATGCAATCTGGATTCTGGGGCATGTTCTGGGTATTGGGGCATGTCTAAGGTTTACAATCTGGGTGCTGGGACTGGTTCTGGGTGTGCAGTCTAAGTGTAGAGGCATGTCCGGAGCATGCAGTGTGGCAGTTTGGGTTTGTCCTGGACGTGCAGTGTGGCAGTTTGGGTATGTCCTAGGCGTGCAGTGTGGCAGTTTGGGTATGTCCTAGGCGTGTAGTGTGACGGTTTGGGCATGTCCTGGACTTGTAGTGTGGCTGTTTGTATATGTCCTGGGCATACACTGTGGCTGTTTAACATGTCCTGGGCATGCAATGTGGCGGTTTGGGTATGTCCTAGGCTTGCAGTGTGGCGGTTTGGGAATGTCCAGGACATGCATTGTGGCTGTTTGGGCATGTCCTGGGCGTGTAATGTGGCTGTTTGGGCATGTCCTGGGCCTGTAATGTGGCTGTTTTGGCATGTCCTGGGTGTGCAGTGTGGGTGCCGTTTCAAGTGTTGTGTTTACTGCAAGGTGGTGCTATGGCAAGTTATGTGGGGGCAAAGCAAAAGGAGGGCAGAAGAAATGGAAAGGGGGGTGTGCCCAGACCATTTGTAGCAGGCTCTGCAACCTATAGATAGTTTTTCATCATGACACTTTTACACTGACTGAATAACTTTTTACCCCCTAACAGTGACTAATGACTATTAGTGCTATGCCATAAAAAAAAAAACACTTTGTCTAACTTTGACCTGATTTTGCTGACAAACTTGGTGAGACTGATAAGCTGTGTCTGATGGTGGAGGAATGTGGGGGGCTTGATAAGATTGGGTCTCTTCAAACACATGAGAATGAACAAGTCTACAAAGCCTCATCTGGCCTGATAGAGAAATATTTCTTAACAGAGGATGAGGAACACTCTTCTCTTGCCCCAGAGGCTTCATCTGAAAGCTATGTATTTCCCATCCAGGAAGGAACACACACTACATTTAATTTTTGAGCACTGACATACTGTTTGTCTTATATATATGTTGTAGCACTTTCCTTTACTTGAATAGTTCTTTCAGCCTGTACATACTGTGAAACCTCTTTCTTTAAATATTGCTGTCTATATATTTTTAATATTTGCCCTGAGTTTAGAAATACCAATGTTTCCATGTTTGTCTATGTTTTATTTTCAAGTAATAGGGCAATAATCAATATTATTTTTTTTTTTTTTTTGTTTCCTAACCATTTTCTTCTACAGCGACCTTTTTACCCCAACTCTAACCCTAAATTTACCCTAACCCTAAATCTACCCCTACCCCTTAATGTAACCCTTGTACTAACCCGAACCTTCCTGGAACCCTGATTATAACCCTAATTATAACCCTAACCCTAAATCTAGGCTTAGCTTTTTCTATTTATTTGTTTATTTATTTATGTATTTATTTATTTATAACTGTAATGTTGCTGGCTCCCTCTAGGGGAACAGTTTCAGAGAGATGGAAGAGATTTTTTTTTAATTCACTTCTGTTGCTCTCTGCTGGGCAATCTGTATTGGAGAAGAATGCTACTCCAATACAGCACCACGGTGATCATGGTGCCCTGGGATGTTGTGTGACATCATGGTGCTCTGATTCATACACAATTTGATGCAACATGGGGCAGACAATGGTGCCCACTTGATCAAAAAGACTTAGCCTCCTGAGCTTGAAATGGGTCAACATTTTGTCGCAAAAAATTTTTTTTGTTGATGTCCATGAACTTGGGGCTATTTGAGGAAGAATGTAATATCATTGTAAATTGCAACCTAGTCATTTGGGAATTTTGAAATTAAAGTAAAAGTATATAGTTTAAAAAAAAAAAAGCCCAAAACATTACTAGCTTTACTACCTGGCTTCACACTTACATTTTGATTCTCTTGTCTCTGCTCCTCAGTTCACTGTATTTCTGCTGTGCTTTCAGTTTTGAAATCGATCGGCCATGATGTCTGACTTGAGAGGTTTTTCGAGGTCACATCTGGGCATATTGTATAGCTCAAAATTCACCTTACGATATGGCGCCAATGTACCACAAATCTTTCTGCACTTCAGTTTAGTTAGCTTATAAAAGTGCTGTGAAGTTGATGAGTCATTGTTCTGCATCACCAGTGATGTCATAATCTGCTTTTGCCCATCCCCAATGGACATACTGTCAACATCCAGGTCAGTCATGTTGATATCTATAAAAATATTTTTTGAAATTTGTATAGCTTCCTCCATTTTTCTACCAATGCAGTAGCACAACAGCAAATAAGATTTATATCCTGAAGAATACTGCAGAGTGATGAACATAGTTCCAGCAGTCAAACACACCATGCTGGTATTCCAGCATAAATAAGCTGTCCAAATTTCATGATTCCAAAAATTCAGTGTTGGAGAGTTTTTCCTGCTTCAGACAGACACAATAATTTTCTGTTTTAAATATAAGATATATTTAGATCCGCAGAGCTGCGGATAATCTAGTCTTGTTCCAGCCATTCACCTTGTACCTTCGTTCAGCAGTGTTCCCAGAGGTTTTGAATCCAGTGACCATGTGTGACAACTATGGAGTTCCTTCCCCAATAATTCTCCCTGGGAGATGTGGACCCGACAACACCCCGGACATTTCAGGAGAGCAAAACCATAGCAGTAGCCAATGAATGGAGCGAGGATGACTTTGGAATACTACATGAGGTGGATACTCTCTGAGCCACCACAGCTTACAACTTACTGCACATTCAAGTGGTCTAGGTCAAGGTTGCACTTTACCTACAGAGATAGGGCGGGGACAGACCCCGGGGCTATCAAGGGGGAACAGGTGGAATTGTGTCTATTGTACAGAGTCACTTAAGGGAAGGGACCTACCAATGTGCCTGAGGTCCAACTGTACCCCCATTGACTTCTATGGGGTCCGTGTTCGGGGTCAAGTTCGAGCACGGACCCAGACTTTTTCCGAAGTTCGCTCCAACTTCTCAAACCCGAACATCCAGGTGTCAGCTCAACTCTAGTCCCTGGCCTTATCTTATATCTAGGACAGCCTTATACCTATCCCACACAAGCTTAAACTCCTTCACTGTATTAACTTCTACTGGAAGACTATTCCATACATCCACTACCCTCTCAGTAATGTAATACTTTCATTAGTCCCTGGCCTTATCTTATATCTAGGATAACCTTATACCTATCCCATTAATGCTTAAACTCACAAAAAATATGACAATTTAATTGCCAGTAATATGCCATAGTTTAATTGCCCAGTAATATGCCAGTTTAATTGCCCAGCATAATTGTCCAGTAATATGTCACAGTTTAATTGCCCAGTAATATGCCACAGTTTAATTGCCCAGTAATATGCCCAGCCTGATGCCCCAGTAATATGCCACAATTTAATTGCCCAGCCTGATCCCCCAGTAATATGCCAGTTTAATTGCCCAGCCTGATGCACCAGTTTAATTTCCCTGTAATATGCCCAGCCTGATGCCCCAGTTTAAATGCCCAGTAATATGCCCCGATGCCCCAGTAACATGCCACCACCCTCCTTCCCCATAACGCAACGGCTCCATGTCTCCTCTGTGCACCGGCAGAAGGTTTGTTTGTATTGATTAAAGTAAAAAAAAAAAAAAAAAAAAAAAAATCCCTTGTCTGTTCAGTCTGTGAGCTGAGCTCACATCAGACTGTTACCAGCCCTGTCACACGCGTCCTGCCTGCTTCCAGACTCGTGTCACAGGGATGGCTACAGCAGGCTGATGTGAGCTCAGCTCACAGACTGAACTGCGCGGGTTACGTGATATCAGGCAAGGATATCACGTGACCTGCGATCACGCTAAAACAGCACAGCAGCGCCATCTGGTGGTCTTTTCAAACACTGATGGACTAAGGCTTATAATAAGCAGTTATTTTATCCATAGTAATCTGAAACAGTAACTGAAAACTATTATGTCTCACTCGTTCTATTTGTTGAAAGACCAATAAAAGTATGATCTGAAACGCCAGGTTTGCCCTCGGTTTTAGAGCTTAAATCCAGTATCACTTACGATCATGGACCCTAAGGTCGCCCCCCCTCCATTTTTTTGTAACGATATCGATCTTATTAAAAGGAGCATTTGTATGACGAGTAGAAAAATAATTAAAATACGCGAAGCTTCCGGAGAATAAATGAGCTACACAGCAGCGCCACCTGGTGGTATTTCTCAAACAAATCAGGATACACTGCAAATAGGTTAAATACGAAAGTCTTAAAAGTACGAAAGTAAAATGTTTAACTCATCCTCGTCAAATTAAAGTAAACCCTGTGACCGGTTTAAAAAAAAAAAACATACAAAAACACACACACACACACACACACAATAAGGCTTGTAGAGAAGCAGTTTCAGCTCTATTAAGGAGAAGTTGGGCGGCTCTTAAAAGAGCCTTTGTGTTAATGGATGTGTAGAGCGCAGCTGTTACTTGGCGCTAGTGTACTTGGTCACAGCCTTGGTTCCCTCGGATACAGCGTGCTTGGCCAGCTCCCCGGGCAGTAGCAGCCGCACGGCGGTCTGGATCTCCCGGGAAGTGATGGTGGAGCGCTTGTTGTAATGAGCCAGGCGGGAAGCCTCCCCTGCGATGCGCTCAAAGATGTCATTCACGAAAGAGTTCATGATCCCCATGGCCTTGGAGGAGATGCCAGTATCTGGGTGGACCTGCTTCAGTACTTTGTACACGTAGATAGCGTAACTCTCCTTCCTGCTCTTTCTACGCTTCTTCCCATCTTTCTTCTGGGTCTTGGTCACCGCTTTCTTGGAGCCTTTCTTAGGCGCAGGAGCAGACTTGGCTGGTTCAGGCATGATAGACAATAAGAAATGTTCTAACCGCTAAGAAACTGTGACTAGCGCCTCCTCCGGCAGCTCTATATATACTGCAGCGCATGCAAACGAGGTGGACAAGCTCTCTCCCTCTCTATTGGACAGATCTTTCATGTGATTTCAATAAGCTCCTCCTCTATGACAGCTCTAAATATTATTGGTGCAATGTAAAACTATCCAATCACAGAGCAGAGTGTTTGTATATTGGAGAGTATATATAGAGGCTGGTGGTCACGATGTAACACAGTTTGTATCTGATCTGTACCATATACCTGAAGATGTCTGGACGTGGCAAGCAAGGCGGCAAGGTTCGTGCCAAGGCAAAGACTCGCTCATCCAGAGCAGGACTGCAGTTTCCAGTTGGTCGGGTTCACCGTCTGTTGAGGAAAGGGAATTATGCGCAGCGTGTGGGTGCCGGTGCCCCAGTGTATCTGGCCGCTGTGCTGGAATACCTGACCGCTGAAATCCTGGAGCTGGCTGGTAACGCCGCCCGTGATAACAAGAAGACCCGAATCATCCCCCGCCACCTGCAACTCGCTGTGCGTAACGATGAGGAGCTCAACAAACTGCTGGGAGGAGTGACCATCGCTCAGGGTGGTGTCCTGCCCAACATCCAGGCTGTGCTACTGCCCAAGAAAACCGAGAGCCACAAGCCAGCCAAGGGCAAATAGACTGAAGACTCTTCCCTAACTACTCTCAACACAAAGGCTCTTTTAAGAGCCACCCACAATCTCCACAAAGAGCTTTAGTGTCACAAGCACCCATACCCTCTGCTATACATTTATCATTTCCATTAGATATTGGTTTATAAGTAACGATATTAACATTATACTACTACCATCTTACTCTCTAGGTTGTCGCTATTTTCAATCAAGTGAGAAACCTTTAATTTGTTGCAATAGCGCAGACATCTGTTTCATTGTGATCTGCTCCGTACACAAGCCTAAAGCGGCACACGTGTTTCGCACTGACAAACGCTTCTCAATTGTTTTATTTAGCAGCAGTACAACGGAGTTTGAATAGGTTTGAATTTGAATTCATGACTATACAGTTCTAGGGATGGTTGATGTAAAATGATCGCCACTCAAGGTTTCATTCAGTTTCTGGTCGTTGTGATTCTTTTAATAAAGGAGCTTTGTGTTTTACATGAATCGAACCGATAGATGTTTCCTAGTTGTGTGACACGTGTATTAAGAATTAGTACGGTTTGGGATACCTGAACGGTGTGTGTTACAATATCAAAGCCCATTTTATGTCCGATCTATTCGAACAGGTCACTGTGTGTAGAAGGATCTCCAGTCAATGACTTTCCCGTGCATTTATTTCTGCGATATCCTATATTGTGAAAATCTCTTCATTGATAATTTGGTGGCTCTTAAAAGAGCCTTTGTGTGTTTTGTGTCCAGTGACTGCCCCCGTTTAAGCTCTCTCTCCCCGGATCCTGCGGGCAAGCTGGATGTCTTTGGGCATGATGGTCACCCTCTTGGCGTGGATGGCACACAGGTTGGTGTCCTCGAACAGACCCACCAGGTAAGCCTCGCTGGCCTCCTGCAGAGCCATGACTGCCGAACTCTGGAAGCGCAGATCGGTCTTGAAGTCCTGAGCGATCTCACGGACCAGGCGCTGGAAAGGCAGTTTGCGGATGAGGAGCTCGGTGGATTTCTGGTAACGCCGGATCTCCCTGAGAGCCACAGTGCCGGGGCGGTAACGGTGAGGCTTTTTCACTCCGCCGGTAGCCGGGGCGCTCTTCCTGGCAGCCTTGGTAGCCAGCTGCTTGCGGGGAGCCTTGCCTCCGGTGGATTTACGGGCGGTCTGCTTTGTTCTGGCCATTGCGTAAAAATGTACCAAACGAATGATTACTAGGGCTGCTGGGCTGCTATTTATAGGCTGTACCGCTCAATGATTGGCTGCTCGGGAGGCGAGGCGGGCTTAGTGATTCATTGGGTAAAATAAACCGCCTTATATTTCAAAATGACCGCCAAATTCACAAACGTAAAATATAAATAGAAATCTGCTTCTTTCACGTTTCATAATTCTACCTAATTAATCCCCGTGATTTGTGCGTGTCTGTATTAGAATTGGTTTTCTCTTTTTGTATTATTTTTGTTAACATTTTAACCCCACCAATGACTGAAGAATGTGGGGGGTGAAACGTATTACTCAGCAGTTTGTGGATAAGTCCGTGTTCTAGTTTTCAGCATAGTAGATGGGATATCCCACTACTAATCCCTCTAAGCTGAAACCGCTAACATTTGATGTTAATAAATCAAACCATTTTTAAAGCTGTTTAATGGATTCCAGACTGTATACAGTGACGTCAGACACAATATGTATTTATTTGTTTATTTAACCAGTTCATGTAGTTTAACCTTAAGAAAACGTTATTTATTTATTGAAACCACTCTACTGTTAACTGAAGTTTTCATGATGCTGCTGGAGCATCATAGGGTGGGTCAGTGGCAGATTAATGAGTGGCTGGAGGAGGGGTGCCATTGGGCAGAATGCTGTCAAAGTAGTCACTGTGACTGCAGTGGTCTGGTTATCTGGACAGTGTTAAGAGATGCCAGTTCATCTGGCACCATACTAATTTGGCTCCAAGTTTAATTATGCCTGGCTATTTTACGAGAGATGATCAGTTAAACTGTATATTGTTTTGTCCATGGTTATCTTCATTTTTCCATGTATAAATATTCTCCATTGTAGTCCCCATGACCAACCATGTTGTGCCCGTTCGTCAGTGCCTATGTTCCGGCTAAGTTATATGTGTTTTCCAGTACCTGTGCCAAAAAGGGCTATTTTCACTGCCTTTGTATTTCGGATGACCAGCCAGAGGCCAAGTTCCTCAATAAAGGTTAAGCCCGGTCTCTGCTGGCATTCACCACATTTGAATTGTCAGCAAGTTGCTGATTGGCCATCGGTTTAAAGGTCCACTAGCCGAATCAGAGACAAATTATATCGCTCATCCTCTGATTGGCTAGTGGGGTATAACGATTCGGCCATATCCTCTATAATAATCTTCAAGTGTCTCTGCGTCCAGAGAGAGAGATACAGAACAGGAGGTAGAGAGAAAGAACAGAGGGAGGGAGAAAGACAGAACAGGGGGAAGGGGGAGAGAGAGAGAGAGACAGACAGTACAGGGGGGGAGAGAGAGACAGTACAGGGGGAGAAAGAGAGAGACAGACGGGGAGGGAGGGAGAGGAAGACAGAACAGGGGGAATGGGGAGAGAGAGAGAGACAGAACAGGGCTAGAGAGACAGAACAGGGGGGGGGAGAGACAGAACAGGGGGGGAGAGAGAGACAGGGGGAAGGGGGAGAGAGAGACAGGGGGAAGGGGGAGAGAGAGAGACAGACAGTACAGGAGGGGAGAGAGAGACAGAACAGGGGGAAGGGGGAGGGAGGGAGAGAAAGACAGAACAGGGGGAATGGGGAGAGAGAGAGACAGAACAGGGGGGGAGAGAGACAGAACAGAGGAAGGGCAGGAGAGAGACAGAACAGAGGAAGGGCAGGAGAGAGACAGAATAGAGGGAGAGAGAGAACAGGTAATGGGGAGTTAGAGAGAGACAGACAGGGCAATGAAGAGGAAAGGGACAAACATGGGAAAGCAGAGAGATACATACATGGGGGGGGTGCCATGGGGGAATCCCGCACAGGGCGCCGGAACACTTAAGGCCGGCCCTGCTGACAGATTTCTCGAGCAAATTCTCCTGCGCAATTGCAGGAGAATTTACTCATTGCGCATGCGACGCTACCCACCTCCCGCCCCCTTCACACCACGCTAAGGTGGTAAGTAACACGGGGGGACGGGACATAAGGGGGCAACATAGGGGCAAGCACCCTGGCGAGGGGGGAACCTTGAGGGCTGCCTCATCTTGATGGGAGTTGTGATCCCCCTGCTGCATCAATAATACAGCAGGAGGATCACAACTCCCATCAAGATGAGGCAGCCCTCAAGGCTCCCCCCCTCACCAGGGTGTTTGCCCCCCTATGTTGCCCCCTTATGTCCCCCCCCCCCCCCTCCACATATGTTCTAGCGCCCGTTAATTTAACGGGCTTAATGTCTAGTTTCATATAATATGTTTAAAAGTCCAGCACAGCGCTGACTGGTCACTTGTGTAAAGGGCCTAGTAGGCGCTGTGCTGTTTGGTTCCCCATTTTAAGAGCTGGCTTGAATTCCTTGGTGCTGCCAAGTCTGGCCCTAGACCATGCCCCTTTTTGGCAATTGTTCGGTCCTTGTTTACCCCGTCCCTATTGGTCGCTAACTAGTTTGGCACCAAATTCAATTATCCTTTTTGTATGTGTTAACTTGTAATCCCCTAAGTCTTGTTTCCATTCAGTATTCTATGTTAAACTTTAATCCTGTTATAGTTCCTTTGTCTAATCTATTTTATCAAGATTTTCAACTGTATATATTCTCTGTGTTATGAATCAATAAACGTTCTTGTGATTTTACCTAACACGACCGGTCTCGTCCGCTATGTTGTGGGATTGCTAGTGGGGAACCAGCAATGTATTTTCCTGGACCTTAGGAGTGTATCTCGTGGAGCTGATTCTGGTAGGAGATACCCATCCTAGTAGTCCTCCCATGACACTTTACAATAAATTGTTGTTCCTGTTAAACTCTGTAACGGGATGCCAAGAAATTGATGCTTCTTGCCCGCTTAGAGTACATAGGACACACCTCTGCTCACCTCTTGAAGAACCAACTTGGCTATAGGTCCTGTTAGCCCAGTTTAGTTTTCTCTCCCCACCAGGACAAAATACACTTGTAACGGGATGGGTACCCAAGGCCGGTAGCACCTCTGCTCATTGTAGAAAATCACCGCTCTAGCCCCTGATTAAAGCACAGCATCCACCCAGCAAGTCTTTCCTGGAGCCTTGCTCTTTGCTAGTGGTCCTGTCTACTATTTACGTACAGTTAGGTACAGCAAGAATTAAACCACATTATTGAAACAGAAACAGTCTTATAATCATGACAGTCAATAGACATGCAAGCAAGCATTCTGCTAGCATTTCCTGCTGCTCTATTGCATTGCCTACTGTCACGGTAGCACCCCTCCAGACAACCATGTTTTTCCGTTCCTCAGTGCCCATGTTCCAGCTGAGTTATTTTCCCCTGTTCTAACTGTGTGTTTTACATGTATGGTGCCCTGTTAAAGAGCCTAATCCCTTGTACCCTTTCCCCAGGAATGTAGCTTCAGCAGCCACTTCAAAATCAAGGTTTATCCTGGCTGCTGAGCTCATTCTCTTCTTCAAAAGGTAGGCGGTTTTCCTATTGGTTGCTCAGACCAAGCCCCAGTGTAGGCACTGTTCTGATTGGTTGCTTAGTTAAATGCCCAATTTGCATATAATTGCTGATCTGTGGGGCATGTCCCCTGCTGGGGATTGGTTGCTACTAATCCTACCTTTCATCTGATTGGCTGCCAGGTACTGTCCTTTTGTGTAGGTGTGAAGAAGTTCTTTTGTTCAACTTTTGTTATCAAGATGTTTTCCTGTATATATGTCCTGTGTTTTGTGTCAATAAACAGTTCTTCTTGTTTTCCCAACACGACCAGTCTCGTCTGCTATGTTGGTGGAATTGCTTGCAGGGAAGCCTTGATCATAGCCCCGTTTGGCTATTGGATATTTACTGGACCTGAGGAGTGATTTTGTGGAACTGATTCCGGTAGGAGCTACCCATCTAGTAGCCCTCCCGTGACACTGGTGTCAAGAAGTGGGATCTCTCCTCCCAACACTGGTCCTTGGATTTATCAAGTGGATTATTGTTTCTTTTATTATGGCAGAAGCATACAAGTCCCTCACGGTGGCTGCGCTGCAAGACTTGCTTGCCCAAAAAGGCCAAGACACTGGAGGCTTGAAAAAGAACGAATTGGTGGCGGCTCTACTGGAACTTGAAAGGGAGGAGAGCCGCCCTCCCAGCCCGATTGTGGGGCAAGCAGCACACATCCCCTCCCGGTTCATGGAACCCCCTCGTGCTGAGAGTGATGAGATCTCACGGAGGGTAAGGGAGAGATTGGCGTTTTTTGGACCCAACCCGTCCGTAGAAATTGTTAATCGCATCATGGTAGTGGCAGAGCGGGAGAGAGAAGCCGAATTGGCGCACCAGAGAGCCACTATCTCTGGACCGGCCACAGAGGATTCACACTCAGTGCGCAGCACCACCTCTACGTGCCCGATCAAAGTTACCCACCAGTCCTTCAAACAGTTTGATGATGCTGTCGGGGATATCGATGGATTTCTACAAGACTTTGAACGACAGTGCCAGCTCCACAATGTGGACACCCAGGACTGGGTACCTATACTGGTGGGCAAGTTATCTGGGCGAGCTGCAGAAACGTACAGAGCGATCCCTGATGAATGGGCTAGAGATTACCCCGAAGTAAAGACCCGTCTGCTGGCCCGATATGCCATCACCCCTGATACATACCGTAGGAAATTCCGAGAGGCGAGGATGGGTCCAAGAGACACGTACACTGAGTGGGCACATCGCATGACCCGAGCCGCTACCAGCTGGATACAAGGGAGGCAAGTCACCACTTGGCAAGAATGCCTCCAACAGTTTTTACTGGAGCAATTTTTTCTTCATACGAGCACAGAGGTACGAGACTGGGTAAGAGACCAAGACCCCGTAAACCTGGAAGAGGCGGCAAAGCTAGCGGACAAATTTGTGGATGTCCGCCGCCCAGTCTCAAGACACCCTACCCCCTACCACAGCAGACCTCAGCCGCTAATGCACCGCCCCATGCCCCCAGCCTCCCCACCTACCCGACCCATGGGGTCTTATCCGAATAGGTCATACGCACCGAATGCTAGACCTAGTGGGGCTTCTACGGGATGTTTTCACTGTCGTCAACCTGGCCACATTCAGAAATATTGTCCCCAGCTACAGCCCAGGGCTCAACCCCATGGTCCTCGAAGGAACCAGTCCCCAGGCCCTTGGACGGCGCGCCAGGCTCAGTGCGTGAGCCGGACCCAGGATTCTGGTCCAGCTAACTCAGACCCAACTGTGGATTACAATTACTGTTCCCCGGAGCCTTTTGCCATACATGAGAGTTACTCAGATGAGGTCTATCTGGCTCAGCATCCTCGGAAGGACAACCGAGAGCACCACTACCAGCCCGTCACCATTAATGGGCAGCCAGCCGAGGGACTAAGGGATTCTGGAGCTACCCTCACACTGGTCCAGCCCCGTACTTTACCCCCTAACCAGCCAGTTAACTGCAAATTGGATGTGCGCGTGGCTGGGGGGCAGGTACATCAGCTACCCATGACCAGGGTATACCTAAAGTGGGGCACTGGGGAGGGCTACAGAGATGTGGGCATCATGGAGGGCTTACCCACGGATGTACTGCTGGGAAATGATTTGGGCTATTTGGAGAGCCGGTATGTGCCTGAGATGGATTGTACAGTGGATCCTGCTTGCTTGGCTGTCACCCGTTCTCAGGCTAACCAACCTTCCGATTCTGGGACGCAGGTAAGCACTAACCCCGACGACCTACTCACAACTGACTCCCTACCATGGCTCCCCCCTGACGGTTTCCGTGCCCAACTGCTATCTGACCTCAGCCTTAGCCGCTATCGCAGCCGGGCAGAGACGGGAGAGAAAGGTACCTTCTCTGACCAGATTATATGGAGGAAAGACCTCTTATATAGGGCTACCCCAGGCAACACTAATGGTATTACCGAGGTTCCTCGGCTCCAATTGATAGTCCCCGCCATCCACCGCCCCGCTCTCCTCACCCTAGCCCACGAAGCCCCTCTATCCGGTCACCTCGGCGCCAGGCGGACAGAGTACAGACTCACCCGCACATTCTTTTGGCCAGGGATCTCCCGGGATGTTAAGCACCATTGCCGCACCTGCGAGCTGTGCCAGCGGGTAGGGAAGCGACCTGAAGTGTCACGAGTCCCTTTGCAGCCTCTACCCCTTATTGGGGAACCTTTCAGTAGGGTCGCCATAGATCTCATCGGCCCTCTTGCCCATCCTAGCAAGACGGGGGAAAAGGTACATCCTCACAGTAGTAGACTTTGCCACCCGCTACCCTGAAGCCACGGCCCTGCCAAATATTTCTGCTGAGACAGTGGCGAATGCCCTTCTGGCTATATTCTCACGGGTAGGATTTCCCAAAGAAGTACTCTCCGATCAGGGCACACAATTTACCTCTGAGTTGCTCCAGCAGGTATGGACCCTCTGTGGGGTTAAGTCCCTGCGCACGTCCCCCTATCATCCACAAACGAATGGACTTTGTGAAAGGTTCAATGGAACCTTGAAACAGATGATCCGGACGTTCATAGCAGATCATGTTGACTGGGAAAAATGTATGCCCCATTTTTTGTTTGCTTACCGGGAGGTCCCACAGGAGTCCACAGGATATTCACCATTCGAACTACTCTATGGGCGAAGGGTAAGGGGTCCCCTAGATATTCTGCGGGAATACTGGGAAGGGAAATGCGAGTCAGAGGAGACTCCACATATCACTTATGTAGTTGAGCTCCGGGAAAAATTAGACCGGCTCATGTCCCTAGCCCACGGGAACCTAAGGGCAGCCCAAGCCCGCCACAAGACCTTGTATGACCGCAACACTAAGCCCCGAGAGCTTCTAGTGGGTCAGCGGGTCCTGATGCTACGTCCTACCCGACAAAATAAATTACAGGCTGCCTGGATAGGACCATACGAGGTTGTAGAGCGCAGGGGAGAGACAACCTACGTTGTCGCCCGAGGAGCCAGGGGTCAGACCCGGCGACTCTGCCACGTAAATGCGCTCAAACCATACCTAGAACGTACAGAAGAGGTGTCCGTTATCTGTACCCCCTCGCACACGGAGGCAGGAGACCGGGCTATCCCAGACCTCCTTGCTGAGTCCGTCCACCCCGGGGATATTACCCAAGACAAGCTCGGAGAACAGCTGAGCCCCATAGAAAAAGCCCAAGTATTCCCGCTGCTAAAGCAGCACCTCCAGCTGTTCTCTGCTCTACCCGGCATCACATCATTAGCCCAGCATGGAGTAGAGACTCCCGGTCAGAGCCCTCTCAGGCAACCCGCTTACCGGGTCCCTGAAGCAGTCAAGGGACACATTAGGAAGGAGCTTGAAGAGATGAGGACCTTGGGAGAAATAGAACCCTCCCACAGCCCCTGGGCTTCTCCAGTTGTGCTAGTGCCTAAGAAGGACGGGACGACCCGCTTCTGTGTGGACTATCGTCGGCTAAATGAAAAGACGACCACTGATGCCTACCCTATGCCCCGAGTAGATGACCTGTTAGACCAGTTAGCGGGGGCGACCTGGGTTTCGACTCTAGACCTTAGCCGGGGTTATTGGCAGATCCCGTTGACGGCAGATGCTGTCCCCAAGTCGGCATTCATCACCCCATTCGGCCTGTACCAATTTCGGGTCATGCCGTTTGGGATGAAGAATGCCCCAGCTACATTTCAGCGGCTGGTAGATCAGCTACTCGAGGGTCTGCAGGGCTATACCTGCGCCTATCTCGACGATATAGCGATCTTCAGTGACTCTTGGGACGAGCACCTCCAGCATCTGGATGTGGTATTGGGCAGAATACAGGCAGCAGGGATGACTATCCGCCCCGACAAATGCCAAATAGGTATGGGCGAGGTCCAGTACTTGGGACACCGGGTGGGGAGTGGGAAACAGCGACCTGAACCCGCCAAAATTGAGGCTATTGTCAACTGGCCTGTACCGCTCAATAAGAAGCAGGTCCTAGCTTTCTTAGGTACCGCAGGGTATTACAGAAAATTTGTACCCAATTACAGTTCTTTGGCCAAACCCCTGACTGACCTTACCAAGAAAACCCTGCCCCGGACAGTCCTGTGGTCCCCAGAATGTGGTGCTGCCTTTGAAGCCTTAAAAACAGCCCTAGGAAATTCTCCGGTCTTGGCCGCTCCTAACTTCAATCAACGCTTTTTGGTCCACACAGACGCTTCCATGTTTGGGCTCGGGGCCGTGTTGAGCCAGGTCAACAGCCAAGGAGAGGAGCACCCAGTAGCATACCAAAGTCGCAAGCTACTGGAACGGGAGGTGGGCTATGCTGCTATTGAAAAAGAGTGCCTGGCTCTTGTGTGGGCACTAAAGCGGTTCCAACCTTACTTGTATGGCCGGGAATTCACTGTCTTAACTGACCACAACCCCCTTGTGTGGCTGAACAGAGTGTCCGGGGACAATGGTAGACTATTGCGGTGGAGCCTATCCCTTCAACCCTTTAATTTTACAGTGCAATACAGTCCGGGAAAGGACAATAAAAACGCAGATGGTTTATCACGGCAAGAAGACGTGTGAGTCAACACCACACCCAGTGTTTTTCCTCGCCACCTTCAGCCTTATCCGTGTGGACAACCCCGAGCTGGCTCTCTTTGAAAGGGGGAGAAATGTCACGGTAGCACCCCTCCAGACAAACATGTTTTTCCGTTCCTCAGTGCCCATGTTCCAGCTGAGTTATTTTCCCCTGTTCTAACTGTGTGTTTTACATGTATGGTGCCCTGTTAAAGAGCCTAATCCCTTGTACCCTTTCCCCAGGAATGTAGCTTCAGCAGCCACTTCAAAATAAAGGTTTATCCTGGCTGCTGAGCTCATTCTCTTCTTACAAAGGTAGGCGGTTTTCCTATTGGTTGCTCAGACCAAGCCCCAGTGTAGGCACTGTTCTGATTGGTTGCTTAGTTAAATGCCCAATTTGCATATAATTGCTGATCTGTGGGGCACATCCCCTGCTGGGGATTGGTTGCTACTAATCCTACCTTTCATCTGATTGGCTGCCAGGTACTGTCCTTTTGTGTAGGTGTGAAGAAGTTGTTTTGTTCAACTTTTGTTATCAAGATGTTTTCCTGTATATATGTCCTGTGTTTTGTGTCAATAAACAGTTCTTCTTGTTTTCCCAACACGACCAGTCTCGTCTGCTATGTTGGTGGAATTGCTTGCAGGGAAGCCTTGATCATAGCCCCGTTTGGCTATTGGATATTTACTGGACCTGAGGAGTGATTTTGTGGAACTGATTCCGGTAGGAGCTACCCATCTAGTAGCCCTCCCGTGACAATTATATTTGTCACGGTACACACCGTGACTCTTACCCCTGGCGGGCACAAGGGGCTAGCCACCTGCCGAGAGACTATGGACCTTGTCTGTTGCCAAAGCCAGAAACTCCTAGGAGAACTAAAATCACTGGCCCCAAGCACACTGCTTTCTCCGTCTAACCGGAGTACAGCAGGAATCTGTCTGCCCGCTACAGTGTCTGGGGACAATGGTAGACTATTGCGGTGGAGCCTATCCCTTCAACCCTTTAATTTTACAGTGCAATACCATCCGGGAATGGACAATAAAAATGCAGATGGCTTATCACGGCAAGAAGACGTGTGTGTCAACACCACACCCAGTGTTTTCCTCGCCACCTTCAGGATTATCCGTGTGGACAACCCCGAGCTGGCTCTCTTAGAAAGGGGGAGAAATGTCACGGTAGCACCCCTCCAGACAACCATGTTTTTCCATTCCTCAGTGCCCATGTTATTTTCCCCTGTTCTAACTGTGTGTTTTACATGTATGGCGCCCTGTTAGAGAGCCTAATCCCTTGTACCCTTTAACCAGGAATGTAGCTTCAGTAGCCACTTCACAATAAAGGTTTATCCTGGCTGCTGAGCTCATTCCAAGCTCAGACCAAGCCCCCAGTGTAGGCACTGTTCTGATTGGATGCTTAGTTAAATGCCCAATTTGAATATATTTGCTAATCTGTGGGCACGCCCCCTGCTGGGGATTGGCTGCTACTAATCCTACCTTTCATCTGATTGGCTGCCAGGTACTGTCCTTTTGTTCAACTTATGTTATCAAGATGTTTTCCGGTAGTAGCTACCTATCTAGTAGCCCTCCCGTGACAGTTGTCAAGTGTCCTCGGGGGCTCAGACTTAAGCCATGTGCAAGAGGCAGTCTGGCAGGATGTCTGTACACGTGGGCAGTGATCAGCTGCCTACCACTAGATGCCAGTGCTGGAGAAGTCCTGTTGATGCAATCTGGATTCTGGGGCATGTTCTGGGTATTGGGGCATGTCTAAGGTTTACAATCTGGGTGCTGGGTCTGGTTCTGGGTGTGCAGTCTAAGTGTAGAGGCATGTCCGGAGCATGCAGTGTGGCAGTTTGGGTTTGTCCTGGACGTGCAGTGTGGCAGTTTGGGTATGTCCTAGGCGTGCAGTGTGGCAGTTTGGGTATGTCCTAGGCGTGTAGTCAGTGCTGTATTTACCGCGAGGCATCCTAGGCGGATGCCTATGGCGGCAAATTTTGGGGGGCGGCAGCGCCCCCCAGCACTAGAAAAAAAAAAAAATCCGTCCCTTTAAAAAAAAACCCCACCGCGCTTGCAGGCAGAGACGGAGGTGAGAAGGGATCGGAAGATCCCCCCCCACCATCGCTCTGCCTGCCAGGCTGCACGGGGAGCCGAACAGGCAGCACAGAGAAACCTCCGTGCTGCCTGTTCGGCTCCCCGTGCAGTGTGCCGACACGGAAGTGCCGACAGTCACGTGACGGGCGCGCTGACGTCATACGCGCGCCCGGTCACGTGACCTGTGGCAACAATCGCCGGGAAGCCGAACAGGCAGCATGGAGGGACCATGCTGCCTGCCTGCCAGGGAAAGGTAAGTGCTGATGGGAGAGTGTGTGTGTGTGTGTGTGACTGAGTGTGATGGGAGTCAGTGTGTGTGTGTGTGTGAGACTGAGTGTGATGGGAGTCAGTGTGTGTGTGTGTGTGTGTGTGTGAGACTGAGTGTGATGGGAGTCAGAGTGTGTGTGATGGGAGACAGTGTGTGTGTGTGTGACTGAGTGTGATGGGAGTCAGAGTGTGTGTGATGGGAGACAGTGTGTGACTGAGTGTGATGGGAGTCAGAGTGTGTGTGATGGGAGACAGTGTGTGACTGAGTGTGATGGGAGTCAGAGTGTGTGTGATGGGAGACTGTGTGACTGAGTGTGATGGGAGTCAGAGTGTGTGATGGGAGACTGTGTGTGACTGAGTGTGATGGGAGTCAGAGTGTGTGATGGGAGACTGTGTGTGACTAAGTGTGATGGGAGTCAGAGTGTGTGTGATAGAAGACAGTGTGTGTGACTGAGTGTGATGGGAGTCAGTGTGTGTGATGGGAGACAGTGTGTGTGACTGAGTGTGATGGGAGTCAGAGTGTGTGTGATGTGAGACAGTGTGTGTGACTGAGTGTGATGGGAGTCAGTGTGTGTGATAGGAGACAGTGTGTGTGACTGAGTGTGATGGGAGTCAGTGTGTGTGATGGGAGACAGTGTGTGTGACTGAGTGTGATGGGAGTCAGAGTGTGTGTGATGGGAGACAGTGTGTGTGACTGAGTGTGATGGGAGTCAGTGTGTGTGATAGGAGACAGTGTGTGTGACTGAGTGTGATGGGAGTCAGTGTGTGTGACTGAGTGTGATGGGAGTCAGAGTGTGTGTGATGGGAGACAGTGTGTGTGACAGTGTGTGTGACTGAGTGTGATGGGAGTCAGAGTGTGTGTGATGGGAGACAGTGTGTGTGTGTGTGTGTGTGTGTGTGACTGAGTGTGATGGGAGTCAGAGTGTGTGTGATGGGAGACTGTGTGTGACTGAGTGTGATGGGAGTCAGAGTGTGTGATGGGAGACTGTGTGTGACTGAGTGTGATGGGAGTCAGAGTGTGTGTGATGGGAGACTGTGTGTGACTGAGTGTGATGGGAGTCAGAGTGTGTGTGATGGGAGACAGTGTGTGTGACTGAGTGTGATGGGAGTCAGAGTGTTGTGATGGGAGACAGTGTGTGTGACTGAGTATGATGGGAGTCAGAGTGTGTGTGATGGGAGACAGTGTGTGTGACAGTGTGATGGGAGTCAGAGTGTGCGTGATGGGAGTAGGAGTGTGTGACTGAGTGTGATGGGAGTAGGAGTGTGTGACTGAGTGTGATGGGAGTGTGAGCTTGATGTGAGTCTGAATGATGGGGCATGTCTTAGGTGTGTAACGTGGGTGTGCAGCTTGGGTAGGGGGGTGCCCGGATTTTGTCTGCCTAGGGCAGCACAAAATCAAGATACACCACTGCGTGTAGTGTGACGGTTTGGGCATGTCCTGGACTTGTAGTGTGGCTGTTTGTATATGTCCTGGGCATACACTGTGGCTGTTTAACATGTCCTGGGCATGCAATGTGGCGGTTTGGGTATGTCCTAGGCTTGCAGTGTGGCGGTTTGGGAATGTCCAGGACATGCATTGTGGCTGTTTGGGCATGTCCTGGGCGTGTAATGTGGCTGTTTGGGCATGTCCTGGGCCTGTAATGTGGCTGTTTTGGCATGTCCTGGGTGTGCAGTGTGGGTGCCGTTTCAAGTGTTGTGTTTACTGCAAGGTGGTGCTATGGCAAGTTATGTGGGGGCAAAGCAAAAGGAGGGCAGAAGAAATGGAAAGGGGGGTGTGCCCAGACCATTTGTAGCAGGCTCTGCAACCTATAGATAGTTTTTCATCATGACACTTTTACACTGACTGAATAACTTTTTACCCCCTAACAGTGACTAATGACTATTAGTGCTATGCCATAAAAAAAAAACACTTTGTCTAACTTTGACCTGATTTTGCTGACAAACTTGGTGAGACTGATAAGCTGTGTCTGATGGTGGAGGAATGTGGGGGGCTTGATAAGATTGGGTCTCTTCAAACACATGAGAATGAACAAGTCTACAAAGCCTCATCTGGCCTGATAGAGAAATATTTCTTAACAGAGGATGAGGAACACTCTTCTCTTGCCCCAGAGGCTTCATCTGAAAGCTATGTATTTCCCATCCAGGAAGGAACACACACTACATTTAATTTTTGAGCACTGACATACTGTTTGTCTTATATATATGTTGTAGCACTTTCCTTTACTTGAATAGTTCTTTCAGCCTGTACATACTGTGAAACCTCTTTCTTTAAATATTGCTGTCTATATATTTTTAAGATTTGCCCTGAGTTTAGAAATACCAATGTTTCCATGTTTGTCTATGTTTTATTTTCAAGTAATAGGGCAATAATCAATATTATTTTTTTTTTTTTGTTTCCTAACCATTTTCTTCTACAGCGACCTTTTTACCCCAACTCTAACCATAAATTTACCCTAACCCTAAATCTACCCCTACCCCTTAATGTAACCCTTGTACTAACCCGAACCTTCCTGGAACCCTGATTATAACCCTAATTATAACCCTAACCCTAAATCTAGGCTTAGCTTTTTCTATTTATTTGTTTATTTATTTATGTATTTATTTATTTATAACTGTAATGTTGCTGGCTCCCTCTAGGGGAACAGTTTCAGAGAGATGGAAGAGATTTTTTTTTAATTCACTTCTGTTGCTCTCTGCTGGGCAATCTGTATTGGAGAAGAATGCTACTCCAATACAGCACCACGGTGATCATGGTGCCCTGGGATGTTGTGTGACATCATGGTGCTCTGATTCATACACAATTTGATGCAACATGGGGCAGACAATGGTGCCCACTTGATCAAAAAGACTTAGCCTCCTGAGCTTGAAATGGGTCAACATTTTGTCGCAAAAAATTTTTTTTGTTGATGTCCATGAACTTGGGGCTATTTGAGGAAGAATGTAATATCATTGTAAATTGCAACCTAGTCATTTGGGAATTTTGAAATTAAAGTAAAAGTATATAGTTTAAAAAAAAAAAAGCCCAAAACATTACTAGCTTTACTACCTGGCTTCACACTTACATTTTGATTCTCTTGTCTCTGCTCCTCAGTTCACTGTATTTCTGCTGTGCTTTCAGTTTTGAAATCGATCGGCCATGATGTCTGACTTGAGAGGTTTTTCGAGGTCACATCTGGGCATATTGTATAGCTCAAAATTCACCTTACGATATGGCGCCAATGTACCACAAATCTTTCTGCACTTCAGTTTAGTTAGCTTATAAAAGTGCTGTGAAGTTGATGAGTCATTGTTCTGCATCACCAGTGATGTCATAATCTGTTTTTGCCCATCCCCAATGGACATACTGTCAACATCCAGGTCAGTCATGTTGATATCTATAAAAATAATTTTTGAAATTTGTATAGCTTCCTCCATTTTTCTACCAATGCAGTAGCACAACAGCAAATAAGATTTATATCCTGAAGAATACTGCAGAGTGATGAACATAGTTCCAGCAGTCAAACACACCATGCTGGAATTCCAGCATAAATAAGCTGTCCAAATTTCATGATTCCAAAAATTCAGTGTTGGAGAGTTTTTCCTGCTTCAGACAGACACAATAATTTTCTGTTTTAAATATAAGATATATTTAGATCCGCAGAGCTGCGGATAATCTAGTCTTGTTCCAGCCATTCACCTTGTACCTTCGTTCAGCAGTGTTCCCAGAGGTTTTGAATCCAGTGACCATGTGTGACAACTATGGAGTTCCTTCCCCAATAATTCTCCCTGGGAGATGTGGACCCGACAACACCCCGGACATTTCAGGAGAGCAAAACCATAGCAGTAGCCAATGAATGGAGCGAGGATGACTTTGGAATACTACATGAGGTGGATACTCTCTGAGCCACCACAGCTTACAACTTACTGCACATTCAAGTGGTCTAGGTCAAGGTTGCACTTTACCTACAGAGATAGGGCGGGGACAGACCACGGGGCTATCAAGGGGGAGCAGGTGGAATTGTGTCTATTGTACAGAGTCACTTAAGGGAAGGGACCTACCAATGTGCCTGAGGTACAACTGGTGGTGCTGCAGAAATATTGCCATGACCTGCTACGCATCGGGCATGGCATTCCCTTGCCAGGGGCACCAGGGCACATCGAACCCTACTGTTGAGCTTTGGAGACCAGATTGCTGTGCCAGGCTGTTTATGCAGGGTATTTTGTTCATAAGTGGATGATGCTCTTAACAAATTTTGTTTTGGTATTTAAACCTGTGTGTTGCTAAAAAAAAAAGAAAAACTGTTCCTGTTTTACTTCAATAACAGTTCTGGGGAAGCAGTGTCTGAAGGAAACACCCATCTTGGGTGTCAGCCAGTACCGTCCCACATGCTTTTGTGCGTCTAGAGGTATAGTGTGTATAATTGGTACATGAAGTGCAAGTAGGATTTTTGGTAAGCCTAGTGTAGAAATCAGATTTCACCTTCTGCTTACAAAACCCTCCAGTCTTAGCCTCCTGTAAGAAAAGAGGCCATAGGGACCTTCACAATAATGTTTTGGGGTCAGGAGTCGTGAATTAAACATGGATGGAACATGGGAAAAAGAAAAAAAAGATAGTGAATAGTGAAGTATGAAATAACAATTTAATATACAATGCATACTAAAAATCACTAACAAACAAATAAATTACAGGTATCCACAGTAGAAATGCCAATAATGGTCCTGATTTCTACCTCAAATAAGAAGAGAGGGCGAGGGGAACATACCCAGGAGGGATTGTGCAAATGAATGCAAGTGAAACACGGCTGTTCAGCCCAGAACGAGGATAAAAATGGATTTGAAGATGTACTGTGACTGGGAGTCTTGCAGGGCTCTGGGGGCCAGAACACTCCATGTGAACTATGGACCTTGTCTGTTGATGTATTATGTCACGGGAGGGCTACTAGATGGGTAGCTCCTACCGGAATCAGTTCCACAAAATCACTCCTTAGGTCCGGTAAATATCCAATAGCCAAACGGGGCTATGATCAATGCTTCCCTGCAAGCAATTCCCCCAACATAGCAGACGAGACTGGTCGTGTTGGGAAAACAAGAAGAACTGTTTATTGACTCAAAACACAGGACATACCGTATTTATCGGCGTATAACACGTGCCGGCGTATAACACGCACCTCATTTTCAGAAGGAAATTTCAGGAAAAAAAACTTAAATTTCAAATAAAGAACTTTGAAGCCCAATATGCCATTTTAATATGCCAGGATATTGCCCCCAATATGTCATTTTAATATGCCAGATATTGCCCCCAATATGCCATTTAATATGCAGGATATTGACCCCAATATGCCATTTTAATATGCCAGGATATTGCCCCCAATATGCCATTTAATATGCCATGATATTGCCCCCAATATGCCAGGATATTGCCCCTTAGTATGCTCGTTATGCCACCCTCCTCCCCCCCTTCCCCAGACCCCAGCACTTACCTCGTTCCTGCTCTGTCCCCCGGTGCTCTGAAGCTGCGTGGCTGTGAGGGAAGCGTTGTGAGCTTCCCTCCAGCCGCGCGGAACAATAAAGTTTGTTTAAAAAAAAAAAAACCACATTTTATTGACCGCGCGGCTGGAGGGAAGCTCACAACGCTTCCCTCACAGCCACGCAGCTTCAGAGCACCAGGGGACAGAGCAGGAATAAGGTAAGTTTTAGATTTTTCGCGTATAACACGCACACACCATTTCCCCCCTATTTTCAGGGAGAAAAAGTGCGTGTTATAATCCAATAAATACGGTATATACAGGAAAATATGTTGATAAGATAAGTTGAACAAAAGAACTTCTTCACACCTACACAAAAACACCTACACAAAAGGACAGTACCTGGCAGCCAATCAGATGAAAGGTAGGATTAGTAGCAACCAATCCCCAGCAGGGCGCGTGCCCACAGATCAGCAAATATATTCAAATTGGGCATTTAACTAAGCATCCAATCAGAACAGTGCCTACACTGGGGGCTTGGTCTGAGCGACCAAAAGGAAAACCGCCTACCTTTTGAAGAAGAGAATGAGCTCAGCAGCCAGGATCAACCTTTATTGTGAAGCGGCTGCTGAAGCTACATTCCTGGGGAAAGGGTACAAGGGATTTGGCTCTTTAACAGGCCACCATACATGTAAAACACACAGTTAGAACAGGGGAAAATAACTCAACCGGAACAAGGGCACTGAGGAACGGAAAAACACGGTTGTCTGGAGGGGTGCTACTGATGTAGAATTATTAAAAATCTTTATTGAAACCTGTATTGAATTATTGTACTAACTCCATTTTGTTCACATTACATGACAGAATTTTCTGACAGTATTTAGTATAATGAATAGAGACTGTATTCTCTCTCTAAGGACATAACTAGCCCCGGAATTACTGAATCTCCTGTAATTTGCAACATAGTATAATATGAAGGCCATGAGAACACCGGCCAAATGAAATGTTCTATTCATAAAAGAACCTTGCACCCGACCACGAGACTGACATCACTAACTACGCAAAATTATGCCCGAGCCCCCCCTTCCACCGAGTAAGCATCGTGCTGGGAAAGATGGTGCTTGAGCCATCCGTCCACACCCATGTTCAGAACAATACCACCTCTCGGTGGGAGGACACCTAGCTAACCACTTAGTTTTTGGGCCAATTAATCATATTGATGGGTGGACATTGACACAGCCACTTAACATTTAACCCAATTAATGATGTTTATTTGTTATTATCTGATATTCAATGATGATGTCATTCAGCCTTTATAAGGGCTTGTAAGCCTGAATTTTGCCAGATGCTAATAAATTTCCTCGAAGTTTTTTTAACCTGAACTGCATGTGTCAGTGTGAACTTACTTCTGCGTATACGCAATTTATTCATCTCAGATTTGGACAGGAACAGATAGACTTTTAAACATTTTTGTTTATTTCTAAATTAATCTACATCACTACCGTGACAATAACATTTCCTAACCTTTGGGAAACACAATGAATGGGCCAAAGGCTTGGCCTTCCCAGGGTACGCATCCTGGCTGACATCTTGAGTTAGCCTGTGTTGAACTCCAGCTGTATGTCACTGGTGCTCCCAAAGTATGTACCCTCAAACCTAGGATATTCACAGACAGGGGTCCATAGCCCACAGGGAGGTGAGAGCCAAGAGCCCCAATAATGCAGGCTGTTAGAATCCACCACCAAACCTACCCAGGTATGACCTAACCATGACTCTTTACTTTTGACTAACCCCTTCCCTGTCATCAATCAATGATTTCGGGACCTTGACCCTGATCAATGTCACCCTATGGAGGTATAGAGAGAGGGCTGAGTCCGGAGAGTTAGGAAGCAACTCCAACCAGATAGTGTGTAGGGACGGGTTGCTGTATACAAATTTCAGTAGGAGCTACCCATCTAGCCCCCCGTGACAACATGCTTTTATTTCTATGAGACTGACCTGCACCAACTAAAAGAGGTTCTTTGAAACTTGTTTGGCAAAAAACTTATATCATAATTACACATTGTATGTCAAATAGATAGTGATTCTCTGTTTGTTTTACACTCATATTATAATGTGACCTGCTACATGTTTTGTTTCTTCATACAGAGTGTCAGGTAGCCCCCCCCCCCCCCCCCTTTGCAGTTTATCTTCCAATTGAGTACACCTCTGTTCAAAAGCTCCGCCCACTCAATATAATTAGCATAATGTAACCCCACCTACTTATCACAGTGTAGATTATATCACCAAGTTCCCACCAACATTACCAGCATCCTTGGTATACAACAGATACATTCACAGCACAACATCTACATCAGGAAATATCACTTTTACATGACATATAGTAAGACCTGGTGCAGATGTGCTTCAGTCAGAGAGCTGTGTCTACACCATCATACAATAGTGTAAACCTACCACTTCTGCTGGAAAGCCATTCATCATATCCACTCCCCAGTCTGTAAAGTAATACTGCCTGTCCTTGTCTTATATCTAGGATAGCCTTATACCTATCCCGTGCATGCTTCAACTCCTTCACTGTATTAACCTCTACCACTTATACTGGAAGACTATTCCATGCATCCACTACCCTCTCAGTAAAGTAATACTTCCATTAGTTACTGGCATTATCATAAATCTAGGATAGCCTTGTACCTATCCCATACATGCTTATCCCACCTATCCCATGCTACTTCTTCACTGTATTAACCTTAACCTCTACCACTTCTACTGGAAGACTATTCCATGCATCCACTACCCTCTCAGTAATGTAATACTTTTATTAGTCCCTGGTAGTGTTGAGCGAACCCGGACCGCACTATTCGGGTTCATACCGGACATTACGGTGTCCGTGCCACAAACCCGAACCCGGACATATCACTGTATGTCCGTGTTGGAGTTCGAGGTTTGGCTATAAACCGAAAGTCTTTAAACCGAAAGTCATTTGGTTTAAAGACTTTCGGTTTATAGAATAGACAATAGCATTACATGTATTCTATAAGCCGAAAGTCTATAAACCGAAAGACATTTGGTTTATCGACTTTCAGTTTACAGAATACCTGTAATGCCATTGGCTATTCTATAAACAGAAAGTCTATAAACCGAACGACATTCGGTATATAGACTTTCTTTTTATAGAATAGCATTACAATAACATGTATTCTATAAAACGAAAGTTTAAAAACCAAATGTCTTTCAGTTTATAGACTTTCAGTTTATGTAATACATGTAATGCTATTGCTATTATATGAACCAAAATAGAGTCCCCATTCATAAGAATAGGTCAATTGACCTATTCTTATGAATGGGGACTCTATTTTGGTTTCTAGAATAGCAATAGCATTACATGTCTTACATCTGAGAGTCAAATAGAACCGTCAAATGCTGTTCTTACAGCGCACTTTGAAAAATTGTAATAGTTTTGGGTGCTAAATAGTACATTTGTGTCTTGCGGTGCACTTCATATCTGAGAGTCAAATAGAACAGTGAAATACTGTGGTTACAGTGCACTTTGAAAAATTCTGGCTACCTCCTCCTCCTCCTCCTCCTCCTCCTCCTCCTCCTCTTCCAGCGCCGCGGTCACTGCCTCCTCAACCTATCGGTTACCTATACCACTTAGTATAAACTGAAAGAGAATACCCTGCACTCCAACCCTCTCTCAAATGGATAATTCTGTTGATCCCCCTGGCAGACATGCTTTAGATTTAGATGTATGTTCTTCCAAAGCTAAAATCAAAGATTCCATCTAGTGCTATTTCATGGCTCAGCTGTATTTTTCATTTGTATGTATTTTAAGTTATTTCCCTATCCACATTTGCTTGAAGGGAACTTGTCCTACTCTTACCCACATTTTTCCTTTTGCAGCCCTCTAGCCCTTTTCATGACTTTTTTTATAGGGATTTTAGTGGCCAAAAGTCTGTGTCCCCATTGACTTCTATGGGGTCCGTGTTCGGGGTCAAGTTCGAGCACGGACCCAGACTTTTTCCGAAGTTCGCTCCAACTTCTCAAACCCGAACATCCAGGTGTCAGCTCAACTCTAGTCCCTGGCCTTATCTTATATCTAGGACAGCCTTATACCTATCCCACACAAGCTTAAACTCCTTCACTGTATTAACTTCTACTGGAAGACTATTCCATACATCCACTACCCTCTCAGTAATGTAATACTTTCATTAGTCCCTGGCCTTATCTTATATCTAGGATAACCTTATACCTATCCCATTAATGCTTAAACTCACAAAAAATATGACAATTTAATTGCCAGTAATATGCCATAGTTTAATTGCCCAGTAATATGCCAGTTTAATTGCCCAGCATAATTGTCCAGTAATATGTCACAGTTTAATTGCCCAGTAATATGCCACAGTTTAATTGCCCAGTAATATGCCCAGCCTGATGCCCCAGTAATATGCCACAATTTAATTGCCCAGCCTGATCCCCCAGTAATATGCCAGTTTAATTGCCCAGCCTGATGCACCAGTTTAATTTCCCTGTAATATGCCCAGCCTGATGCCCCAGTTTAAATGCCCAGTAATATGCCCCGATGCCCCAGTAACATGCCACCACCCTCCTTCCCCATAACGCAACGGCTCCATGTCTCCTCTGTGCACCGGCAGAAGGTTTGTTTGTATTGATTAAAGTAAAAAAAAAAAAAAAAAAAAAAAAATCCCTTGTCTGTTCAGTCTGTGAGCTGAGCTCACATCAGACTGTTACCAGCCCTGTCACACGCGTCCTGCCTGCTTCCAGACTCGTGTCACAGGGATGGCTACAGCAGGCTGATGTGAGCTCAGCTCACAGACTGAACTGCGCGGGTTACGTGATATCAGGCAAGGACATCACGTGACCTGCGATCACGCTAAAACAGCACAGCAGCGCCATCTGGTGGTCTTTTCAAACACTGATGGACTAAGGCTTATAATAAGCAGTTATTTTATCCATAGTAATCTGAAACAGTAACTGAAAACTATTATGTCTCACTCGTTCTATTTGTTGAAAGACCAATAAAAGTATGATCTGAAACGCCAGGTTTGCCCTCGGTTTTAGAGCTTAAATCCAGTATCACTTACGATCATGGACCCTAAGGTCGCCCCCCCCCTCCATTTTTTTGTAACGATATCGATCTTATTAAAAGGAGCATTTGTATGACGAGTAGAAAAATAATTAAAATACGCGAAGCTTCCGGAGAATAAATGAGCTACACAGCAGCGCCACCTGGTGGTATTTCTCAAACAAACCAGGATACACTGCAAATAGGTTAAATACGACAGTCTTAAAAGTACGAAAGTAAAATGTTTAACTCATCCTCGTCAAATTAAAGTAAACCCTGTGACCGGTTTAAAAAAAAAAAAAAAACATACAAAAACACACACACACAATAAGGCTTGTAGAGAAGCAGTTTCAGCTCTATTAAGGAGAAGTTGGGCGGCTCTTAAAAGAGCCTTTGTGTTAATGGATGTGTAGAGCGCAGCTGTTACTTGGCGCTAGTGTACTTGGTCACAGCCTTGGTTCCCTCGGATACAGCGTGCTTGGCCAGCTCCCCGGGCAGTAGCAGCCGCACGGCGGTCTGGATCTCCCGGGAAGTGATGGTGGAGCGCTTGTTGTAATGAGCCAGGCGGGAAGCCTCCCCTGCGATGCGCTCAAAGATGTCATTCACGAAAGAGTTCATGATCCCCATGGCCTTGGAGGAGATGCCAGTATCTGGGTGGACCTGCTTCAGTACTTTGTACACGTAGATAGCGTAACTCTCCTTCCTGCTCTTTCTACGCTTCTTCCCATCTTTCTTCTGGGTCTTGGTCACCGCTTTCTTGGAGCCTTTCTTAGGCGCAGGAGCAGACTTGGCTGGTTCAGGCATGATAGACAATAAGAAATGTTCTAACCGCTAAGAAACTGTGACTAGCGCCTCCTCCGGCAGCTCTATATATACTGCAGCGCATGCAAACGAGGTGGACAAGCTCTCTCCCTCTCTATTGGACAGATCTTTCATGTGATTTCAATAAGCTCCTCCTCTATGACAGCTCTAAATATTATTGGTGCAATGTAAAACTATCCAATCACAGAGCAGAGTGTTTGTATATTGGAGAGTATATATAGAGGCTGGTGGTCACGATGTAACACAGTTTGTATCTGATCTGTACCATATACCTGAAGATGTCTGGACGTGGCAAGCAAGGCGGCAAGGTTCGTGCCAAGGCAAAGACTCGCTCATCCAGAGCAGGACTGCAGTTTCCAGTTGGTCGGGTTCACCGTCTGTTGAGGAAAGGGAATTATGCGCAGCGTGTGGGTGCCGGTGCCCCAGTGTATCTGGCCGCTGTGCTGGAATACCTGACCGCTGAAATCCTGGAGCTGGCTGGTAACGCCGCCCGTGATAACAAGAAGACCCGAATCATCCCCCGCCACCTGCAACTCGCTGTGCGTAACGACGAGGAGCTCAACAAACTGCTGGGAGGAGTGACCATCGCTCAGGGTGGTGTCCTGCCCAACATCCAGGCTGTGCTACTGCCCAAGAAAACCGAGAGCCACAAGGCAGCCAAGGGCAAATAGACTGAAGACTCTTCCCTAACTCCTCTCAACACAAAGGCTCTTTTAAGAGCCACCCACAATCTCCACAAAGAGCTTTAGTGTCACAAGCACCCATACCCTCTGCTATCCATTTATCATTTCCATTAGATATTGGTTTATAAGTAACGATATTAACATTATACTACTACCATCTTACTCTCTAGGTTGTCGCTATTTTCAATCAAGTGAGAAACCTTTAATTTGTTGCAATAGCGCAGACATCTGTTTCATTGTGATCTGCTCCGTACACAAGCCTAAAGCGGCACACGTGTTTCGCACTGACAAACGCTTCTCAATTGTTTTATTTAGCAGCAGTACAACGGAGTTTGAATAGGTTTGAATTTGAGTTTGAATTCATGACTATACAGTTCTAGGGATGGTTGATGTAAAATGATCGCCACTCAAGGTTTCATTCAGTTTCTGGTCGTTGTGATTCTTTTAATAAAGGAGCTTTGTGTTTTACATGAATCGAACCGATAGATGTTTCCTAGTTGTGTGACACGTGTATTAAGAATTAGTACGGTTTGGGATACCTGAACGGTGTGTGTTACAATATCAAAGCCCATTTTATGTCCGATCTATTCGAACAGGTCACTGTGTGTAGAAGGATCTCCAGTCAATGACTTTCCCGTGCATTTATTTCTGCGATATCCTATATTGTGAAAATCTCTTCATTGATAATTTGGTGGCTCTTAAAAGAGCCTTTGTGTGTTTTGTGTCCAGTGCCTGCCCCCGTTTAAGCTCTCTCTCCCCGGATCCTGCGGGCAAGCTGGATGTCTTTGGGCATGATGGTCACCCTCTTGGCGTGGATGGCACACAGGTTGGTGTCCTCGAACAGACCCACCAGGTAAGCCTCGCTGGCCTCCTGCAGAGCCATGACTGCCGAACTCTGGAAGCGCAGATCGGTCTTGAAGTCCTGAGCGATCTCACGGACCAGGCGCTGGAAAGGCAGTTTGCGGATGAGGAGCTCGGTGGATTTCTGGTAACGCCGGATCTCCCTGAGAGCCACAGTGCCGGGGCGGTAACGGTGAGGCTTTTTCACTCCGCCGGTAGCCGGGGCGCTCTTCCTGGCAGCCTTGGTAGCCAGCTGCTTGCGGGGAGCCTTGCCTCCGGTGGATTTGCGGGCAGTCTGTTTTGTTCTGGCCATTGCGTAAAAATGTACTAAACGAATGATTACTAGGGCTGCTGGGCTGCTATTTATAGGCTGTACCGTTCAATGATTGGCTGCTCGGGAGGCGAGGCGGGCTTAGTGATTCATTGGGTAAAATAAACCGCCTTATATTTCAAAATGACCGCCAAATTCACAAACGTAAAATATAAATAGAAATCTGCTTCTTTCACGTTTCATAATTCTACCTAATTAATCCCCGTGATTTGTGCGTGTCTGTATTAGAATTGGTTTTCTCTTTTTGTATTATTTTTGTTAACATTTTAACCCCACCAATGACTGAAGAATGTGGGGGGTGAAACGTATTACTCAGCAGTTTGTGGATAAGTCCGTGTTCTAGTTTTCAGCATAGTAGATGGGATATCCCACTACTAATCCCTCTAAGCTGAAACCGCTAACATTTGATGTTAATAAATCAAACCATTTTTAAAGCTGTTTAATGGATTCCAGACTGTATACAGTGACGTCAGACACAATATGTATTTATTTGTTTATTTAACCAGTTCATGTAGTTTAACCTTAAGGTGTCACTGCAATGTAATTTTGAATTTGGATAGATTGTCCTTTATAAGAAACGTTATTTATTTATTGAAACCACTCTACTGTTAACTGAAGTTTTCATGATGCTGCTGGAGCATCATAGGGTGGGTCAGTGGCAGATTAATGAGTGGCTGGAGGAGGGGTGCCATTGGGCAGAATGCTGTCAAAGTAGTCACTGTGACTGCAGTGGTCTGGTTATCTGGACAGTGTTATGAGATGCCAGTTCATCTGGCACCATACTAATTTGGCTCCAAGTTTAATTATGCCTGGCTATTGTACGAGAGATGATCAGTTAAACTGTATATTGTTTTGTCCATGGTTATCTTCATTTTTCCATGTATAAATATTCTCCATTGTAGTCCCCATGACCAACCATGTTGTGCCCGTTCGTCAGTGCCTATGTTCCGGCTAAGTTATATGTGTTTTCCAGTACCTGTGCCAAAAAGGGCTATTTTCACTGCCTTTGTATTTCGGATGACCAGCCAGAGGCCAAGTTCCTCAATAAAGGTTAAGCCCGGTCTCTGCTGGCATTCACCACATTTGAATTGTCAGCAAGTTGCTGATTGGCCATCGGTTTAAAGGTCCACTAGCCGAATCAGAGACAAATTATATCGCTCATCCTCTGATTGGCTAGTGGGGTATAACGATTCGGCCATATCCTCTATAATAATCTTCAAGTGTCTCTGCGTCCAGAGAGAGAGATACAGAACAGGAGGTAGAGAGAAAGAACAGAGGGAGGGAGAAAGACAGAACAGGGGGAAGGGGGAGAGAGAGAGAGAGACAGACAGTACAGGGGGGGAGAGAGAGACAGTACAGGGGGAGAAAGAGAGAGACAGACGGGGAGGGAGGGAGAGGAAGACAGAACAGGGGGAATGGGGAGAGAGAGAGACAGAACAGGGCTAGAGAGACAGAACAGGCGGGGAGAGAGAGACAGGGGGAAGGGGGAGAGAGAGACAGGGGGAAGGGGGAGAGAGAGAGACAGACAGTACAGGAGGGGAAAGAGAGACAGAACAGGGGGAAGGGGGAGGGAGGGAGAGAAAGACAGAACAGGGGGAATGGGGAGAGAGAGAGACAGAACAGGGGGGGAGAGAGACAGAACAGAGGAAGGGCAGGAGAGAGACAGAACAGAGGAAGGGAGGAGAGAGACAGAATAGAGGGAGAGAGAGAACAGGTATGGGGGAGTTAGAGAGAGACAGACAGGGCAATGTCCTCATCCTCTGTTAAGAAATATTTCTCTATCAGGCCAGATGAGGCTTTGTAGACTTGTTCATTCTCATGTGTTTGAAGAGACCCAATCTTATCAAGCCCCCCACATTCCTCCACCATCAGACACAGCTTATCAGTCTCACCAAGTTTGTCAGCAAAATCAGGTCAAAGTTAGACAAAGTGTTTTTTTTTATGGCATAGCACTAATAGTCATTAGTCACTGTTAGGGGGTAAAAAGTTATTCAGTCAGTGTAAAAGTGTCATGATGAAAAACTATCTATAGGTTGCAGAGCCTGCTACAAATGGTCTGGGCACACCCCCCTTTCCATTTCTTCTGCCCTCCTTTTGCTTTGCCCCCACATAACTTGCCATAGCACCACCTTGCAGTAAACACAACACTTGAAACGGCACCCACACTGCACACCCAGGACATGCCAAAACAGCCACATTACAGGCCCAGGACATGCCCAAACAGCCACATTACACGCCCAGGACATGCCCAAACAGCCACAATGCATGTCCTGGACATTCCCAAACCGCCACACTGCAAGCCTAGGACATACCCAAACCGCCACATTGCATGCCCAGGACATGTTAAACAGCCACAGTGTATGCCCAGGACATATACAAACAGCCACACTACAAGTCCAGGACATGCCCAAACCGTCACACTACACGCCTAGGACATACCCAAACTGCCACACTGCACGCCTAGGACATACCCAAACTGCCACACTGCACGTCCAGGACAAACCCAAACTGCCACACTGCATGCTCCGGACATGCCTCTACACTTAGACTGCACACCCAGAACCAGACCCAGCACCCAGATTGTAAACCTTAGACATGCCCCAATACCCAGAACATGCCCCAGAATCCAGATTGCATCAACAGGACTTCTCCAGCACTGGCATCTAGTGGTAGGCAGCTGATCACTGCCCACGTGTACAGACATCCTGCCAGACTGCCTCTTGCACATGGCTTAAGTCTGAGCCCCCGAGGACACTTGACACCTGTCACGGGAGGGCTACTAGATAGGTAGCTACTACCGGAAAACATCTTGATAACATAAGTTGAACAAAAGGACAGTACCTGGCAGCCAATCAGATGAAAGGTAGGATTAGTAGCAGCCAATCCCCAGCAGGGGGCGTGCCCACAGATTAGCAAATATATTCAAATTGGGCATTTAACTAAGCATCCAATCAGAACAGTGCCTACACTGGGGGCTTGGTCTGAGCTTGGAATGAGCTCAGCAGCCAGGATAAACCTTTATTGTGAAGTGGCTACTGAAGCTACATTCCTGGGGAAAGGGTACAAGGGATTAGGCTCTCTAACAGGGCGCCATACATGTAAAACACACAGTTAGAACAGGGGAAAATAACATGGGCACTGAGGAATGGAAAAACATGGTTGTCTGGAGGGGTGCTACCGTGACATTTCTCCCCCTTTCTAAGAGAGCCAGCTCGGGGTTGTCCACACGGATAATCCTGAAGGTGGCGAGGAAAACACTGGGTGTGGTGTTGACACACACGTCTTCTTGCCGTGATAAGCCATCTGCATTTTTATTGTCCATTCCCGGATGGTATTGCACTGTAAAATTAAAGGGTTGAAGGGATAGGCTCCACCGCAATAGTCTACCATTGTCCCCAGACACTGTAGCGGGCAGACAGATTCCTGCTGTACTCCGGTTAGACGGAGAAAGCAGTGTGCTTGGGGCCAGTGATTTTAGTTCTCCTAGGAGTTTCTGGCTTTGGCAACAGACAAGGTCCATAGTCTCTCGGCAGGTGGCTAGCCCCTTGTGCCCGCCAGGGGTAAGAGTCACGGTGTGTACCGTGACAAATATAATTGTCACGGGAGGGCTACTAGATGGGTAGCTCCTACCGGAATCAGTTCCACAAAATCACTCCTCAGGTCCAGTAAATATCCAATAGCCAAACGGGGCTATGATCAAGGCTTCCCTGCAAGCAATTCCACCAACATAGCAGACGAGACTGGTCGTGTTGGGAAAACAAGAAGAACTGTTTATTGACACAAAACACAGGACATATATACAGGAAAACATCTTGATAACAAAAGTTGAACAAAAGAACTTCTTCACACCTACACAAAAGGACAGTACCTGGCAGCCAATCAGATGAAAGGTAGGATTAGTAGCAACCAATCCCCAGCAGGGGACGTGCCCCACAGATCAGCAATTATATGCAAATTGGGCATTTAACTAAGCAACCAATCAGAACAGTGCCTACACTGGGGCTTGGTCTGAGCAACCAATAGGAAAACCGCCTACCTTTGTAAGAAGAGAATGAGCTCAGCAGCCAGGATAAACCTTTATTTTGAAGTGGCTGCTGAAGCTACATTCCTGGGGAAAGGGTACAAGGGATTAGGCTCTTTAACAGGGCACCATACATGTAAAACACACAGTTAGAACAGGGGAAAATAACTCAGCTGGAACATGGGCACTGAGGAACGGAAAAACATGGTTGTCTGGAGGGGTGCTACCTTGACATTTCTCCCCCTTTCAAAGAGAGCCAGCTCGGGGTTGTCCACACGGATAAGCCTGAAGGTGGCGAGGAAAAACACTGGGTGTGGTGTTGACTCACACGTCTTCTTGCCGTGATAAACCATCTGCGTTTTTATTGTCCTTTCCCGGACTGTATTGCACTGTAAAATTAAAGGGTTGAAGGGATAGGCTCCACCGCAATAGTCTACCATTGTCCCCGGACACTCTGTTCAGCCACACAAGGGGGTTGTGGTCAGTTAAGACAGTGAATTCCCGGCCATACAAGTAAGGTTGGAACCGCTTTAGTGCCCACACAAGAGCCAGGCACTCTTTTTCAATAGCAGCATAGCCCACCTCCCGTTCCAGTAGCTTGCGACTTTGGTATGCTACTGGGTGCTCCTCTCCTTGGCTGTTGACCTGGCTCAACACGGCCCCGAGCCCAAACATGGAAGCGTCTGTGTGGACCAAAAAGCGTTGATTGAAGTTAGGAGCGGCCAAGACCGGAGAATTTCCTAGGGCTGTTTTTAAGGCTTCAAAGGCAGCACCACATTCTGGGGACCACAGGACTGTCCGGGGCAGGGTTTTCTTGGTAAGGTCAGTCAGGGGTTTGGCCAAAGAACTGTAATTGGGTACAAATTTTCTGTAATACCCTGCGGTACCTAAGAAAGCTAGGACCTGCTTCTTATTGAGCGGTACAGGCCAGTTGACAATAGCCTCAATTTTGGCGGGTTCAGGTCGCTGTTTCCCACTCCCCACCAGGTGTCCCAAGTACTGGACCTCGCCCATACCTATTTGGCATTTGTCGGGGCGGATAGTCATCCCTGCTGCCTGTATTCTGCCCAATACCACATCCAGATGCTGGAGGTGCTCGTCCCAAGAGTCACTGAAGATCGCTATATCGTCGAGATAGGCGCAGGTATAGCCCTGCAGACCCTCGAGTAGCTGATCTACCAGCCGCTGAAATGTAGCTGGGGCATTCTTCATCCCAAACGGCATGACCCGAAATTGGTACAGGCCGAATGGGGTGATGAATGCCGACTTGGGGACAGCATCTGCCGTCAACGGGATCTGCCAATAACCCCGGCTAAGGTCTAGTGTCGAAACCCAGTTCGCCCCCGCTAACTGGTCTAACAGGTCATCTACTCGGGGCATAGGGTAGGCATCAGTGGTCGTCTTTTCATTTAGCCGACGATAGTCCACACAGAAGCGGGTAGTCCCGTCCTTCTTAGGCACTAGCACAACTGGAGAAGCCCAGGGGCTGTGGGAGGGTTCTATTTCTCCCAAGGTCCTCATCTCTTCAAGCTCCTTCCTAATGTGTCCCTTGACTGCTTCAGGGACCCGGTAAGCGGGTTGCCTGAGAGGGCTCTGACCGGGAGTCTCTACTCCATGCTGGGCTAATGATGTGATGCCGGGTAGAGCAGAGAACAGCTGGAGGTGCTGCTTTAGCAGCGGGAATACTTGGGCTTTTTCTATGGGGCTCAGCTGTTCTCCGAGCTTGACTTGGGTAATATCCCCGGGGTGGACGGACTCAGCAAGGAGGTCTGGGATAGCCCGGTCTCCTGCCTCCGTGTGCGAGGGGGTACAGATAACGGACACCTCTTCTGTACGTTCTAGGTATGGTTTGAGCGCATTTACGTGGCAGAGTCGCCGGGTCTGACCCCTGGCTCCTCGGGCGACAACGTAGGTTGTCTCTCCCCTGCGCTCTACAACCTCGTATGGTCCTATCCAGGCAGCCTGTAATTTATTTTGTCGGGTAGGACGTAGCATCAGGACCCGCTGACCCACTAGAAGCTCTCGGGGCTTAGTGTTGCGGTCATACAAGGTCTTGTGGCGGGCTTGGGCTGCCCTTAGGTTCCCGTGGGCTAGGGACATGAGCCGGTCTAATTTTTCCCGGAGCTCAACTACATAAGTGATATGTGGAGTCTCCTCTGACTCGCATTTCCCTTCCCAGTATTCCCGCAGAATATCTAGGGGACCCCTTACCCTTCGCCCATAGAGTAGTTTGAATGGTGAATATCCTGTGGACTCCTGTGGGACCTCCCGGTAAGCAAACAAAAAATGGGGCATACATTTTTCCCAGTCAACATGATCTGCTATGAACGTCCGGATCATCTGTTTCAAGGTTCCATTGAACCTTTCACAAAGTCCATTCGTTTGTGGATGATAGGGGGACGTGCGCAGGGACTTAACCCCACAGAGGGTCCATACCTGCTGGAGCAACTCAGAGGTAAATTGTGTGCCCTGATCGGAGAGTACTTCTTTGGGAAATCCTACCCGTGAGAATATAGCCAGAAGGGCATTCGCCACTGTCTCAGCAGAAATATTTGGCAGGGCCGTGGCTTCAGGGTAGCGGGTGGCAAAGTCTACTACTGTGAGGATGTACCTTTTCCCCGTCTTGCTAGGATGGGCAAGAGGGCCGATGAGATCTATGGCGACCCTACTGAAAGGTTCCCCAATAAGGGGTAGAGGCTGCAAAGGGACTCGTGACACTTCAGGTCGCTTCCCTACCCGCTGGCACAGCTCGCAGGTGCGGCAATGGTGCTTAACATCCCGGGAGATCCCTGGCCAAAAGAATGTGCGGGTGAGTCTGTACTCTGTCCGCCTGGCGCCGAGGTGACCGGATAGAGGGGCTTCGTGGGCTAGGGTGAGGAGAGCGGGGCGGTGGATGGCGGGGACTATCAATTGGAGCCGAGGAACCTCGGTAATACCATTAGTGTTGCCTGGGGTAGCCCTATATAAGAGGTCTTTCCTCCATATAATCTGGTCAGAGAAGGTACCTTTCTCTCCCGTCTCTGCCCGGCTGCGATAGCGGCTAAGGCTGAGGTCAGATAGCAGTTGGGCACGGAAACCGTCAGGGGGGAGCCATGGTAGGGAGTCAGTTGTGAGTAGGTCGTCGGGGTTAGTGCTTACCTGCGTCCCAGAATCGGAAGGTTGGTTAGCCTGAGAACGGGTGACAGCCAAGCAAGCAGGATCCACTGTACAATCCATCTCAGGCACATACCGGCTCTCCAAATAGCCCAAATAATTTCCCAGCAGTACATCCGTGGGTAAGCCCTCCATGATGCCCACATCTCTGTAGCCCTCCCCAGTGCCCCACTTTAGGTATACCCTGGTCATGGGTAGCTGATGTACCTGCCCCCCAGCCACGCGCACATCCAATTTGCAGTTAACTGGCTGGTTAGGGGGTAAAGTACGGGGCTGGACCAGTGTGAGGGTAGCTCCAGAATCCCTTAGTCCCTCGGCTGGCTGCCCATTAATGGTGACGGGCTGGTAGTGGTGCTCTCGGTTGTCCTTCCGAGGATGCTGAGCCAGATAGACCTCATCTGAGTAACTCTCATGTATGGCAAAAGGCTCCGGGGAACAGTAATTGTAATCCACAGTTGGGTCTGAGTTAGCTGGACCAGAATCCTGGGTCCGGCTCACGCACTGAGCCTGGCGCGCCATCCAAGGGCCTGGGGACTGGTTCCTTTCGAGGACCATGGGGTTGAGCCCTGGGCTGTAGCTGGGGACAATATTTCTGAATGTGGCCAGGTTGACGACAGTGAAAACATCCCGTAGAAGCCCCACTAGGTCTAGCATTAGGTGCGTATGACCTATTCGGATAAGACCCCATGGGTCGGGTAGGTGGGGAGGCTGGGTGCATGGGGCGGTGCATTAGCGGCTGAGGTCTGCTGTGGTAGGGGGTAGGGTGTCTTGAGACTGGGCGGCGGACATCCACAAATTTGTCCGCTAGCTTTGCCGCCTCTTCCAGGTTTACGGGTCTTGGTCTCTTACCCAGTCTCGTACCTCTGTGCTCGTATGAAGAAAAAATTGCTCCAGTAAAAACTGTTGGAGGCATTCTTGCCAAGTGGTGACTTGCCTCCCTTGTATCCAGCTGGTAGCGGCTCGGGTCATGCGATGTGCCCACTCAGTGTACGTGTCTCTTGGACCCATCCTCGCCTCTCGGAATTTCCTACGGTATGTATCAGGGGTGATGGCATATCGGGCCAGCAGACGGGTCTTTACTTCGGGGTAATCTCTAGCCCATTCATCAGGGATCGCTCTGTACGTTTCTGCAGCTCGCCCAGATAACTTGCCCACCAGTATAGGTACCCAGTCCTGGGTGTCCACATTGTGGAGCTGGCACTGTCGTTCAAAGTCTTGTAGAAATCCATCGATATCCCCGACAGCATCATCAAACTGTTTGAAGGACTGGTGGGTAACTTTGATCGGGCACGTAGAGGTGGTGCTGCGCACTGAGTGTGAATCCTCTGTGGCCGGTCCAGAGATAGTGGCTCTCTGGTGCGCCAATTCGGCTTCTCTCTCCCGCTCTGCCACTTCCATGATGCGATTAACAATTTCTACGGACGGGTTGGGTCCAAAAAACGCCAATCTCTCCCTTACCCTCCGTGAGATCTCATCACTCTCAGCACGAGGGGGTTCCATGAACCGGGAGGGGATGTGTGCTGCTTGCCCCACAATCGGGCTGGGAGGGCGGCTCTCCTCCCTTTCAAGTTCCAGTAGAGCCGCCACCAATTCGTTCTTTTTCAAGCCTCCGGTGTCTTGGCCTTTTTGGGCAAGCAAGTCTTGCAGCGCAGCCACCGTGAGGGACTTGTATGCTTCTGCCATAATAAAAGAAACAATAATCCACTTGATAAATCCAAGGACCAGTGTTGGGAGGAGAGATCCCACTTCTTGACACCAGTGTCACGGGAGGGCTACTAGATGGGTAGCTCCTACCGGAATCAGTTCCACAAAATCACTCCTCAGGTCCAGTAAATATCCAATAGCCAAACGGGGCTATGATCAAGGCTTCCCTGCAAGCAATTCCGCCAACATAGCAGACGAGACTGGTCGTGTTGGGAAAACAAGAAGAACTGTTTATTGACTTAAAACACAGGACATATATACAGGAAAACATCTTGATAACAAAAGTTGAACAAAAGAACTTCTTCACACCTACACAAAAGGACAGTACCTGGCAGCCAATCAGATGAAAGGTAGGATTAGTAGCAACCAATCCCCAGCAGGGGACATGCCCCACAGATCAGCAATTATATGCAAATTGGGCATTTAACTAAGCAACCAATCAGAACATTGCCTACACTGGGGCTTGGTCTGAGCAACCAATAGGAAAACCGCCTACCTTTTGAAGAAGAGAATGAGCTCAGCAGCCAGGATAAACCTTGATTTTGAAGTGGCTGCTGAAGCTACATTCCTGGGGAAAGGGTACAAGGGATTAGGCTCTTTAACAGGGCACCATACATGTAAAACACACAGTTAGAACAGGGGAAAATAACTCAGCTGGAACATGGGCACTGAGGAACGGAAAAACATGGTTGTCTGGAGGGGTGCTACCGTGACAATAATATGTCACCTTAGCCCCCCACCCCAACAACCATGTTTTGCCGTTCCTTAGTGCCCATGTTCCGGCTGAGCTATTTTCCCCTGTGATAACTGGTGTTTTAAATGTAACACTCCACCTGCTGGGGGTTGGTCGGAACTAATCCTACCTTTAATCTTATTGGTTGCCAGATAGTATGGCACCAAATTCTATTGTCCTCTGTGTATGTGTGAACAAGTTATTTTGTTCAAGTTATGTTATCAAGATGTGTTCCTGTATATATGTCCTGTGTTTTGAGTCAATAAACAGTTATTCTTGTTTTACACAACACAACCAGTCTAGTCCGCTATATTGGGGAATTGCTAGCATGGAAACAGAGACTATAGCCCTGTTTGTATATTTGTATTTTCCTGGACCTGAGAAGTGATTTTGTGGAAATGATTCCAGTAGGAGCTACCCATCTAGTAGCCCTCCCTTAACACTGGTGTCAAGAAGTGGGATCTTTTCTCCCCACACTGGTCCTTGGATTTATCGAGTGGATTATTATTTTCTCTTATTATTGCTTGTCACGGTAGCACCCCTCCAGACAACCATGTTTTTCCATTCCTCAGTGCCCATGTTCCGGCTGAGTTATTTTCCCCTGTTCTAACTGTGTGTGTTACATGTATGGTGCCCTGTTAAAGAGCCTAATCCCTTGTACCCTTTCCCCAGGAATGTAGCTTCAGCAGCCACTTCAAAATAAAGGTTTATCCTGGCTGCTGAGCTCATTCTCTTCTTCAAAAGGTAGGCGGTTTTCCTATTGGTTGCTCAGACCAAGCCCCCGTGTAGGCACTGTTCGGATTGGTTGCTTAGTTAAATGCCCAATTTGCATATAATTGCTGATCTGTGGGGCACGCCCCCTGCTGGGGATTGGTTGCTACTAATCCTACCTTTCATCTGATTGGCTGCCAGGTACTGTCCTTTTGTGTAGGTGTGAAGAAGTTCTTTTGTTCAACTTTTGTTATCAAGATGTTTTCCTGTATATATGTCCTGTGTTTTGTGTCAATAAACAGTTCTTCTTGTTTTCCCAACACGACCAGTCTCGTCTGCTATGTTGGGGGAATTGCTTGCAGGGGAGCCTTGATTATAGCCCCGTTTGGCTATTGGATATTTACTGGACCTGAGGAGTGATTTTGTGGAACTGATTCCGGTAGGAGCTACCCATCTAGTAGCCCTCCCGTGACACCTACCTACGTTTAAGTCCTCTGAAATTATTACTCCTAAATCCCTTTCCTGAGATTACAATGTATAATGCACCGTTAAAAGAGCTTTATCACTTGTAACAGTTTCCCCAGTAATGTATTCTACAGTGAATCTGATTGGTTGTCAGGTATTCTGGCACCAAATGTAATTATCCATTGTGTAGGTGATGTCCTGTTTCCATTCACTATTCTTTGCAAAACTATAATCCTGTTAGAGTTCTTTTGTTCAAGTTATGTTATCAAGATGTGTTTCTGTATATATGTCCTTGTTTTACCCAACACGACCTGTCTCGCCTGGAATCTCCTACCGGAATCAGTTCCACAAAATCACCTCAGGTCCAGGAAAATAGCAAATATCCAAACAGGGCTATAGTCACTGTTCCCCTGCTAGCAATTCCCCAACATAGCGGATGAGACCAGTCGTTTTGTGTAAAACAAGAAGAACCGTTCATTGATTCAAAGCACAGGACATTTAAGAAAAATTGTTGTAACGGACCGTCTAACGGACATAGTAGACCCTCTGTCCGTTGTAGGAAAACACGTCCTTAGCCCCCGATTACAGCTCAGCATTCATCCGGCAAGTCTTTCCTGAACCCTTGCTCTTTGTACCCAAATAGCAGACAGGAGACTACTAGCAGTTAGGTACAGGAAAAATGAACAACTTTTTTTATTTGTGCAACAGCACAGACTTATATACACATAAACATGAAATCATAGACATTAGTATACAATGGGGGACGACGACAAAACTAAACTTAGTTCTCCAACTAACTGGGGCTAGGAATACATTAGACTTTCAGACTGCAAACCAAATAGGAATTACAATACAGTGAGTAGACACACAGTAAGACACATAATGTACACAACATAATCAGTTTACCAGTTAATCCAGAACAATGGATTTTGGAGTAAACTATCAATTCTAGTCACTGACACACCATAACCCTTCAGAGTGGTCTACTCACAGAATTAAACATTACACAAACCATTCTACTAACAGAATATAACTAACTAACTAACAATATTCATGTATAGAGTTATGGTAGATAAGCCAGGGCCCATAATCTACAGGGAGGTGGTTGGCCCTCTGGCCCTTCCAAGAATCCCAGTCAGGCAGGCTGTCAGAATTCACTTTGTGACAATCATAAAAGAGACTGAAATATGTACTGGTTTTATAAACTGGAACCAGAAATGAACCAAAGGAATATGCATTCAAAAGCATCTCATTTCTTTTATTACCAACACTTGCCTTCTGACCATAGTTTAAATGGTAGCTGTGCTATTGGTCTTTGTAAAAAACACATCTTTATCTCTTTTATATGATTATGTTATAATTTAGTTGGTCACATGCTTTACACGAGATATTCTTCTTTCTCCTGCTTGAAGCAGGGTGAGAAATCTTTCAAACATATCACTTATAATGGTAAAAAAATAAGATGTGCTCAAATAAATCCATCAGGTACTAATGGGTATGTGTAACATTTCACTGACTGTAAAGGATATGTAATATAGATAGCAAACCTATCGTTGCTATATTTAAATGATGTGGAATCTCTGTGAGTAGTTCGTACAAAAACACCGTCTTTTTCATATACATATTTAGCACAAAATCCGACTTTTTTCAGCCTGGGAAACACAATGTAGCAGCAGACTCTGTACAGCATAAGCTTGTAAACCGATGGGCGTGTCTGTGAAATATATCCAATCAGAAGGCGCATTCACCCACCAATCAGGTGGAAGCTGCAGCTTTATAAACACGGTGTGGTTTAATATTTGGCTATAATTATTGTTATCGATACAAAAATGGTCGAAACAGCACCTGACGCCGCTCCCGCCACAGCACCGGCTGAAAGCGGCACCAAGAAGAAGGCGTCGTCCAAGAAATCAGCGACCGCTAAAAAGCCAGTCAAATCTACTGGCCCCAGTGTGTCCGAACAGATCCTGAAATCAGTGGCTGCTTCTAAGGAACGCAGTGGGGTGTCTCTGGCCGCAGTGAAGAAGGCTTTAGCTGCCGGCGGATATGATGTGGAGAAGAATAACAGCCGCATCAAGGTGGCTGTGAAGAGCCTGGTCACTAAGGGAAGTCTTGTTCAAGTGAAAGGCACTGGAGCTTCCGGATCCTTTAAACTGAACAAGAAGCAGGTGGAGGACAAGGAGAAGGCGGCCAAGAAAAAGGCACCGGCCAAAGCGAAGAAACCAGTCCCTAAGAAAGTGACCAAGTCTCCAAAGAAACCCAAGAAAGCTCCAGCCGCAGCAAAGAGCCCCAAGAAGGCGAAAAAGCCGGCTGTCAAACCCAAGAAAGTGGCGAAGAGTCCCAAGAAGGTGAAAGCTGCCCAGCCGAAGAAAGCGGTGAAGAGTCCGGCTAAGAATGCAGTGAAGCCTAAAGCGAAGAGCCCGGTCAAGGCGGCGGCAAAACCCAAAAGAGCCGCTCCTAAGAAGAGATAAACCCCGGTAACATGCTCTATTAACCCCAAAGGCTCTTTTCAGAGCCACCACATCCTCCTACCAGAGCTCATATCACACGGGGATTGGATGTTACTTTATTCAAGCAGCAGGGTGTCTTGTTTGAGGTCAAGAATGGTAACGCTGGTTACTGCGGAAACTAGTAATTAGCGTCACCTCCCAACCACTCTAATATTAGGACTTGAGGTTCTTTCATTTCCCATGTGTTTTGTAGTAATAGCTGTATTAAGCATGTCTACACTCCATCTACAATAAATTGTTGCACTGTTATGAGCAGGAGAATATCTCCTTTTGCTTTTTTAGCAGCATCTAGTGGCATGCAGCGCGCAAACCTTGTGGAAATGTAGTTCCATTAGAATATCGAGCTCTACTTAATGTATTGTAATGGAACCGATTCACCGTACGCTTTCATACTAGGTCGCACCAGTCAATGAAACCTAGGCACTCTTCTACTTGATTATACAACACTTCACTCTTGATTTCACAAAATTATTATTATTTTTTTTACAATTTCCAAAGCTCCAAGTCAATGTTATATCCACATTTTCAGAGACAGGAAATTATAAATCCACCAAGAAGACTATTTTATACTGTGACAACTTCATATAAAACGTTTGCTCAAATATGTGTAATCTTTTACATAGTGAAACCCCAGTGGCTGCGCATGTGCTGTGAGGGTACAGGGGCAGCACTTCAGGTGATCACACCTCTGATAACACGCAGGGCATCACGGGAAATGTAGTCCGATATCAATCCTGATGGTATAATACAAAGCTACACAGTATAAAACAAAAAGAGACGTTTATGTAAATGAAGTATATTTACTAGGGTGATAGTTTAATTAGATAAACCTTGTTCATGGTAACTAGTGCGTGTGGGAGATTTAGATAATATACTGCACGTAGTAAAACCTGAATATGATATAATAAGTGGTGTATAATGTCATGAATGTTTTCATGTATCTCAAACCGGCTCTAATACTGCCAGGTCTAAGAATTGTGGCTAAAACATCGATCATATATATGATTATATCGCCTGACTCCTCCTACTTGACTTGCAGTTCCCCATCAGGTTCGCTTACAGTGTTTATAAGGAGGAGTTTTCGGGTACGAGCTTCATTAATTCATTCAGCTGAACGAAGACTTTCTGTATCATGTCTGGCCGAGGCAAAGGAGGAAAGGGACTTGGGAAAGGCGGCGCCAAGCGGCACAGGAAGGTACTGCGGGATAACATCCAGGGCATCACTAAGCCTGCAATCCGCCGCCTGGCCCGGAGAGGAGGAGTTAAACGAATCTCCGGTCTTATCTATGAGGAGACTCGCGGGGTGCTGAAGGTTTTCCTGGAGAATGTGATCCGAGACGCTGTCACCTATACCGAGCACGCTAAGAGGAAAACAGTCACTGCTATGGATGTGGTGTATGCTCTGAAACGCCAGGGCCGCACACTCTATGGCTTCGGAGGTTAAGTTTGCCGCCTATACTTGATTCGAACTACTATTATTCAAAGGTCCTTTTAAGGACCACCACATGTTTCAAAAACTGCTTTCACAAAACAAACGTGTTTTTTTTTTTTTTTAAATCTATATACTTTTCAAGTGTCATGATAAAAAATAAACTGCTTTGATCTACTGCACAGCAACACGAATATGTGTTAGATCCTACCATCAACTCTGGTTTTAACGCATTAGTGACAAGACATGTTTACCTAGACTTTCCATTGGGTATAACGGCTGTTTTGACATTTCTTGGGTGTTTGTGTTTAGCTGTAATTTTCTTCTTTCTCACATACTGTACCCACACAAATTGTTTTTATTGTCATAAGGGCTTTCATTAGATACAATTATGTGTATCATATCTTATAATTTACTTAAAAAAAAATCATAAAATATGATGAAAAATATAAAAAAAAACACTTTTTCTAAGTTTGACCAAATAAAATTTACACAAAGACTAATAGTTTAAATAGTTTCTACATGTTGTTCCGAGTTCAGAAATATGCATGTTTCCATTTTTTCTGTATTTTGTTGTGAGTTATGGGGCAAAAACCAAAAATAGTGTTGTTTTTTTTCCCCCATACTGACTTTTTAACCCGAACCCTAAATTTAACCCCAACTCTCTAACCCTTATGCTATCTCTTACTATATTTTAACCCTATCACTTATGCGAAAAATTATTTCATTTTAACCCTATAGGCTAATCTAACTATAATACCAGTTTTTAGCTAAATAAAATTAAAAAAACATTGCACTGTTACTTGCTGCCTCTAGGGGTAGTCAAAAATTTTGGTGCTGACTATTGCCTCAACATCGAGGCAATAGACCAGCACTGTTAACCCTTTAAGGACCAGGGATTTTCCTGGGCCAAGGACCAGAGCGTTTTTCAATTTTTAATACGCGGTTTTTGAAACATAATTTTCCTCTCTCTCATTTAACGTACACATACAAGTTATATGTTGTTTTTTAAAGGACAGTTAGAGCTTTCTTTTGATACCCTATACATAAAAATGATTTACATTTTAGTATTAAAAAATTAATATAAAAGAGGAAATTTTTGAGGAAAAAAAAGTTTTTCCCCATTATTTTCCCAGTAATAACCTACATAACTAGTGCAACACTAACCCACTTATCCCCCCTAATTAACTAACTAATAAAAAAGAAAAATATTGGTTCCCAAACCCCCCATAACAAAAAAGACAGAAAAAAACTCTGAAGAGTGCGATGTCAGATCAGTAAAAATCATGCAACAGGCAGGCAGGGGTTAAATTTTATTAAATAAATATATTAAAATTACCTTTATTTATTAAAAAAAACTTTATAAATTGTAAAAATAAAAAAATCTGTTAAAAAAAGAAAAACTAAATGAGGGCCATAAAGTGGAAGGAAACTGATCACAGTTAAAAACTGTGATCAGCAATGAAAGGGTTAATTTTTTTTTTTTTACCTTTGTATTTAATTAATTTATTTTTACTTACAGGTCACTCTCTGTGCTTCACTATAAGATTGTGAAGCACAGAGAGTGAATTAGAGGCAAAGTCAGTGTGTGAACACACTGACTTTGCATCTAATTTGCATGTTATCGCGGTGATGACTCAATCACCGCGATCACATGCCCGGAAATCGACCGATCGGGTCCAGGAGGTTTGCCTCGGGTGCGAGGCTTAGTCCTGGACCCGTTGCAGACTAGCTGGCGGTGCCCACGGAGCGCACCGCCGGCTAGACTGCATGACGAGTTAACTCGTCATAAGGACGGGAAGGGGTTAAAGTGTTTTTTTGCGATCGTTCATCGTGAAAACCGCTTGTTTCGCCGCAGGACGTGCAAGGCACGTCCATTGTTGAGAGTGGAGTTCCTGACAGGACGTGCAGGACATATCCATTGTCGTAAAGGGGTTGTAACAGACCGTCTAGCAGATGTAGTAGACCCTCTGTTCAGGGCCGATCCTAGGGTCACGGGCGCCTGCGTGTAGGTTTTCTTTTGGCGCCTAAAAGTGGGCGTGGTTATATTATGAACTCCTCCCCTTTATTTTAAATAAAGATATATATTTTGCCATAATACTGTGAAGTGGTTTTATTTATTTATATGATGCTCAGCCAGCAACATGGGAGAGTTTTTGCTGGCTAGCGGATGAATTTTTACTACCGTTCCCATGATGCCCAACCAGCCAAAGTCTGGTTGAGCATCACTGGAAAAGAAGTACACAAGGAGCGATAAATAATATTCCACCATGTCTCTCTCCCCACTCATACCCAATGTCTGTCTCTCTCTCTCTCTCTCCACGCTCATACCCAATATCTGTCTCTCTCTCTCTCTCTCCACCAATACCCAATGTCTGTCTCTCTCCCCACTCATATCCAATGTCTGTCTCTCTCTCTCTCTCTCCACCAATACCCAATGTCTGTCTCTCTCCCCACTCATATCCAATGTCTGTCTCTCTCTCTCTCTCCACGCTCATACCCAATATCTGTCTCTCTCTCTCTCTCTCCACCAATACCCAATGTCTGTCTCTCTCCCCACTCATATCCAATGTCTGTCTCTCTCCCCACTCATGCCCAATGTCTGTCTCTCTCTCTCTCCCCGCTCATACCCAATGTTTGTCTCTCTCTCTCTCTCTCTCTCTCTCTCTCTCTCTCTCTCTCTCTCTCTCTCTCTCTCTCTCTCTCTCTCTCTCTCTCTCTCTCTCTCTCTCTCTCTCTCTCTCTCTCTCTCTCTCTCTCTCTCTCTCTCTCTCTCTCTCTCTCTCTCTCCACCAATACCCAATGTCTCTCTCTCTCTCTCCTCCTGCCCCCATGTCTGTCTCTCTCTCTTTCTCCACTCATTCCCCATATCAGGCACTTTTCAGTGCTTTATTTTTTAAACATAGGCTGCTCCCGAACAACGAGTGCGAACCAACTTAAATCTACGCATTCAGCGTAGATAACTCTTGTGAGTCTGTTTTATAAATTGGCGCACACGCCGATTGCACCAGTGTGTGCCGTGTTTATACATGTCTCCAATGTGTATATGTGATTATTTATGGATGCACATACATTATTAAATACAGTCACATAATCACACAGTCATATGCAAGTATGCAGTTACATAGACACACATTTATACAGTCACACACGCAGTCAGTCACATACACACAAACACACATATACAATCACATACATACACATACATATACAGTCACACATGCAGTCAGTCAAATTCACATACATACACACAGAAATGCTGTCGCCCTCCCTGCTTAATTACCTTTATGTGCTGAGAGGAGGACGTTCTCGATGGCAGGGCCGCTACCAGGAATTTCAGGGCCCCTTATTGAACACATTTTCTGCCCCCTCCCCCAATTAATATGCCAGGATTAAGCCAATTAATATTCCAGTGTTATGCCAATTAATATGTCAGGATTATGCCAATTAATATGTCAGGGTTATGCCAATTAATATGCCGGGAATTTGTCACTCAATATGTCAGGATTATCCCAATTAATATGTCAGGGTTATCCCAATTAATATGTCAGGGTTATGCTAATTAATATACCAGGGTTATGCCAATTAATAAGCCAGGAATTTGCCAATTAATATGCCAGGAATTTGCCAATTAATATGTCAGGGTTATGCCAATTAATATGTCAGGGTTATGCCAATTAATATGTCAGGGTTATGCCAATTAATATGCCGGGAATTTGTCACTCAATATGTCAGGATTATCCCAATTAATATGTCAGGGTTATGCCAATTATTATACCAGGGTTATGCCAATATATATGCCAGGAATTTGCCAATTAATATGTCAGGGTTATGCCAATTAATATGTCTGGGTTATGCCAATGAATTTGTCACTCAATATGTCAGGATTATCCCAATTAATATGTCAGGATTATCCCAATTAATATGTCAGGGTTATGCTAATTAATATACCAGGGTTATGCCAATTAATATGTCAGGAATTTGCCAATTAATATGTCAGGGTTATGCCAATTAATATGTCAGGGTTATGCCCCACAGTATGCTCGTTTGCCACCCTCCTCCCCCCTGCCCCAGTACTTACCTCTGCTCTGTCTGGCCCAGGATGCCTGCTTGATGGTGTCTGCAGAGGCTGACACCGGCATCTAGTTTCTTCTGTCGGATGTCAGCTGACATCCGGCAGAATAAACTAGATGCCGGTGTCTGCCTCTGCAGACACCATCCTCCCTGCAGCCAATCAGAGCGCGACGGGGGCGGAGCTTGCACCCATCGCGCTGTGCTTGGTGTGATAGGGAGGTGCGGTAACCGCAGGCGCTCACCTGCGGCTCGCACCTCCTTGTCACACTAATCACAGCGCGACGGGTGCAAGCTACGCCTCGTCGCGCTCTGTGATTCAGGCGCCTCTCCTCCCGTGCGCCTGGGCGCGGTGCACCCCGTGCACCCGCCCAGGATCGGCCCTGCCTCTGTTGGTTGTAGGACATCACCTCCTTAGCCCCCGATTAAAGTTCAGCATTCACCCAGCAAGTCTTTCATGGACCCTTGTTTATTCATGCAGTATTTAACTGCTAGTAGTTGCCTGTCTGCTATGTGGGTACAAAGAGCAACTACTTTATTTGTCAAACAACACAGACTTAAAAAAAGACATAAACATGACATCACAGACATTAGTATACAATGGGGGGATGGAACTTGTCACGGTAGCACCCCCCCCGCAGACAACCATGTGTTTCCGTTCCTCAGTTCCTCAGTTCCTCAGTGCCCATGTCCCTGTAAACCATTTAAATTGAATGGTGCCCTGTTAAATAGCCTAATCCATTTTACCATTTCCCCCTGGAATGTAGCTTCAACAGCCGCTTCACAATAAAGGTTTGTCCCGGCTGCTGAGCTCATTCCAAAATGTAGAGACTTTTTCTATTGGGTGCCCAGACCAAGCCCCAGTGTAGGCACAGTTCTGATTGGTTGCTTAGTTAAATGCCTGATTTTGAATATATTTGCTGATCTGTGGGCTCCAACTAGGAGGGCTACAAGATAGGTAGCTCCTACTGGAATCAGTACCACAAAATCACTCATCAGGTCTGGTAAATAGCAAATAGCCAAACAAGTGGTCACTGATCGAGTAAATCCCTTTAAACCTGGCATTTAACTCAGGGACCAATCTTAGCAGTGCCTCCACTTGGGGACCAATAGGAAAAAACATCTACATTTTGAAACAGAGAAATAAGCTCAGCTGCTGAAACTACATTCATGGGGAAAGTGTACAAGGGATGAGGCTCTTTAACAGTGCATTACGCATGTAAAACACACAGTTAACACAGGGGGAAACAGGGAGCATTTGTGAGGGAAGAAATGAACACAGTACGGATAACATTTCATATACATTTTGGTACACATTTGACTCAAGGACTAATCAGAGACAGAGCTACATTTAGCCCTTTAAATGGGCGACCAATCCGTATGTGAGCTACCAGAAAGCTGGTAGGCGGGCTGTTTGAATCAGCCAATGGGGAGAGAGACTACCCGGCACTTCTCCCCGGTGTCTGTGGTGGGCAGGGGTGCACCTGCAATGTGTTGTTTAGCTCCTGGGATATTCGTGCTGTACTCCGGTAAGACAGAGAAAGTAGTAGCAGGTATAGGACAGTCTGTGCAGGGGCCAGTGATTATAGCTTTCCTAGGACCTTCTGTCTTCAGCAACAAACCAGATCCATGGACTCTCGGCAGGTTACTGGCATCATGTGCCTGCTAGGGTAACGTGACAGTGTTTTTAAACTTTGTATGTAATCCTAGTGTAGCATGCGTTGAACCTATGGCAATTGTGCCCCAAGTTGCACACGGCCAGGTTCAGCTTTCACTGCTCCGTCGTCTGGGATGTGCAGGCATCAGTGTAATAGATGGGCGCCGCCGGTCACCTGCTTCTTCTCCAGATGATTGGCGCATGCGTGTTATGTGAAGAAGCGTTCAAGTCAGAAAACAATTAACTGTTTGCTTTCCAACTTGAACGCCTGATCATCCGGAGAAGAAGAAGGTGACTGGATGCGCCCGTCTATTACACTGATGCCTGCACCTCACGGACGGCAGAGCAGATTAGCGGTGAGAGCTGAACCTGTATGTGTGTGTGAGTGTGAGTATAAGTGTGTGTGTATGAGTATATGTGTGTGTGCTCTTGAGTATGTCACGGGAGGGCAACTAGATGGGTAGATCCTACCAGAATCAGTTCCAAAAAGTCACTCCTCAGGTCCAGGAAAATACAAATATCCAAACGGGGCTAAAGCCACTATTTTGCTGCCAGCAATTCCCCAACATAGCGGACGAGACCGGTCGTATTGGGTAAAACAAGAAGAAAGGATTATTGATTAAAAACCCAGGACATATATACAGGAACACATCTTAATATCATAACTTGAATAAAGAACTCTGACAGGATTAAAGTTTAGCATAGCATAGTAAAAGCAAACAGGACATAGGAGAGTACAAGTTCACACATACACAATGGATAATTGAATTTGGTGCCAGAATACCTGGCAACCAATCAGATTTACTGTAATACCTTCCTGGGGAAACTGTTACAAGTCATAAAGCTGTTTTAACTGTGCACTATACATTTTAAACACACAGTTAACACAGGGGAAAACACACATAAGCCAGAACATGAGCACTGAAGAACGGCAAAACATGGTTGGTTGTGGGGGCTACCGTGACATTTATCCCCCGTTCAAGGAAAGCCAGCTCGGGGTTGTCCAAACGGATAAGCCTAAAGGTGGCGAGGAAAAAAACGGGTGGAGGTGTACTCAGATGTCCTCTTGTCTGGACAAGCCATCCACATTTTTATTGTCCTTCCCCTGACAGTATTGAACCTTAAAGTTAAAAGGTTGAAGGGATAGGCTCCACTGCAGTAGACTGCCATTGTCCCCGGACACTCGGTTCAGCCACACCAGGGGATTGTGGATCTGTTAGGACTGTGAACTCCCGGCTATACAAATAAGGTGGGAAGCACTTTAATGCCCACACAAGAGCCAGGCACTCTTTCTTAATAGCAGCATTACCCTCCTCCTGTTCCAGTAGATTGTGACTCTGGTATGCTACCGGGTGCTCCTCTCCTTGGCGGTTGACCTGGCTCAACACAACTCTGAGCTCAAACATGGAAGCGTCCGTATGGTCCAAGAATCATTGATTAAAATTAAGACCAGCCAACTCAGGAGCATTTCTCGGTGCTGTTTTTAAGGCTTTGAAGGCAGCATCACATTCTGTGGACCACAGGACTGTCTGGGGCATGTTTTCTTGGTAAGGTCAGTCAGGGCTTTTGCCAGGCAATTGTAAGTGGTTACAATTTTTTTTTTAGTACCCTGGGGTACCTAAGAAAGCTAGGTCCAGAATATGGTGTGTTTTGTTTTTTATATGAATGAAAAAATAAAGAATTCATTTATGAACAAAAAAGAGAAAGAAAGCTAGGACCTGCTTCTTATTGAGCGGGACAGGCCAGTTGACAATAGCCTACATTTTAGCCGGTTCAGGTCGCTGTCTCCCACTTCCCACCTAGTGTCTGAAGTACTGGACCTCGGCCATAGATATCTGGCATTTGTCGGAGCGGATAGTCATCCCTGCTGCCTGTATACTGCCCAGTACCACATCCAGATGCTAGAGGTGCTCGCCCCAAGAGTCACTGAAGATCAATATATCATGAGGTAGGTGCAGGTATAGCCCTGCAGTCCATGGAGTAGCTGATCTACCAGCCACTGAAACATGGCTGGGGTATTCTTCATCCCAAACAGCATGACCTGAAATTGGTACAGGACGAATGGGGTGATGAATACCGACTTGGGGACAGCATCTGCAGTCAACGGGATCTCCCAATACCCCTGGCTAAGGTAAAGCATTAAAACCCAGGAAGCCCCCCGCTAACCAGTCAAAAAAGTCATCTATTCTGGGCATAGGGTAGGCATCGGTGGTCCACACAGAAGCGGGTAGTCCCGTCCTTCTTAGGCACTAGAACTACCATGGAAGCCAAGGGGCTGTGAGAGGGCTCTATAACTCCCAAGTCCCTCATCTACTCAAACTCCTTCCTAATGTGTCCCTTGACTGCTTCAGGTACACGGTAAGCAGGTTGCCTAAGAGGGCTCCGACCGGGGTTCTCTACTCTGTGCTGGGCTAAGGCTTAGCTGTTCTCCAAGATCGACTTGGGTAATATCCCCAGGGTGGACGTACTCAGCTAGGAGGTCCAGGAAAGACTCCTGCCTCTATGTGTGATGGGGGACAGAAAGAGGTCACCTCTTCGGTATGTTCTAAGTAGGGATTAAGAACATTGATGTGGCAGAGTCGCCATGTCTGATCCCTGGCTCCTTATGACTTGCGCTTCCCCTCCCAGTACTCGCTCAGAATATCTAGGGGGCCCCTTACCCTTCGCCCATAGAGGAGTTTGAATGGTGAATATCCTGTGGACTCCTGCGAGACCTCCCGGTAAGCGAACAAAAAATGGAGCATAAACTTATCCCAGTCAACATGATCCACTATGAACATCCGGATCATCTGTTTCAAGGTTCCATTGAACATTTCACAGAGTCCATTCATTTGCGGATGATAGGCGGACGTGCACAGGGACGCGCAGAGGGTCCATACCTGCTGGTGCAACTCAGAGGTAATTTGCGTGCCCTGATCATTGGGGAAAGCCTACCCAGGAGAATATAGCCAGCATGGCATTTGCCACTATCTCAGCAGAAATATTTGGCAGAGCCATGGCTTCATGGTAGAGGGTGGCAAAGTCTACTACCGCGAGGATATACTTTTCCCCGTCTTAATAGGACGGGCAAGGGGGCCAATGAGATCTATGGCCACCCTACTGAAAGGTTCCCCAATAAGTATAAAAGGCTGCAAGGGGAGCCTCAACGCTTCAGGTCTCTTCCCTACCCGCTGGCACAGCTCACAGGTGCGGCAAGGGTGTTTAACATCCCAAGAGATCCCTGGCCCCCAGCCACTCGCACATCCATTTTGAGGTTATCCGGCTGGTTAGGGGTTAAAGTACAGGGCTGGACCAGCATGAGGGTAGCTCCAGAATCCCTTAGTCCCTCGGTCGGCTGCCCATTTATGGTGACAAGCTGGTAGTAGTGCTCTCGGTTGTCTTTCCGAGGATGCTGGGCCAGAGAGGCCTTGTCTGAGTAACACTTTTATGGGGTAAAATGTTCTGGGGAACAGTAATGGTAATCCACATTTGGGTCGGAGTTGGCTGGACAAAAATCCTGGGCCTGACTCACATACTGAGCCTGGCGAGCCATCCAAGGGGCTGGGGATGGGTTTTCCTCCGAGGACCATTGGGGGAAGCCCTAAGCTGTAGTTGGGGACAATTTTGCCGAATGTGGCCAGGTTTCCGACAGTGAAAACATCCCATAGAAGCCCCACTAGGTCTAGCATTTGGTGCATACAATCTATTCTGGTGGGCTCCATAGGTCCGCTTTCGTAGAGGGAAGGGTGTCTTGAGAATGGGCGGCAGACATCCACAAATTTGTCCGCTAGCTAGGCTGCCTCTTCCAGGTTTATGGGGTCTTGGTCTTTTACCCAGTCTCGGACCTCTGCTGGTATGAAGAAAAAATTGCTCCAATAGAAACTGTTGAAGGCATTCTTGCCAAGTGGTGACTTGCCTCCCTTGTATTCAGCTGGTAGTGGCTCAGGTCATGCAATGTGCCCACTCTGTGTAAGTGTATCTGGGACCCATCCTATTCTCTCGTAATTTCCTGCTGTACTTGTCGGGGGTGATTGCATATCGGGCCAGCAGCCGGGTCTTTACCTCGTGGTAGTTTCTAACCCATTCATCTGGGATCGCTCTGTTCATTTCCACAGCTCATCCAGATAGCTTGCCCACAAGTATAGGTACCCAGTCATGATAGTGTCCACGTTGTGGAGCAGGCAATGTTGTTCTAAGTCTTGTAAGAATCCATCGATATCAACGACAGCATCTTCAAACTGTTTGAAGGACTGGTGGGTAACTTTGATTGGGAACATAAAGGTGGAGCTCTGCACTGAGTGTGAATCCTTTGCGGCCGGTCCAGAGATAGTGGTTCTCCGGTCCATCAATGTGGCTTCTCTCTCCTGCTCTGCCACTTCCATGATGTGATCAATAATTTCCACGGATGGGTCCATAAAACGCCAATCTCTCCATTGCCCTCCGTGAGATCTCATCATTCTCGGCACAAGGGGGTTCCATGAACCGGGAGGGGATGTATGCTGCTTGACCCACAATCTGGCTAGGAGCGCGGATATCCTCCCTTTCAAGTGCCACCAATTTGCTCTTTTTCAAGCATTCAGTGTCCTGGTCTTTTTGGGCAAACAAGTCTTGCAGCACAGCCACCGTGAGGGACTTGTATGCTTCAGCAATAATAAGAGAAAATAATAATCCACTCGATAAATCCAAGGACCAGTGTGGGGAGAAAAGATCCCACTTCTTGACACCAGTGTTAAGGGAGGGCTACTAGATGGGTAGCTCCTACTGGAATCATTTCCACAAAATCACTTCTCAGGTCCAGGAAAATACAAATATACAAACAGGGCTATAGTCTCTGTTTCCATGCTAGCAATTCCCCAATATAGCGGACTAGACTGGTTGTGTTGTGTAAAACAAGAATAACTGTTTATTGACTCAAAACACAGGACATATATACAGGAACACATCTTGATAACATAACTTGAACAAAATAACTTGTTCACACATACACAGAGGACAATTGAATTTGGTGCCATACTATCTGGCAACCAATAAGATTAAAGGTAGGATTAGTTCCGACCAACCCCCAGCAGGTGGAGTGTTACATTTAAAACACCAGTTATCACAGGGGAAAATAGCTCAGCCGGAACATGGGCACTAAGGAACGGCAAAACATGGTTGTTGGGGTGGGGGGCTAAGGTGACATATTATTGTCACTGTAGCACCCCTCCAGACAACCATGTTTTTCCGTTCCTCAGTGCCCATGTTCCAGCTGAGTTATTTTCCCCTGTTCTAACTGTGTGTTTTACATGTATGGTGCCCTGTTAAAGAGCCTAATCCCTTGTACCCTTTCCCCAGGAATGTAGCTTCAGCAGCCACTTCAAAATCAAGGTTTATCCTGGCTGCTGAGCTCATTCTCTTCTTCAAAAGGTAGGCGGTTTTCCTATTGGTTGCTCAGACCAAGCCCCAGTGTAGGCACTGTTCTGATTGGTTGCTTAGTTAAATGCCCAATTTGCATATAATTGCTGATCTGTGGGGCATGTCCCCTGCTGGGGATTGGTTGCTACTAATCCTACCTTTCATCTGATTGGCTGCCAGGTACTGTCCTTTTGTGTAGGTGTGAAGAAGTTCTTTTGTTCAACTTTTGTTATCAAGATGTTTTCCTGTATATGTGTCCTGTGTTTTGTGTCAATAAACAGTTCTTCTTGTTTTCCCAACACGACCAGTCTCGTCTGCTATGTTGGTGGAATTGCTTGCAGGGAAGCCTTGATCATAGCCCCGTTTGGCTATTGGATATTTACTGGACCTGAGGAGTGATTTTGTGGAACTGATTCCGGTAGGAGCTACCCATCTAGTAGCCCTCCCGTGACACTGGTGTCAAGAAGTGGGATCTCTCCTCCCAACACTGGTCCTTGGATTTATCAAGTGGATTATTGTTTCTTTTATTATGGCAGAAGCATACAAGTCCCTCACGGTGGCTGCGCTGCAAGACTTGCTTGCCCAAAAAGGCCAAGACACCGGAGGCTTGAAAAAGAACGAATTGGTGGCGGCTCTACTGGAACTTGAAAGGGAGGAGAGCCGCCCTCCCAGCCCGATTGTGGGGCAAGCAGCACACATCCCCTCCCGGTTCATGGAACCCCCTCGTGCTGAGAGTGATGAGATCTCACGGAGGGTAAGGGAGAGATTGGCGTTTTTTGGACCCAACCCGTCCGTAGAAATTGTTAATCGCATCATGGTAGTGGCAGAGCGGGAGAGAGAAGCCGAATTGGCGCACCAGAGAGCCACTATCTCTGGACCGGCCACAGAGGATTCACACTCAGTGCGCAGCACCACCTCTACGTGCCCGATCAAAGTTACCCACCAGTCCTTCAAACAGTTTGATGATGCTGTCGGGGATATCGATGGATTTCTACAAGACTTTGAACGACAGTGCCAGCTCCACAATGTGGACACCCAGGACTGGGTACCTATACTGGTGGGCAAGTTATCTGGGCGAGCTGCAGAAACGTACAGAGCGATCCCTGATGAATGGGCTAGAGATTACCCCGAAGTAAAGACCCGTCTGCTGGCCCGATATGCCATCACCCCTGATACATACCGTAGGAAATTCCGAGAGGCGAGGATGGGTCCAAGAGACACGTACACTGAGTGGGCACATCGCATGACCCGAGCCGCTACCAGCTGGATACAAGGGAGGCAAGTCACCACTTGGCAAGAATGCCTCCAACAGTTTTTACTGGAGCAATTTTTTCTTCATACGAGCACAGAGGTACGAGACTGGGTAAGAGACCAAGACCCCGTAAACCTGGAAGAGGCGGCAAAGCTAGCGGACAAATTTGTGGATGTCCGCCGCCCAGTCTCAAGACACCCTACCCCCTACCACAGCAGACCTCAGCCGCTAATGCACCGCCCCATGCCCCCAGCCTCCCCACCTACCCGACCCATGGGGTCTTATCCGAATAGGTCATACGCACCGAATGCTAGACCTAGTGGGGCTTCTACGGGATGTTTTCACTGTCGTCAACCTGGCCACATTCAGAAATATTGTCCCCAGCTACAGCCCAGGGCTCAACCCCATGGTCCTCGAAGGAACCAGTCCCCAGGCCCTTGGACGGCGCGCCAGGCTCAGTGCGTGAGCCGGACCCAGGATTCTGGTCCAGCTAACTCAGACCCAACTGTGGATTACAATTACTGTTCCCCGGAGCCTTTTGCCATACATGAGAGTTACTCAGATGAGGTCTATCTGGCTCAGCATCCTCGGAAGGACAACCGAGAGCACCACTACCAGCCCGTCACCATTAATGGGCAGCCAGCCGAGGGACTAAGGGATTCTGGAGCTACCCTCACACTGGTCCAGCCCCGTACTTTACCCCCTAACCAGCCAGTTAACTGCAAATTGGATGTGCGCGTGGCTGGGGGGCAGGTACATCAGCTACCCATGACCAGGGTATACCTAAAGTGGGGCACTGGGGAGGGCTACAGAGATGTGGGCATCATGGAGGGCTTACCCACGGATGTACTGCTGGGAAATGATTTGGGCTATTTGGAGAGCCGGTATGTGCCTGAGATGGATTGTACAGTGGATCCTGCTTGCTTGGCTGTCACCCGTTCTCAGGCTAACCAACCTTCCGATTCTGGGACGCAGGTAAGCACTAACCCCGACGACCTACTCACAACTGACTCCCTACCATGGCTCCCCCCTGACGGTTTCCGTGCCCAACTGCTATCTGACCTCAGCCTTAGCCGCTATCGCAGCCGGGCAGAGACGGGAGAGAAAGGTACCTTCTCTGACCAGATTATATGGAGGAAAGACCTCTTATATAGGGCTACCCCAGGCAACACTAATGGTATTACCGAGGTTCCTCGGCTCCAATTGATAGTCCCCGCCATCCACCGCCCCGCTCTCCTCACCCTAGCCCACGAAGCCCCTCTATCCGGTCACCTCGGCGCCAGGCGGACAGAGTACAGACTCACCCGCACATTCTTTTGGCCAGGGATCTCCCGGGATGTTAAGCACCATTGCCGCACCTGCGAGCTGTGCCAGCGGGTAGGGAAGCGACCTGAAGTGTCACGAGTCCCTTTGCAGCCTCTACCCCTTATTGGGGAACCTTTCAGTAGGGTCGCCATAGATCTCATCGGCCCTCTTGCCCATCCTAGCAAGACGGGGAAAAGGTACATCCTCACAGTAGTAGACTTTGCCACCCGCTACCCTGAAGCCACGGCCCTGCCAAATATTTCTGCTGAGACAGTGGCGAATGCCCTTCTGGCTATATTCTCACGGGTAGGATTTCCCGAAGAAGTACTCTCCGATCAGGGCACACAATTTACCTCTGAGTTGCTCCAGCAGGTATGGACCCTCTGTGGGGTTAAGTCCCTGCGCACGTCCCCCTATCATCCACAAACGAATGGACTTTGTGAAAGGTTCAATGGAACCTTGAAACAGATGATCCGGACGTTCATAGCAGATCATGTTGACTGGGAAAAATGTATGCCCCATTTTTTGTTTGCTTACCGGGAGGTCCCACAGGAGTCCACAGGATATTCACCATTCGAACTACTCTATGGGCGAAGGGTAAGGGGTCCCCTAGATATTCTGCGGGAATACTGGGAGGGGAAATGCGAGTCAGAGGAGACTCCACATATCACTTATGTAGTTGAGCTCTGGGAAAAATTAGACCGGCTCATGTCCCTAGCCCACGGGAACCTAAGGGCAGCCCAAGCCCGCCACAAGACCTTGTATGACCGCAACACTAAGCCCCGAGAGCTTCTAGTGGGTCAGCGGGTCCTGATGCTACGTCCTACCCGACAAAATAAATTACAGGCTGCCTGGATAGGACCATACGAGGTTGTAGAGCGCAGGGGAGAAACAACCTACGTTGTCGCCCGAGGAGCCAGGGGTCAGACCCGGCGACTCTGCCACGTAAATGCGCTCAAACCATACCTAGAACGTACAGAAGAGGTGTCCGTTATCGTTACCCCCTCGCACACGGAGGCAGGAGACCGGGCTATCCCAGACCTCCTTGCTGAGTCCGTCCACCCCGGGGATATTACCCAAGACAAGCTCGGAGAACAGCTGAGCCCCATAGAAAAAGCCCAAGTATTCCCGCTGCTAAAGCAGCACCTCCAGCTGTTCTCTGCTCTACCCGGCATCACATCATTAGCCCAGCATGGAGTAGAGACTCCCGGTCAGAGCCCTCTCAGGCAACCCGCTTACCGGGTCCCTGAAGCAGTCAAGGGACACATTAGGAAGGAGCTTGAAGAGATGAGGACCTTGGGAGAAATAGAACCCTCCCACAGCCCCTGGGCTTCTCCAGTTGTGCTAGTGCCTAAGAAGGACGGGACGACCCGCTTCTGTGTGGACTATCGTCGGCTAAATGAAAAGACGACCACTGATGCCTACCCTATGCCCCGAGTAGATGACCTGTTAGACCAGTTAGCGGGGGCGACCTGGGTTTCGACACTAGACCTTAGCCGGGGTTATTGGCAGATCCCGTTGACGGCAGATGCTGTCCCCAAGTCGGCATTCATCACCCCATTCGGCCTGTACCAATTTCGGGTCATGCCGTTTGGGATGAAGAATGCCCCAGCTACATTTCAGCGGCTGGTAGATCAGCTACTCGAGGGTCTGCAGGGCTATACCTGCGCCTATCTCGACGATATAGCGATCTTCAGTGACTCTTGGGACGAGCACCTCCAGCATCTGGATGTGGTATTGGGCAGAATACAGGCAGCAGGGATGACTATCCGCCCCGACAAATGCCAAATAGGTATGGGCGAGGTCCAGTACTTGGGACACCGGGTGGGGAGTGGGAAACAGCGACCTGAACCCGCCAAAATTGAGGCTATTGTCAACTGGCCTGTACCGCTCAATAAGAAGCAGGTCCTAGTTTTCTTAGGTACCGCAGGGTATTACAGAAAATTTGTACCCAATTACAGTTCTTTGGCCAAACCCCTGACTGACCTTACCAAGAAAACCCTGCCCCGGACAGTCCTGTGGTCCCCAGAATGTGGTGCTGCCTTTGAAGCCTTAAAAACAGCCCTAGGAAATTCTCCGGTCTTGGCCGCTCCTAACTTCAATCAACGCTTTTTGGTCCACACAGACACTTCCATGTTTGGGCTCGGGGCCGTGTTGAGCCAGGTCAACAGCCAAGGAGAGGAGCACCCAGTAGCATACCAAAGTCGCAAGCTACTGGAACGGGAGGTGGGCTATGCTGCTATTGAAAAAGAGTGCCTGGCTCTTGTGTGGGCACTAAAGCGGTTCCAACCTTACTTGTATGGCCGGGAATTCACTGTCTTAACTGACCACAACCCCCTTGTGTGGCTGAACAGAGTGTCCGGGGACAATGGTAGACTATTGCGGTGGAGCCTATCCCTTCAACCCTTTAATTTTACAGTGCAATACAGTCCGGGAAAGGACAATAAAAACGCAGATGGTTTATCACGGCAAGAAGACGTGTGAGTCAACACCACACCCAGTGTTTTTCCTCGCCACCTTCAGGCTTATCCGTGTTGACAACCCCGAGCTGGCTCTCTTTGAAAGGGGGAGAAATGTCAAGGTAGCACCCCTCCAGACAACCATGTTTTTCCGTTCCTCAGTGCCCATGTTCCAGCTGAGTTATTTTCCCCTGTTCTAACTGTGTGTTTTACATGTATGGTGCCCTGTTAAAGAGCCTAATCCCTTGTACCCTTTCCCCAGGAATGTAGCTTCAGCAGCCACTTCAAAATAAAGGTTTATCCTGGCTGCTGAGCTCATTCTCTTCTTACAAAGGTAGGCGGTTTTCCTATTGGTTGCTCAGACCAAGCCCCAGTGTAGGCACTGTTCTGATTGGTTGCTTAGTTAAATGCCCAATTTGCATATAATTGCTGATCTGTGGGGCACGTCCCATGCTGGGGATTGGTTGCTACTAATCCTACCTTTCATCTGATTGGCTGCCAGGTACTGTCCTTTTGTGTAGGTGTGAAGAAGTTCTTTTGTTCAACTTTTGTTATCAAGATGTTTTCCTGTATATATGTCCTGTGTTTTGTGTCAATAAACAGTTCTTCTTGTTTTCCCAACACGACCAGTCTCGTCTGCTATGTTGGTGGAATTGCTTGCAGGGAAGCCTTGATCATAGCCCCGTTTGGCTATTGGATATTTACTGGACCTGAGGAGTGATTTTGTGGAACTGATTCCGGTAGGAGCTACCCATCTAGTAGCCCTCCCGTGACAATTATATTTGTCACGGTACACACCGTGACTCTTACCCCTGGCGGGCACAAGGGGCTAGCCACCTGCCGAGAGACTATGGACCTTGTCTGTTGCCAAAGCCAGAAACTCCTAGGAGAACTAAAATCACTGGCCCCAAGCACACTGCTTTCTCCGTCTAACCGGAGTACAGCAGGAATCTGTCTGCCAGCTACAGTGTCTGGGTACAATGGTAGACTATTGCGGTGGAGCCTATCCCTTCAACCCTTTAATTTTACAGTGCAATACCATCCGGGAATGGACAATAAAAATGCAGATGGCTTATCACGGCAAGAAGACGTGTGTGTCAACACCACACCCAGTGTTTTCCTCGCCACCTTCAGGATTATCCGTGTGGACAACCCCGAGCTGGCTCTCTTAGAAAGGGGGAGAAATGTCACGGTAGCACCCCTCCAGACAACCATGTTTTTCCATTCCTCAGTGCCCATGTTATTTTCCCCTGTTCTAACTGTGTGTTTTACATGTATGGCGCCCTGTTAGAGAGCCTAATCCCTTGTACCCTTTCCCCAGAAATGTAGCTTCAGTAGCCACTTCACAATAAAGGTTTATCCTGGCTGCTGAGCTCATTCCAAGCTCAGACCAAGCCCCCAGTGTAGGCACTGTTCTGATTGGATGCTTAGTTAAATGCCCAATTTGAATATATTTGCTAATCTGTGGGCACGCCCCCTGCTGGGGATTGGCTGCTACTAATCCTACCTTTCATCTGATTGGCTGCCAGGTACTGTCCTTTTGTTCAACTTATGTTATCAAGATGTTTTCCGGTAGTAGCTACCTATCTAGTAGCCCTCCCGTGACAGGTGTCAAGTGTCCTCGGGGGCTCAGACTTAAGCCATGTGCAAGAGGCAGTCTGGCAGGATGTCTGTACACGTGGGCAGTGATCAGCTGCCTACCACTAGATGCCAGTGCTGGAGAAGTCCTGTTGATGCAATCTGGATTCTGGGGCATGTTCTGGGTATTGGGGCATGTCTAAGGTTTACAATCTGGGTGCTGGGACTGGTTCTGGGTGTGCAGTCTAAGTGTAGAGGCATGTCCGGAGCATGCAGTGTGGCAGTTTGGGTTTGTCCTGGACGTGCAGTGTGGCAGTTTGGGTATGTCCTAGGCGTGCAGTGTGGCAGTTTGGGTATGTCCTAGGCGTGTAGTGTGACGGTTTGGGCATGTCCTGGACTTGTAGTGTGGCTGTTTGTATATGTCCTGGGCATACACTGTGGCTGTTTAACATGTCCTGGGCATGCAATGTGGCGGTTTGGGTATGTCCTAGGCTTGCAGTGTGGCGGTTTGGGAATGTCCAGGACATGCATTGTGGCTGTTTGGGCATGTCCTGGGCGTGTAATGTGGCTGTTTGGGCATGTCCTGGGCCTGTAATGTGGCTGTTTTGGCATGTCCTGGGTGTGCAGTGTGGGTGCCGTTTCAAGTGTTGTGTTTACTGCAAGGTGGTGCTATGGCAAGTTATGTGGGGGCAAAGCAAAAGGAGGGCAGAAGAAATGGAAAGGGGGGTGTGCCCAGACCATTTGTAGCAGGCTCTGCAACCTATAGATAGTTTTTCATCATGACACTTTTACACTGACTGAATAACTTTTTACCCCCTAACAGTGACTAATGACTATTAGTGCTATGCCATAAAAAAAAAACACTTTGTCTAACTTTGACCTGATTTTGCTGACAAACTTGGTGAGACTGATAAGCTGTGTCTGATGGTGGAGGAATGTGGGGGGCTTGATAAGATTGGGTCTCTTCAAACACATGAGAATGAACAAGTCTACAAAGCCTCATCTGGCCTGATAGAGAAATATTTCTTAACAGAGGATGAGGAACACTCTTCTCTTGCCCCAGAGGCTTCATCTGAAAGCTATGTATTTCCCATCCAGGAAGGAACACACACTACATTTAATTTTTGAGCACTGACATACTGTTTGTCTTATATATATGTTGTAGCACTTTCCTTTACTTGAATAGTTCTTTCAGCCTGTACATACTGTGAAACCTCTTTCTTTAAATATTGCTGTCTATATATTTTTAATATTTGCCCTGAGTTTAGAAATACCAATGTTTCCATGTTTGTCTATGTTTTATTTTCAAGTAATAGGGCAATAATCAATATTATTTTTTTTTTTTTTGTTTCCTAACCATTTTCTTCTACAGCGACCTTTTTACCCCAACTCTAACCCTAAATTTACCCTAACCCTAAATCTACCCCTACCCCTTAATGTAACCCTTGTACTAACCCGAACCTTCCTGGAACCCTGATTATAACCCTAATTATAACCCTAACCCTAAATCTAGGCTTAGCTTTTTCTATTTATTTGTTTATTTATTTATGTATTTATTTATTTATAACTGTAATGTTGCTGGCTCCCTCTAGGGGAACAGTTTCAGAGAGATGGAAGAGATTTTTTTTTAATTCACTTCTGTTGCTCTCTGCTGGGCAATCTGTATTGGAGAAGAATGCTACTCCAATACAGCACCACGGTGATCATGGTGCCCTGGGATGTTGTGTGACATCATGGTGCTCTGATTCATACACAATTTGATGCAACATGGGGCAGACAATGGTGCCCACTTGATCAAAAAGACTTAGCCTCCTGAGCTTGAAATGGGTCAACATTTTGTCGCAAAAAATTTTTTTTGTTGATGTCCATGAACTTGGGGCTATTTGAGGAAGAATGTAATATCATTGTAAATTGCAACCTAGTCATTTGGGAATTTTGAAATTAAAGTAAAAGTATATAGTTTAAAAAAAAAAAAGCCCAAAACATTACTAGCTTTACTACCTGGCTTCACACTTACATTTTGATTCTCTTGTCTCTGCTCCTCAGTTCACTGTATTTCTGCTGTGCTTTCAGTTTTGAAATCGATCGGCCATGATGTCTGACTTGAGAGGTTTTTCGAGGTCACATCTGGGCATATTGTATAGCTCAAAATTCACCTTACGATATGGCGCCAATGTACCACAAATCTTTCTGCACTTCAGTTTAGTTCGCTTATAAAAGTGCTGTGAAGTTGATGAGTCATTGTTCTGCATCACCAGTGATGTCATAATCTGCTTTTGCCCATCCCCAATGGACATACTGTCAACATCCAGGTCAGTCATGTTGATATCTATAAAAATAATTTTTGAAATTTGTATAGCTTCCTCCATTTTTCTACCAATGCAGTAGCACAACAGCAAATAAGATTTATATCCTGAAGAATACTGCAGAGTGATGAACATAGTTCCAGCAGTCAAACACACCATGCTGGTATTCCAGCATAAATAAGCTGTCCAAATTTCATGATTCCAAAAATTCAGTGTTGGAGAGTTTTTCCTGCTTCAGACAGACACAATAATTTTCTGTTTTAAATATAAGATATATTTAGATCCGCAGAGCTGCGGATAATCTAGTCTTGTTCCAGCCATTCACCTTGTACCTTCGTTCAGCAGTGTTCCCAGAGGTTTTGAATCCAGTGACCATGTGTGACAACTATGGAGTTCCTTCCCCAATAATTCTCCCTGGGAGATGTGGACCCGACAACACCCCGGACATTTCAGGAGAGCAAAACCATAGCAGTAGCCAATGAATGGAGCGAGGATGACTTTGGAATACTACATGAGGTGGATACTCTCTGAGCCACCACAGCTTACAACTTACTGCACATTCAAGTGGTCTAGGTCAAGGTTGCACTTTACCTACAGAGATAGGGCGGGGACAGACCCCGGGGCTATCAAGGGGGAACAGGTGGAATTGTGTCTATTGTACAGAGTCACTTAAGGGAAGGGACCTACCAATGTGCCTGAGGTACAACTGTACCCCCATTGACTTCTATGGGGTCCGTGTTCGGGGTCAAGTTCGAGCACGGACCCAGACTTTTTCCGAAGTTCGCTCCAACTTCTCAAACCCGAACATCCAGGTGTCAGCTCAACTCTAGTCCCTGGCCTTATCTTATATCTAGGACAGCCTTATACCTATCCCACACAAGCTTAAACTCCTTCACTGTATTAACTTCTACTGGAAGACTATTCCATACATCCACTACCCTCTCAGTAATGTAATACTTTCATTAGTCCCTGGCCTTATCTTATATCTAGGATAACCTTATACCTATCCCATTAATGCTTAAACTCACAAAAAATATGACAATTTAATTGCCAGTAATATGCCATAGTTTAATTGCCCAGTAATATGCCAGTTTAATTGCCCAGCATAATTGTCCAGTAATATGTCACAGTTTAATTGCCCAGTAATATGCCACAGTTTAATTGCCCAGTAATATGCCCAGCCTGATGCCCCAGTAATATGCCACAATTTAATTGCCCAGCCTGATCCCCCAGTAATATGCCAGTTTAATTGCCCAGCCTGATGCACCAGTTTAATTTCCCTGTAATATGCCCAGCCTGATGCCCCAGTTTAAATGCCCAGTAATATGCCCCGATGCCCCAGTAACATGCCACCACCCTCCTTCCCCATAACGCAACGGCTCCATGTCTCCTCTGTGCACCGGCAGAAGGTTTGTTTGTATTGATTAAAGTAAAAAAAAAAAAAAAAAAAAAAAAATCCCTTGTCTGTTCAGTCTGTGAGCTGAGCTCACATCAGACTGTTACCAGCCCTGTCACACGCGTCCTGCCTGCTTCCAGACTCGTGTCACAGGGATGGCTACAGCAGGCTGATGTGAGCTCAGCTCACAGACTGAACTGCGCGGGTTACGTGATATCAGGCAAGGACATCACGTGACCTGCGATCACGCTAAAACAGCACAGCAGCGCCATCTGGTGGTCTTTTCAAACACTGATGGACTAAGGCTTATAATAAGCAGTTATTTTATCCATAGTAATCTGAAACAGTAACTGAAAACTATTATGTCTCACTCGTTCTATTTGTTGAAAGACCAATAAAAGTATGATCTGAAACGCCAGGTTTGCCCTCGGTTTTAGAGCTTAAATCCAGTATCACTTACGATCATGGACCCTAAGGTCGCCCCCCCTCCATTTTTTTGTAACGATATCGATCTTATTAAAAGGAGCATTTGTATGACGAGTAGAAAAATAATTAAAATACGCGAAGCTTCCGGAGAATAAATGAGCTACACAGCAGCGCCACCTGGTGGTATTTCTCAAACAAATCAGGATACACTGCAAATAGGTTAAATACGAAAGTCTTAAAAGTACGAAAGTAAAATGTTTAACTCATCCTCGTCAAATTAAAGTAAACCCTGTGACCGGTTTAAAAAAAAAAAACATACAAAAACACACACACACACACAATAAGGCTTGTAGAGAAGCAGTTTCAGCTCTATTAAGGAGAAGTTGGGCGGCTCTTAAAAGAGCCTTTGTGTTAATGGATGTGTAGAGCGCAGCTGTTACTTGGCGCTAGTGTACTTGGTCACAGCCTTGGTTCCCTCGGATACAGCGTGCTTGGCCAGCTCCCCGGGCAGTAGCAGCCGCACGGCGGTCTGGATCTCCCGGGAAGTGATGGTGGAGCGCTTGTTGTAATGAGCCAGGCGGGAAGCCTCCCCTGCGATGCGCTCAAAGATGTCATTCACGAAAGAGTTCATGATCCCCATGGCCTTGGAGGAGATGCCAGTATCTGGGTGGACCTGCTTCAGTACTTTGTACACGTAGATAGCGTAACTCTCCTTCCTGCTCTTTCTACGCTTCTTCCCATCTTTCTTCTGGGTCTTGGTCACCGCTTTTTTGGAGCCTTTCTTAGGCGCAGGAGCAGACTTGGCTGGTTCAGGCATGATAGACAATAAGAAATGTTCTAACCGCTAAGAAACTGTGACTAGCGCCTCCTCCGGCAGCTCTATATATACTGCAGCGCATGCAAACGAGGTGGACAAGCTCTCTCCCTCTCTATTGGACAGATCTTTCATGTGATTTCAATAAGCTCCTCCTCTATGACAGCTCTAAATATTATTGGTGCAATGTAAAACTATCCAATCACAGAGCAGAGTGTTTGTATATTGGAGAGTATATATAGAGGCTGGTGGTCACGATGTAACACAGTTTGTATCTGATCTGTACCATATACCTGAAGATGTCTGGACGTGGCAAGCAAGGCGGCAAGGTTCGTGCCAAGGCAAAGACTCGCTCATCCAGAGCAGGACTGCAGTTTCCAGTTGGTCGGGTTCACCGTCTGTTGAGGAAAGGGAATTATGCGCAGCGTGTGGGTGCCGGTGCCCCAGTGTATCTGGCCGCTGTGCTGGAATACCTGACCGCTGAAATCCTGGAGCTGGCTGGTAACGCCGCCCGTGATAACAAGAAGACCCGAATCATCCCCCGCCACCTGCAACTCGCTGTGCGTAACGATGAGGAGCTCAACAAACTGCTGGGAGGAGTGACCATCGCTCAGGGTGGTGTCCTGCCCAACATCCAGGCTGTGCTACTGCCCAAGAAAACCGAGAGCCACAAGCCAGCCAAGGGCAAATAGACTGAAGACTCTTCCCTAACTACTCTCAACACAAAGGCTCTTTTAAGAGCCACCCACAATCTCCACAAAGAGCTTTAGTGTCACAAGCACCCATACCCTCTGCTATACATTTATCATTTCCATTAGATATTGGTTTATAAGTAACGATATTAACATTATACTACTACCATCTTACTCTCTAGGTTGTCGCTATTTTCAATCAAGTGAGAAACCTTTAATTTGTTGCAATAGCGCAGACATCTGTTTCATTGTGATCTGCTCCGTACACAAGCCTAAAGCGGCACACGTGTTTCGCACTGACAAACGCTTCTCAATTGTTTTATTTAGCAGCAGTACAACGGAGTTTGAATAGGTTTGAATTTGAATTCATGACTATACAGTTCTAGGGATGGTTGATGTAAAATGATCGCCACTCAAGGTTTCATTCAGTTTCTGGTCGTTGTGATTCTTTTAATAAAGGAGCTTTGTGTTTTACATGAATCGAACCGATAGATGTTTCCTAGTTGTGTGACACGTGTATTAAGAATTAGTACGGTTTGGGATACCTGAACGGTGTGTGTTACAATATCAAAGCCCATTTTATGTCCGATCTATTCGAACAGGTCACTGTGTGTAGAAGGATCTCCAGTCAATGACTTTCCCGTGCATTTATTTCTGCGATATCCTATATTGTGAAAATCTCTTCATTGATAATTTGGTGGCTCTTAAAAGAGCCTTTGTGTGTTTTGTGTCCAGTGACTGCCCCCGTTTAAGCTCTCTCTCCCCGGATCCTGCGGGCAAGCTGGATGTCTTTGGGCATGATGGTCACCCTCTTGGCGTGGATGGCACACAGGTTGGTGTCCTCGAACAGACCCACCAGGTAAGCCTCGCTGGCCTCCTGCAGAGCCATGACTGCCGAACTCTGGAAGCGCAGATCGGTCTTGAAGTCCTGAGCGATCTCACGGACCAGGCGCTGGAAAGGCAGTTTGCGGATGAGGAGCTCGGTGGATTTCTGGTAACGCCGGATCTCCCTGAGAGCCACAGTGCCGGGGCGGTAACGGTGAGGCTTTTTCACTCCGCCGGTAGCCGGGGCGCTCTTCCTGGCAGCCTTGGTAGCCAGCTGCTTGCGGGGAGCCTTGCCTCCGGTGGATTTACGGGCGGTCTGCTTTGTTCTGGCCATTGCGTAAAAATGTACCAAACGAATGATTACTAGGGCTGCTGGGCTGCTATTTATAGGCTGTACCGCTCAATGATTGGCTGCTCGGGAGGCGAGGCGGGCTTAGTGATTCATTGGGTAAAATAAACCGCCTTATATTTCAAAATGACCGCCAAATTCACAAACGTAAAATATAAATAGAAATCTGCTTCTTTCACGTTTCATAATTCTACCTAATTAATCCCCGTGATTTGTGCGTGTCTGTATTAGAATTGGTTTTCTCTTTTTGTATTATTTTTGTTAACATTTTAACCCCACCAATGACTGAAGAATGTGGGGGGTGAAACGTATTACTCAGCAGTTTGTGGATAAGTCCGTGTTCTAGTTTTCAGCATAGTAGATGGGATATCCCACTACTAATCCCTCTAAGCTGAAACCGCTAACATTTGATGTTAATAAATCAAACCATTTTTAAAGCTGTTTAATGGATTCCAGACTGTATACAGTGACGTCAGACACAATATGTATTTATTTGTTTATTTAACCAGTTCATGTAGTTTAACCTTAAGAAAACGTTATTTATTTATTGAAACCACTCTACTGTTAACTGAAGTTTTCATGATGCTGCTGGAGCATCATAGGGTGGGTCAGTGGCAGATTAATGAGTGGCTGGAGGAGGGGTGCCATTGGGCAGAATGCTGTCAAAGTAGTCACTGTGACTGCAGTGGTCTGGTTATCTGGACAGTGTTAAGAGATGCCAGTTCATCTGGCACCATACTAATTTGGCTCCAAGTTTAATTATGCCTGGCTATTTTACGAGAGATGATCAGTTAAACTGTATATTGTTTTGTCCATGGTTATCTTCATTTTTCCATGTATAAATATTCTCCATTGTAGTCCCCATGACCAACCATGTTGTGCCCGTTCGTCAGTGCCTATGTTCCGGCTAAGTTATATGTGTTTTCCAGTACCTGTGCCAAAAAGGGCTATTTTCACTGCCTTTGTATTTCGGATGACCAGCCAGAGGCCAAGTTCCTCAATAAAGGTTAAGCCCGGTCTCTGCTGGCATTCACCACATTTGAATTGTCAGCAAGTTGCTGATTGGCCATCGGTTTAAAGGTCCACTAGCCGAATCAGAGACAAATTATATCGCTCATCCTCTGATTGGCTAGTGGGGTATAACGATTCGGCCATATCCTCTATAATAATCTTCAAGTGTCTCTGCGTCCAGAGAGAGAGATACAGAACAGGAGGTAGAGAGAAAGAACAGAGGGAGGGAGAAAGACAGAACAGGGGGAAGGGGGAGAGAGAGAGAGAGACAGACAGTACAGGGGGGGAGAGAGAGACAGTACAGGGGGAGAAAGAGAGAGACAGACGGGGAGGGAGGGAGAGGAAGACAGAACAGGGGGAATGGGGAGAGAGAGAGAGACAGAACAGGGCTAGAGAGACAGAACAGGGGGGGGGAGAGACAGAACAGGGGGGGAGAGAGAGACAGGGGGAAGGGGGAGAGAGAGACAGGGGGAAGGGGGAGAGAGAGAGACAGACAGTACAGGAGGGGAGAGAGAGACAGAACAGGGGGAAGGGGGAGGGAGGGAGAGAAAGACAGAACAGGGGGAATGGGGAGAGAGAGAGACAGAACAGGGGGGGAGAGAGACAGAACAGAGGAAGGGCAGGAGAGAGACAGAACAGAGGAAGGGCAGGAGAGAGACAGAATAGAGGGAGAGAGAGAACAGGTAATGGGGAGTTAGAGAGAGACAGACAGGGCAATGAAGAGGAAAGGGACAAACATGGGAAAGCAGAGAGATACATACATGGGGGGGGTGCCATGGGGGAATCCCGCACAGGGCGCCGGAACACTTAAGGCCGGCCCTGCTGACAGATTTCTCGAGCAAATTCTCCTGCGCAATTGCAGGAGAATTTACTCATTGCGCATGCGACGCTACCCACCTCCCGCCCCCTTCACACCACGCTAAGGTGGTAAGTAACACGGGGGGACGGGACATAAGGGGGCAACATAGGGGCAAGCACCCTGGCGAGGGGGGAACCTTGAGGGCTGCCTCATCTTGATGGGAGTTGTGATCCCCCTGCTGCATCAATAATACAGCAGGAGGATCACAACTCCCATCAAGATGAGGCAGCCCTCAAGGCTCCCCCCCTCACCAGGGTGTTTGCCCCCCTATGTTGCCCCCTTATGTCCCCCCCCCCCCCCTCCACATATGTTCTAGCGCCCGTTAATTTAACGGGCTTAATGTCTAGTTTCATATAATATGTTTAAAAGTCCAGCACAGCGCTGACTGGTCACTTGTGTAAAGGGCCTAGTAGGCGCTGTGCTGTTTGGTTCCCCATTTTAAGAGCTGGCTTGAATTCCTTGGTGCTGCCAAGTCTGGCCCTAGACCATGCCCCTTTTTGGCAATTGTTCGGTCCTTGTTTACCCCGTCCCTATTGGTCGCTAACTAGTTTGGCACCAAATTCAATTATCCTTTTTGTATGTGTTAACTTGTAATCCCCTAAGTCTTGTTTCCATTCAGTATTCTATGTTAAACTTTAATCCTGTTATAGTTCCTTTGTCTAATCTATTTTATCAAGATTTTCAACTGTATATATTCTCTGTGTTATGAATCAATAAACGTTCTTGTGATTTTACCTAACACGACCGGTCTCGTCCGCTATGTTGTGGGATTGCTAGTGGGGAACCAGCAATGTATTTTCCTGGACCTTAGGAGTGTATCTCGTGGAGCTGATTCTGGTAGGAGATACCCATCCTAGTAGTCCTCCCATGACACTTTACAATAAATTGTTGTTCCTGTTAAACTCTGTAACGGGATGCCAAGAAATTGATGCTTCTTGCCCGCTTAGAGTACATAGGACACACCTCTGCTCACCTCTTGAAGAACCAACTTGGCTATAGGTCCTGTTAGCCCAGTTTAGTTTTCTCTCCCCACCAGGACAAAATACACTTGTAACGGGATGGGTACCCAAGGCCGGTAGCACCTCTGCTCATTGTAGAAAATCACCGCTCTAGCCCCTGATTAAAGCACAGCATCCACCCAGCAAGTCTTTCCTGGAGCCTTGCTCTTTGCTAGTGGTCCTGTCTACTATTTACGTACAGTTAGGTACAGCAAGAATTAAACCACATTATTGAAACAGAAACAGTCTTATAATCATGACAGTCAATAGACATGCAAGCAAGCATTCTGCTAGCATTTCCTGCTGCTCTATTGCATTGCCTACTGTCACGGTAGCACCCCTCCAGACAACCATGTTTTTCCGTTCCTCAGTGCCCATGTTCCAGCTGAGTTATTTTCCCCTGTTCTAACTGTGTGTTTTACATGTATGGTGCCCTGTTAAAGAGCCTAATCCCTTGTACCCTTTCCCCAGGAATGTAGCTTCAGCAGCCACTTCAAAATCAAGGTTTATCCTGGCTGCTGAGCTCATTCTCTTCTTCAAAAGGTAGGCGGTTTTCCTATTGGTTGCTCAGACCAAGCCCCAGTGTAGGCACTGTTCTGATTGGTTGCTTAGTTAAATGCCCAATTTGCATATAATTGCTGATCTGTGGGGCATGTCCCCTGCTGGGGATTGGTTGCTACTAATCCTACCTTTCATCTGATTGGCTGCCAGGTACTGTCCTTTTGTGTAGGTGTGAAGAAGTTCTTTTGTTCAACTTTTGTTATCAAGATGTTTTCCTGTATATATGTCCTGTGTTTTAAGTCAATAAACAGTTCTTCTTGTTTTCCCAACACGACCAGTCTCGTCTGCTATGTTGGTGGAATTGCTTGCAGGGAAGCCTTGATCATAGCCCCGTTTGGCTATTGGATATTTACTGGACCTGAGGAGTGATTTTGTGGAACTGATTCCGGTAGGAGCTACCCATCTAGTAGCCCTCCCGTGACACTGGTGTCAAGAAGTGGGATCTCTCCTCCCAACACTGGTCCTTGGATTTATCAAGTGGATTATTGTTTCTTTTATTATGGCAGAAGCATACAAGTCCCTCACGGTGGCTGCGCTGCAAGACTTGCTTGCCCAAAAAGGCCAAGACACCGGAGGCTTGAAAAAGAACGAATTGGTGGCGGCTCTACTGGAACTTGAAAGGGAGGAGAGCCGCCCTCCCAGCCCGATTGTGGGGCAAGCAGCACACATCCCCTCCCGGTTCATGGAACCCCCTCGTGCTGAGAGTGATGAGATCTCACGGAGGGTAAGGGAGAGATTGGCGTTTTTTGGACCCAACCCGTCCGTAGAAATTGTTAATCGCATCATGGTAGTGGCAGAGCGGGAGAGAGAAGCCGAATTGGCGCACCAGAGAGCCACTATCTCTGGACCGGCCACAGAGGATTCACACTCAGTGCGCAGCACCACCTCTACGTGCCCGATCAAAGTTACCCACCAGTCCTTCAAACAGTTTGATGATGCTGTCGGGGATATCGATGGATTTCTACAAGACTTTGAACGACAGTGCCAGCTCCACAATGTGGACACCCAGGACTGGGTACCTATACTGGTGGGCAAGTTATCTGGGCGAGCTGCAGAAACGTACAGAGCGATCCCTGATGAATGGGCTAGAGATTACCCCGAAGTAAAGACCCGTCTGCTGGCCCGATATGCCATCACCCCTGATACATACCGTAGGAAATTCCGAGAGGCGAGGATGGGTCCAAGAGACACGTACACTGAGTGGGCACATCGCATGACCCGAGCCGCTACCAGCTGGATACAAGGGAGGCAAGTCACCACTTGGCAAGAATGCCTCCAACAGTTTTTACTGGAGCAATTTTTTCTTCATACGAGCACAGAGGTACGAGACTGGGTAAGAGACCAAGACCCCGTAAACCTGGAAGAGGCGGCAAAGCTAGCGGACAAATTTGTGGATGTCCGCCGCCCAGTCTCAAGACACCCTACCCCCTACCACAGCAGACCTCAGCCGCTAATGCACCGCCCCATGCCCCCAGCCTCCCCACCTACCCGACCCATAGGGTCTTATCCGAATAGGTCATACGCACCGAATGCTAGACCTAGTGGGGCTTCTACGGGATGTTTTCACTGTCGTCAACCTGGCCACATTCAGAAATATTGTCCCCAGCTACAGCCCAGGGCTCAACCCCATGGTCCTCGAAGGAACCAGTCCCCAGGCCCTTGGACGGCGCGCCAGGCTCAGTGCGTGAGCCGGACCCAGGATTCTGGTCCAGCTAACTCAGACCCAACTGTGGATTACAATTACTGTTCCCCGGAGCCTTTTGCCATACATGAGAGTTACTCAGATGAGGTCTATCTGGCTCAGCATCCTCGGAAGGACAACCGAGAGCACCACTACCAGCCCGTCACCATTAATGGGCAGCCAGCCGAGGGACTAAGGGATTCTGGAGCTACCCTCACACTGGTCCAGCCCCGTACTTTACCCCCTAACCAGCCAGTTAACTGCAAATTGGATGTGCGCGTGGCTGGGGGGCAGGTACATCAGCTACCCATGACCAGGGTATACCTAAAGTGGGGCACTGGGGAGGGCTACAGAGATGTGGGCATCATGGAGGGCTTACCCACGGATGTACTGCTGGGAAATGATTTGGGCTATTTGGAGAGCCGGTATGTGCCTGAGATGGATTGTACAGTGGATCCTGCTTGCTTGGCTGTCACCCGTTCTCAGGCTAACCAACCTTCCGATTCTGGGACGCAGGTAAGCACTAACCCCGACGACCTACTCACAACTGACTCCCTACCATGGCTCCCCCCTGACGGTTTCCGTGCCCAACTGCTATCTGACCTCAGCCTTAGCCGCTATCGCAGCCGGGCAGAGACGGGAGAGAAAGGTACCTTCTCTGACCAGATTATATGGAGGAAAGACCTCTTATATAGGGCTACCCCAGGCAACACTAATGGTATTACCGAGGTTCCTCGGCTCCAATTGATAGTCCCCGCCATCCACCGCCCCGCTCTCCTCACCCTAGCCCACGAAGCCCCTCTATCCGGTCACCTCGGCGCCAGGCGGACAGAGTACAGACTCACCCGCACATTCTTTTGGCCAGGGATCTCCCGGGATGTTAAGCACCATTGCCGCACCTGCGAGCTGTGCCAGCGGGTAGGGAAGCGACCTGAAGTGTCACGAGTCCCTTTGCAGCCTCTACCCCTTATTGGGGAACCTTTCAGTAGGGTCGCCATAGATCTCATCGGCCCTCTTGCCCATCCTAGCAAGACGGGGGAAAAGGTACATCCTCACAGTAGTAGACTTTGCCACCCGCTACCCTGAAGCCACGGCCCTGCCAAATATTTCTGCTGAGACAGTGGCGAATGCCCTTCTGGCTATATTCTCACGGGTAGGATTTCCCAAATAAGTACTCTCCGATCAGGGCACACAATTTACCTCTGAGTTGCTCCAGCAGGTATGGACCCTCTGTGGGGTTAAGTCCCTGCGCACGTCCCCCTATCATCCACAAACGAATGGACTTTGTGAAAGGTTCAATGGAACCTTGAAACAGATGATCCGGACGTTCATAGCAGATCATGTTGACTGGGAAAAATGTATGCCCCATTTTTTGTTTGCTTACCGGGAGGTCCCACAGGAGTCCACAGGATATTCACCATTCGAACTACTCTATGGGCGAAGGGTAAGGGGTCCCCTAGATATTCTGCGGGAATACTGGGAAGGGAAATGCGAGTCAGAGGAGACTCCACATATCACTTATGTAGTTGAGCTCCGGGAAAAATTAGACCGGCTCATGTCCCTAGCCCACGGGAACCTAAGGGCAGCCCAAGCCCGCCACAAGACCTTGTATGACCGCAACACTAAGCCCCGAGAGCTTCTAGTGGGTCAGCGGGTCCTGATGCTACGTCCTACCCGACAAAATAAATTACAGGCTGCCTGGATAGGACCATACGAGGTTGTAGAGCGCAGGGGAGAGACAACCTACGTTGTCGCCCGAGGAGCCAGGGGTCAGACCCGGCGACTCTGCCACGTAAATGCGCTCAAACCATACCTAGAACGTACAGAAGAGGTGTCCGTTATCTGTACCCCCTCGCACACGGAGGCAGGAGACCGGGCTATCCCAGACCTCCTTGCTGAGTCCGTCCACCCCGGGGATATTACCCAAGACAAGCTCGGAGAACAGCTGAGCCCCATAGAAAAAGCCCAAGTATTCCCGCTGCTAAAGCAGCACCTCCAGCTGTTCTCTGCTCTACCCGGCATCACATCATTAGCCCAGCATGGAGTAGAGACTCCCGGTCAGAGCCCTCTCAGGCAACCCGCTTACCGGGTCCCTGAAGCAGTCAAGGGACACATTAGGAAGGAGCTTGAAGAGATGAGGACCTTGGGAGAAATAGAACCCTCCCACAGCCCCTGGGCTTCTCCAGTTGTGCTAGTGCCTAAGAAGGACGGGACGACCCGCTTCTGTGTGGACTATCGTCGGCTAAATGAAAAGACGACCACTGATGCCTACCCTATGCCCCGAGTAGATGACCTGTTAGACCAGTTAGCGGGGGCGACCTGGGTTTCGACTCTAGACCTTAGCCGGGGTTATTGGCAGATCCCGTTGACGGCAGATGCTGTCCCCAAGTCGGCATTCATCACCCCATTCGGCCTGTACCAATTTCGGGTCATGCCGTTTGGGATGAAGAATGCCCCAGCTACATTTCAGCGGCTGGTAGATCAGCTACTCGAGGGTCTGCAGGGCTATACCTGCGCCTATCTCGACGATATAGCGATCTTCAGTGACTCTTGGGACGAGCACCTCCAGCATCTGGATGTGGTATTGGGCAGAATACAGGCAGCAGGGATGACTATCCGCCCCGACAAATGCCAAATAGGTATGGGCGAGGTCCAGTACTTGGGACACCGGGTGGGGAGTGGGAAACAGCGACCTGAACCCGCCAAAATTGAGGCTATTGTCAACTGGCCTGTACCGCTCAATAAGAAGCAGGTCCTAGCTTTCTTAGGTACCGCAGGGTATTACAGAAAATTTGTACCCAATTACAGTTCTTTGGCCAAACCCCTGACTGACCTTACCAAGAAAACCCTGCCCCGGACAGTCCTGTGGTCCCCAGAATGTGGTGCTGCCTTTGAAGCCTTAAAAACAGCCCTAGGAAATTCTCCGGTCTTGGCCGCTCCTAACTTCAATCAACGCTTTTTGGTCCACACAGACGCTTCCATGTTTGGGCTCGGGGCCGTGTTGAGCCAGGTCAACAGCCAAGGAGAGGAGCACCCAGTAGCATACCAAAGTCGCAAGCTACTGGAACGGGAGGTGGGCTATGCTGCTATTGAAAAAGAGTGCCTGGCTCTTGTGTGGGCACTAAAGCGGTTCCAACCTTACTTGTATGGCCGGGAATTCACTGTCTTAACTGACCACAACCCCCTTGTGTGGCTGAACAGAGTGTCCGGGGACAATGGTAGACTATTGCGGTGGAGCCTATCCCTTCAACCCTTTAATTTTACAGTGCAATACAGTCCGGGAAAGGACAATAAAAACGCAGATGGTTTATCACGGCAAGAAGACGTGTGAGTCAACACCACACCCAGTGTTTTTCCTCGCCACCTTCAGCCTTATCCGTGTGGACAACCCCGAGCTGGCTCTCTTTGAAAGGGGGAGAAATGTCACGGTAGCACCCCTCCAGACAACCATGTTTTTCCGTTCCTCAGTGCCCATGTTCCAGCTGAGTTATTTTCCCCTGTTCTAACTGTGTGTTTTACATGTATGGTGCCCTGTTAAAGAGCCTAATCCCTTGTACCCTTTCCCCAGGAATGTAGCTTCAGCAGCCACTTCAAAATAAAGGTTTATCCTGGCTGCTGAGCTCATTCTCTTCTTACAAAGGTAGGCGGTTTTCCTATTGGTTGCTCAGACCAAGCCCCAGTGTAGGCACTGTTCTGATTGGTTGCTTAGTTAAATGCCCAATTTGCATATAATTGCTGATCTGTGGGGCACATCCCCTGCTGGGGATTGGTTGCTACTAATCCGACCTTTCATCTGATTGGCTGCCAGGTACTGTCCTTTTGTGTAGGTGTGAAGAAGTTGTTTTGTTCAACTTTTGTTATCAAGATGTTTTCCTGTATATATGTCCTGTGTTTTGTGTCAATAAACAGTTCTTCTTGTTTTCCCAACACGACCAGTCTCGTCTGCTATGTTGGTGGAATTGCTTGCAGGGAAGCCTTGATCATAGCCCCGTTTGGCTATTGGATATTTACTGGACCTGAGGAGTGATTTTGTGGAACTGATTCCGGTAGGAGCTACCCATCTAGTAGCCCTCCCGTGACAATTATATTTGTCACGGTACACACCGTGACTCTTACCCCTGGCGGGCACAAGGGGCTAGCCACCTGCCGAGAGACTATGGACCTTGTCTGTTGCCAAAGCCAGAAACTCCTAGGAGAACTAAAATCACTGGCCCCAAGCACACTGCTTTCTCCGTCTAACCGGAGTACAGCAGGAATCTGTCTGCCCGCTACAGTGTCTGGGGACAATGGTAGACTATTGCGGTGGAGCCTATCCCTTCAACCCTTTAATTTTACAGTGCAATACCATCCGGGAATGGACAATAAAAATGCAGATGGCTTATCACGGCAAGAAGACGTGTGTGTCAACACCACACCCAGTGTTTTCCTCGCCACCTTCAGGATTATCCGTGTGGACAACCCCGAGCTGGCTCTCTTAGAAAGGGGGAGAAATGTCACGGTAGCACCCCTCCAGACAACCATGTTTTTCCATTCCTCAGTGCCCATGTTATTTTCCCCTGTTCTAACTGTGTGTTTTACATGTATGGCGCCCTGTTAGAGAGCCTAATCCCTTGTACCCTTTAACCAGGAATGTAGCTTCAGTAGCCACTTCACAATAAAGGTTTATCCTGGCTGCTGAGCTCATTCCAAGCTCAGACCAAGCCCCCAGTGTAGGCACTGTTCTGATTGGATGCTTAGTTAAATGCCCAATTTGAATATATTTGCTAATCTGTGGGCACGCCCCCTGCTGGGGATTGGCTGCTACTAATCCTACCTTTCATCTGATTGGCTGCCAGGTACTGTCCTTTTGTTCAACTTATGTTATCAAGATGTTTTCCGGTAGTAGCTACCTATCTAGTAGCCCTCCCGTGACAGTTGTCAAGTGTCCTCGGGGGCTCAGACTTAAGCCATGTGCAAGAGGCAGTCTGGCAGGATGTCTGTACACGTGGGCAGTGATCAGCTGCCTACCACTAGATGCCAGTGCTGGAGAAGTCCTGTTGATGCAATCTGGATTCTGGGGCATGTTCTGGGTATTGGGGCATGTCTAAGGTTTACAATCTGGGTGCTGGGTCTGGTTCTGGGTGTGCAGTCTAAGTGTAGAGGCATGTCCGGAGCATGCAGTGTGGCAGTTTGGGTTTGTCCTGGACGTGCAGTGTGGCAGTTTGGGTATGTCCTAGGCGTGCAGTGTGGCAGTTTGGGTATGTCCTAGGCGTGTAGTCAGTGCTGTATTTACCGCGAGGCATCCTAGGCGGATGCCTATGGCGGCAAATTTTGGGGGGCGGCAGCGCCCCCCAGCACTAGAAAAAAAAAAAAATCCGTCCCTTTAAAAAAAAACCCCACCGCGCTTGCAGGCAGAGACGGAGGTGAGAAGGGATCGGAAGATCCCCCCCCACCATCGCTCTGCCTGCCAGGCTGCACGGGGAGCCGAACAGGCAGCACAGAGAAACCTCCGTGCTGCCTGTTCGGCTCCCCGTGCAGTGTGCCGACACGGAAGTGCCGACAGTCACGTGACGGGCGCGCTGACGTCATACGCGCGCCCGGTCACGTGACCTGTGGCAACAATCGCCGGGAAGCCGAACAGGCAGCATGGAGGGACCATGCTGCCTGCCTGCCAGGGAAAGGTAAGTGCTGATGGGAGAGTGTGTGTGTGTGTGTGTGTGTGACTGAGTGTGATGGGAGTCAGTGTGTGTGTGTGTGTGAGACTGAGTGTGATGGGAGTCAGTGTGTGTGTGTGTGTGTGTGTGTGAGACTGAGTGTGATGGGAGTCAGAGTGTGTGTGATGGGAGACAGTGTGTGTGTGTGTGACTGAGTGTGATGGGAGTCAGAGTGTGTGTGATGGGAGACAGTGTGTGACTGAGTGTGATGGGAGTCAGAGTGTGTGTGATGGGAGACAGTGTGTGACTGAGTGTGATGGGAGTCAGAGTGTGTGTGATGGGAGACTGTGTGACTGAGTGTGATGGGAGTCAGAGTGTGTGATGGGAGACTGTGTGTGACTGAGTGTGATGGGAGTCAGAGTGTGTGATGGGAGACTGTGTGTGACTAAGTGTGATGGGAGTCAGAGTGTGTGTGATAGAAGACAGTGTGTGTGACTGAGTGTGATGGGAGTCAGTGTGTGTGATGGGAGACAGTGTGTGTGACTGAGTGTGATGGGAGTCAGAGTGTGTGTGATGGGAGACAGTGTGTGTGACTGAGTGTGATGGGAGTCAGTGTGTGTGATAGGAGACAGTGTGTGTGACTGAGTGTGATGGGAGTCAGTGTGTGTGATGGGAGACAGTGTGTGTGACTGAGTGTGATGGGAGTCAGAGTGTGTGTGATGGGAGACAGTGTGTGTGACTGAGTGTGATGGGAGTCAGTGTGTGTGATAGGAGACAGTGTGTGTGACTGAGTGTGATGGGAGTCAGTGTGTGTGACTGAGTGTGATGGGAGTCAGAGTGTGTGTGATGGGAGACAGTGTGTGTGACAGTGTGTGTGACTGAGTGTGATGGGAGTCAGAGTGTGTGTGATGGGAGACAGTGTGTGTGTGTGTGTGTGTGTGTGACTGAGTGTGATGGGAGTCAGAGTGTGTGTGATGGGAGACTGTGTGTGACTGAGCAGGGGCGTACCTAGAGCATTTGGCACCCGGGGCAGACCCCGAGTGTTGCACCCCCCCCCCCCCCCCCCCCCACAATAAAAATGCAAGAAAACACCCACAATTTTTTCAATGTTTGAAAATTGTACAATTATAGTTACCAGGAATAGTGTGCCAGTCAGATACCAGTAATATTGTGCCAGTCAGAGCCCAGTAATAGTGTGCCACTCAGAGCCCAGTAAGTGTGCCAGTCAGAGCCCAGTAGTAGTGTGCCACTCAGAGCCCAGTAATATAGTGCCACTCAGAACCCAGTAATATAGTGCCAGTCAGAGCCCAGTAATAGTGTGCCACTCAGAGCCCAGTAATAGCGTGCCAGTCAGAGCCCAGTTATATAGTGCCAGTCAGTGCACAGTAATAGTGTGCCAGTCAGTGCCCAGTAATAGTGTGCCACTCAGAGCCCAGGAATATTGTGCCAGTCAGATGCCCAGTAAGATTGTGCCAATCAGTGCCCAGGAATATTATGCCAGTCAGATGCCAAGTAATTTTGTGCCAGTCAGTGCCCAGGAATATTATGCCAGTCAGATGCCCAGGAATATTGTGCCAGTCAGTGCCCAGGAATATTATGCCAGTCAGATGCCCAGGAATATTGTGCCAGTCAGTGCCCAGTAATAGTGTGCCAGTCAGAGCCCAGTAATAGTGTGCCAGTCAGATACCATGAATATTGTAACAGTCAGAGCCCAGTAATAGAGTGCCAGTCAGTGCCCAGGAATATTGTGTCAGTCAGTGCCCAGTAATAGTGTGCCACTCAGAGCCCAGGAATAGTGTGCCAGTCAAATGCCCAGTAATATTGTGCCAGTCAGTGCCCATGAATATTATGCCAGTCAGATGCCAAGTAATTTTGTGCCAGTCAGTGCCCAGGAATATTGTGCCAGTCAGTGCCCAGTAATAGTGTGCCAGTAAGAGCCCAGTAATAGTGTGCCAGTCAGATACCAGGAATATTGTAACAGTCAGAGCCCAGTAATATAGTGCCAGCCAGAGCCCAGTAATATAGTGCCAGTCAGAGCCCAGTAATATAGTGCCAGCCAGAGCCCAGTAATATAGTGCCACTCAGAACCCAGTAATATAGTGCCAGTCAGAGCCCAGTAATAGTGTGCCACTCAGAGCCCAGTAATAGCGTGCCAGTCAGAGCCCAGTTATATAGTGCCACTCAGAACCCAGTAATGTGCCAGCCAGAGCCCAGTAATATAGTGCCAGCCAGAACCCAGTAATATAGTGCCAGCCAGAACCCAGTAATATAGTGCCAGCCAGAACCCAGTAATATAGTGCCAGCCAGAGCCCAGTAAGTGTGCCAGTCAGAGCCCAGTAATAGTGTGCCACTCAGAGCCCAGTAATATAGTGCCACTCAGAACCCAGTAATATAGTGCCAGCCAGAACCCAGTAATATAGTGCCAGCCAGAGCCCAGTAATATAGTGCCAGCCAGAACCCAGTAATATAGTGCCAGCCAGAGCCCAGTAAGTGTGCCAGTCAGAGCCCAGTAATAGTGTGCCACTCAGAACCCAGTAATATAGTGCCACTCAGAACCCAGTAATATAGTGCCAGTCAGAGCCCAGTAATAGTGTGCCACTCAGAGCCCAGTAATAGCGTGCCAGTCAGAGCCCAGTTATATAGTGCCACTCAGAACCCAGTAATGTGCCAGCCAGAGCCCAGTAATATAGTGCCAGTCAGAACCCAGTAATATAGTGCCAGCCAGAACCCAGTAATATAGTGCCAGCCAGAGCCCAGTAATATTGTGCCAGTCAGAACCCAGTAATATAGTGCCAGCCAGAGCCCAGTAATATTATGCCAGTCAGAGCCCAGTAATATAGTGCCAGCCAGAGCCCAGTAATATAGCGCCAGCCAGAGCCCAGTAATATTGTGCCAGTCAGAACCCAGTAATATAGTGCCAGCCAGAACCCAGTAATATAGCGCCAGCCAGAACCCAGTAATATAGTGCCAGCCAGAGCCCAGTAATATTGTGCCAGTCAGAGCCCAGTAATATAGCGCCAGCCAGAGCCCAGTAATATAGCGCCAGCCAGAGCCCAGTAATATTGTGCCAGTCAGAACCCAGTAATATAGCGCCAGCCAGAACCCAGTAATATAGCGCCAGCCAGAACCCAGTAATATAGTGCCAGTCAGAACCCAGTAATATAGTGCCAGCCAGAACCCAGTAATATAGTGCCAGCCAGAGCCCAGTAATATTATGCCAGTCAGAGCCCAGTAATATAGTGCCAGCCAGAGCCCAGTAATATAGTGCCAGCCAGAACCCAGTAATATAGTGCCAGCCAGAGCCCAGTAATATAGTGCCAGTCAGAACCCAGTAATATAGTGCCAGCCAGAACCCAGTAATATAGTGCCAGCCAGAGCCCAGTAATATAGTGCCAGCCAGAACCCAGTAATATAGTGCCAGTCAGAGCCCAGTAATATAGTGCCAGCCAGAGCCCAGTAATATAGTGCCAGCCAGAACCCAGTAATATAGCGCCAGCCAGAACCCAGTAATATAGTGCCAGTCAGAGCCCAGTAATATAGTGCCAGCCAGAACCCAGTAATATAGCGCCAGCCAGAGCCCAGTAATATTGTGCCAGTCAGAACCCAGTAATATAGTGCCAGCCAGAGCCCAGTAATATTGTGCCAGTCAGAACCCAGTAACATAGTGCCAGCCAGAACCCAGTAATATAGTGCCAGCCAGAACCCAGTAATATTGTGTCAGTCAGAGTCCAGTAATATAGTGCCAGCCAGAACCCAGTAATATAGTGCCAGCCAGAACCCAGTAATATTGTGTCAGTCAGAGCCCAGTAATATAGCGCCAGCCAGAACCCAGTAATATAGTGCCAGCCAGAGCCCAGTAATATAGTGCCAGTCAGAACCCAGTAATATAGTGCCAGCCAGAACCCAGTAATATAGTGCCAGCCAGAGCCCAGTAATATAGTGCCAGCCAGAACCCAGTAATATAGTGCCAGTCAGAGCCCAGTAATATAGTGCCAGCCAGAGCCCAGTAATATAGTGCCAGCCAGAACCCAGTAATATAGCGCCAGCCAGAACCCAGTAATATAGTGCCAGTCAGAGCCCAGTAATATAGTGCCAGCCAGAACCCAGTAATATAGCGCCAGCCAGAGCCCAGTAATATTGTGCCAGTCAGAACCCAGTAATATAGTGCCAGCCAGAGCCCAGTAATATTGTGCCAGTCAGAACCCAGTAACATAGTGCCAGCCAGAACCCAGTAATATAGTGCCAGCCAGAACCCAGTAATATTGTGTCAGTCAGAGCCCAGTAATATAGCGCCAGCCAGAACCCAGTAATATAGTGCCAGCCAGAGCCCAGTAATATAGTGCCAATCCACCCCCCCCCCCCCCCCCCCCCCATCACTTACCAAATCGCTGCTTCTCCCGGACGGACGACTCCTCCGTGCAGTCTTCTCTTCTCCCTCCTGCACGGAGGAGGGAAACACAGTCGCCGGATGTGACGTATTGTCACATCCGGTCGCTGTGATTTTTTTTTTTTTTTTTTTTTTTCACCCGGCGGCCGCATCCAGAGGATTCGGCCGCCTGAAAAAAAAAAAAAAAAAAGGTAAGCAGCGCGGGGGGTGCCGGCAGCACCGGTGGCACCCCCCTAGTCAGTGGCACCCGGGGCGGGCCGCCCCCCCCGCCCCCCCCTCGGGACGCCACTGTGACTGAGTGTGATGGGAGTCAGAGTGTGTGATGGGAGACTGTGTGTGACTGAGTGTGATGGGAGTCAGAGTGTGTGTGATGGGAGACTGTGTGTGACTGAGTGTGATGGGAGTCAGAGTGTGTGTGATGGGAGACAGTGTGTGTGACTGAGTGTGATGGGAGTCAGAGTGTTGTGATGGGAGACAGTGTGTGTGACTGAGTATGATGGGAGTCAGAGTGTGTGTGATGGGAGACAGTGTGTGTGACAGTGTGATGGGAGTCAGAGTGTGCGTGATGGGAGTAGGAGTGTGTGACTGAGTGTGATGGGAGTAGGAGTGTGTGACTGAGTGTGATGGGAGTGTGAGCTTGATGTGAGTCTGAATGATGGGGCATGTCTTAGGTGTGTAACGTGGGTGTGCAGCTTGGGTAGGGGGGTGCCCGGATTTTGTCTGCCTAGGGCAGCACAAAATCAAGATACACCACTGCGTGTAGTGTGACGGTTTGGGCATGTCCTGGACTTGTAGTGTGGCTGTTTGTATATGTCCTGGGCATACACTGTGGCTGTTTAACATGTCCTGGGCATGCAATGTGGCGGTTTGGGTATGTCCTAGGCTTGCAGTGTGGCGGTTTGGGAATGTCCAGGACATGCATTGTGGCTGTTTGGGCATGTCCTGGGCGTGTAATGTGGCTGTTTGGGCATGTCCTGGGCCTGTAATGTGGCTGTTTTGGCATGTCCTGGGTGTGCAGTGTGGGTGCCGTTTCAAGTGTTGTGTTTACTGCAAGGTGGTGCTATGGCAAGTTATGTGGGGGCAAAGCAAAAGGAGGGCAGAAGAAATGGAAAGGGGGGTGTGCCCAGACCATTTGTAGCAGGCTCTGCAACCTATAGATAGTTTTTCATCATGACACTTTTACACTGACTGAATAACTTTTTACCCCCTAACAGTGACTAATGACTATTAGTGCTATGCCATAAAAAAAAAACACTTTGTCTAACTTTGACCTGATTTTGCTGACAAACTTGGTGAGACTGATAAGCTGTGTCTGATGGTGGAGGAATGTGGGGGGCTTGATAAGATTGGGTCTCTTCAAACACATGAGAATGAACAAGTCTACAAAGCCTCATCTGGCCTGATAGAGAAATATTTCTTAACAGAGGATGAGGAACACTCTTCTCTTGCCCCAGAGGCTTCATCTGAAAGCTATGTATTTCCCATCCAGGAAGGAACACACACTACATTTAATTTTTGAGCACTGACATACTGTTTGTCTTATATATATGTTGTAGCACTTTCCTTTACTTGAATAGTTCTTTCAGCCTGTACATACTGTGAAACCTCTTTCTTTAAATATTGCTGTCTATATATTTTTAATATTTGCCCTGAGTTTAGAAATACCAATGTTTCCATGTTTGTCTATGTTTTATTTTCAAGTAATAGGGCAATAATCAATATTATTTTTTTTTTTTTTGTTTCCTAACCATTTTCTTCTACAGCGACCTTTTTACCCCAACTCTAACCCTAAATTTACCCTAACCCTAAATCTACCCCTACCCCTTAATGTAACCCTTGTACTAACCCGAACCTTCCTGGAACCCTGATTATAACCCTAATTATAACCCTAACCCTAAATCTAGGCTTAGCTTTTTCTATTTATTTGTTTATTTATTTATGTATTTATTTATTTATAACTGTAATGTTGCTGGCTCCCTCTAGGGGAACAGTTTCAGAGAGATGGAAGAGATTTTTTTTTAATTCACTTCTGTTGCTCTCTGCTGGGCAATCTGTATTGGAGAAGAATGCTACTCCAATACAGCACCACGGTGATCATGGTGCCCTGGGATGTTGTGTGACATCATGGTGCTCTGATTCATACACAATTTGATGCAACATGGGGCAGACAATGGTGCCCACTTGATCAAAAAGACTTAGCCTCCTGAGCTTGAAATGGGTCAACATTTTGTCGCAAAAAATTTTTTTTGTTGATGTCCATGAACTTGGGGCTATTTGAGGAAGAATGTAATATCATTGTAAATTGCAACCTAGTCATTTGGGAATTTTGAAATTAAAGTAAAAGTATATAGTTTAAAAAAAAAAAAGCCCAAAACATTACTAGCTTTACTACCTGGCTTCACACTTACATTTTGATTCTCTTGTCTCTGCTCCTCAGTTCACTGTATTTCTGCTGTGCTTTCAGTTTTGAAATCGATCGGCCATGATGTCTGACTTGAGAGGTTTTTCGAGGTCACATCTGGGCATATTGTATAGCTCAAAATTCACCTTACGATATGGCGCCAATGTACCACAAATCTTTCTGCACTTCAGTTTAGTTCGCTTATAAAAGTGCTGTGAAGTTGATGAGTCATTGTTCTGCATCACCAGTGATGTCATAATCTGCTTTTGCCCATCCCCAATGGACATACTGTCAACATCCAGGTCAGTCATGTTGATATCTATAAAAATAATTTTTGAAATTTGTATAGCTTCCTCCATTTTTCTACCAATGCAGTAGCACAACAGCAAATAAGATTTATATCCTGAAGAATACTGCAGAGTGATGAACATAGTTCCAGCAGTCAAACACACCATGCTGGTATTCCAGCATAAATAAGCTGTCCAAATTTCATGATTCCAAAAATTCAGTGTTGGAGAGTTTTTCCTGCTTCAGACAGACACAATAATTTTCTGTTTTAAATATAAGATATATTTAGATCCGCAGAGCTGCGGATAATCTAGTCTTGTTCCAGCCATTCACCTTGTACCTTCGTTCAGCAGTGTTCCCAGAGGTTTTGAATCCAGTGACCATGTGTGACAACTATGGAGTTCCTTCCCCAATAATTCTCCCTGGGAGATGTGGACCCGACAACACCCCGGACATTTCAGGAGAGCAAAACCATAGCAGTAGCCAATGAATGGAGCGAGGATGACTTTGGAATACTACATGAGGTGGATACTCTCTGAGCCACCACAGCTTACAACTTACTGCACATTCAAGTGGTCTAGGTCAAGGTTGCACTTTACCTACAGAGATAGGGCGGGGACAGACCCCGGGGCTATCAAGGGGGAACAGGTGGAATTGTGTCTATTGTACAGAGTCACTTAAGGGAAGGGACCTACCAATGTGCCTGAGGTACAACTGTACCCCCATTGACTTCTATGGGGTCCGTGTTCGGGGTCAAGTTCGAGCACGGACCCAGACTTTTTCCGAAGTTCGCTCCAACTTCTCAAACCCGAACATCCAGGTGTCAGCTCAACTCTAGTCCCTGGCCTTATCTTATATCTAGGACAGCCTTATACCTATCCCACACAAGCTTAAACTCCTTCACTGTATTAACTTCTACTGGAAGACTATTCCATACATCCACTACCCTCTCAGTAATGTAATACTTTCATTAGTCCCTGGCCTTATCTTATATCTAGGATAACCTTATACCTATCCCATTAATGCTTAAACTCACAAAAAATATGACAATTTAATTGCCAGTAATATGCCATAGTTTAATTGCCCAGTAATATGCCAGTTTAATTGCCCAGCATAATTGTCCAGTAATATGTCACAGTTTAATTGCCCAGTAATATGCCACAGTTTAATTGCCCAGTAATATGCCCAGCCTGATGCCCCAGTAATATGCCACAATTTAATTGCCCAGCCTGATCCCCCAGTAATATGCCAGTTTAATTGCCCAGCCTGATGCACCAGTTTAATTTCCCTGTAATATGCCCAGCCTGATGCCCCAGTTTAAATGCCCAGTAATATGCCCCGATGCACCAAGTAACATGCCACCACCCTCCTTCCCCATAACGCAACGGCTCCATGTCTCCTCTGTGCACCGGCAGAAGGTTTGTTTGTATTGATTAAAGTAAAAAAAAAAAAAAAAAAAAAAAATCCCTTGTCTGTTCAGTCTGTGAGCTGAGCTCACATCAGACTGTTACCAGCCCTGTCACACGCGTCCTGCCTGCTTCCAGACTCGTGTCACAGGGATGGCTACAGCAGGCTGATGTGAGCTCAGCTCACAGACTGAACTGCGCGGGTTACGTGATATCAGGCAAGGACATCACGTGACCTGCGATCACGCTAAAACAGCACAGCAGCGCCATCTGGTGGTCTTTTCAAACACTGATGGACTAAGGCTTATAATAAGCAGTTATTTTATCCATAGTAATCTGAAACAGTAACTGAAAACTATTATGTCTCACTCGTTCTATTTGTTGAAAGACCAATAAAAGTATGATCTGAAACGCCAGGTTTGCCCTCGGTTTTAGAGCTTAAATCCAGTATCACTTACGATCATGGACCCTAAGGTCGCCCCCCCTCCATTTTTTTGTAACGATATCGATCTTATTAAAAGGAGCATTTGTATGACGAGTAGAAAAATAATTAAAATACGCGAAGCTTCCGGAGAATAAATGAGCTACACAGCAGCGCCACCTGGTGGTATTTCTCAAACAAATCAGGATACACTGCAAATAGGTTAAATACGAAAGTCTTAAAAGTACGAAAGTAAAATGTTTAACTCATCCTCGTCAAATTAAAGTAAACCCTGTGACCGGTTTAAAAAAAAAAAACATACAAAAACACACACACACACAATAAGGCTTGTAGAGAAGCAGTTTCAGCTCTATTAAGGAGAAGTTGGGCGGCTCTTAAAAGAGCCTTTGTGTTAATGGATGTGTAGAGCGCAGCTGTTACTTGGCGCTAGTGTACTTGGTCACAGCCTTGGTTCCCTCGGATACAGCGTGCTTGGCCAGCTCCCCGGGCAGTAGCAGCCGCACGGCGGTCTGGATCTCCCGGGAAGTGATGGTGGAGCGCTTGTTGTAATGAGCCAGGCGGGAAGCCTCCCCTGCGATGCGCTCAAAGATGTCATTCACGAAAGAGTTCATGATCCCCATGGCCTTGGAGGAGATGCCAGTATCTGGGTGGACCTGCTTCAGTACTTTGTACACGTAGATAGCGTAACTCTCCTTCCTGCTCTTTCTACGCTTCTTCCCATCTTTCTTCTGGGTCTTGGTCACCGCTTTCTTGGAGCCTTTCTTAGGCGCAGGAGCAGACTTGGCTGGTTCAGGCATGATAGACAATAAGAAATGTTCTAACCGCTAAGAAACTGTGACTAGCGCCTCCTCCGGCAGCTCTATATATACTGCAGCGCATGCAAACGAGGTGGACAAGCTCTCTCCCTCTCTATTGGACAGATCTTTCATGTGATTTCAATAAGCTCCTCCTCTATGACAGCTCTAAATATTATTGGTGCAATGTAAAACTATCCAATCACAGAGCAGAGTGTTTGTATATTGGAGAGTATATATAGAGGCTGGTGGTCACGATGTAACACAGTTTGTATCTGATCTGTACCATATACCTGAAGATGTCTGGACGTGGCAAGCAAGGCGGCAAGGTTCGTGCCAAGGCAAAGACTCGCTCATCCAGAGCAGGACTGCAGTTTCCAGTTGGTCGGGTTCACCGTCTGTTGAGGAAAGGGAATTATGCGCAGCGTGTGGGTGCCGGTGCCCCAGTGTATCTGGCCGCTGTGCTGGAATACCTGACCGCTGAAATCCTGGAGCTGGCTGGTAACGCCGCCCGTGATAACAAGAAGACCCGAATCATCCCCCGCCACCTGCAACTCGCTGTGCGTAACGATGAGGAGCTCAACAAACTGCTGGGAGGAGTGACCATCGCTCAGGGTGGTGTCCTGCCCAACATCCAGGCTGTGCTACTGCCCAAGAAAACCGAGAGCCACAAGCCAGCCAAGGGCAAATAGACTGAAGACTCTTCCCTAACTACTCTCAACACAAAGGCTCTTTTAAGAGCCACCCACAATCTCCACAAAGAGCTTTAGTGTCACAAGCACCCATACCCTCTGCTATACATTTATCATTTCCATTAGATATTGGTTTATAAGTAACGATATTAACATTATACTACTACCATCTTACTCTCTAGGTTGTCGCTATTTTCAATCAAGTGAGAAACCTTTAATTTGTTGCAATAGCGCAGACATCTGTTTCATTGTGATCTGCTCCGTACACAAGCCTAAAGCGGCACACGTGTTTCGCACTGACAAACGCTTCTCAATTGTTTTATTTAGCAGCAGTACAACGGAGTTTGAATAGGTTTGAATTTGAATTCATGACTATACAGTTCTAGGGATGGTTGATGTAAAATGATCGCCACTCAAGGTTTCATTCAGTTTCTGGTCGTTGTGATTCTTTTAATAAAGGAGCTTTGTGTTTTACATGAATCGAACCGATAGATGTTTCCTAGTTGTGTGACACGTGTATTAAGAATTAGTACGGTTTGGGATACCTGAACGGTGTGTGTTACAATATCAAAGCCCATTTTATGTCCGATCTATTCGAACAGGTCACTGTGTGTAGAAGGATCTCCAGTCAATGACTTTCCCGTGCATTTATTTCTGCGATATCCTATATTGTGAAAATCTCTTCATTGATAATTTGGTGGCTCTTAAAAGAGCCTTTGTGTGTTTTGTGTCCAGTGACTGCCCCCGTTTAAGCTCTCTCTCCCCGGATCCTGCGGGCAAGCTGGATGTCTTTGGGCATGATGGTCACCCTCTTGGCGTGGATGGCACACAGGTTGGTGTCCTCGAACAGACCCACCAGGTAAGCCTCGCTGGCCTCCTGCAGAGCCATGACTGCCGAACTCTGGAAGCGCAGATCGGTCTTGAAGTCCTGAGCGATCTCACGGACCAGGCGCTGGAAAGGCAGTTTGCGGATGAGGAGCTCGGTGGATTTCTGGTAACGCCGGATCTCCCTGAGAGCCACAGTGCCGGGGCGGTAACGGTGAGGCTTTTTCACTCCGCCGGTAGCCGGGGCGCTCTTCCTGGCAGCCTTGGTAGCCAGCTGCTTGCGGGGAGCCTTGCCTCCGGTGGATTTACGGGCGGTCTGCTTTGTTCTGGCCATTGCGTAAAAATGTACCAAACGAATGATTACTAGGGCTGCTGGGCTGCTATTTATAGGCTGTACCGCTCAATGATTGGCTGCTCGGGAGGCGAGGCGGGCTTAGTGATTCATTGGGTAAAATAAACCGCCTTATATTTCAAAATGACCGCCAAATTCACAAACGTAAAATATAAATAGAAATCTGCTTCTTTCACGTTTCATAATTCTACCTAATTAATCCCCGTGATTTGTGCGTGTCTGTATTAGAATTGGTTTTCTCTTTTTGTATTATTTTTGTTAACATTTTAACCCCACCAATGACTGAAGAATGTGGGGGGTGAAACGTATTACTCAGCAGTTTGTGGATAAGTCCGTGTTCTAGTTTTCAGCATAGTAGATGGGATATCCCACTACTAATCCCTCTAAGCTGAAACCGCTAACATTTGATGTTAATAAATCAAACCATTTTTAAAGCTGTTTAATGGATTCCAGACTGTATACAGTGACGTCAGACACAATATGTATTTATTTGTTTATTTAACCAGTTCATGTAGTTTAACCTTAAGAAAACGTTATTTATTTATTGAAACCACTCTACTGTTAACTGAAGTTTTCATGATGCTGCTGGAGCATCATAGGGTGGGTCAGTGGCAGATTAATGAGTGGCTGGAGGAGGGGTGCCATTGGGCAGAATGCTGTCAAAGTAGTCACTGTGACTGCAGTGGTCTGGTTATCTGGACAGTGTTAAGAGATGCCAGTTCATCTGGCACCATACTAATTTGGCTCCAAGTTTAATTATGCCTGGCTATTTTACGAGAGATGATCAGTTAAACTGTATATTGTTTTGTCCATGGTTATCTTCATTTTTCCATGTATAAATATTCTCCATTGTAGTCCCCATGACCAACCATGTTGTGCCCGTTCGTCAGTGCCTATGTTCCGGCTAAGTTATATGTGTTTTCCAGTACCTGTGCCAAAAAGGGCTATTTTCACTGCCTTTGTATTTCGGATGACCAGCCAGAGGCCAAGTTCCTCAATAAAGGTTAAGCCCGGTCTCTGCTGGCATTCACCACATTTGAATTGTCAGCAAGTTGCTGATTGGCCATCGGTTTAAAGGTCCACTAGCCGAATCAGAGACAAATTATATCGCTCATCCTCTGATTGGCTAGTGGGGTATAACGATTCGGCCATATCCTCTATAATAATCTTCAAGTGTCTCTGCGTCCAGAGAGAGAGATACAGAACAGGAGGTAGAGAGAAAGAACAGAGGGAGGGAGAAAGACAGAACAGGGGGAAGGGGGAGAGAGAGAGAGAGACAGACAGTACAGGGGGGGAGAGAGAGACAGTACAGGGGGAGAAAGAGAGAGACAGACGGGGAGGGAGGGAGAGGAAGACAGAACAGGGGGAATGGGGAGAGAGAGAGAGACAGAACAGGGCTAGAGAGACAGAACAGGGGGGGGGAGAGACAGAACAGGGGGGGAGAGAGAGACAGGGGGAAGGGGGAGAGAGAGACAGGGGGAAGGGGGAGAGAGAGAGACAGACAGTACAGGAGGGGAGAGAGAGACAGAACAGGGGGAAGGGGGAGGGAGGGAGAGAAAGACAGAACAGGGGGAATGGGGAGAGAGAGAGACAGAACAGGGGGGGAGAGAGACAGAACAGAGGAAGGGCAGGAGAGAGACAGAACAGAGGAAGGGCAGGAGAGAGACAGAATAGAGGGAGAGAGAGAACAGGTAATGGGGAGTTAGAGAGAGACAGACAGGGCAATGAAGAGGAAAGGGACAAACATGGGAAAGCAGAGAGATACATACATGGGGGGGGTGCCATGGGGGAATCCCGCACAGGGCGCCGGAACACTTAAGGCCGGCCCTGCTGACAGATTTCTCGAGCAAATTCTCCTGCGCAATTGCAGGAGAATTTACTCATTGCGCATGCGACGCTACCCACCTCCCGCCCCCTTCACACCACGCTAAGGTGGTAAGTAACACGGGGGGACGGGACATAAGGGGGCAACATAGGGGCAAGCACCCTGGCGAGGGGGGAACCTTGAGGGCTGCCTCATCTTGATGGGAGTTGTGATCCCCCTGCTGCATCAATAATACAGCAGGAGGATCACAACTCCCATCAAGATGAGGCAGCCCTCAAGGCTCCCCCCCTCACCAGGGTGTTTGCCCCCCTATGTTGCCCCCTTATGTCCCCCCCCCCCCCCTCCACATATGTTCTAGCGCCCGTTAATTTAACGGGCTTAATGTCTAGTTTCATATAATATGTTTAAAAGTCCAGCACAGCGCTGACTGGTCACTTGTGTAAAGGGCCTAGTAGGCGCTGTGCTGTTTGGTTCCCCATTTTAAGAGCTGGCTTGAATTCCTTGGTGCTGCCAAGTCTGGCCCTAGACCATGCCCCTTTTTGGCAATTGTTCGGTCCTTGTTTACCCCGTCCCTATTGGTCGCTAACTAGTTTGGCACCAAATTCAATTATCCTTTTTGTATGTGTTAACTTGTAATCCCCTAAGTCTTGTTTCCATTCAGTATTCTATGTTAAACTTTAATCCTGTTATAGTTCCTTTGTCTAATCTATTTTATCAAGATTTTCAACTGTATATATTCTCTGTGTTATGAATCAATAAACGTTCTTGTGATTTTACCTAACACGACCGGTCTCGTCCGCTATGTTGTGGGATTGCTAGTGGGGAACCAGCAATGTATTTTCCTGGACCTTAGGAGTGTATCTCGTGGAGCTGATTCTGGTAGGAGATACCCATCCTAGTAGTCCTCCCATGACACTTTACAATAAATTGTTGTTCCTGTTAAACTCTGTAACGGGATGCCAAGAAATTGATGCTTCTTGCCCGCTTAGAGTACATAGGACACACCTCTGCTCACCTCTTGAAGAACCAACTTGGCTATAGGTCCTGTTAGCCCAGTTTAGTTTTCTCTCCCCACCAGGACAAAATACACTTGTAACGGGATGGGTACCCAAGGCCGGTAGCACCTCTGCTCATTGTAGAAAATCACCGCTCTAGCCCCTGATTAAAGCACAGCATCCACCCAGCAAGTCTTTCCTGGAGCCTTGCTCTTTGCTAGTGGTCCTGTCTACTATTTACGTACAGTTAGGTACAGCAAGAATTAAACCACATTATTGAAACAGAAACAGTCTTATAATCATGACAGTCAATAGACATGCAAGCAAGCATTCTGCTAGCATTTCCTGCTGCTCTATTGCATTGCCTACTGTCACGGTAGCACCCCTCCAGACAACCATGTTTTTCCGTTCCTCAGTGCCCATGTTCCAGCTGAGTTATTTTCCCCTGTTCTAACTGTGTGTTTTACATGTATGGTGCCCTGTTAAAGAGCCTAATCCCTTGTACCCTTTCCCCAGGAATGTAGCTTCAGCAGCCACTTCAAAATCAAGGTTTATCCTGGCTGCTGAGCTCATTCTCTTCTTCAAAAGGTAGGCGGTTTTCCTATTGGTTGCTCAGACCAAGCCCCAGTGTAGGCACTGTTCTGATTGGTTGCTTAGTTAAATGCCCAATTTGCATATAATTGCTGATCTGTGGGGCATGTCCCCTGCTGGGGATTGGTTGCTACTAATCCTACCTTTCATCTGATTGGCTGCCAGGTACTGTCCTTTTGTGTAGGTGTGAAGAAGTTCTTTTGTTCAACTTTTGTTATCAAGATGTTTTCCTGTATATATGTCCTGTGTTTTAAGTCAATAAACAGTTCTTCTTGTTTTCCCAACACGACCAGTCTCGTCTGCTATGTTGGTGGAATTGCTTGCAGGGAAGCCTTGATCATAGCCCCGTTTGGCTATTGGATATTTACTGGACCTGAGGAGTGATTTTGTGGAACTGATTCCGGTAGGAGCTACCCATCTAGTAGCCCTCCCGTGACACTGGTGTCAAGAAGTGGGATCTCTCCTCCCAACACTGGTCCTTGGATTTATCAAGTGGATTATTGTTTCTTTTATTATGGCAGAAGCATACAAGTCCCTCACGGTGGCTGCGCTGCAAGACTTGCTTGCCCAAAAAGGCCAAGACACCGGAGGCTTGAAAAAGAACGAATTGGTGGCGGCTCTACTGGAACTTGAAAGGGAGGAGAGCCGCCCTCCCAGCCCGATTGTGGGGCAAGCAGCACACATCCCCTCCCGGTTCATGGAACCCCCTCGTGCTGAGAGTGATGAGATCTCACGGAGGGTAAGGGAGAGATTGGCGTTTTTTGGACCCAACCCGTCCGTAGAAATTGTTAATCGCATCATGGTAGTGGCAGAGCGGGAGAGAGAAGCCGAATTGGCGCACCAGAGAGCCACTATCTCTGGACCGGCCACAGAGGATTCACACTCAGTGCGCAGCACCACCTCTACGTGCCCGATCAAAGTTACCCACCAGTCCTTCAAACAGTTTGATGATGCTGTCGGGGATATCGATGGATTTCTACAAGACTTTGAACGACAGTGCCAGCTCCACAATGTGGACACCCAGGACTGGGTACCTATACTGGTGGGCAAGTTATCTGGGCGAGCTGCAGAAACGTACAGAGCGATCCCTGATGAATGGGCTAGAGATTACCCCGAAGTAAAGACCCGTCTGCTGGCCCGATATGCCATCACCCCTGATACATACCGTAGGAAATTCCGAGAGGCGAGGATGGGTCCAAGAGACACGTACACTGAGTGGGCACATCGCATGACCCGAGCCGCTACCAGCTGGATACAAGGGAGGCAAGTCACCACTTGGCAAGAATGCCTCCAACAGTTTTTACTGGAGCAATTTTTTCTTCATACGAGCACAGAGGTACGAGACTGGGTAAGAGACCAAGACCCCGTAAACCTGGAAGAGGCGGCAAAGCTAGCGGACAAATTTGTGGATGTCCGCCGCCCAGTCTCAAGACACCCTACCCCCTACCACAGCAGACCTCAGCCGCTAATGCACCGCCCCATGCCCCCAGCCTCCCCACCTACCCGACCCATGGGGTCTTATCCGAATAGGTCATACGCACCGAATGCTAGACCTAGTGGGGCTTCTACGGGATGTTTTCACTGTCGTCAACCTGGCCACATTCAGAAATATTGTCCCCAGCTACAGCCCAGGGCTCAACCCCATGGTCCTCGAAGGAACCAGTCCCCAGGCCCTTGGACGGCGCGCCAGGCTCAGTGCGTGAGCCGGACCCAGGATTCTGGTCCAGCTAACTCAGACCCAACTGTGGATTACAATTACTGTTCCCCGGAGCCTTTTGCCATACATGAGAGTTACTCAGATGAGGTCTATCTGGCTCAGCATCCTCGGAAGGACAACCGAGAGCACCACTACCAGCCCGTCACCATTAATGGGCAGCCAGCCGAGGGACTAAGGGATTCTGGAGCTACCCTCACACTGGTCCAGCCCCGTACTTTACCCCCTAACCAGCCAGTTAACTGCAAATTGGATGTGCGCGTGGCTGGGGGGCAGGTACATCAGCTACCCATGACCAGGGTATACCTAAAGTGGGGCACTGGGGAGGGCTACAGAGATGTGGGCATCATGGAGGGCTTACCCACGGATGTACTGCTGGGAAATTATTTGGGCTATTTGGAGAGCCGGTATGTGCCTGAGATGGATTGTACAGTGGATCCTGCTTGCTTGGCTGTCACCCGTTCTCAGGCTAACCAACCTTCCGATTCTGGGACGCAGGTAAGCACTAACCCCGACGACCTACTCACAACTGACTCCCTACCATGGCTCCCCCCTGACGGTTTCCGTGCCCAACTGCTATCTGACCTCAGCCTTAGCCGCTATCGCAGCCGGGCAGAGACGGGAGAGAAAGGTACCTTCTCTGACCAGATTATATGGAGGAAAGACCTCTTATATAGGGCTACCCCAGGCAACACTAATGGTATTACCGAGGTTCCTCGGCTCCAATTGATAGTCCCCGCCATCCACCGCCCCGCTCTCCTCACCCTAGCCCACGAAGCCCCTCTATCCGGTCACCTCGGCGCCAGGCGGACAGAGTACAGACTCACCCGCACATTCTTTTGGCCAGGGATCTCCCGGGATGTTAAGCACCATTGCCGCACCTGCGAGCTGTGCCAGCGGGTAGGGAAGCGACCTGAAGTGTCACGAGTCCCTTTGCAGCCTCTACCCCTTATTGGGGAACCTTTCAGTAGGGTCGCCATAGATCTCATCGGCCCTCTTGCCCATCCTAGCAAGACGGGGGAAAAGGTACATCCTCACAGTAGTAGACTTTGCCACCCGCTACCCTGAAGCCACGGCCCTGCCAAATATTTCTGCTGAGACAGTGGCGAATGCCCTTCTGGCTATATTCTCACGGGTAGGATTTCCCAAAGAAGTACTCTCCGATCAGGGCACACAATTTACCTCTGAGTTGCTCCAGCAGGTATGGACCCTCTGTGGGGTTAAGTCCCTGCGCACGTCCCCCTATCATCCACAAACGAATGGACTTTGTGAAAGGTTCAATGGAACCTTGAAACAGATGATCCGGACGTTCATAGCAGATCATGTTGACTGGGAAAAATGTATGCCCCATTTTTTGTTTGCTTACCGGGAGGTCCCACAGGAGTCCACAGGATATTCACCATTCGAACTACTCTATGGGCGAAGGGTAAGGGGTCCCCTAGATATTCTGCGGGAATACTGGGAAGGGAAATGCGAGTCAGAGGAGACTCCACATATCACTTATGTAGTTGAGCTCCGGGAAAAATTAGACCGGCTCATGTCCCTAGCCCACGGGAACCTAAGGGCAGCCCAAGCCCGCCACAAGACCTTGTATGACCGCAACACTAAGCCCCGAGAGCTTCTAGTGGGTCAGCGGGTCCTGATGCTACGTCCTACCCGACAAAATAAATTACAGGCTGCCTGGATAGGACCATACGAGGTTGTAGAGCGCAGGGGAGAGACAACCTACGTTGTCGCCCGAGGAGCCAGGGGTCAGACCCGGCGACTCTGCCACGTAAATGCGCTCAAACCATACCTAGAACGTACAGAAGAGGTGTCCGTTATCTGTACCCCCTCGCACACGGAGGCAGGAGACCGGGCTATCCCAGACCTCCTTGCTGAGTCCGTCCACCCCGGGGATATTACCCAAGACAAGCTCGGAGAACAGCTGAGCCCCATAGAAAAAGCCCAAGTATTCCCGCTGCTAAAGCAGCACCTCCAGCTGTTCTCTGCTCTACCCGGCATCACATCATTAGCCCAGCATGGAGTAGAGACTCCCGGTCAGAGCCCTCTCAGGCAACCCGCTTACCGGGTCCCTGAAGCAGTCAAGGGACACATTAGGAAGGAGCTTGAAGAGATGAGGACCTTGGGAGAAATAGAACCCTCCCACAGCCCCTGGGCTTCTCCAGTTGTGCTAGTGCCTAAGAAGGACGGGACGACCCGCTTCTGTGTGGACTATCGTCGGCTAAATGAAAAGACGACCACTGATGCCTACCCTATGCCCCGAGTAGATGACCTGTTAGACCAGTTAGCGGGGGCGACCTGGGTTTCGACTCTAGACCTTAGCCGGGGTTATTGGCAGATCCCGTTGACGGCAGATGCTGTCCCCAAGTCGGCATTCATCACCCCATTCGGCCTGTACCAATTTCGGGTCATGCCGTTTGGGATGAAGAATGCCCCAGCTACATTTCAGCGGCTGGTAGATCAGCTACTCGAGGGTCTGCAGGGCTATACCTGCGCCTATCTCGACGATATAGCGATCTTCAGTGACTCTTGGGACGAGCACCTCCAGCATCTGGATGTGGTATTGGGCAGAATACAGGCAGCAGGGATGACTATCCGCCCCGACAAATGCCAAATAGGTATGGGCGAGGTCCAGTACTTGGGACACCGGGTGGGGAGTGGGAAACAGCGACCTGAACCCGCCAAAATTGAGGCTATTGTCAACTGGCCTGTACCGCTCAATAAGAAGCAGGTCCTAGCTTTCTTAGGTACCGCAGGGTATTACAGAAAATTTGTACCCAATTACAGTTCTTTGGCCAAACCCCTGACTGACCTTACCAAGAAAACCCTGCCCCGGACAGTCCTGTGGTCCCCAGAATGTGGTGCTGCCTTTGAAGCCTTAAAAACAGCCCTAGGAAATTCTCCGGTCTTGGCCGCTCCTAACTTCAATCAACGCTTTTTGGTCCACACAGACGCTTCCATGTTTGGGCTCGGGGCCGTGTTGAGCCAGGTCAACAGCCAAGGAGAGGAGCACCCAGTAGCATACCAAAGTCGCAAGCTACTGGAACGGGAGGTGGGCTATGCTGCTATTGAAAAAGAGTGCCTGGCTCTTGTGTGGGCACTAAAGCGGTTCCAACCTTACTTGTATGGCCGGGAATTCACTGTCTTAACTGACCACAACCCCCTTGTGTGGCTGAACAGAGTGTCCGGGGACAATGGTAGACTATTGCGGTGGAGCCTATCCCTTCAACCCTTTAATTTTACAGTGCAATACAGTCCGGGAAAGGACAATAAAAACGCAGATGGTTTATCACGGCAAGAAGACGTGTGAGTCAACACCACACCCAGTGTTTTTCCTCGCCACCTTCAGCCTTATCCGTGTGGACAACCCCGAGCTGGCTCTCTTTGAAAGGGGGAGAAATGTCACGGTAGCACCCCTCCAGACAACCATGTTTTTCCGTTCCTCAGTGCCCATGTTCCAGCTGAGTTATTTTCCCCTGTTCTAACTGTGTGTTTTACATGTATGGTGCCCTGTTAAAGAGCCTAATCCCTTGTACCCTTTCCCCAGGAATGTAGCTTCAGCAGCCACTTCAAAATAAAGGTTTATCCTGGCTGCTGAGCTCATTCTCTTCTTACAAAGGTAGGCGGTTTTCCTATTGGTTGCTCAGACCAAGCCCCAGTGTAGGCACTGTTCTGATTGGTTGCTTAGTTAAATGCCCAATTTGCATATAATTGCTGATCTGTGGGGCACATCCCCTGCTGGGGATTGGTTGCTACTAATCCTACCTTTCATCTGATTGGCTGCCAGGTACTGTCCTTTTGTGTAGGTGTGAAGAAGTTGTTTTGTTCAACTTTTGTTATCAAGATGTTTTCCTGTATATATGTCCTGTGTTTTGTGTCAATAAACAGTTCTTCTTGTTTTCCCAACACGACCAGTCTCGTCTGCTATGTTGGTGGAATTGCTTGCAGGGAAGCCTTGATCATAGCCCCGTTTGGCTATTGGATATTTACTGGACCTGAGGAGTGATTTTGTGGAACTGATTCCGGTAGGAGCTACCCATCTAGTAGCCCTCCCGTGACAATTATATTTGTCACGGTACACACCGTGACTCTTACCCCTGGCGGGCACAAGGGGCTAGCCACCTGCCGAGAGACTATGGACCTTGTCTGTTGCCAAAGCCAGAAACTCCTAGGAGAACTAAAATCACTGGCCCCAAGCACACTGCTTTCTCCGTCTAACCGGAGTACAGCAGGAATCTGTCTGCCCGCTACAGTGTCTGGGGACAATGGTAGACTATTGCGGTGGAGCCTATCCCTTCAACCCTTTAATTTTACAGTGCAATACCATCCGGGAATGGACAATAAAAATGCAGATGGCTTATCACGGCAAGAAGACGTGTGTGTCAACACCACACCCAGTGTTTTCCTCGCCACCTTCAGGATTATCCGTGTGGACAACCCCGAGCTGGCTCTCTTAGAAAGGGGGAGAAATGTCACGGTAGCACCCCTCCAGACAACCATGTTTTTCCATTCCTCAGTGCCCATGTTATTTTCCCCTGTTCTAACTGTGTGTTTTACATGTATGGCGCCCTGTTAGAGAGCCTAATCCCTTGTACCCTTTAACCAGGAATGTAGCTTCAGTAGCCACTTCACAATAAAGGTTTATCCTGGCTGCTGAGCTCATTCCAAGCTCAGACCAAGCCCCCAGTGTAGGCACTGTTCTGATTGGATGCTTAGTTAAATGCCCAATTTGAATATATTTGCTAATCTGTGGGCACGCCCCCTGCTGGGGATTGGCTGCTACTAATCCTACCTTTCATCTGATTGGCTGCCAGGTACTGTCCTTTTGTTCAACTTATGTTATCAAGATGTTTTCCGGTAGTAGCTACCTATCTAGTAGCCCTCCCGTGACAGTTGTCAAGTGTCCTCGGGGGCTCAGACTTAAGCCATGTGCAAGAGGCAGTCTGGCAGGATGTCTGTACACGTGGGCAGTGATCAGCTGCCTACCACTAGATGCCAGTGCTGGAGAAGTCCTGTTGATGCAATCTGGATTCTGGGGCATGTTCTGGGTATTGGGGCATGTCTAAGGTTTACAATCTGGGTGCTGGGTCTGGTTCTGGGTGTGCAGTCTAAGTGTAGAGGCATGTCCGGAGCATGCAGTGTGGCAGTTTGGGTTTGTCCTGGACGTGCAGTGTGGCAGTTTGGGTATGTCCTAGGCGTGCAGTGTGGCAGTTTGGGTATGTCCTAGGCGTGTAGTCAGTGCTGTATTTACCGCGAGGCATCCTAGGCGGATGCCTATGGCGGCAAATTTTGGGGGGCGGCAGCGCCCCCCAGCACTAGAAAAAAAAAAAAATCCGTCCCTTTAAAAAAAAACCCCACCGCGCTTGCAGGCAGAGACGGAGGTGAGAAGGGATCGGAAGATCCCCCCCCACCATCGCTCTGCCTGCCAGGCTGCACGGGGAGCCGAACAGGCAGCACAGAGAAACCTCCGTGCTGCCTGTTCGGCTCCCCGTGCAGTGTGCCGACACGGAAGTGCCGACAGTCACGTGACGGGCGCGCTGACGTCATACGCGCGCCCGGTCACGTGACCTGTGGCAACAATCGCCGGGAAGCCGAACAGGCAGCATGGAGGGACCATGCTGCCTGCCTGCCAGGGAAAGGTAAGTGCTGATGGGAGAGTGTGTGTGTGTGTGTGTGTGTGACTGAGTGTGATGGGAGTCAGTGTGTGTGTGTGTGTGAGACTGAGTGTGATGGGAGTCAGTGTGTGTGTGTGTGTGTGTGTGTGAGACTGAGTGTGATGGGAGTCAGAGTGTGTGTGATGGGAGACAGTGTGTGTGTGTGTGACTGAGTGTGATGGGAGTCAGAGTGTGTGTGATGGGAGACAGTGTGTGACTGAGTGTGATGGGAGTCAGAGTGTGTGTGATGGGAGACAGTGTGTGACTGAGTGTGATGGGAGTCAGAGTGTGTGTGATGGGAGACTGTGTGACTGAGTGTGATGGGAGTCAGAGTGTGTGATGGGAGACTGTGTGTGACTGAGTGTGATGGGAGTCAGAGTGTGTGATGGGAGACTGTGTGTGACTAAGTGTGATGGGAGTCAGAGTGTGTGTGATAGAAGACAGTGTGTGTGACTGAGTGTGATGGGAGTCAGTGTGTGTGATGGGAGACAGTGTGTGTGACTGAGTGTGATGGGAGTCAGAGTGTGTGTGATGGGAGACAGTGTGTGTGACTGAGTGTGATGGGAGTCAGTGTGTGTGATAGGAGACAGTGTGTGTGACTGAGTGTGATGGGAGTCAGTGTGTGTGATGGGAGACAGTGTGTGTGACTGAGTGTGATGGGAGTCAGAGTGTGTGTGATGGGAGACAGTGTGTGTGACTGAGTGTGATGGGAGTCAGTGTGTGTGATAGGAGACAGTGTGTGTGACTGAGTGTGATGGGAGTCAGTGTGTGTGACTGAGTGTGATGGGAGTCAGAGTGTGTGTGATGGGAGACAGTGTGTGTGACAGTGTGTGTGACTGAGTGTGATGGGAGTCAGAGTGTGTGTGATGGGAGACAGTGTGTGTGTGTGTGTGTGTGTGTGACTGAGTGTGATGGGAGTCAGAGTGTGTGTGATGGGAGACTGTGTGTGACTGAGCAGGGGCGTACCTAGAGCATTTGGCACCCGGGGCAGACCCCGAGTGTTGCACCCCCCCCCCCCCCCCCCCCCACAATAAAAATGCAAGAAAACACCCACAATTTTTTCAATGTTTGAAAATTGTACAATTATAGTTACCAGGAATAGTGTGCCAGTCAGATACCAGTAATATTGTGCCAGTCAGAGCCCAGTAATAGTGTGCCACTCAGAGCCCAGTAAGTGTGCCAGTCAGAGCCCAGTAGTAGTGTGCCACTCAGAGCCCAGTAATATAGTGCCACTCAGAACCCAGTAATATAGTGCCAGTCAGAGCCCAGTAATAGTGTGCCACTCAGAGCCCAGTAATAGCGTGCCAGTCAGAGCCCAGTTATATAGTGCCAGTCAGTGCACAGTAATAGTGTGCCAGTCAGTGCCCAGTAATAGTGTGCCACTCAGAGCCCAGGAATATTGTGCCAGTCAGATGCCCAGTAAGATTGTGCCAATCAGTGCCCAGGAATATTATGCCAGTCAGATGCCAAGTAATTTTGTGCCAGTCAGTGCCCAGGAATATTATGCCAGTCAGATGCCCAGGAATATTGTGCCAGTCAGTGCCCAGGAATATTATGCCAGTCAGATGCCCAGGAATATTGTGCCAGTCAGTGCCCAGTAATAGTGTGCCAGTCAGAGCCCAGTAATAGTGTGCCAGTCAGATACCATGAATATTGTAACAGTCAGAGCCCAGTAATAGAGTGCCAGTCAGTGCCCAGGAATATTGTGTCAGTCAGTGCCCAGTAATAGTGTGCCACTCAGAGCCCAGGAATAGTGTGCCAGTCAAATGCCCAGTAATATTGTGCCAGTCAGTGCCCATGAATATTATGCCAGTCAGATGCCAAGTAATTTTGTGCCAGTCAGTGCCCAGGAATATTGTGCCAGTCAGTGCCCAGTAATAGTGTGCCAGTAAGAGCCCAGTAATAGTGTGCCAGTCAGATACCAGGAATATTGTAACAGTCAGAGCCCAGTAATATAGTGCCAGCCAGAGCCCAGTAATATAGTGCCAGTCAGAGCCCAGTAATATAGTGCCAGCCAGAGCCCAGTAATATAGTGCCACTCAGAACCCAGTAATATAGTGCCAGTCAGAGCCCAGTAATAGTGTGCCACTCAGAGCCCAGTAATAGCGTGCCAGTCAGAGCCCAGTTATATAGTGCCACTCAGAACCCAGTAATGTGCCAGCCAGAGCCCAGTAATATAGTGCCAGCCAGAACCCAGTAATATAGTGCCAGCCAGAACCCAGTAATATAGTGCCAGCCAGAACCCAGTAATATAGTGCCAGCCAGAGCCCAGTAAGTGTGCCAGTCAGAGCCCAGTAATAGTGTGCCACTCAGAGCCCAGTAATATAGTGCCACTCAGAACCCAGTAATATAGTGCCAGCCAGAACCCAGTAATATAGTGCCAGCCAGAGCCCAGTAATATAGTGCCAGCCAGAACCCAGTAATATAGTGCCAGCCAGAGCCCAGTAAGTGTGCCAGTCAGAGCCCAGTAATAGTGTGCCACTCAGAACCCAGTAATATAGTGCCACTCAGAACCCAGTAATATAGTGCCAGTCAGAGCCCAGTAATAGTGTGCCACTCAGAGCCCAGTAATAGCGTGCCAGTCAGAGCCCAGTTATATAGTGCCACTCAGAACCCAGTAATGTGCCAGCCAGAGCCCAGTAATATAGTGCCAGTCAGAACCCAGTAATATAGTGCCAGCCAGAACCCAGTAATATAGTGCCAGCCAGAGCCCAGTAATATTGTGCCAGTCAGAACCCAGTAATATAGTGCCAGCCAGAGCCCAGTAATATTATGCCAGTCAGAGCCCAGTAATATAGTGCCAGCCAGAGCCCAGTAATATAGCGCCAGCCAGAGCCCAGTAATATTGTGCCAGTCAGAACCCAGTAATATAGTGCCAGCCAGAACCCAGTAATATAGCGCCAGCCAGAACCCAGTAATATAGTGCCAGCCAGAGCCCAGTAATATTGTGCCAGTCAGAGCCCAGTAATATAGCGCCAGCCAGAGCCCAGTAATATAGCGCCAGCCAGAGCCCAGTAATATTGTGCCAGTCAGAACCCAGTAATATAGCGCCAGCCAGAACCCAGTAATATAGCGCCAGCCAGAACCCAGTAATATAGTGCCAGTCAGAACCCAGTAATATAGTGCCAGCCAGAACCCAGTAATATAGTGCCAGCCAGAGCCCAGTAATATTATGCCAGTCAGAGCCCAGTAATATAGTGCCAGCCAGAGCCCAGTAATATAGTGCCAGCCAGAACCCAGTAATATAGTGCCAGCCAGAGCCCAGTAATATAGTGCCAGTCAGAACCCAGTAATATAGTGCCAGCCAGAACCCAGTAATATAGTGCCAGCCAGAGCCCAGTAATATAGTGCCAGCCAGAACCCAGTAATATAGTGCCAGTCAGAGCCCAGTAATATAGTGCCAGCCAGAGCCCAGTAATATAGTGCCAGCCAGAACCCAGTAATATAGCGCCAGCCAGAACCCAGTAATATAGTGCCAGTCAGAGCCCAGTAATATAGTGCCAGCCAGAACCCAGTAATATAGCGCCAGCCAGAGCCCAGTAATATTGTGCCAGTCAGAACCCAGTAATATAGTGCCAGCCAGAGCCCAGTAATATTGTGCCAGTCAGAACCCAGTAACATAGTGCCAGCCAGAACCCAGTAATATAGTGCCAGCCAGAACCCAGTAATATTGTGTCAGTCAGAGTCCAGTAATATAGTGCCAGCCAGAACCCAGTAATATAGTGCCAGCCAGAACCCAGTAATATTGTGTCAGTCAGAGCCCAGTAATATAGCGCCAGCCAGAACCCAGTAATATAGTGCCAGCCAGAGCCCAGTAATATAGTGCCAGTCAGAACCCAGTAATATAGTGCCAGCCAGAACCCAGTAATATAGTGCCAGCCAGAGCCCAGTAATATAGTGCCAGCCAGAACCCAGTAATATAGTGCCAGTCAGAGCCCAGTAATATAGTGCCAGCCAGAGCCCAGTAATATAGTGCCAGCCAGAACCCAGTAATATAGCGCCAGCCAGAACCCAGTAATATAGTGCCAGTCAGAGCCCAGTAATATAGTGCCAGCCAGAACCCAGTAATATAGCGCCAGCCAGAGCCCAGTAATATTGTGCCAGTCAGAACCCAGTAATATAGTGCCAGCCAGAGCCCAGTAATATTGTGCCAGTCAGAACCCAGTAACATAGTGCCAGCCAGAACCCAGTAATATAGTGCCAGCCAGAACCCAGTAATATTGTGTCAGTCAGAGCCCAGTAATATAGCGCCAGCCAGAACCCAGTAATATAGTGCCAGCCAGAGCCCAGTAATATAGTGCCAATCCACCCCCCCCCCCCCCCCCCCCCCCATCACTTACCAAATCGCTGCTTCTCCCGGACGGACGACTCCTCCGTGCAGTCTTCTCTTCTCCCTCCTGCACGGAGGAGGGAAACACAGTCGCCGGATGTGACGTATTGTCACATCCGGTCGCTGTGATTTTTTTTTTTTTTTTTTTTTTTCACCCGGCGGCCGCATCCAGAGGATTCGGCCGCCTGAAAAAAAAAAAAAAAAAAGGTAAGCAGCGCGGGGGGTGCCGGCAGCACCGGTGGCACCCCCCTAGTCAGTGGCACCCGGGGCGGGCCGCCCCCCCCGCCCCCCCCTCGGGACGCCACTGTGACTGAGTGTGATGGGAGTCAGAGTGTGTGATGGGAGACTGTGTGTGACTGAGTGTGATGGGAGTCAGAGTGTGTGTGATGGGAGACTGTGTGTGACTGAGTGTGATGGGAGTCAGAGTGTGTGTGATGGGAGACAGTGTGTGTGACTGAGTGTGATGGGAGTCAGAGTGTTGTGATGGGAGACAGTGTGTGTGACTGAGTATGATGGGAGTCAGAGTGTGTGTGATGGGAGACAGTGTGTGTGACAGTGTGATGGGAGTCAGAGTGTGCGTGATGGGAGTAGGAGTGTGTGACTGAGTGTGATGGGAGTAGGAGTGTGTGACTGAGTGTGATGGGAGTGTGAGCTTGATGTGAGTCTGAATGATGGGGCATGTCTTAGGTGTGTAACGTGGGTGTGCAGCTTGGGTAGGGGGGTGCCCGGATTTTGTCTGCCTAGGGCAGCACAAAATCAAGATACACCACTGCGTGTAGTGTGACGGTTTGGGCATGTCCTGGACTTGTAGTGTGGCTGTTTGTATATGTCCTGGGCATACACTGTGGCTGTTTAACATGTCCTGGGCATGCAATGTGGCGGTTTGGGTATGTCCTAGGCTTGCAGTGTGGCGGTTTGGGAATGTCCAGGACATGCATTGTGGCTGTTTGGGCATGTCCTGGGCGTGTAATGTGGCTGTTTGGGCATGTCCTGGGCCTGTAATGTGGCTGTTTTGGCATGTCCTGGGTGTGCAGTGTGGGTGCCGTTTCAAGTGTTGTGTTTACTGCAAGGTGGTGCTATGGCAAGTTATGTGGGGGCAAAGCAAAAGGAGGGCAGAAGAAATGGAAAGGGGGGTGTGCCCAGACCATTTGTAGCAGGCTCTGCAACCTATAGATAGTTTTTCATCATGACACTTTTACACTGACTGAATAACTTTTTACCCCCTAACAGTGACTAATGACTATTAGTGCTATGCCATAAAAAAAAAACACTTTGTCTAACTTTGACCTGATTTTGCTGACAAACTTGGTGAGACTGATAAGCTGTGTCTGATGGTGGAGGAATGTGGGGGGCTTGATAAGATTGGGTCTCTTCAAACACATGAGAATGAACAAGTCTACAAAGCCTCATCTGGCCTGATAGAGAAATATTTCTTAACAGAGGATGAGGAACACTCTTCTCTTGCCCCAGAGGCTTCATCTGAAAGCTATGTATTTCCCATCCAGGAAGGAACACACACTACATTTAATTTTTGAGCACTGACATACTGTTTGTCTTATATATATGTTGTAGCACTTTCCTTTACTTGAATAGTTCTTTCAGCCTGTACATACTGTGAAACCTCTTTCTTTAAATATTGCTGTCTATATATTTTTAATATTTGCCCTGAGTTTAGAAATACCAATGTTTCCATGTTTGTCTATGTTTTATTTTCAAGTAATAGGGCAATAATCAATATTATTTTTTTTTTTTTTGTTTCCTAACCATTTTCTTCTACAGCGACCTTTTTACCCCAACTCTAACCCTAAATTTACCCTAACCCTAAATCTACCCCTACCCCTTAATGTAACCCTTGTACTAACCCGAACCTTCCTGGAACCCTGATTATAACCCTAATTATAACCCTAACCCTAAATCTAGGCTTAGCTTTTTCTATTTATTTGTTTATTTATTTATGTATTTATTTATTTATAACTGTAATGTTGCTGGCTCCCTCTAGGGGAACAGTTTCAGAGAGATGGAAGAGATTTTTTTTTAATTCACTTCTGTTGCTCTCTGCTGGGCAATCTGTATTGGAGAAGAATGCTACTCCAATACAGCACCACGGTGATCATGGTGCCCTGGGATGTTGTGTGACATCATGGTGCTCTGATTCATACACAATTTGATGCAACATGGGGCAGACAATGGTGCCCACTTGATCAAAAAGACTTAGCCTCCTGAGCTTGAAATGGGTCAACATTTTGTCGCAAAAAATTTTTTTTGTTGATGTCCATGAACTTGGGGCTATTTGAGGAAGAATGTAATATCATTGTAAATTGCAACCTAGTCATTTGGGAATTTTGAAATTAAAGTAAAAGTATATAGTTTAAAAAAAAAAAAGCCCAAAACATTACTAGCTTTACTACCTGGCTTCACACTTACATTTTGATTCTCTTGTCTCTGCTCCTCAGTTCACTGTATTTCTGCTGTGCTTTCAGTTTTGAAATCGATCGGCCATGATGTCTGACTTGAGAGGTTTTTCGAGGTCACATCTGGGCATATTGTATAGCTCAAAATTCACCTTACGATATGGCGCCAATGTACCACAAATCTTTCTGCACTTCAGTTTAGTTCGCTTATAAAAGTGCTGTGAAGTTGATGAGTCATTGTTCTGCATCACCAGTGATGTCATAATCTGCTTTTGCCCATCCCCAATGGACATACTGTCAACATCCAGGTCAGTCATGTTGATATCTATAAAAATAATTTTTGAAATTTGTATAGCTTCCTCCATTTTTCTACCAATGCAGTAGCACAACAGCAAATAAGATTTATATCCTGAAGAATACTGCAGAGTGATGAACATAGTTCCAGCAGTCAAACACACCATGCTGGTATTCCAGCATAAATAAGCTGTCCAAATTTCATGATTCCAAAAATTCAGTGTTGGAGAGTTTTTCCTGCTTCAGACAGACACAATAATTTTCTGTTTTAAATATAAGATATATTTAGATCCGCAGAGCTGCGGATAATCTAGTCTTGTTCCAGCCATTCACCTTGTACCTTCGTTCAGCAGTGTTCCCAGAGGTTTTGAATCCAGTGACCATGTGTGACAACTATGGAGTTCCTTCCCCAATAATTCTCCCTGGGAGATGTGGACCCGACAACACCCCGGACATTTCAGGAGAGCAAAACCATAGCAGTAGCCAATGAATGGAGCGAGGATGACTTTGGAATACTACATGAGGTGGATACTCTCTGAGCCACCACAGCTTACAACTTACTGCACATTCAAGTGGTCTAGGTCAAGGTTGCACTTTACCTACAGAGATAGGGCGGGGACAGACCCCGGGGCTATCAAGGGGGAACAGGTGGAATTGTGTCTATTGTACAGAGTCACTTAAGGGAAGGGACCTACCAATGTGCCTGAGGTACAACTGTACCCCCATTGACTTCTATGGGGTCCGTGTTCGGGGTCAAGTTCGAGCACGGACCCAGACTTTTTCCGAAGTTCGCTCCAACTTCTCAAACCCGAACATCCAGGTGTCAGCTCAACTCTAGTCCCTGGCCTTATCTTATATCTAGGACAGCCTTATACCTATCCCACACAAGCTTAAACTCCTTCACTGTATTAACTTCTACTGGAAGACTATTCCATACATCCACTACCCTCTCAGTAATGTAATACTTTCATTAGTCCCTGGCCTTATCTTATATCTAGGATAACCTTATACCTATCCCATTAATGCTTAAACTCACAAAAAATATGACAATTTAATTGCCAGTAATATGCCATAGTTTAATTGCCCAGTAATATGCCAGTTTAATTGCCCAGCATAATTGTCCAGTAATATGTCACAGTTTAATTGCCCAGTAATATGCCACAGTTTAATTGCCCAGTAATATGCCCAGCCTGATGCCCCAGTAATATGCCACAATTTAATTGCCCAGCCTGATCCCCCAGTAATATGCCAGTTTAATTGCCCAGCCTGATGCACCAGTTTAATTTCCCTGTAATATGCCCAGCCTGATGCCCCAGTTTAAATGCCCAGTAATATGCCCCGATGCCCCAGTAACATGCCACCACCCTCCTTCCCCATAACGCAACGGCTCCATGTCTCCTCTGTGCACCGGCAGAAGGTTTGTTTGTATTGATTAAAGTAAAAAAAAAAAAAAAAAAAAAAAATCCCTTGTCTGTTCAGTCTGTGAGCTGAGCTCACATCAGACTGTTACCAGCCCTGTCACACGCGTCCTGCCTGCTTCCAGACTCGTGTCACAGGGATGGCTACAGCAGGCTGATGTGAGCTCAGCTCACAGACTGAACTGCGCGGGTTACGTGATATCAGGCAAGGACATCACGTGACCTGCGATCACGCTAAAACAGCACAGCAGCGCCATCTGGTGGTCTTTTCAAACACTGATGGACTAAGGCTTATAATAAGCAGTTATTTTATCCATAGTAATCTGAAACAGTAACTGAAAACTATTATGTCTCACTCGTTCTATTTGTTGAAAGACCAATAAAAGTATGATCTGAAACGCCAGGTTTGCCCTCGGTTTTAGAGCTTAAATCCAGTATCACTTACGATCATGGACCCTAAGGTCGCCCCCCCTCCATTTTTTTGTAACGATATCGATCTTATTAAAAGGAGCATTTGTATGACGAGTAGAAAAATAATTAAAATACGCGAAGCTTCCGGAGAATAAATGAGCTACACAGCAGCGCCACCTGGTGGTATTTCTCAAACAAATCAGGATACACTGCAAATAGGTTAAATACGAAAGTCTTAAAAGTACGAAAGTAAAATGTTTAACTCATCCTCGTCAAATTAAAGTAAACCCTGTGACCGGTTTAAAAAAAAAAAACATACAAAAACACACACACACACAATAAGGCTTGTAGAGAAGCAGTTTCAGCTCTATTAAGGAGAAGTTGGGCGGCTCTTAAAAGAGCCTTTGTGTTAATGGATGTGTAGAGCGCAGCTGTTACTTGGCGCTAGTGTACTTGGTCACAGCCTTGGTTCCCTCGGATACAGCGTGCTTGGCCAGCTCCCCGGGCAGTAGCAGCCGCACGGCGGTCTGGATCTCCCGGGAAGTGATGGTGGAGCGCTTGTTGTAATGAGCCAGGCGGGAAGCCTCCCCTGCGATGCGCTCAAAGATGTCATTCACGAAAGAGTTCATGATCCCCATGGCCTTGGAGGAGATGCCAGTATCTGGGTGGACCTGCTTCAGTACTTTGTACACGTAGATAGCGTAACTCTCCTTCCTGCTCTTTCTACGCTTCTTCCCATCTTTCTTCTGGGTCTTGGTCACCGCTTTCTTGGAGCCTTTCTTAGGCGCAGGAGCAGACTTGGCTGGTTCAGGCATGATAGACAATAAGAAATGTTCTAACCGCTAAGAAACTGTGACTAGCGCCTCCTCCGGCAGCTCTATATATACTGCAGCGCATGCAAACGAGGTGGACAAGCTCTCTCCCTCTCTATTGGACAGATCTTTCATGTGATTTCAATAAGCTCCTCCTCTATGACAGCTCTAAATATTATTGGTGCAATGTAAAACTATCCAATCACAGAGCAGAGTGTTTGTATATTGGAGAGTATATATAGAGGCTGGTGGTCACGATGTAACACAGTTTGTATCTGATCTGTACCATATACCTGAAGATGTCTGGACGTGGCAAGCAAGGCGGCAAGGTTCGTGCCAAGGCAAAGACTCGCTCATCCAGAGCAGGACTGCAGTTTCCAGTTGGTCGGGTTCACCGTCTGTTGAGGAAAGGGAATTATGCGCAGCGTGTGGGTGCCGGTGCCCCAGTGTATCTGGCCGCTGTGCTGGAATACCTGACCGCTGAAATCCTGGAGCTGGCTGGTAACGCCGCCCGTGATAACAAGAAGACCCGAATCATCCCCCGCCACCTGCAACTCGCTGTGCGTAACGATGAGGAGCTCAACAAACTGCTGGGAGGAGTGACCATCGCTCAGGGTGGTGTCCTGCCCAACATCCAGGCTGTGCTACTGCCCAAGAAAACCGAGAGCCACAAGCCAGCCAAGGGCAAATAGACTGAAGACTCTTCCCTAACTACTCTCAACACAAAGGCTCTTTTAAGAGCCACCCACAATCTCCACAAAGAGCTTTAGTGTCACAAGCACCCATACCCTCTGCTATACATTTATCATTTCCATTAGATATTGGTTTATAAGTAACGATATTAACATTATACTACTACCATCTTACTCTCTAGGTTGTCGCTATTTTCAATCAAGTGAGAAACCTTTAATTTGTTGCAATAGCGCAGACATCTGTTTCATTGTGATCTGCTCCGTACACAAGCCTAAAGCGGCACACGTGTTTCGCACTGACAAACGCTTCTCAATTGTTTTATTTAGCAGCAGTACAACGGAGTTTGAATAGGTTTGAATTTGAATTCATGACTATACAGTTCTAGGGATGGTTGATGTAAAATGATCGCCACTCAAGGTTTCATTCAGTTTCTGGTCGTTGTGATTCTTTTAATAAAGGAGCTTTGTGTTTTACATGAATCGAACCGATAGATGTTTCCTAGTTGTGTGACACGTGTATTAAGAATTAGTACGGTTTGGGATACCTGAACGGTGTGTGTTACAATATCAAAGCCCATTTTATGTCCGATCTATTCGAACAGGTCACTGTGTGTAGAAGGATCTCCAGTCAATGACTTTCCCGTGCATTTATTTCTGCGATATCCTATATTGTGAAAATCTCTTCATTGATAATTTGGTGGCTCTTAAAAGAGCCTTTGTGTGTTTTGTGTCCAGTGACTGCCCCCGTTTAAGCTCTCTCTCCCCGGATCCTGCGGGCAAGCTGGATGTCTTTGGGCATGATGGTCACCCTCTTGGCGTGGATGGCACACAGGTTGGTGTCCTCGAACAGACCCACCAGGTAAGCCTCGCTGGCCTCCTGCAGAGCCATGACTGCCGAACTCTGGAAGCGCAGATCGGTCTTGAAGTCCTGAGCGATCTCACGGACCAGGCGCTGGAAAGGCAGTTTGCGGATGAGGAGCTCGGTGGATTTCTGGTAACGCCGGATCTCCCTGAGAGCCACAGTGCCGGGGCGGTAACGGTGAGGCTTTTTCACTCCGCCGGTAGCCGGGGCGCTCTTCCTGGCAGCCTTGGTAGCCAGCTGCTTGCGGGGAGCCTTGCCTCCGGTGGATTTACGGGCGGTCTGCTTTGTTCTGGCCATTGCGTAAAAATGTACCAAACGAATGATTACTAGGGCTGCTGGGCTGCTATTTATAGGCTGTACCGCTCAATGATTGGCTGCTCGGGAGGCGAGGCGGGCTTAGTGATTCATTGGGTAAAATAAACCGCCTTATATTTCAAAATGACCGCCAAATTCACAAACGTAAAATATAAATAGAAATCTGCTTCTTTCACGTTTCATAATTCTACCTAATTAATCCCCGTGATTTGTGCGTGTCTGTATTAGAATTGGTTTTCTCTTTTTGTATTATTTTTGTTAACATTTTAACCCCACCAATGACTGAAGAATGTGGGGGGTGAAACGTATTACTCAGCAGTTTGTGGATAAGTCCGTGTTCTAGTTTTCAGCATAGTAGATGGGATATCCCACTACTAATCCCTCTAAGCTGAAACCGCTAACATTTGATGTTAATAAATCAAACCATTTTTAAAGCTGTTTAATGGATTCCAGACTGTATACAGTGACGTCAGACACAATATGTATTTATTTGTTTATTTAACCAGTTCATGTAGTTTAACCTTAAGAAAACGTTATTTATTTATTGAAACCACTCTACTGTTAACTGAAGTTTTCATGATGCTGCTGGAGCATCATAGGGTGGGTCAGTGGCAGATTAATGAGTGGCTGGAGGAGGGGTGCCATTGGGCAGAATGCTGTCAAAGTAGTCACTGTGACTGCAGTGGTCTGGTTATCTGGACAGTGTTAAGAGATGCCAGTTCATCTGGCACCATACTAATTTGGCTCCAAGTTTAATTATGCCTGGCTATTTTACGAGAGATGATCAGTTAAACTGTATATTGTTTTGTCCATGGTTATCTTCATTTTTCCATGTATAAATATTCTCCATTGTAGTCCCCATGACCAACCATGTTGTGCCCGTTCGTCAGTGCCTATGTTCCGGCTAAGTTATATGTGTTTTCCAGTACCTGTGCCAAAAAGGGCTATTTTCACTGCCTTTGTATTTCGGATGACCAGCCAGAGGCCAAGTTCCTCAATAAAGGTTAAGCCCGGTCTCTGCTGGCATTCACCACATTTGAATTGTCAGCAAGTTGCTGATTGGCCATCGGTTTAAAGGTCCACTAGCCGAATCAGAGACAAATTATATCGCTCATCCTCTGATTGGCTAGTGGGGTATAACGATTCGGCCATATCCTCTATAATAATCTTCAAGTGTCTCTGCGTCCAGAGAGAGAGATACAGAACAGGAGGTAGAGAGAAAGAACAGAGGGAGGGAGAAAGACAGAACAGGGGGAAGGGGGAGAGAGAGAGAGAGACAGACAGTACAGGGGGGGAGAGAGAGACAGTACAGGGGGAGAAAGAGAGAGACAGACGGGGAGGGAGGGAGAGGAAGACAGAACAGGGGGAATGGGGAGAGAGAGAGAGACAGAACAGGGCTAGAGAGACAGAACAGGGGGGGGGAGAGACAGAACAGGGGGGGAGAGAGAGACAGGGGGAAGGGGGAGAGAGAGACAGGGGGAAGGGGGAGAGAGAGAGACAGACAGTACAGGAGGGGAGAGAGAGACAGAACAGGGGGAAGGGGGAGGGAGGGAGAGAAAGACAGAACAGGGGGAATGGGGAGAGAGAGAGACAGAACAGGGGGGGAGAGAGACAGAACAGAGGAAGGGCAGGAGAGAGACAGAACAGAGGAAGGGCAGGAGAGAGACAGAATAGAGGGAGAGAGAGAACAGGTAATGGGGAGTTAGAGAGAGACAGACAGGGCAATGAAGAGGAAAGGGACAAACATGGGAAAGCAGAGAGATACATACATGGGGGGGGTGCCATGGGGGAATCCCGCACAGGGCGCCGGAACACTTAAGGCCGGCCCTGCTGACAGATTTCTCGAGCAAATTCTCCTGCGCAATTGCAGGAGAATTTACTCATTGCGCATGCGACGCTACCCACCTCCCGCCCCCTTCACACCACGCTAAGGTGGTAAGTAACACGGGGGGACGGGACATAAGGGGGCAACATAGGGGCAAGCACCCTGGCGAGGGGGGAACCTTGAGGGCTGCCTCATCTTGATGGGAGTTGTGATCCCCCTGCTGCATCAATAATACAGCAGGAGGATCACAACTCCCATCAAGATGAGGCAGCCCTCAAGGCTCCCCCCCTCACCAGGGTGTTTGCCCCCCTATGTTGCCCCCTTATGTCCCCCCCCCCCCCCTCCACATATGTTCTAGCGCCCGTTAATTTAACGGGCTTAATGTCTAGTTTCATATAATATGTTTAAAAGTCCAGCACAGCGCTGACTGGTCACTTGTGTAAAGGGCCTAGTAGGCGCTGTGCTGTTTGGTTCCCCATTTTAAGAGCTGGCTTGAATTCCTTGGTGCTGCCAAGTCTGGCCCTAGACCATGCCCCTTTTTGGCAATTGTTCGGTCCTTGTTTACCCCGTCCCTATTGGTCGCTAACTAGTTTGGCACCAAATTCAATTATCCTTTTTGTATGTGTTAACTTGTAATCCCCTAAGTCTTGTTTCCATTCAGTATTCTATGTTAAACTTTAATCCTGTTATAGTTCCTTTGTCTAATCTATTTTATCAAGATTTTCAACTGTATATATTCTCTGTGTTATGAATCAATAAACGTTCTTGTGATTTTACCTAACACGACCGGTCTCGTCCGCTATGTTGTGGGATTGCTAGTGGGGAACCAGCAATGTATTTTCCTGGACCTTAGGAGTGTATCTCGTGGAGCTGATTCTGGTAGGAGATACCCATCCTAGTAGTCCTCCCATGACACTTTACAATAAATTGTTGTTCCTGTTAAACTCTGTAACGGGATGCCAAGAAATTGATGCTTCTTGCCCGCTTAGAGTACATAGGACACACCTCTGCTCACCTCTTGAAGAACCAACTTGGCTATAGGTCCTGTTAGCCCAGTTTAGTTTTCTCTCCCCACCAGGACAAAATACACTTGTAACGGGATGGGTACCCAAGGCCGGTAGCACCTCTGCTCATTGTAGAAAATCACCGCTCTAGCCCCTGATTAAAGCACAGCATCCACCCAGCAAGTCTTTCCTGGAGCCTTGCTCTTTGCTAGTGGTCCTGTCTACTATTTACGTACAGTTAGGTACAGCAAGAATTAAACCACATTATTGAAACAGAAACAGTCTTATAATCATGACAGTCAATAGACATGCAAGCAAGCATTCTGCTAGCATTTCCTGCTGCTCTATTGCATTGCCTACTGTCACGGTAGCACCCCTCCAGACAACCATGTTTTTCCGTTCCTCAGTGCCCATGTTCCAGCTGAGTTATTTTCCCCTGTTCTAACTGTGTGTTTTACATGTATGGTGCCCTGTTAAAGAGCCTAATCCCTTGTACCCTTTCCCCAGGAATGTAGCTTCAGCAGCCACTTCAAAATCAAGGTTTATCCTGGCTGCTGAGCTCATTCTCTTCTTCAAAAGGTAGGCGGTTTTCCTATTGGTTGCTCAGACCAAGCCCCAGTGTAGGCACTGTTCTGATTGGTTGCTTAGTTAAATGCCCAATTTGCATATAATTGCTGATCTGTGGGGCATGTCCCCTGCTGGGGATTGGTTGCTACTAATCCTACCTTTCATCTGATTGGCTGCCAGGTACTGTCCTTTTGTGTAGGTGTGAAGAAGTTCTTTTGTTCAACTTTTGTTATCAAGATGTTTTCCTGTATATATGTCCTGTGTTTTAAGTCAATAAACAGTTCTTCTTGTTTTCCCAACACGACCAGTCTCGTCTGCTATGTTGGTGGAATTGCTTGCAGGGAAGCCTTGATCATAGCCCCGTTTGGCTATTGGATATTTACTGGACCTGAGGAGTGATTTTGTGGAACTGATTCCGGTAGGAGCTACCCATCTAGTAGCCCTCCCGTGACACTGGTGTCAAGAAGTGGGATCTCTCCTCCCAACACTGGTCCTTGGATTTATCAAGTGGATTATTGTTTCTTTTATTATGGCAGAAGCATACAAGTCCCTCACGGTGGCTGCGCTGCAAGACTTGCTTGCCCAAAAAGGCCAAGACACCGGAGGCTTGAAAAAGAACGAATTGGTGGCGGCTCTACTGGAACTTGAAAGGGAGGAGAGCCGCCCTCCCAGCCCGATTGTGGGGCAAGCAGCACACATCCCCTCCCGGTTCATGGAACCCCCTCGTGCTGAGAGTGATGAGATCTCACGGAGGGTAAGGGAGAGATTGGCGTTTTTTGGACCCAACCCGTCCGTAGAAATTGTTAATCGCATCATGGTAGTGGCAGAGCGGGAGAGAGAAGCCGAATTGGCGCACCAGAGAGCCACTATCTCTGGACCGGCCACAGAGGATTCACACTCAGTGCGCAGCACCACCTCTACGTGCCCGATCAAAGTTACCCACCAGTCCTTCAAACAGTTTGATGATGCTGTCGGGGATATCGATGGATTTCTACAAGACTTTGAACGACAGTGCCAGCTCCACAATGTGGACACCCAGGACTGGGTACCTATACTGGTGGGCAAGTTATCTGGGCGAGCTGCAGAAACGTACAGAGCGATCCCTGATGAATGGGCTAGAGATTACCCCGAAGTAAAGACCCGTCTGCTGGCCCGATATGCCATCACCCCTGATACATACCGTAGGAAATTCCGAGAGGCGAGGATGGGTCCAAGAGACACGTACACTGAGTGGGCACATCGCATGACCCGAGCCGCTACCAGCTGGATACAAGGGAGGCAAGTCACCACTTGGCAAGAATGCCTCCAACAGTTTTTACTGGAGCAATTTTTTCTTCATACGAGCACAGAGGTACGAGACTGGGTAAGAGACCAAGACCCCGTAAACCTGGAAGAGGCGGCAAAGCTAGCGGACAAATTTGTGGATGTCCGCCGCCCAGTCTCAAGACACCCTACCCCCTACCACAGCAGACCTCAGCCGCTAATGCACCGCCCCATGCCCCCAGCCTCCCCACCTACCCGACCCATGGGGTCTTATCCGAATAGGTCATACGCACCGAATGCTAGACCTAGTGGGGCTTCTACGGGATGTTTTCACTGTCGTCAACCTGGCCACATTCAGAAATATTGTCCCCAGCTACAGCCCAGGGCTCAACCCCATGGTCCTCGAAGGAACCAGTCCCCAGGCCCTTGGACGGCGCGCCAGGCTCAGTGCGTGAGCCGGACCCAGGATTCTGGTCCAGCTAACTCAGACCCAACTGTGGATTACAATTACTGTTCCCCGGAGCCTTTTGCCATACATGAGAGTTACTCAGATGAGGTCTATCTGGCTCAGCATCCTCGGAAGGACAACCGAGAGCACCACTACCAGCCCGTCACCATTAATGGGCAGCCAGCCGAGGGACTAAGGGATTCTGGAGCTACCCTCACACTGGTCCAGCCCCGTACTTTACCCCCTAACCAGCCAGTTAACTGCAAATTGGATGTGCGCGTGGCTGGGGGGCAGGTACATCAGCTACCCATGACCAGGGTATACCTAAAGTGGGGCACTGGGGAGGGCTACAGAGATGTGGGCATCATGGAGGGCTTACCCACGGATGTACTGCTGGGAAATTATTTGGGCTATTTGGAGAGCCGGTATGTGCCTGAGATGGATTGTACAGTGGATCCTGCTTGCTTGGCTGTCACCCGTTCTCAGGCTAACCAACCTTCCGATTCTGGGACGCAGGTAAGCACTAACCCCGACGACCTACTCACAACTGACTCCCTACCATGGCTCCCCCCTGACGGTTTCCGTGCCCAACTGCTATCTGACCTCAGCCTTAGCCGCTATCGCAGCCGGGCAGAGACGGGAGAGAAAGGTACCTTCTCTGACCAGATTATATGGAGGAAAGACCTCTTATATAGGGCTACCCCAGGCAACACTAATGGTATTACCGAGGTTCCTCGGCTCCAATTGATAGTCCCCGCCATCCACCGCCCCGCTCTCCTCACCCTAGCCCACGAAGCCCCTCTATCCGGTCACCTCGGCGCCAGGCGGACAGAGTACAGACTCACCCGCACATTCTTTTGGCCAGGGATCTCCCGGGATGTTAAGCACCATTGCCGCACCTGCGAGCTGTGCCAGCGGGTAGGGAAGCGACCTGAAGTGTCACGAGTCCCTTTGCAGCCTCTACCCCTTATTGGGGAACCTTTCAGTAGGGTCGCCATAGATCTCATCGGCCCTCTTGCCCATCCTAGCAAGACGGGGGAAAAGGTACATCCTCACAGTAGTAGACTTTGCCACCCGCTACCCTGAAGCCACGGCCCTGCCAAATATTTCTGCTGAGACAGTGGCGAATGCCCTTCTGGCTATATTCTCACGGGTAGGATTTCCCAAAGAAGTACTCTCCGATCAGGGCACACAATTTACCTCTGAGTTGCTCCAGCAGGTATGGACCCTCTGTGGGGTTAAGTCCCTGCGCACGTCCCCCTATCATCCACAAACGAATGGACTTTGTGAAAGGTTCAATGGAACCTTGAAACAGATGATCCGGACGTTCATAGCAGATCATGTTGACTGGGAAAAATGTATGCCCCATTTTTTGTTTGCTTACCGGGAGGTCCCACAGGAGTCCACAGGATATTCACCATTCGAACTACTCTATGGGCGAAGGGTAAGGGGTCCCCTAGATATTCTGCGGGAATACTGGGAAGGGAAATGCGAGTCAGAGGAGACTCCACATATCACTTATGTAGTTGAGCTCCGGGAAAAATTAGACCGGCTCATGTCCCTAGCCCACGGGAACCTAAGGGCAGCCCAAGCCCGCCACAAGACCTTGTATGACCGCAACACTAAGCCCCGAGAGCTTCTAGTGGGTCAGCGGGTCCTGATGCTACGTCCTACCCGACAAAATAAATTACAGGCTGCCTGGATAGGACCATACGAGGTTGTAGAGCGCAGGGGAGAGACAACCTACGTTGTCGCCCGAGGAGCCAGGGGTCAGACCCGGCGACTCTGCCACGTAAATGCGCTCAAACCATACCTAGAACGTACAGAAGAGGTGTCCGTTATCTGTACCCCCTCGCACACGGAGGCAGGAGACCGGGCTATCCCAGACCTCCTTGCTGAGTCCGTCCACCCCGGGGATATTACCCAAGACAAGCTCGGAGAACAGCTGAGCCCCATAGAAAAAGCCCAAGTATTCCCGCTGCTAAAGCAGCACCTCCAGCTGTTCTCTGCTCTACCCGGCATCACATCATTAGCCCAGCATGGAGTAGAGACTCCCGGTCAGAGCCCTCTCAGGCAACCCGCTTACCGGGTCCCTGAAGCAGTCAAGGGACACATTAGGAAGGAGCTTGAAGAGATGAGGACCTTGGGAGAAATAGAACCCTCCCACAGCCCCTGGGCTTCTCCAGTTGTGCTAGTGCCTAAGAAGGACGGGACGACCCGCTTCTGTGTGGACTATCGTCGGCTAAATGAAAAGACGACCACTGATGCCTACCCTATGCCCCGAGTAGATGACCTGTTAGACCAGTTAGCGGGGGCGACCTGGGTTTCGACTCTAGACCTTAGCCGGGGTTATTGGCAGATCCCGTTGACGGCAGATGCTGTCCCCAAGTCGGCATTCATCACCCCATTCGGCCTGTACCAATTTCGGGTCATGCCGTTTGGGATGAAGAATGCCCCAGCTACATTTCAGCGGCTGGTAGATCAGCTACTCGAGGGTCTGCAGGGCTATACCTGCGCCTATCTCGACGATATAGCGATCTTCAGTGACTCTTGGGACGAGCACCTCCAGCATCTGGATGTGGTATTGGGCAGAATACAGGCAGCAGGGATGACTATCCGCCCCGACAAATGCCAAATAGGTATGGGCGAGGTCCAGTACTTGGGACACCGGGTGGGGAGTGGGAAACAGCGACCTGAACCCGCCAAAATTGAGGCTATTGTCAACTGGCCTGTACCGCTCAATAAGAAGCAGGTCCTAGCTTTCTTAGGTACCGCAGGGTATTACAGAAAATTTGTACCCAATTACAGTTCTTTGGCCAAACCCCTGACTGACCTTACCAAGAAAACCCTGCCCCGGACAGTCCTGTGGTCCCCAGAATGTGGTGCTGCCTTTGAAGCCTTAAAAACAGCCCTAGGAAATTCTCCGGTCTTGGCCGCTCCTAACTTCAATCAACGCTTTTTGGTCCACACAGACGCTTCCATGTTTGGGCTCGGGGCCGTGTTGAGCCAGGTCAACAGCCAAGGAGAGGAGCACCCAGTAGCATACCAAAGTCGCAAGCTACTGGAACGGGAGGTGGGCTATGCTGCTATTGAAAAAGAGTGCCTGGCTCTTGTGTGGGCACTAAAGCGGTTCCAACCTTACTTGTATGGCCGGGAATTCACTGTCTTAACTGACCACAACCCCCTTGTGTGGCTGAACAGAGTGTCCGGGGACAATGGTAGACTATTGCGGTGGAGCCTATCCCTTCAACCCTTTAATTTTACAGTGCAATACAGTCCGGGAAAGGACAATAAAAACGCAGATGGTTTATCACGGCAAGAAGACGTGTGAGTCAACACCACACCCAGTGTTTTTCCTCGCCACCTTCAGCCTTATCCGTGTGGACAACCCCGAGCTGGCTCTCTTTGAAAGGGGGAGAAATGTCACGGTAGCACCCCTCCAGACAACCATGTTTTTCCGTTCCTCAGTGCCCATGTTCCAGCTGAGTTATTTTCCCCTGTTCTAACTGTGTGTTTTACATGTATGGTGCCCTGTTAAAGAGCCTAATCCCTTGTACCCTTTCCCCAGGAATGTAGCTTCAGCAGCCACTTCAAAATAAAGGTTTATCCTGGCTGCTGAGCTCATTCTCTTCTTACAAAGGTAGGCGGTTTTCCTATTGGTTGCTCAGACCAAGCCCCAGTGTAGGCACTGTTCTGATTGGTTGCTTAGTTAAATGCCCAATTTGCATATAATTGCTGATCTGTGGGGCACATCCCCTGCTGGGGATTGGTTGCTACTAATCCTACCTTTCATCTGATTGGCTGCCAGGTACTGTCCTTTTGTGTAGGTGTGAAGAAGTTGTTTTGTTCAACTTTTGTTATCAAGATGTTTTCCTGTATATATGTCCTGTGTTTTGTGTCAATAAACAGTTCTTCTTGTTTTCCCAACACGACCAGTCTCGTCTGCTATGTTGGTGGAATTGCTTGCAGGGAAGCCTTGATCATAGCCCCGTTTGGCTATTGGATATTTACTGGACCTGAGGAGTGATTTTGTGGAACTGATTCCGGTAGGAGCTACCCATCTAGTAGCCCTCCCGTGACAATTATATTTGTCACGGTACACACCGTGACTCTTACCCCTGGCGGGCACAAGGGGCTAGCCACCTGCCGAGAGACTATGGACCTTGTCTGTTGCCAAAGCCAGAAACTCCTAGGAGAACTAAAATCACTGGCCCCAAGCACACTGCTTTCTCCGTCTAACCGGAGTACAGCAGGAATCTGTCTGCCCGCTACAGTGTCTGGGGACAATGGTAGACTATTGCGGTGGAGCCTATCCCTTCAACCCTTTAATTTTACAGTGCAATACCATCCGGGAATGGACAATAAAAATGCAGATGGCTTATCACGGCAAGAAGACGTGTGTGTCAACACCACACCCAGTGTTTTCCTCGCCACCTTCAGGATTATCCGTGTGGACAACCCCGAGCTGGCTCTCTTAGAAAGGGGGAGAAATGTCACGGTAGCACCCCTCCAGACAACCATGTTTTTCCATTCCTCAGTGCCCATGTTATTTTCCCCTGTTCTAACTGTGTGTTTTACATGTATGGCGCCCTGTTAGAGAGCCTAATCCCTTGTACCCTTTAACCAGGAATGTAGCTTCAGTAGCCACTTCACAATAAAGGTTTATCCTGGCTGCTGAGCTCATTCCAAGCTCAGACCAAGCCCCCAGTGTAGGCACTGTTCTGATTGGATGCTTAGTTAAATGCCCAATTTGAATATATTTGCTAATCTGTGGGCACGCCCCCTGCTGGGGATTGGCTGCTACTAATCCTACCTTTCATCTGATTGGCTGCCAGGTACTGTCCTTTTGTTCAACTTATGTTATCAAGATGTTTTCCGGTAGTAGCTACCTATCTAGTAGCCCTCCCGTGACAGTTGTCAAGTGTCCTCGGGGGCTCAGACTTAAGCCATGTGCAAGAGGCAGTCTGGCAGGATGTCTGTACACGTGGGCAGTGATCAGCTGCCTACCACTAGATGCCAGTGCTGGAGAAGTCCTGTTGATGCAATCTGGATTCTGGGGCATGTTCTGGGTATTGGGGCATGTCTAAGGTTTACAATCTGGGTGCTGGGTCTGGTTCTGGGTGTGCAGTCTAAGTGTAGAGGCATGTCCGGAGCATGCAGTGTGGCAGTTTGGGTTTGTCCTGGACGTGCAGTGTGGCAGTTTGGGTATGTCCTAGGCGTGCAGTGTGGCAGTTTGGGTATGTCCTAGGCGTGTAGTCAGTGCTGTATTTACCGCGAGGCATCCTAGGCGGATGCCTATGGCGGCAAATTTTGGGGGGCGGCAGCGCCCCCCAGCACTAGAAAAAAAAAAAAATCCGTCCCTTTAAAAAAAAACCCCACCGCGCTTGCAGGCAGAGACGGAGGTGAGAAGGGATCGGAAGATCCCCCCCCACCATCGCTCTGCCTGCCAGGCTGCACGGGGAGCCGAACAGGCAGCACAGAGAAACCTCCGTGCTGCCTGTTCGGCTCCCCGTGCAGTGTGCCGACACGGAAGTGCCGACAGTCACGTGACGGGCGCGCTGACGTCATACGCGCGCCCGGTCACGTGACCTGTGGCAACAATCGCCGGGAAGCCGAACAGGCAGCATGGAGGGACCATGCTGCCTGCCTGCCAGGGAAAGGTAAGTGCTGATGGGAGAGTGTGTGTGTGTGTGTGTGTGTGACTGAGTGTGATGGGAGTCAGTGTGTGTGTGTGTGTGAGACTGAGTGTGATGGGAGTCAGTGTGTGTGTGTGTGTGTGTGTGTGAGACTGAGTGTGATGGGAGTCAGAGTGTGTGTGATGGGAGACAGTGTGTGTGTGTGTGACTGAGTGTGATGGGAGTCAGAGTGTGTGTGATGGGAGACAGTGTGTGACTGAGTGTGATGGGAGTCAGAGTGTGTGTGATGGGAGACAGTGTGTGACTGAGTGTGATGGGAGTCAGAGTGTGTGTGATGGGAGACTGTGTGACTGAGTGTGATGGGAGTCAGAGTGTGTGATGGGAGACTGTGTGTGACTGAGTGTGATGGGAGTCAGAGTGTGTGATGGGAGACTGTGTGTGACTAAGTGTGATGGGAGTCAGAGTGTGTGTGATAGAAGACAGTGTGTGTGACTGAGTGTGATGGGAGTCAGTGTGTGTGATGGGAGACAGTGTGTGTGACTGAGTGTGATGGGAGTCAGAGTGTGTGTGATGGGAGACAGTGTGTGTGACTGAGTGTGATGGGAGTCAGTGTGTGTGATAGGAGACAGTGTGTGTGACTGAGTGTGATGGGAGTCAGTGTGTGTGATGGGAGACAGTGTGTGTGACTGAGTGTGATGGGAGTCAGAGTGTGTGTGATGGGAGACAGTGTGTGTGACTGAGTGTGATGGGAGTCAGTGTGTGTGATAGGAGACAGTGTGTGTGACTGAGTGTGATGGGAGTCAGTGTGTGTGACTGAGTGTGATGGGAGTCAGAGTGTGTGTGATGGGAGACAGTGTGTGTGACAGTGTGTGTGACTGAGTGTGATGGGAGTCAGAGTGTGTGTGATGGGAGACAGTGTGTGTGTGTGTGTGTGTGTGTGACTGAGTGTGATGGGAGTCAGAGTGTGTGTGATGGGAGACTGTGTGTGACTGAGCAGGGGCGTACCTAGAGCATTTGGCACCCGGGGCAGACCCCGAGTGTTGCACCCCCCCCCCCCCCCCCCCCACAATAAAAATGCAAGAAAACACCCACAATTTTTTCAATGTTTGAAAATTGTACAATTATAGTTACCAGGAATAGTGTGCCAGTCAGATACCAGTAATATTGTGCCAGTCAGAGCCCAGTAATAGTGTGCCACTCAGAGCCCAGTAAGTGTGCCAGTCAGAGCCCAGTAGTAGTGTGCCACTCAGAGCCCAGTAATATAGTGCCACTCAGAACCCAGTAATATAGTGCCAGTCAGAGCCCAGTAATAGTGTGCCACTCAGAGCCCAGTAATAGCGTGCCAGTCAGAGCCCAGTTATATAGTGCCAGTCAGTGCACAGTAATAGTGTGCCAGTCAGTGCCCAGTAATAGTGTGCCACTCAGAGCCCAGGAATATTGTGCCAGTCAGATGCCCAGTAAGATTGTGCCAATCAGTGCCCAGGAATATTATGCCAGTCAGATGCCAAGTAATTTTGTGCCAGTCAGTGCCCAGGAATATTATGCCAGTCAGATGCCCAGGAATATTGTGCCAGTCAGTGCCCAGGAATATTATGCCAGTCAGATGCCCAGGAATATTGTGCCAGTCAGTGCCCAGTAATAGTGTGCCAGTCAGAGCCCAGTAATAGTGTGCCAGTCAGATACCATGAATATTGTAACAGTCAGAGCCCAGTAATAGAGTGCCAGTCAGTGCCCAGGAATATTGTGTCAGTCAGTGCCCAGTAATAGTGTGCCACTCAGAGCCCAGGAATAGTGTGCCAGTCAAATGCCCAGTAATATTGTGCCAGTCAGTGCCCATGAATATTATGCCAGTCAGATGCCAAGTAATTTTGTGCCAGTCAGTGCCCAGGAATATTGTGCCAGTCAGTGCCCAGTAATAGTGTGCCAGTAAGAGCCCAGTAATAGTGTGCCAGTCAGATACCAGGAATATTGTAACAGTCAGAGCCCAGTAATATAGTGCCAGCCAGAGCCCAGTAATATAGTGCCAGTCAGAGCCCAGTAATATAGTGCCAGCCAGAGCCCAGTAATATAGTGCCACTCAGAACCCAGTAATATAGTGCCAGTCAGAGCCCAGTAATAGTGTGCCACTCAGAGCCCAGTAATAGCGTGCCAGTCAGAGCCCAGTTATATAGTGCCACTCAGAACCCAGTAATGTGCCAGCCAGAGCCCAGTAATATAGTGCCAGCCAGAACCCAGTAATATAGTGCCAGCCAGAACCCAGTAATATAGTGCCAGCCAGAACCCAGTAATATAGTGCCAGCCAGAGCCCAGTAAGTGTGCCAGTCAGAGCCCAGTAATAGTGTGCCACTCAGAGCCCAGTAATATAGTGCCACTCAGAACCCAGTAATATAGTGCCAGCCAGAACCCAGTAATATAGTGCCAGCCAGAGCCCAGTAATATAGTGCCAGCCAGAACCCAGTAATATAGTGCCAGCCAGAGCCCAGTAAGTGTGCCAGTCAGAGCCCAGTAATAGTGTGCCACTCAGAACCCAGTAATATAGTGCCACTCAGAACCCAGTAATATAGTGCCAGTCAGAGCCCAGTAATAGTGTGCCACTCAGAGCCCAGTAATAGCGTGCCAGTCAGAGCCCAGTTATATAGTGCCACTCAGAACCCAGTAATGTGCCAGCCAGAGCCCAGTAATATAGTGCCAGTCAGAACCCAGTAATATAGTGCCAGCCAGAACCCAGTAATATAGTGCCAGCCAGAGCCCAGTAATATTGTGCCAGTCAGAACCCAGTAATATAGTGCCAGCCAGAGCCCAGTAATATTATGCCAGTCAGAGCCCAGTAATATAGTGCCAGCCAGAGCCCAGTAATATAGCGCCAGCCAGAGCCCAGTAATATTGTGCCAGTCAGAACCCAGTAATATAGTGCCAGCCAGAACCCAGTAATATAGCGCCAGCCAGAACCCAGTAATATAGTGCCAGCCAGAGCCCAGTAATATTGTGCCAGTCAGAGCCCAGTAATATAGCGCCAGCCAGAGCCCAGTAATATAGCGCCTGCCAGAGCCCAGTAATATTGTGCCAGTCAGAACCCAGTAATATAGCGCCAGCCAGAACCCAGTAATATAGCGCCAGCCAGAACCCAGTAATATAGTGCCAGTCAGAACCCAGTAATATAGTGCCAGCCAGAACCCAGTAATATAGTGCCAGCCAGAGCCCAGTAATATTATGCCAGTCAGAGCCCAGTAATATAGTGCCAGCCAGAGCCCAGTAATATAGTGCCAGCCAGAACCCAGTAATATAGTGCCAGCCAGAGCCCAGTAATATAGTGCCAGTCAGAACCCAGTAATATAGTGCCAGCCAGAACCCAGTAATATAGTGCCAGCCAGAGCCCAGTAATATAGTGCCAGCCAGAACCCAGTAATATAGTGCCAGTCAGAGCCCAGTAATATAGTGCCAGCCAGAGCCCAGTAATATAGTGCCAGCCAGAACCCAGTAATATAGCGCCAGCCAGAACCCAGTAATATAGTGCCAGTCAGAGCCCAGTAATATAGTGCCAGCCAGAACCCAGTAATATAGCGCCAGCCAGAGCCCAGTAATATTGTGCCAGTCAGAACCCAGTAATATAGTGCCAGCCAGAGCCCAGTAATATTGTGCCAGTCAGAACCCAGTAACATAGTGCCAGCCAGAACCCGGTAATATAGTGCCAGCCAGAACCCAGTAATATTGTGTCAGTCAGAGTCCAGTAATATAGTGCCAGCCAGAACCCAGTAATATAGTGCCAGCCAGAACCCAGTAATATTGTGTCAGTCAGAGCCCAGTAATATAGCGCCAGCCAGAACCCAGTAATATAGTGCCAGCCAGAGCCCAGTAATATAGTGCCAGTCAGAACCCAGTAATATAGTGCCAGCCAGAACCCAGTAATATAGTGCCAGCCAGAGCCCAGTAATATAGTGCCAGCCAGAACCCAGTAATATAGTGCCAGTCAGAGCCCAGTAATATAGTGCCAGCCAGAGCCCAGTAATATAGTGCCAGCCAGAACCCAGTAATATAGCGCCAGCCAGAACCCAGTAATATAGTGCCAGTCAGAGCCCAGTAATATAGTGCCAGCCAGAACCCAGTAATATAGCGCCAGCCAGAGCCCAGTAATATTGTGCCAGTCAGAACCCAGTAATATAGTGCCAGCCAGAGCCCAGTAATATTGTGCCAGTCAGAACCCAGTAACATAGTGCCAGCCAGAACCCAGTAATATAGTGCCAGCCAGAACCCAGTAATATTGTGTCAGTCAGAGCCCAGTAATATAGCGCCAGCCAGAACCCAGTAATATAGTGCCAGCCAGAGCCCAGTAATATAGTGCCAATCCACCCCCCCCCCCCCCCCCCCCCATCACTTACCAAATCGCTGCTTCTCCCGGACGGACGACTCCTCCGTGCAGTCTTCTCTTCTCCCTCCTGCACGGAGGAGGGAAACACAGTCGCCGGATGTGACGTATTGTCACATCCGGTCGCTGTGATTTTTTTTTTTTTTTTTTTTTTTCACCCGGCGGCCGCATCCAGAGGATTCGGCCGCCTGAAAAAAAAAAAAAAAAAAGGTAAGCAGCGCGGGGGGTGCCGGCAGCACCGGTGGCACCCCCCTAGTCAGTGGCACCCGGGGCGGGCCGCCCCCCCCGCCCCCCCCTCGGGACGCCACTGTGACTGAGTGTGATGGGAGTCAGAGTGTGTGATGGGAGACTGTGTGTGACTGAGTGTGATGGGAGTCAGAGTGTGTGTGATGGGAGACTGTGTGTGACTGAGTGTGATGGGAGTCAGAGTGTGTGTGATGGGAGACAGTGTGTGTGACTGAGTGTGATGGGAGTCAGAGTGTTGTGATGGGAGACAGTGTGTGTGACTGAGTATGATGGGAGTCAGAGTGTGTGTGATGGGAGACAGTGTGTGTGACAGTGTGATGGGAGTCAGAGTGTGCGTGATGGGAGTAGGAGTGTGTGACTGAGTGTGATGGGAGTAGGAGTGTGTGACTGAGTGTGATGGGAGTGTGAGCTTGATGTGAGTCTGAATGATGGGGCATGTCTTAGGTGTGTAACGTGGGTGTGCAGCTTGGGTAGGGGGGTGCCCGGATTTTGTCTGCCTAGGGCAGCACAAAATCAAGATACACCACTGCGTGTAGTGTGACGGTTTGGGCATGTCCTGGACTTGTAGTGTGGCTGTTTGTATATGTCCTGGGCATACACTGTGGCTGTTTAACATGTCCTGGGCATGCAATGTGGCGGTTTGGGTATGTCCTAGGCTTGCAGTGTGGCGGTTTGGGAATGTCCAGGACATGCATTGTGGCTGTTTGGGCATGTCCTGGGCGTGTAATGTGGCTGTTTGGGCATGTCCTGGGCCTGTAATGTGGCTGTTTTGGCATGTCCTGGGTGTGCAGTGTGGGTGCCGTTTCAAGTGTTGTGTTTACTGCAAGGTGGTGCTATGGCAAGTTATGTGGGGGCAAAGCAAAAGGAGGGCAGAAGAAATGGAAAGGGGGGTGTGCCCAGACCATTTGTAGCAGGCTCTGCAACCTATAGATAGTTTTTCATCATGACACTTTTACACTGACTGAATAACTTTTTACCCCCTAACAGTGACTAATGACTATTAGTGCTATGCCATAAAAAAAAAACACTTTGTCTAACTTTGACCTGATTTTGCTGACAAACTTGGTGAGACTGATAAGCTGTGTCTGATGGTGGAGGAATGTGGGGGGCTTGATAAGATTGGGTCTCTTCAAACACATGAGAATGAACAAGTCTACAAAGCCTCATCTGGCCTGATAGAGAAATATTTCTTAACAGAGGATGAGGAACACTCTTCTCTTGCCCCAGAGGCTTCATCTGAAAGCTATGTATTTCCCATCCAGGAAGGAACACACACTACATTTAATTTTTGAGCACTGACATACTGTTTGTCTTATATATATGTTGTAGCACTTTCCTTTACTTGAATAGTTCTTTCAGCCTGTACATACTGTGAAACCTCTTTCTTTAAATATTGCTGTCTATATATTTTTAAGATTTGCCCTGAGTTTAGAAATACCAATGTTTCCATGTTTGTCTATGTTTTATTTTCAAGTAATAGGGCAATAATCAATATTATTTTTTTTTTTTGTTTCCTAACCATTTTCTTCTACAGCGACCTTTTTACCCCAACTCTAACCATAAATTTACCCTAACCCTAAATCTACCCCTACCCCTTAATGTAACCCTTGTACTAACCCGAACCTTCCTGGAACCCTGATTATAACCCTAATTATAACCCTAACCCTAAATCTAGGCTTAGCTTTTTCTATTTATTTGTTTATTTATTTATGTATTTATTTATTTATAACTGTAATGTTGCTGGCTCCCTCTAGGGGAACAGTTTCAGAGAGATGGAAGAGATTTTTTTTTAATTCACTTCTGTTGCTCTCTGCTGGGCAATCTGTATTGGAGAAGAATGCTACTCCAATACAGCACCACGGTGATCATGGTGCCCTGGGATGTTGTGTGACATCATGGTGCTCTGATTCATACACAATTTGATGCAACATGGGGCAGACAATGGTGCCCACTTGATCAAAAAGACTTAGCCTCCTGAGCTTGAAATGGGTCAACATTTTGTCGCAAAAATTTTTTTTTGTTGATGTCCATGAACTTGGGGCTATTTGAGGAAGAATGTAATATCATTGTAAATTGCAACCTAGTCATTTGGGAATTTTGAAATTAAAGTAAAAGTATATAGTTTAAAAAAAAAAAAGCCCAAAACATTACTAGCTTTACTACCTGGCTTCACACTTACATTTTGATTCTCTTGTCTCTGCTCCTCAGTTCACTGTATTTCTGCTGTGCTTTCAGTTTTGAAATCGATCGGCCATGATGTCTGACTTGAGAGGTTTTTCGAGGTCACATCTGGGCATATTGTATAGCTCAAAATTCACCTTACGATATGGCGCCAATGTACCACAAATCTTTCTGCACTTCAGTTTAGTTCGCTTATAAAAGTGCTGTGAAGTTGATGAGTCATTGTTCTGCATCACCAGTGATGTCATAATCTGCTTTTGCCCATCCCCAATGGACATACTGTCAACATCCAGGTCAGTCATGTTGATATCTATAAAAATAATTTTTGAAATTTGTATAGCTTCCTCCATTTTTCTACCAATGCAGTAGCACAACAGCAAATAAGATTTATATCCTGAAGAATACTGCAGAGTGATGAACATAGTTCCAGCAGTCAAACACACCATGCTGGTATTCCAGCATAAATAAGCTGTCCAAATTTCATGATTCCAAAAATTCAGTGTTGGAGAGTTTTTCCTGCTTCAGACAGACACAATAATTTTCTGTTTTAAATATAAGATATATTTAGATCCGCAGAGCTGCGGATAATCTAGTCTTGTTCCAGCCATTCACCTTGTACCTTCGTTCAGCAGTGTTCCCAGAGGTTTTGAATCCAGTGACCATGTGTGACAACTATGGAGTTCCTTCCCCAATAATTCTCCCTGGGAGATGTGGACCCGACAACACCCCGGACATTTCAGGAGAGCAAAACCATAGCAGTAGCCAATGAATGGAGCGAGGATGACTTTGGAATACTACATGAGGTGGATACTCTCTGAGCCACCACAGCTTACAACTTACTGCACATTCAAGTGGTCTAGGTCAAGGTTGCACTTTACCTACAGAGATAGGGCGGGGACAGACCACGGGGCTATCAAGGGGGAGCAGGTGGAATTGTGTCTATTGTACAGAGTCACTTAAGGGAAGGGACCTACCAATGTGCCTGAGGTACAACTGGTGGTGCTGCAGAAATATTGCCATGACCTGCTACGCATCGGGCATGGCATTCCCTTGCCAGGGGCACCAGGGCACATCGAACCCTACTGTTGAGCTTTGGAGACCAGATTGCTGTGCCAGGCTGTTTATGCAGGGTATTTTGTTCATAAGTGGATGATGCTCTTAACAAATTTTGTTTTGGTATTTAAACCTGTGTGTTGCTAAAAAAAAAAGAAAAACTGTTCCTGTTTTACTTCAATAACAGTTCTGGGGAAGCAGTGTCTGAAGGAAACACCCATCTTGGGTGTCAGCCAGTACCGTCCCACATGCTTTTGTGCGTCTAGAGGTATAGTGTGTATAATTGGTACATGAAGTGCAAGTAGGATTTTTGGTAAGCCTAGTGTAGAAATCAGATTTCACCTTCTGCTTACAAAACCCTCCAGTCTTAGCCTCCTGTAAGAAAAGAGGCCATAGGGACCTTCACAATAATGTTTTGGGGTCAGGAGTCGTGAATTAAACATGGATGGAACATGGGAAAAAGAAAAAAAAGATAGTGAATAGTGAAGTATGAAATAACAATTTAATATACAATGCATACTAAAAATCACTAACAAACAAATAAATTACAGGTATCCACAGTAGAAATGCCAATAATGGTCCTGATTTCTACCTCAAATAAGAAGAGAGGGCGAGGGGAACATACCCAGGAGGGATTGTGCAAATGAATGCAAGTGAAACACGGCTGTTCAGCCCAGAACGAGGATAAAAATGGATTTGAAGATGTACTGTGACTGGGAGTCTTGCAGGGCTCTGGGGGCCAGAACACTCCATGTGAACTATGGACCTTGTCTGTTGATGTATTATGTCACGGGAGGGCTACTAGATGGGTAGCTCCTACCGGAATCAGTTCCACAAAATCACTCCTTAGGTCCGGTAAATATCCAATAGCCAAACGGGGCTATGATCAATGCTTCCCTGCAAGCAATTCCCCCAACATAGCAGACGAGACTGGTCGTGTTGGGAAAACAAGAAGAACTGTTTATTGACTCAAAACACAGGACATACCGTATTTATCGGCGTATAACACGTGCCGGCGTATAACACGCACCTCATTTTCAGAAGGAAATTTCAGGAAAAAAAACTTAAATTTCAAATAAAGAACTTTGAAGCCCAATATGCCATTTTAATATGCCAGGATATTGCCCCCAATATGTCATTTTAATATGCCAGATATTGCCCCCAATATGCCATTTAATATGCAGGATATTGACCCCAATATGCCATTTTAATATGCCAGGATATTGCCCCCAATATGCCATTTAATATGCCATGATATTGCCCCCAATATGCCAGGATATTGCCCCTTAGTATGCTCGTTATGCCACCCTCCTCCCCCCCTTCCCCAGACCCCAGCACTTACCTCGTTCCTGCTCTGTCCCCCGGTGCTCTGAAGCTGCGTGGCTGTGAGGGAAGCGTTGTGAGCTTCCCTCCAGCCGCGCGGAACAATAAAGTTTGTTTAAAAAAAAAAAACCACATTTTATTGACCGCGCGGCTGGAGGGAAGCTCACAACGCTTCCCTCACAGCCACGCAGCTTCAGAGCACCAGGGGACAGAGCAGGAATAAGGTAAGTTTTAGATTTTTCGCGTATAACACGCACACACCATTTCCCCCCTATTTTCAGGGAGAAAAAGTGCGTGTTATAATCCAATAAATACGGTATATACAGGAAAATATGTTGATAAGATAAGTTGAACAAAAGAACTTCTTCACACCTACACAAAAACACCTACACAAAAGGACAGTACCTGGCAGCCAATCAGATGAAAGGTAGGATTAGTAGCAACCAATCCCCAGCAGGGCGCGTGCCCACAGATCAGCAAATATATTCAAATTGGGCATTTAACTAAGCATCCAATCAGAACAGTGCCTACACTGGGGGCTTGGTCTGAGCGACCAAAAGGAAAACCGCCTACCTTTTGAAGAAGAGAATGAGCTCAGCAGCCAGGATCAACCTTTATTGTGAAGCGGCTGCTGAAGCTACATTCCTGGGGAAAGGGTACAAGGGATTTGGCTCTTTAACAGGCCACCATACATGTAAAACACACAGTTAGAACAGGGGAAAATAACTCAACCGGAACAAGGGCACTGAGGAACGGAAAAACACGGTTGTCTGGAGGGGTGCTACTGATGTAGAATTATTAAAAATCTTTATTGAAACCTGTATTGAATTATTGTACTAACTCCATTTTGTTCACATTACATGACAGAATTTTCTGACAGTATTTAGTATAATGAATAGAGACTGTATTCTCTCTCTAAGGACATAACTAGCCCCGGAATTACTGAATCTCCTGTAATTTGCAACATAGTATAATATGAAGGCCATGAGAACACCGGCCAAATGAAATGTTCTATTCATAAAAGAACCTTGCACCCGACCACGAGACTGACATCACTAACTACGCAAAATTATGCCCGAGCCCCCCCTTCCACCGAGTAAGCATCGTGCTGGGAAAGATGGTGCTTGAGCCATCCGTCCACACCCATGTTCAGAACAATACCACCTCTCGGTGGGAGGACACCTAGCTAACCACTTAGTTTTTGGGCCAATTAATCATATTGATGGGTGGACATTGACACAGCCACTTAACATTTAACCCAATTAATGATGTTTATTTGTTATTATCTGATATTCAATGATGATGTCATTCAGCCTTTATAAGGGCTTGTAAGCCTGAATTTTGCCAGATGCTAATAAATTTCCTCGAAGTTTTTTTAACCTGAACTGCATGTGTCAGTGTGAACTTACTTCTGCGTATACGCAATTTATTCATCTCAGATTTGGACAGGAACAGATAGACTTTTAAACATTTTTGTTTATTTCTAAATTAATCTACATCACTACCGTGACAATAACATTTCCTAACCTTTGGGAAACACAATGAATGGGCCAAAGGCTTGGCCTTCCCAGGGTACGCATCCTGGCTGACATCTTGAGTTAGCCTGTGTTGAACTCCAGCTGTATGTCACTGGTGCTCCCAAAGTATGTACCCTCAAACCTAGGATATTCACAGACAGGGGTCCATAGCCCACAGGGAGGTGAGAGCCAAGAGCCCCAATAATGCAGGCTGTTAGAATCCACCACCAAACCTACCCAGGTATGACCTAACCATGACTCTTTACTTTTGACTAACCCCTTCCCTGTCATCAATCAATGATTTCGGGACCTTGACCCTGATCAATGTCACCCTATGGAGGTATAGAGAGAGGGCTGAGTCCGGAGAGTTAGGAAGCAACTCCAACCAGATAGTGTGTAGGGACGGGTTGCTGTATACAAATTTCAGTAGGAGCTACCCATCTAGCCCCCCGTGACAACATGCTTTTATTTCTATGAGACTGACCTGCACCAACTAAAAGAGGTTCTTTGAAACTTGTTTGGCAAAAAACTTATATCATAATTACACATTGTATGTCAAATAGATAGTGATTCTCTGTTTGTTTTACACTCATATTATAATGTGACCTGCTACATGTTTTGTTTCTTCATACAGAGTGTCATGTAGCCCCCCCCCCCCCCCCCTTTGCAGTTTATCTTCCAATTGAGTACACCTCTGTTCAAAAGCTCCGCCCACTCAATATAATTAGCATAATGTAACCCCACCTACTTATCACAGTGTAGATTATATCACCAAGTTCCCACCAACATTACCAGCATCCTTGGTATACAACAGATACATTCACAGCACAACATCTACATCAGGAAATATCACTTTTACATGACATATAGTAAGACCTGGTGCAGATGTGCTTCAGTCAGAGAGCTGTGTCTACACCATCATACAATAGTGTAAACCTACCACTTCTGCTGGAAAGCCATTCATCATATCCACTCCCCAGTCTGTAAAGTAATACTGCCTGTCCTTGTCTTATATCTAGGATAGCCTTATACCTATCCCGTGCATGCTTCAACTCCTTCACTGTATTAACCTCTACCACTTATACTGGAAGACTATTCCATGCATCCACTACCCTCTCAGTAAAGTAATACTTCCATTAGTTACTGGCATTATCATAAATCTAGGATAGCCTTGTACCTATCCCATACATGCTTATCCCACCTATCCCATGCTACTTCTTCACTGTATTAACCTTAACCTCTACCACTTCTACTGGAAGACTATTCCATGCATCCACTACCCTCTCAGTAATGTAATACTTTTATTAGTCCCTGGTAGTGTTGAGCGAACCCGGACCGCACTATTCGGGTTCATACCGGACATTACGGTGTCCGTGCCACAAACCCGAACCCGGACATATCACTGTATGTCCGTGTTGGAGTTCGAGGTTTGGCTATAAACCGAAAGTCTTTAAACCGAAAGTCATTTGGTTTAAAGACTTTCGGTTTATAGAATAGACAATAGCATTACATGTATTCTATAAGCCGAAAGTCTATAAACCGAAAGACATTTGGTTTATCGACTTTCAGTTTACAGAATACCTGTAATGCCATTGGCTATTCTATAAACAGAAAGTCTATAAACCGAACGACATTCGGTATATAGACTTTCTTTTTATAGAATAGCATTACAATAACATGTATTCTATAAAACGAAAGTTTAAAAACCAAATGTCTTTCAGTTTATAGACTTTCAGTTTATGTAATACATGTAATGCTATTGCTATTATATGAACCAAAATAGAGTCCCCATTCATAAGAATAGGTCAATTGACCTATTCTTATGAATGGGGACTCTATTTTGGTTTCTAGAATAGCAATAGCATTACATGTCTTACATCTGAGAGTCAAATAGAACCGTCAAATGCTGTTCTTACAGCGCACTTTGAAAAATTGTAATAGTTTTGGGTGCTAAATAGTACATTTGTGTCTTGCGGTGCACTTCATATCTGAGAGTCAAATAGAACAGTGAAATACTGTGGTTACAGTGCACTTTGAAAAATTCTGGCTACCTCCTCCTCCTCCTCCTCCTCCTCCTCCTCCTCCTCTTCCAGCGCCGCGGTCACTGCCTCCTCAACCTATCGGTTACCTATACCACTTAGTATAAACTGAAAGAGAATACCCTGCACTCCAACCCTCTCTCAAATGGATAATTCTGTTGATCCCCCTGGCAGACATGCTTTAGATTTAGATGTATGTTCTTCCAAAGCTAAAATCAAAGATTCCATCTAGTGCTATTTCATGGCTCAGCTGTATTTTTCATTTGTATGTATTTTAAGTTATTTCCCTATCCACATTTGCTTGAAGGGAACTTGTCCTACTCTTACCCACATTTTTCCTTTTGCAGCCCTCTAGCCCTTTTCATGACTTTTTTTATAGGGATTTTAGTGGCCAAAAGTCTGTGTCCCCATTGACTTCTATGGGGTCCGTGTTCGGGGTCAAGTTCGAGCACGGACCCAGACTTTTTCCGAAGTTCGCTCCAACTTCTCAAACCCGAACATCCAGGTGTCAGCTCAACTCTAGTCCCTGGCCTTATCTTATATCTAGGACAGCCTTATACCTATCCCACACAAGCTTAAACTCCTTCACTGTATTAACTTCTACTGGAAGACTATTCCATACATCCACTACCCTCTCAGTAATGTAATACTTTCATTAGTCCCTGGCCTTATCTTATATCTAGGATAACCTTATACCTATCCCATTAATGCTTAAACTCACAAAAAATATGACAATTTAATTGCCAGTAATATGCCATAGTTTAATTGCCCAGTAATATGCCAGTTTAATTGCCCAGCATAATTGTCCAGTAATATGTCACAGTTTAATTGCCCAGTAATATGCCACAGTTTAATTGCCCAGTAATATGCCCAGCCTGATGCCCCAGTAATATGCCACAATTTAATTGCCCAGCCTGATCCCCCAGTAATATGCCAGTTTAATTGCCCAGCCTGATGCACCAGTTTAATTTCCCTGTAATATGCCCAGCCTGATGCCCCAGTTTAAATGCCCAGTAATATGCCCCGATGCCCCAGTAACATGCCACCACCCTCCTTCCCCATAACGCAACGGCTCCATGTCTCCTCTGTGCACCGGCAGAAGGTTTGTTTGTATTGATTAAAGTAAAAAAAAAAAAAAAAAAAAAAATCCCTTGTCTGTTCAGTCTGTGAGCTGAGCTCACATCAGACTGTTACCAGCCCTGTCACACGCGTCCTGCCTGCTTCCAGACTCGTGTCACAGGGATGGCTACAGCAGGCTGATGTGAGCTCAGCTCACAGACTGAACTGCGCGGGTTACGTGATATCAGGCAAGGACATCACGTGACCTGCGATCACGCTAAAACAGCACAGCAGCGCCATCTGGTGGTCTTTTCAAACACTGATGGACTAAGGCTTATAATAAGCGGTTATTTTATCCATAGTAATCTGAAACAGTAACTGAAAACTATTATGTCTCACTCGTTCTATTTGTTGAAAGACCAATAAAAGTATGATCTGAAACGCCAGGTTTGCCCTCGGTTTTAGAGCTTAAATCCAGTATCACTTACGATCATGGACCCTAAGGTCGCCCCCCCCCTCCATTTTTTTGTAACGATATCGATCTTATTAAAAGGAGCATTTGTATGACGAGTAGAAAAATAATTAAAATACGCGAAGCTTCCGGAGAATAAATGAGCTACACAGCAGCGCCACCTGGTGGTATTTCTCAAACAAACCAGGATACACTGCAAATAGGTTAAATACGACAGTCTTAAAAGTACGAAAGTAAAATGTTTAACTCATCCTCGTCAAATTAAAGTAAACCCTGTGACCGGTTTAAAAAAAAAAAAAAAAACATACAAAAACACACACACACAATAAGGCTTGTAGAGAAGCAGTTTCAGCTCTATTAAGGAGAAGTTGGGCGGCTCTTAAAAGAGCCTTTGTGTTAATGGATGTGTAGAGCGCAGCTGTTACTTGGCGCTAGTGTACTTGGTCACAGCCTTGGTTCCCTCGGATACAGCGTGCTTGGCCAGCTCCCCGGGCAGTAGCAGCCGCACGGCGGTCTGGATCTCCCGGGAAGTGATGGTGGAGCGCTTGTTGTAATGAGCCAGGCGGGAAGCCTCCCCTGCGATGCGCTCAAAGATGTCATTCACGAAAGAGTTCATGATCCCCATGGCCTTGGAGGAGATGCCAGTATCTGGGTGGACCTGCTTCAGTACTTTGTACACGTAGATAGCGTAACTCTCCTTCCTGCTCTTTCTACGCTTCTTCCCATCTTTCTTCTGGGTCTTGGTCACCGCTTTCTTGGAGCCTTTCTTAGGCGCAGGAGCAGACTTGGCTGGTTCAGGCATGATAGACAATAAGAAATGTTCTAACCGCTAAGAAACTGTGACTAGCGCCTCCTCCGGCAGCTCTATATATACTGCAGCGCATGCAAACGAGGTGGACAAGCTCTCTCCCTCTCTATTGGACAGATCTTTCATGTGATTTCAATAAGCTCCTCCTCTATGACAGCTCTAAATATTATTGGTGCAATGTAAAACTATCCAATCACAGAGCAGAGTGTTTGTATATTGGAGAGTATATATAGCGGCTGGTGGTCACGATGTAACACAGTTTGTATCTGATCTGTACCATATACCTGAAGATGTCTGGACGTGGCAAGCAAGGCGGCAAGGTTCGTGCCAAGGCAAAGACTCGCTCATCCAGAGCAGGACTGCAGTTTCCAGTTGGTCGGGTTCACCGTCTGTTGAGGAAAGGGAATTATGCGCAGCGTGTGGGTGCCGGTGCCCCAGTGTATCTGGCCGCTGTGCTGGAATACCTGACCGCTGAAATCCTGGAGCTGGCTGGTAACGCCGCCCGTGATAACAAGAAGACCCGAATCATCCCCCGCCACCTGCAACTCGCTGTGCGTAACGACGAGGAGCTCAACAAACTGCTGGGAGGAGTGACCATCGCTCAGGGTGGTGTCCTGCCCAACATCCAGGCTGTGCTACTGCCCAAGAAAACCGAGAGCCACAAGGCAGCCAAGGGCAAATAGACTGAAGACTCTTCCCTAACTCCTCTCAACACAAAGGCTCTTTTAAGAGCCACCCACAATCTCCACAAAGAGCTTTAGTGTCACAAGCACCCATACCCTCTGCTATCCATTTATCATTTCCATTAGATATTGGTTTATAAGTAACGATATTAACATTATACTACTACCATCTTACTCTCTAGGTTGTCGCTATTTTCAATCAAGTGAGAAACCTTTAATTTGTTGCAATAGCGCAGACATCTGTTTCATTGTGATCTGCTCCGTACACAAGCCTAAAGCGGCACACGTGTTTCGCACTGACAAACGCTTCTCAATTGTTTTATTTAGCAGCAGTACAACGGAGTTTGAATAGGTTTGAATTTGAATTCATGACTATACAGTTCTAGGGATGGTTGATGTAAAATGATCGCCACTCAAGGTTTCATTCAGTTTCTGGTCGTTGTGATTCTTTTAATAAAGGAGCTTTGTGTTTTACATGAATCGAACCGATAGATGTTTCCTAGTTGTGTGACACGTGTATTAAGAATTAGTACGGTTTGGGATACCTGAACGGTGTGTGTTACAATATCAAAGCCCATTTTATGTCCGATCTATTCGAACAGGTCACTGTGTGTAGAAGGATCTCCAGTCAATGACTTTCCCGTGCATTTATTTCTGCGATATCCTATATTGTGAAAATCTCTTCATTGATAATTTGGTGGCTCTTAAAAGAGCCTTTGTGTGTTTTGTGTCCAGTGACTGCCCCCGTTTAAGCTCTCTCTCCCCGGATCCTGCGGGCAAGCTGGATGTCTTTGGGCATGATGGTCACCCTCTTGGCGTGGATGGCACACAGGTTGGTGTCCTCGAACAGACCCACCAGGTAAGCCTCGCTGGCCTCCTGCAGAGCCATGACTGCCGAACTCTGGAAGCGCAGATCGGTCTTGAAGTCCTGAGCGATCTCACGGACCAGGCGCTGGAAAGGCAGTTTGCGGATGAGGAGCTCGGTGGATTTCTGGTAACGCCGGATCTCCCTGAGAGCCACAGTGCCGGGGCGGTAACGGTGAGGCTTTTTCACTCCGCCGGTAGCCGGGGCGCTCTTCCTGGCAGCCTTGGTAGCCAGCTGCTTGCGGGGAGCCTTGCCTCCGGTGGATTTACGGGCGGTCTGCTTTGTTCTGGCCATTGCGTAAAAATGTACCAAACGAATGATTACTAGGGCTGCTGGGCTGCTATTTATAGGCTGTACCGCTCAATGATTGGCTGCTCGGGAGGCGAGGCGGGCTTAGTGATTCATTGGGTAAAATAAACCGCCTTATATTTCAAAATGACCGCCAAATTCACAAACGTAAAATATAAATAGAAATCTGCTTCTTTCACGTTTCATAATTCTACCTAATTAATCCCCGTGATTTGTGCGTGTCTGTATTAGAATTGGTTTTCTCTTTTTGTATTATTTTTGTTAACATTTTAACCCCACCAATGACTGAAGAATGTGGGGGGTGAAACGTATTACTCAGCAGTTTGTGGATAAGTCCGTGTTCTAGTTTTCAGCATAGTAGATGGGATATCCCACTACTAATCCCTCTAAGCTGAAACCGCTAACATTTGATGTTAATAAATCAAACCATTTTTAAAGCTGTTTAATGGATTCCAGACTGTATACAGTGACGTCAGACACAATATGTATTTATTTGTTTATTTAACCAGTTCATGTAGTTTAACCTTAAGGTGTCACTGCAATGTAATTTTGAATTTGGATAGATTGTCCTTTATAAGAAACGTTATTTATTTATTGAAACCACTCTACTGTTAACTGAAGTTTTCATGATGCTGCTGGAGCATCATAGGGTGGGTCAGTGGCAGATTAATGAGTGGCTGGAGGAGGGGTGCCATTGGGCAGAATGCTGTCAAAGTAGTCACTGTGACTGCAGTGGTCTGGTTATCTGGACAGTGTTATGAGATGCCAGTTCATCTGGCACCATACTAATTTGGCTCCAAGTTTAATTATGCCTGGCTATTGTACGAGAGATGATCAGTTAAACTGTATATTGTTTTGTCCATGGTTATCTTCATTTTTCCATGTATAAATATTCTCCATTGTAGTCCCCATGACCAACCATGTTGTGCCCGTTCGTCAGTGCCTATGTTCCGGCTAAGTTATATGTGTTTTCCAGTACCTGTGCCAAAAAGGGCTATTTTCACTGCCTTTGTATTTCGGATGACCAGCCAGAGGCCAAGTTCCTCAATAAAGGTTAAGCCCGGTCTCTGCTGGCATTCACCACATTTGAATTGTCAGCAAGTTGCTGATTGGCCATCGGTTTAAAGGTCCACTAGCCGAATCAGAGACAAATTATATCGCTCATCCTCTGATTGGCTAGTGGGGTATAACGATTCGGCCATATCCTCTATAATAATCTTCAAGTGTCTCTGCGTCCAGAGAGAGAGATACAGAACAGGAGGTAGAGAGAAAGAACAGAGGGAGGGAGAAAGACAGAACAGGGGGAAGGGGGAGAGAGAGAGAGAGACAGACAGTACAGGGGGGGAGAGAGAGACAGTACAGGGGGAGAAAGAGAGAGACAGACGGGGAGGGAGGGAGAGGAAGACAGAACAGGGGGAATGGGGAGAGAGAGAGACAGAACAGGGCTAGAGAGACAGAACAGGCGGGGAGAGAGAGACAGGGGGAAGGGGGAGAGAGAGACAGGGGGAAGGGGGAGAGAGAGAGACAGACAGTACAGGAGGGGAAAGAGAGACAGAACAGGGGGAAGGGGGAGGGAGGGAGAGAAAGACAGAACAGGGGGAATGGGGAGAGAGAGAGACAGAACAGGGGGGGAGAGAGACAGAACAGAGGAAGGGCAGGAGAGAGACAGAACAGAGGAAGGGAGGAGAGAGACAGAATAGAGGGAGAGAGAGAACAGGTATGGGGGAGTTAGAGAGAGACAGACAGGGCAATGTCCTCATCCTCTGTTAAGAAATATTTCTCTATCAGGCCAGATGAGGCTTTGTAGACTTGTTCATTCTCATGTGTTTGAAGAGACCCAATCTTATCAAGCCCCCCACATTCCTCCACCATCAGACACAGCTTATCAGTCTCACCAAGTTTGTCAGCAAAATCAGGTCAAAGTTAGACAAAGTGTTTTTTTTTTATGGCATAGCACTAATAGTCATTAGTCACTGTTAGGGGGTAAAAAGTTATTCAGTCAGTGTAAAAGTGTCATGATGAAAAACTATCTATAGGTTGCAGAGCCTGCTACAAATGGTCTGGGCACACCCCCCTTTCCATTTCTTCTGCCCTCCTTTTGCTTTGCCCCCACATAACTTGCCATAGCACCACCTTGCAGTAAACACAACACTTGAAACGGCACCCACACTGCACACCCAGGACATGCCAAAACAGCCACATTACAGGCCCAGGACATGCCCAAACAGCCACATTACACGCCCAGGACATGCCCAAACAGCCACAATGCATGTCCTGGACATTCCCAAACCGCCACACTGCAAGCCTAGGACATACCCAAACCGCCACATTGCATGCCCAGGACATGTTAAACAGCCACAGTGTATGCCCAGGACATATACAAACAGCCACACTACAAGTCCAGGACATGCCCAAACCGTCACACTACACGCCTAGGACATACCCAAACTGCCACACTGCACGCCTAGGACATACCCAAACTGCCACACTGCACGTCCAGGACAAACCCAAACTGCCACACTGCATGCTCCGGACATGCCTCTACACTTAGACTGCACACCCAGAACCAGACCCAGCACCCAGATTGTAAACCTTAGACATGCCCCAATACCCAGAACATGCCCCAGAATCCAGATTGCATCAACAGGACTTCTCCAGCACTGGCATCTAGTGGTAGGCAGCTGATCACTGCCCACGTGTACAGACATCCTGCCAGACTGCCTCTTGCACATGGCTTAAGTCTGAGCCCCCGAGGACACTTGACACCTGTCACGGGAGGGCTACTAGATAGGTAGCTACTACCGGAAAACATCTTGATAACATAAGTTGAACAAAAGGACAGTACCTGGCAGCCAATCAGATGAAAGGTAGGATTAGTAGCAGCCAATCCCCAGCAGGGGGCGTGCCCACAGATTAGCAAATATATTCAAATTGGGCATTTAACTAAGCATCCAATCAGAACAGTGCCTACACTGGGGGCTTGGTCTGAGCTTGGAATGAGCTCAGCAGCCAGGATAAACCTTTATTGTGAAGTGGCTACTGAAGCTACATTCCTGGGGAAAGGGTACAAGGGATTAGGCTCTCTAACAGGGCGCCATACATGTAAAACACACAGTTAGAACAGGGGAAAATAACATGGGCACTGAGGAATGGAAAAACATGGTTGTCTGGAGGGGTGCTACCGTGACATTTCTCCCCCTTTCTAAGAGAGCCAGCTCGGGGTTGTCCACACGGATAATCCTGAAGGTGGCGAGGAAAACACTGGGTGTGGTGTTGACACACACGTCTTCTTGCCGTGATAAGCCATCTGCATTTTTATTGTCCATTCCCGGATGGTATTGCACTGTAAAATTAAAGGGTTGAAGGGATAGGCTCCACCGCAATAGTCTACCATTGTCCCCAGACACTGTAGCGGGCAGACAGATTCCTGCTGTACTCCGGTTAGACGGAGAAAGCAGTGTGCTTGGGGCCAGTGATTTTAGTTCTCCTAGGAGTTTCTGGCTTTGGCAACAGACAAGGTCCATAGTCTCTCGGCAGGTGGCTAGCCCCTTGTGCCCGCCAGGGGTAAGAGTCACGGTGTGTACCGTGACAAATATAATTGTCACGGGAGGGCTACTAGATGGGTAGCTCCTACCGGAATCAGTTCCACAAAATCACTCCTCAGGTCCAGTAAATATCCAATAGCCAAACGGGGCTATGATCAAGGCTTCCCTGCAAGCAATTCCACCAACATAGCAGACGAGACTGGTCGTGTTGGGAAAACAAGAAGAACTGTTTATTGACACAAAACACAGGACATATATACAGGAAAACATCTTGATAACAAAAGTTGAACAAAAGAACTTCTTCACACCTACACAAAAGGACAGTACCTGGCAGCCAATCAGATGAAAGGTAGGATTAGTAGCAACCAATCCCCAGCAGGGGACGTGCCCCACAGATCAGCAATTATATGCAAATTGGGCATTTAACTAAGCAACCAATCAGAACAGTGCCTACACTGGGGCTTGGTCTGAGCAACCAATAGGAAAACCGCCTACCTTTGTAAGAAGAGAATGAGCTCAGCAGCCAGGATAAACCTTTATTTTGAAGTGGCTGCTGAAGCTACATTCCTGGGGAAAGGGTACAAGGGATTAGGCTCTTTAACAGGGCACCATACATGTAAAACACACAGTTAGAACAGGGGAAAATAACTCAGCTGGAACATGGGCACTGAGGAACGGAAAAACATGGTTGTCTGGAGGGGTGCTACCTTGACATTTCTCCCCCTTTCAAAGAGAGCCAGCTCGGGGTTGTCCACACGGATAAGCCTGAAGGTGGCGAGGAAAAACACTGGGTGTGGTGTTGACTCACACGTCTTCTTGCCGTGATAAACCATCTGCGTTTTTATTGTCCTTTCCCGGACTGTATTGCACTGTAAAATTAAAGGGTTGAAGGGATAGGCTCCACCGCAATAGTCTACCATTGTCCCCGGACACTCTGTTCAGCCACACAAGGGGGTTGTGGTCAGTTAAGACAGTGAATTCCCGGCCATACAAGTAAGGTTGGAACCGCTTTAGTGCCCACACAAGAGCCAGGCACTCTTTTTCAATAGCAGCATAGCCCACCTCCCGTTCCAGTAGCTTGCGACTTTGGTATGCTACTGGGTGCTCCTCTCCTTGGCTGTTGACCTGGCTCAACACGGCCCCGAGCCCAAACATGGAAGCGTCTGTGTGGACCAAAAAGCGTTGATTGAAGTTAGGAGCGGCCAAGACCGGAGAATTTCCTAGGGCTGTTTTTAAGGCTTCAAAGGCAGCACCACATTCTGGGGACCACAGGACTGTCCGGGGCAGGGTTTTCTTGGTAAGGTCAGTCAGGGGTTTGGCCAAAGAACTGTAATTGGGTACAAATTTTCTGTAATACCCTGCGGTACCTAAGAAAGCTAGGACCTGCTTCTTATTGAGCGGTACAGGCCAGTTGACAATAGCCTCAATTTTGGCGGGTTCAGGTCGCTGTTTCCCACTCCCCACCCGGTGTCCCAAGTACTGGACCTCGCCCATACCTATTTGGCATTTGTCGGGGCGGATAGTCATCCCTGCTGCCTGTATTCTGCCCAATACCACATCCAGATGCTGGAGGTGCTCGTCCCAAGAGTCACTGAAGATCGCTATATCGTCGAGATAGGCGCAGGTATAGCCCTGCAGACCCTCGAGTAGCTGATCTACCAGCCGCTGAAATGTAGCTGGGGCATTCTTCATCCCAAACGGCATGACCCGAAATTGGTACAGGCCGAATGGGGTGATGAATGCCGACTTGGGGACAGCATCTGCCGTCAACGGGATCTGCCAATAACCCCGGCTAAGGTCTAGTGTCGAAACCCAGTTCGCCCCCGCTAACTGGTCTAACAGGTCATCTACTCGGGGCATAGGGTAGGCATCAGTGGTCGTCTTTTCATTTAGCCGACGATAGTCCACACAGAAGCGGGTAGTCCCGTCCTTCTTAGGCACTAGCACAACTGGAGAAGCCCAGGGGCTGTGGGAGGGTTCTATTTCTCCCAAGGTCCTCATCTCTTCAAGCTCCTTCCTAATGTGTCCCTTGACTGCTTCAGGGACCCGGTAAGCGGGTTGCCTGAGAGGGCTCTGACCGGGAGTCTCTACTCCATGCTGGGCTAATGATGTGATGCCGGGTAGAGCAGAGAACAGCTGGAGGTGCTGCTTTAGCAGCGGGAATACTTGGGCTTTTTCTATGGGGCTCAGCTGTTCTCCGAGCTTGACTTGGGTAATATCCCCGGGGTGGACGGACTCAGCAAGGAAGTCTGGGATAGCCCGGTCTCCTGCCTCCGTGTGCGAGGGGGTACAGATAACGGACACCTCTTCTGTACGTTCTAGGTATGGTTTGAGCGCATTTACGTGGCAGAGTCGCCGGGTCTGACCCCTGGCTCCTCGGGCGACAACGTAGGTTGTCTCTCCCCTGCGCTCTACAACCTCGTATGGTCCTATCCAGGCAGCCTGTAATTTATTTTGTCGGGTAGGACGTAGCATCAGGACCCGCTGACCCACTAGAAGCTCTCGGGGCTTAGTGTTGCGGTCATACAAGGTCTTGTGGCGGGCTTGGGCTGCCCTTAGGTTCCCGTGGGCTAGGGACATGAGCCGGTCTAATTTTTCCCGGAGCTCAACTACATAAGTGATATGTGGAGTCTCCTCTGACTCGCATTTCCCTTCCCAGTATTCCCGCAGAATATCTAGGGGACCCCTTACCCTTCGCCCATAGAGTAGTTCGAATGGTGAATATCCTGTGGACTCCTGTGGGACCTCCCGGAAAGCAAACAAAAAATGGGGCATACATTTTTCCCAGTCAACATGATCTGCTATGAACGTCCGGATCATCTGTTTCAAGGTTCCATTGAACCTTTCACAAAGTCCATTCGTTTGTGGATGATAGGGGGACGTGCGCAGGGACTTAACCCCACAGAGGGTCCATACCTGCTGGAGCAACTCAGAGGTAAATTGTGTGCCCTGATCGGAGAGTACTTCTTTGGGAAATCCTACCCGTGAGAATATAGCCAGAAGGGCATTCGCCACTGTCTCAGCAGAAATATTTGGCAGGGCCGTGGCTTCAGGGTAGCGGGTGGCAAAGTCTACTACTGTGAGGATGTACCTTTTCCCCGTCTTGCTAGGATGGGCAAGAGGGCCGATGAGATCTATGGCGACCCTACTGAAAGGTTCCCCAATAAGGGGTAGAGGCTGCAAAGGGACTCGTGACACTTCAGGTCGCTTCCCTACCCGCTGGCACAGCTCGCAGGTGCGGCAATGGTGCTTAACATCCCGGGAGATCCCTGGCCAAAAGAATGTGCGGGTGAGTCTGTACTCTGTCCGCCTGGCGCCGAGGTGACCGGATAGAGGGGCTTCGTGGGCTAGGGTGAGGAGAGCGGGGCGGTGGATGGCGGGGACTATCAATTGGAGCCGAGGAACCTCGGTAATACCATTAGTGTTGCCTGGGGTAGCCCTATATAAGAGGTCTTTCCTCCATATAATCTGGTCAGAGAAGGTACCTTTCTCTCCCGTCTCTGCCCGGCTGCGATAGCGGCTAAGGCTGAGGTCAGATAGCAGTTGGGCACGGAAACCGTCAGGGGGGAGCCATGGTAGGGAGTCAGTTGTGAGTAGGTCGTCGGGGTTAGTGCTTACCTGCGTCCCAGAATCGGAAGGTTGGTTAGCCTGAGAACGGGTGACAGCCAAGCAAGCAGGATCCACTGTACAATCCATCTCAGGCACATACCGGCTCTCCAAATAGCCCAAATAATTTCCCAGCAGTACATCCGTGGGTAAGCCCTCCATGATGCCCACATCTCTGTAGCCCTCCCCAGTGCCCCACTTTAGGTATACCCTGGTCATGGGTAGCTGATGTACCTGCCCCCCAGCCACGCGCACATCCAATTTGCAGTTAACTGGCTGGTTAGGGGGTAAAGTACGGGGCTGGACCAGTGTGAGGGTAGCTCCAGAATCCCTTAGTCCCTCGGCTGGCTGCCCATTAATGGTGACGGGCTGGTAGTGGTGCTCTCGGTTGTCCTTCCGAGGATGCTGAGCCAGATAGACCTCATCTGAGTAACTCTCATGTATGGCAAAAGGCTCCGGGGAACAGTAATTGTAATCCACAGTTGGGTCTGAGTTAGCTGGACCAGAATCCTGGGTCCGGCTCACGCACTGAGCCTGGCGCGCCATCCAAGGGCCTGGGGACTGGTTCCTTTCGAGGACCATGGGGTTGAGCCCTGGGCTGTAGCTGGGGACAATATTTCTGAATGTGGCCAGGTTGACGACAGTGAAAACATCCCGTAGAAGCCCCACTAGGTCTAGCATTAGGTGCGTATGACCTATTCGGATAAGACCCCATGGGTCGGGTAGGTGGGGAGGCTGGGTGCATGGGGCGGTGCATTAGCGGCTGAGGTCTGCTGTGGTAGGGGGTAGGGTGTCTTGAGACTGGGCGGCGGACATCCACAAATTTGTCCGCTAGCTTTGCCGCCTCTTCCAGGTTTACGGGTCTTGGTCTCTTACCCAGTCTCGTACCTCTGTGCTCGTATGAAGAAAAAATTGCTCCAGTAAAAACTGTTGGAGGCATTCTTGCCAAGTGGTGACTTGCCTCCCTTGTATCCAGCTGGTAGCGGCTCGGGTCATGCGATGTGCCCACTCAGTGTACGTGTCTCTTGGACCCATCCTCGCCTCTCGGAATTTCCTACGGTATGTATCAGGGGTGATGGCATATCGGGCCAGCAGACGGGTCTTTACTTCGGGGTAATCTCTAGCCCATTCATCAGGGATCGCTCTGTACGTTTCTGCAGCTCGCCCAGATAACTTGCCCACCAGTATAGGTACCCAGTCCTGGGTGTCCACATTGTGGAGCTGGCACTGTCGTTCAAAGTCTTGTAGAAATCCATCGATATCCCCGACAGCATCATCAAACTGTTTGAAGGACTGGTGGGTAACTTTGATCGGGCACGTAGAGGTGGTGCTGCGCACTGAGTGTGAATCCTCTGTGGCCGGTCCAGAGATAGTGGCTCTCTGGTGCGCCAATTCGGCTTCTCTCTCCCGCTCTGCCACTTCCATGATGCGATTAACAATTTCTACGGACGGGTTGGGTCCAAAAAACGCCAATCTCTCCCTTACCCTCCGTGAGATCTCATCACTCTCAGCACGAGGGGGTTCCATGAACCGGGAGGGGATGTGTGCTGCTTGCCCCACAATCGGGCTGGGAGGGCGGCTCTCCTCCCTTTCAAGTTCCAGTAGAGCCGCCACCAATTCGTTCTTTTTCAAGCCTCCGGTGTCTTGGCCTTTTTGGGCAAGCAAGTCTTGCAGCGCAGCCACCGTGAGGGACTTGTATGCTTCTGCCATAATAAAAGAAACAATAATCCACTTGATAAATCCAAGGACCAGTGTTGGGAGGAGAGATCCCACTTCTTGACACCAGTGTCACGGGAGGGCTACTAGATGGGTAGCTCCTACCGGAATCAGTTCCACAAAATCACTCCTCAGGTCCAGTAAATATCCAATAGCCAAACGGGGCTATGATCAAGGCTTCCCTGCAAGCAATTCCGCCAACATAGCAGACGAGACTGGTCGTGTTGGGAAAACAAGAAGAACTGTTTATTGACTTAAAACACAGGACATATATACAGGAAAACATCTTGATAACAAAAGTTGAACAAAAGAACTTCTTCACACCTACACAAAAGGACAGTACCTGGCAGCCAATCAGATGAAAGGTAGGATTAGTAGCAACCAATCCCCAGCAGGGGACATGCCCCACAGATCAGCAATTATATGCAAATTGGGCATTTAACTAAGCAACCAATCAGAACAGTGCCTACACTGGGGCTTGGTCTGAGCAACCAATAGGAAAACCGCCTACCTTTTGAAGAAGAGAATGAGCTCAGCAGCCAGGATAAACCTTGATTTTGAAGTGGCTGCTGAAGCTACATTCCTGGGGAAAGGGTACAAGGGATTAGGCTCTTTAACAGGGCACCATACATGTAAAACACACAGTTAGAACAGGGGAAAATAACTCAGCTGGAACATGGGCACTGAGGAACGGAAAAACATGGTTGTCTGGAGGGGTGCTACCGTGACAATAATATGTCACCTTAGCCCCCCACCCCAACAACCATGTTTTGCCGTTCCTTAGTGCCCATGTTCCGGCTGAGCTATTTTCCCCTGTGATAACTGGTGTTTTAAATGTAACACTCCACCTGCTGGGGGTTGGTCGGAACTAATCCTACCTTTAATCTTATTGGTTGCCAGATAGTATGGCACCAAATTCTATTGTCCTCTGTGTATGTGTGAACAAGTTATTTTGTTCAAGTTATGTTATCAAGATGTGTTCCTGTATATATGTCCTGTGTTTTGAGTCAATAAACAGTTATTCTTGTTTTACACAACACAACCAGTCTAGTCCGCTATATTGGGGAATTGCTAGCATGGAAACAGAGACTATAGCCCTGTTTGTATATTTGTATTTTCCTGGACCTGAGAAGTGATTTTGTGGAAATGATTCCAGTAGGAGCTACCCATCTAGTAGCCCTCCCTTAACACTGGTGTCAAGAAGTGGGATCTTTTCTCCCCACACTGGTCCTTGGATTTATCGAGTGGATTATTATTTTCTCTTATTATTGCTTGTCACGGTAGCACCCCTCCAGACAACCATGTTTTTCCATTCCTCAGTGCCCATGTTCCGGCTGAGTTATTTTCCCCTGTTCTAACTGTGTGTGTTACATGTATGGTGCCCTGTTAAAGAGCCTAATCCCTTGTACCCTTTCCCCAGGAATGTAGCTTCAGCAGCCACTTCAAAATAAAGGTTTATCCTGGCTGCTGAGCTCATTCTCTTCTTCAAAAGGTAGGCGGTTTTCCTATTGGTTGCTCAGACCAAGCCCCCGTGTAGGCACTGTTCGGATTGGTTGCTTAGTTAAATGCCCAATTTGCATATAATTGCTGATCTGTGGGGCACGCCCCCTGCTGGGGATTGGTTGCTACTAATCCTACCTTTCATCTGATTGGCTGCCAGGTACTGTCCTTTTGTGTAGGTGTGAAGAAGTTCTTTTGTTCAACTTTTGTTATCAAGATGTTTTCCTGTATATATGTCCTGTGTTTTGTGTCAATAAACAGTTCTTCTTGTTTTCCCAACACGACCAGTCTCGTCTGCTATGTTGGGGGAATTGCTTGCAGGGGAGCCTTGATTATAGCCCCGTTTGGCTATTGGATATTTACTGGACCTGAGGAGTGATTTTGTGGAACTGATTCCGGTAGGAGCTACCCATCTAGTAGCCCTCCCGTGACACCTACCTACGTTTAAGTCCTCTGAAATTATTACTCCTAAATCCCTTTCCTGAGATTACAATGTATAATGCACCGTTAAAAGAGCTTTATCACTTGTAACAGTTTCCCCAGTAATGTATTCTACAGTGAATCTGATTGGTTGTCAGGTATTCTGGCACCAAATGTAATTATCCATTGTGTAGGTGATGTCCTGTTTCCATTCACTATTCTTTGCAAAACTATAATCCTGTTAGAGTTCTTTTGTTCAAGTTATGTTATCAAGATGTGTTTCTGTATATATGTCCTTGTTTTACCCAACACGACCTGTCTCGCCTGGAATCTCCTACCGGAATCAGTTCCACAAAATCACCTCAGGTCCAGGAAAATAGCAAATATCCAAACAGGGCTATAGTCACTGTTCCCCTGCTAGCAATTCCCCAACATAGCGGATGAGACCAGTCGTTTTGTGTAAAACAAGAAGAACCGTTCATTGATTCAAAGCACAGGACATTTAAGAAAAATTGTTGTAACGGACCGTCTAACGGACATAGTAGACCCTCTGTCCGTTGTAGGAAAACACGTCCTTAGCCCCCGATTACAGCTCAGCATTCATCCGGCAAGTCTTTCCTGAACCCTTGCTCTTTGTACCCAAATAGCAGACAGGAGACTACTAGCAGTTAGGTACAGGAAAAATGAACAACTTTTTTTTATTTGTGCAACAGCACAGACTTATATACACATAAACATGAAATCATAGACATTAGTATACAATGGGGGACGACGACAAAACTAAACTTAGTTCTCCAACTAACTGGGGCTAGGAATACATTAGACTTTCAGACTGCAAACCAAATAGGAATTACAATACAGTGAGTAGACACACAGTAAGACACATAATGTACACAACATAATCAGTTTACCAGTTAATCCAGAACAATGGATTTTGGAGTAAACTATCAATTCTAGTCACTGACACACCATAACCCTTCAGAGTGGTCTACTCACAGAATTAAACATTACACAAACCATTCTACTAACAGAATATAACTAACTAACTAACAATATTCATGTATAGAGTTATGGTAGATAAGCCAGGGCCCATAATCTACAGGGAGGTGGTTGGCCCTCTGGCCCTTCCAAGAATCCCAGTCAGGCAGGCTGTCAGAATTCACTTTGTGACAATCATAAAAGAGACTGAAATATGTACTGGTTTTATAAACTGGAACCAGAAATGAACCAAAGGAATATGCATTCAAAAGCATCTCATTTCTTTTATTACCAACACTTGCCTTCTGACCATAGTTTAAATGGTAGCTGTGCTATTGGTCTTTGTAAAAAACACATCTTTATCTCTTTTATATGATTATGTTATAATTTAGTTGGTCACATGCTTTACACGAGATATTCTTCTTTCTCCTGCTTGAAGCAGGGTGAGAAATCTTTCAAACATATCACTTATAATGGTAAAAAAATAAGATGTGCTCAAATAAATCCATCAGGTACTAATGGGTATGTGTAACATTTCACTGACTGTAAAGGATATGTAATATAGATAGCAAACCTATCGTTGCTATATTTAAATGATGTGGAATCTCTGTGAGTAGTTCGTACAAAAACACCGTCTTTTTCATATACATATTTAGCACAAAATCCGACTTTTTTCAGCCTGGGAAACACAATGTAGCAGCAGACTCTGTACAGCATAAGCTTGTAAACCGATGGGCGTGTCTGTGAAATATATCCAATCAGAAGGCGCATTCACCCACCAATCAGGTGGAAGCTGCAGCTTTATAAACACGGTGTGGTTTAATATTTGGCTATAATTATTGTTATCGATACAAAAATGGTCGAAACAGCACCTGACGCCGCTCCCGCCACAGCACCGGCTGAAAGCGGCACCAAGAAGAAGGCGTCGTCCAAGAAATCAGCGACCGCTAAAAAGCCAGTCAAATCTACTGGCCCCAGTGTGTCCGAACAGATCCTGAAATCAGTGGCTGCTTCTAAGGAACGCAGTGGGGTGTCTCTGGCCGCAGTGAAGAAGGCTTTAGCTGCCGGCGGATATGATGTGGAGAAGAATAACAGCCGCATCAAGGTGGCTGTGAAGAGCCTGTTCACTAAGGGAAGTCTTGTTCAAGTGAAAGGCACTGGAGCTTCCGGATCCTTTAAACTGAACAAGAAGCAGGTGGAGGACAAGGAGAAGGCGGCCAAGAAAAAGGCACCGGCCAAAGCGAAGAAACCAGTCCCTAAGAAAGTGACCAAGTCTCCAAAGAAACCCAAGAAAGCTCCAGCCGCAGCAAAGAGCCCCAAGAAGGCGAAAAAGCCGGCTGTCAAACCCAAGAAAGTGGCGAAGAGTCCCAAGAAGGTGAAAGCTGCCCAGCCGAAGAAAGCGGTGAAGAGTCCGGCTAAGAATGCAGTGAAGCCTAAAGCGAAGAGCCCGGTCAAGGCGGCGGCAAAACCCAAAAGAGCCGCTCCTAAGAAGAGATAAACCCCGGTAACATGCTCTATTAACCCCAAAGGCTCTTTTCAGAGCCACCACATCCTCCTACCAGAGCTCATATCACACGGGGATTGGATGTTACTTTATTCAAGCAGCAGGGTGTCTTGTTTGAGGTCAAGAATGGTAACGCTGGTTACTGCGGAAACTAGTAATTAGCGTCACCTCCCAACCACTCTAATATTAGGACTTGAGGTTCTTTCATTTCCCATGTGTTTTGTAGTAATAGCTGTATTAAGCATGTCTACACTCCATCTACAATAAATTGTTGCACTGTTATGAGCAGGAGAATATCTCCTTTTGCTTTTTTAGCAGCATCTAGTGGCATGCAGCGCGCAAACCTTGTGGAAATGTAGTTCCATTAGAATATCGAGCTCTACTTAATGTATTGTAATGGAACCGATTCACCGTACGCTTTCATACTAGGTCGCACCAGTCAATGAAACCTAGGCACTCTTCTACTTGATTATACAACACTTCACTCTTGATTTCACAAAATTATTATTATTTTTTTTACAATTTCCAAAGCTCCAAGTCAATGTTATATCCACATTTTCAGAGACAGGAAATTATAAATCCACCAAGAAGACTATTTTATACTGTGACAACTTCATATAAAACGTTTGCTCAAATATGTGTAATCTTTTACATAGTGAAACCCCAGTGGCTGCGCATGTGCTGTGAGGGTACAGGGGCAGCACTTCAGGTGATCACACCTCTGATAACACGCAGGGCATCACGGGAAATGTAGTCCGATATCAATCCTGATGGTATAATACAAAGCTACACAGTATAAAACAAAAAGAGACGTTTATGTAAATGAAGTATATTTACTAGGGTGATAGTTTAATTAGATAAACCTTGTTCATGGTAACTAGTGCGTGTGGGAGATTTAGATAATATACTGCACGTAGTAAAACCTGAATATGATATAATAAGTGGTGTATAATGTCATGAATGTTTTCATGTATCTCAAACCGGCTCTAATACTGCCAGGTCTAAGAATTGTGGCTAAAACATCGATCATATATATGATTATATCGCCTGACTCCTCCTACTTGACTTGCAGTTCCCCATCAGGTTCGCTTACAGTGTTTATAAGGAGGAGTTTTCGGGTACGAGCTTCATTCATTCATTCAGCTGAACGAAGACTTTCTGTATCATGTCTGGCCGAGGCAAAGGAGGAAAGGGACTTGGGAAAGGCGGCGCCAAGCGGCACAGGAAGGTACTGCGGGATAACATCCAGGGCATCACTAAGCCTGCAATCCGCCGCCTGGCCCGGAGAGGAGGAGTTAAACGAATCTCCGGTCTTATCTATGAGGAGACTCGCGGGGTGCTGAAGGTTTTCCTGGAGAATGTGATCCGAGACGCTGTCACCTATACCGAGCACGCTAAGAGGAAAACAGTCACCGCTATGGATGTGGTGTATGCTCTGAAACGCCAGGGCCGCACACTCTATGGCTTCGGAGGTTAAGTTTGCCGCCTATACTTGATTCGAACTACTATTATTCAAAGGTCCTTTTAAGGACCACCACATGTTTCAAAAACTGCTTTCACAAAACAAACGTGTTTTTTTTCTTTTTTAAATCTATATACTTTTCAAGTGTCATGATAAAAAATAAACTGCTTTGATCTACTGCACAGCAACACGAATATGTGTTAGATCCTACCATCAACTCTGGTTTTAACGCATTAGTGACAAGACATGTTTACCTAGACTTTCCATTGGGTATAACGGCTGTTTTGACATTTCTTGGGTGTTTGTGTTTAGCTGTAATTTTCTTCTTTCTCACATACTGTACCCACACAAATTGTTTTTATTGTCATAAGGGCTTTCATTAGATACAATTATGTGTATCATATCTTATAATTTACTTAAAAAAAAATCATAAAATATGATGAAAAATATAAAAAAAAACACTTTTTCTAAGTTTGACCAAATAAAATTTACACAAAGACTAATAGTTTAAATAGTTTCTACATGTTGTTCCGAGTTCAGAAATATGCATGTTTCCATTTTTTCTGTATTTTGTTGTGAGTTATGGGGCAAAAACCAAAAATAGTGTTGTTTTTTTTTCCCCATACTGACTTTTTAACCCGAACCCTAAATTTAACCCCAACTCTCTAACCCTTATGCTATCTCTTACTATATTTTAACCCTATCACTTATGCGAAAAATTATTTCATTTTAACCCTATAGGCTAATCTAACTATAATACCAGTTTTTAGCTAAATAAAATTAAAAAAACATTGCACTGTTACTTGCTGCCTCTAGGGGTAGTCAAAAATTTTGGTGCTGACTATTGCCTCAACATCGAGGCAATAGACCAGCACTGTTAACCCTTTAAGGACCAGGGATTTTCCTGGGCCAAGGACCAGAGCGTTTTTCAATTTTTAATACGCGGTTTTTGAAACATAATTTTCCTCTCTCTCATTTAACGTACACATACAAGTTATATGTTGTTTTTTAAAGGACAGTTAGAGCTTTCTTTTGATACCCTATACATAAAAATGATTTACATTTTAGTATTAAAAAATTAATATAAAAGAGGAAATTTTTGAGGAAAAAAAAGTTTTTCCCCATTATTTTCCCAGTAATAACCTACATAACTAGTGCAACACTAACCCACTTATCCCCCCTAATTAACTAACTAATAAAAAAGAAAAATATTGGTTCCCAAACCCCCCATAACAAAAAAGACAGAAAAAAACTCTGAAGAGTGCGATGTCAGATCAGTAAAAATCATGCAACAGGCAGGCAGGGGTTAAATTTTATTAAATAAATATATTAAAATTACCTTTATTTATTAAAAAAAACTTTATAAATTGTAAAAATAAAAAAATCTGTTAAAAAAAGAAAAACTAAATGAGGGCCATAAAGTGGAAGGAAACTGATCACAGTTAAAAACTGTGATCAGCAATGAAAGGGTTAATTTTTTTAATTTTTTTTTTTTTACCTTTGTATTTAATTAATTTATTTTTACTTACAGGTCACTCTCTGTGCTTCACTATAAGATTGTGAAGCACAGAGAGTGAATTAGAGGCAAAGTCAGTGTGTGAACACACTGACTTTGCATCTAATTTGCATGTTATCGCGGTGATGACTCAATCACCGCGATCACATGCCCGGAAATCGACCGATCGGGTCCAGGAGGTTTGCCTCGGGTGCGAGGCTTAGTCCTGGACCCGTTGCAGACTAGCTGGCGGTGCCCACGGAGCGCACCGCCGGCTAGACTGCATGACGAGTTAACTCGTCATAAGGACGGGAAGGGGTTAAAGTGTTTTTTTGCGATCGTTCATCGTGAAAACCGCTTGTTTCGCCGCAGGACGTGCAAGGCACGTCCATTGTTGAGAGTGGAGTTCCTGACAGGACGTGCAGGACATATCCATTGTCGTAAAGGGGTTGTAACAGACCGTCTAGCAGATGTAGTAGACCCTCTGTTCAGGGCCGATCCTAGGGTCACGGGCGCCTGCGTGTAGGTTTTCTTTTGGCGCCTAAAAGTGGGCGTGGTTATATTATGAACTCCTCCCCTTTATTTTAAATAAAGATATATATTTTGCCATAATACTGTGAAGTGGTTTTATTTATTTATATGATGCTCAGCCAGCAACATGGGAGAGTTTTTGCTGGCTAGCGGATGAATTTTTACTACCGTTCCCATGATGCCCAACCAGCCAAAGTCTGGTTGAGCATCACTGGAAAAGAAGTACACAAGGAGCGATAAATAATATTCCACCATGTCTCTCTCCCCACTCATACCCAATGTCTGTCTCTCTCTCTCTCTCTCCACGCTCATACCCAATATCTGTCTCTCTCTCTCTCTCTCCACCAATACCCAATGTCTGTCTCTCTCCCCACTCATATCCAATGTCTGTCTCTCTCTCTCTCTCTCCACCAATACCCAATGTCTGTCTCTCTCTCTCTCCACCAATACCCAATGTCTGTCTCTCTCCCCACTCATATCCAATGTCTGTCTCTCTCTCTCTCTCCACGCTCATACCCAATATCTGTCTCTCTCTCTCTCTCTCCACCAATACCCAATGTCTGTCTCTCTCCCCACTCATATCCAATGTCTGTCTCTCTCCCCACTCATGCCCAATGTCTGTCTCTCTCTCTCTCCCCGCTCATACCCAATGTTTGTCTCTCTCTCTCTCTCTCTCTCTCTCTCTCTCTCTCTCTCTCTCTCTCTCTCTCTCTCTCTCTCTCTCTCTCTCTCTCTCTCTCTCTCTCTCTCTCTCTCTCTCTCTCTCTCTCTCCACCAATACCCAATGTCTCTCTCTCTCTCTCCTCCTGCCCCCATGTCTGTCTCTCTCTCTGTCTCCACTCATTCCCCATATCAGGCACTTTTCAGTGCTTTATTTTTTAAACATAGGCTGCTCCCGAACAACGAGTGCGAACCAACTTAAATCTACGCATTCAGCGTAGATAACTCTTGTGAGTCTGTTTTATAAATTGGCGCACACGCCGATTGCACCAGTGTGTGCCGTGTTTATACATGTCTCCAATGTGTATATGTGATTATTTATGGATGCACATACATTATTAAATACAGTCACATAATCACACAGTCATATGCAAGTATGCAGTTACATAGACACACATTTATACAGTCACACACGCAGTCAGTCACATACACACAAACACACATATACAATCACATACATACACATACATATACAGTCACACATGCAGTCAGTCAAATTCACATACATACACACAGAAATGCTGTCGCCCTCCCTGCTTAATTACCTTTATGTGCTGAGAGGAGGACGTTCTCGATGGCAGGGCCGCTACCAGGAATTTCAGGGCCCCTTATTGAACACATTTTCTGCCCCCTCCCCCAATTAATATGCCAGGATTAAGCCAATTAATATTCCAGTGTTATGCCAATTAATATGTCAGGATTATGCCAATTAATATGTCAGGGTTATGCCAATTAATATGCCGGGAATTTGTCACTCAATATGTCAGGATTATCCCAATTAATATGTCAGGGTTATCCCAATTAATATGTCAGGGTTATGCTAATTAATATACCAGGGTTATGCCAATTAATAAGCCAGGAATTTGCCAATTAATATGCCAGGAATTTGCCAATTAATATGTCAGGGTTATGCCAATTAATATGTCAGGGTTATGCCAATTAATATGTCAGGGTTATGCCAATTAATATGCCGGGAATTTGTCACTCAATATGTCAGGATTATCCCAATTAATATGTCAGGGTTATGCCAATTATTATACCAGGGTTATGCCAATATATATGCCAGGAATTTGCCAATTAATATGTCAGGGTTATGCCAATTAATATGTCTGGGTTATGCCAATGAATTTGTCACTCAATATGTCAGGATTATCCCAATTAATATGTCAGGATTATCCCAATTAATATGTCAGGGTTATGCTAATTAATATACCAGGGTTATGCCAATTAATATGTCAGGAATTTGCCAATTAATATGTCAGGGTTATGCCAATTAATATGTCAGGGTTATGCCCCACAGTATGCTCGTTTGCCACCCTCCTCCCCCCTGCCCCAGTACTTACCTCTGCTCTGTCTGGCCCAGGATGCCTGCTTGATGGTGTCTGCAGAGGCTGACACCGGCATCTAGTTTCTTCTGTCGGATGTCAGCTGACATCCGGCAGAATAAACTAGATGCCGGTGTCTGCCTCTGCAGACACCATCCTCCCTGCAGCCAATCAGAGCGCGACGGGGGCGGAGCTTGCACCCATCGCGCTGTGCTTGGTGTGATAGGGAGGTGCGGTAACCGCAGGCGCTCACCTGCGGCTCGCACCTCCTTGTCACACTAATCACAGCGCGACGGGTGCAAGCTACGCCTCGTCGCGCTCTGTGATTCAGGCGCCTCTCCTCCCGTGCGCCTGGGCGCGGTGCACCCCGTGCACCCGCCCAGGATCGGCCCTGCCTCTGTTGGTTGTAGGACATCACCTCCTTAGCCCCCGATTAAAGTTCAGCATTCACCCAGCAAGTCTTTCATGGACCCTTGTTTATTCATGCAGTATTTAACTGCTAGTAGTTGCCTGTCTGCTATGTGGGTACAAAGAGCAACTACTTTATTTGTCAAACAACACAGACTTAAAAAAAGACATAAACATGACATCACAGACATTAGTATACAATGGGGGGATGGAACTTGTCACGGTAGCACCCCCCCCGCAGACAACCATGTGTTTCCGTTCCTCAGTTCCTCAGTTCCTCAGTGCCCATGTCCCTGTAAACCATTTAAATTGAATGGTGCCCTGTTAAATAGCCTAATCCATTTTACCATTTCCCCCTGGAATGTAGCTTCAACAGCCGCTTCACAATAAAGGTTTGTCCCGGCTGCTGAGCTCATTCCAAAATGTAGAGACTTTTTCTATTGGGTGCCCAGACCAAGCCCCAGTGTAGGCACAGTTCTGATTGGTTGCTTAGTTAAATGCCTGATTTTGAATATATTTGCTGATCTGTGGGCTCCAACTAGGAGGGCTACAAGATAGGTAGCTCCTACTGGAATCAGTACCACAAAATCACTCATCAGGTCTGGTAAATAGCAAATAGCCAAACAAGTGGTCACTGATCGAGTAAATCCCTTTAAACCTGGCATTTAACTCAGGGACCAATCTTAGCAGTGCCTCCACTTGGGGACCAATAGGAAAAAACATCTACATTTTGAAACAGAGAAATAAGCTCAGCTGCTGAAACTACATTCATGGGGAAAGTGTACAAGGGATGAGGCTCTTTAACAGTGCATTACGCATGTAAAACACACAGTTAACACAGGGGGAAACAGGGAGCATTTGTGAGGGAAGAAATGAACACAGTACGGATAACATTTCATATACATTTTGGTACACATTTGACTCAAGGACTAATCAGAGACAGAGCTACATTTAGCCCTTTAAATGGGCGACCAATCCGTATGTGAGCTACCAGAAAGCTGGTAGGCGGGCTGTTTGAATCAGCCAATGGGGAGAGAGACTACCCGGCACTTCTCCCCGGTGTCTGTGGTGGGCAGGGGTGCACCTGCAATGTGTTGTTTAGCTCCTGGGATATTCGTGCTGTACTCCGGTAAGACAGAGAAAGTAGTAGCAGGTATAGGACAGTCTGTGCAGGGGCCAGTGATTATAGCTTTCCTAGGACCTTCTGTCTTCAGCAACAAACCAGATCCATGGACTCTCGGCAGGTTACTGGCATCATGTGCCTGCTAGGGTAACGTGACAGTGTTTTTAAACTTTGTATGTAATCCTAGTGTAGCATGCGTTGAACCTATGGCAATTGTGCCCCAAGTTGCACACGGCCAGGTTCAGCTTTCACTGCTCCGTCGTCTGGGATGTGCAGGCATCAGTGTAATAGATGGGCGCCGCCGGTCACCTGCTTCTTCTCCAGATGATTGGCGCATGCGTGTTATGTGAAGAAGCGTTCAAGTCAGAAAACAATTAACTGTTTGCTTTCCAACTTGAACGCCTGATCATCCGGAGAAGAAGAAGGTGACTGGATGCGCCCGTCTATTACACTGATGCCTGCACCTCACGGACGGCAGAGCAGATTAGCGGTGAGAGCTGAACCTGTATGTGTGTGTGAGTGTGAGTATAAGTGTGTGTGTATGAGTATATGTGTGTGTGCTCTTGAGTATGTCACGGGAGGGCAACTAGATGGGTAGATCCTACCAGAATCAGTTCCAAAAAGTCACTCCTCAGGTCCAGGAAAATACAAATATCCAAACGGGGCTAAAGCCACTATTTTGCTGCCAGCAATTCCCCAACATAGCGGACGAGACCGGTCGTATTGGGTAAAACAAGAAGAAAGGATTATTGATTAAAAACCCAGGACATATATACAGGAACACATCTTAATATCATAACTTGAATAAAGAACTCTGACAGGATTAAAGTTTAGCATAGCATAGTAAAAGCAAACAGGACATAGGAGAGTACAAGTTCACACATACACAATGGATAATTGAATTTGGTGCCAGAATACCTGGCAACCAATCAGATTTACTGTAATACCTTCCTGGGGAAACTGTTACAAGTCATAAAGCTGTTTTAACTGTGCACTATACATTTTAAACACACAGTTAACACAGGGGAAAACACACATAAGCCAGAACATGAGCACTGAAGAACGGCAAAACATGGTTGGTTGTGGGGGCTACCGTGACATTTATCCCCCGTTCAAGGAAAGCCAGCTCGGGGTTGTCCAAACGGATAAGCCTAAAGGTGGCGAGGAAAAAAACGGGTGGAGGTGTACTCAGATGTCCTCTTGTCTGGACAAGCCATCCACATTTTTATTGTCCTTCCCCTGACAGTATTGAACCTTAAAGTTAAAAGGTTGAAGGGATAGGCTCCACTGCAGTAGACTGCCATTGTCCCCGGACACTCGGTTCAGCCACACCAGGGGATTGTGGATCTGTTAGGACTGTGAACTCCCGGCTATACAAATAAGGTGGGAAGCACTTTAATGCCCACACAAGAGCCAGGCACTCTTTCTTAATAGCAGCATTACCCTCCTCCTGTTCCAGTAGATTGTGACTCTGGTATGCTACCGGGTGCTCCTCTCCTTGGCGGTTGACCTGGCTCAACACAACTCTGAGCTCAAACATGGAAGCGTCCGTATGGTCCAAGAATCATTGATTAAAATTAAGACCAGCCAACTCAGGAGCATTTCTCGGTGCTGTTTTTAAGGCTTTGAAGGCAGCATCACATTCTGTGGACCACAGGACTGTCTGGGGCATGTTTTCTTGGTAAGGTCAGTCAGGGCTTTTGCCAGGCAATTGTAAGTGGTTACAATTTTTTTTTTAGTACCCTGGGGTACCTAAGAAAGCTAGGTCCAGAATATGGTGTGTTTTGTTTTTTATATGAATGAAAAAATAAAGAATTCATTTATGAACAAAAAAGAGAAAGAAAGCTAGGACCTGCTTCTTATTGAGCGGGACAGGCCAGTTGACAATAGCCTACATTTTAGCCGGTTCAGGTCGCTGTCTCCCACTTCCCACCTAGTGTCTGAAGTACTGGACCTCGGCCATAGATATCTGGCATTTGTCGGAGCGGATAGTCATCCCTGCTGCCTGTATACTGCCCAGTACCACATCCAGATGCTAGAGGTGCTCGCCCCAAGAGTCACTGAAGATCAATATATCATGAGGTAGGTGCAGGTATAGCCCTGCAGTCCATGGAGTAGCTGATCTACCAGCCACTGAAACATGGCTGGGGTATTCTTCATCCCAAACAGCATGACCTGAAATTGGTACAGGACGAATGGGGTGATGAATACCGACTTGGGGACAGCATCTGCAGTCAACGGGATCTCCCAATACCCCTGGCTAAGGTAAAGCATTAAAACCCAGGAAGCCCCCCGCTAACCAGTCAAAAAAGTCATCTATTCTGGGCATAGGGTAGGCATCGGTGGTCCACACAGAAGCGGGTAGTCCCGTCCTTCTTAGGCACTAGAACTACCATGGAAGCCAAGGGGCTGTGAGAGGGCTCTATAACTCCCAAGTCCCTCATCTACTCAAACTCCTTCCTAATGTGTCCCTTGACTGCTTCAGGTACACGGTAAGCAGGTTGCCTAAGAGGGCTCCGACCGGGGTTCTCTACTCTGTGCTGGGCTAAGGCTTAGCTGTTCTCCAAGATCGACTTGGGTAATATCCCCAGGGTGGACGTACTCAGCTAGGAGGTCCAGGAAAGACTCCTGCCTCTATGTGTGATGGGGGACAGATAGAGGTCACCTCTTCGGTATGTTCTAAGTAGGGATTAAGAACATTGATGTGGCAGAGTCGCCATGTCTGATCCCTGGCTCCTTATGACTTGCGCTTCCCCTCCCAGTACTCGCTCAGAATATCTAGGGGGCCCCTTACCCTTCGCCCATAGAGGAGTTTGAATGGTGAATATCCTGTGGACTCCTGCGAGACCTCCCGGTAAGCGAACAAAAAATGGAGCATAAACTTATCCCAGTCAACATGATCCACTATGAACATCCGGATCATCTGTTTCAAGGTTCCATTGAACATTTCACAGAGTCCATTCATTTGCGGATGATAGGCGGACGTGCACAGGGACGCGCAGAGGGTCCATACCTGCTGGTGCAACTCAGAGGTAATTTGCGTGCCCTGATCATTGGGGAAAGCCTACCCAGGAGAATATAGCCAGCATGGCATTTGCCACTATCTCAGCAGAAATATTTGGCAGAGCCATGGCTTCATGGTAGAGGGTGGCAAAGTCTACTACCGCGAGGATATACTTTTCCCCGTCTTAATAGGACGGGCAAGGGGGCCAATGAGATCTATGGCCACCCTACTGAAAGGTTCCCCAATAAGTATAAAAGGCTGCAAGGGGAGCCTCAACGCTTCAGGTCTCTTCCCTACCCGCTGGCACAGCTCACAGGTGCGGCAAGGGTGTTTAACATCCCAAGAGATCCCTGGCCCCCAGCCACTCGCACATCCATTTTGAGGTTATCCGGCTGGTTAGGGGTTAAAGTACAGGGCTGGACCAGCATGAGGGTAGCTCCAGAATCCCTTAGTCCCTCGGTCGGCTGCCCATTTATGGTGACAAGCTGGTAGTAGTGCTCTCGGTTGTCTTTCCGAGGATGCTGGGCCAGAGAGGCCTTGTCTGAGTAACACTTTTATGGGGTAAAATGTTCTGGGGAACAGTAATGGTAATCCACATTTGGGTCGGAGTTGGCTGGACAAAAATCCTGGGCCTGACTCACATACTGAGCCTGGCGAGCCATCCAAGGGGCTGGGGATGGGTTTTCCTCCGAGGACCATTGGGGGAAGCCCTAAGCTGTAGTTGGGGACAATTTTGCCGAATGTGGCCAGGTTTCCGACAGTGAAAACATCCCATAGAAGCCCCACTAGGTCTAGCATTTGGTGCATACAATCTATTCTGGTGGGCTCCATAGGTCCGCTTTCGTAGAGGGAAGGGTGTCTTGAGAATGGGCGGCAGACATCCACAAATTTGTCCGCTAGCTAGGCTGCCTCTTCCAGGTTTATGGGGTCTTGGTCTTTTACCCAGTCTCGGACCTCTGCTGGTATGAAGAAAAAATTGCTCCAATAGAAACTGTTGAAGGCATTCTTGCCAAGTGGTGACTTGCCTCCCTTGTATTCAGCTGGTAGTGGCTCAGGTCATGCAATGTGCCCACTCTGTGTAAGTGTATCTGGGACCCATCCTATTCTCTCGTAATTTCCTGCTGTACTTGTCGGGGGTGATTGCATATCGGGCCAGCAGCCGGGTCTTTACCTCGTGGTAGTTTCTAACCCATTCATCTGGGATCGCTCTGTTCATTTCCACAGCTCATCCAGATAGCTTGCCCACAAGTATAGGTACCCAGTCATGATAGTGTCCACGTTGTGGAGCAGGCAATGTTGTTCTAAGTCTTGTAAGAATCCATCGATATCAACGACAGCATCTTCAAACTGTTTGAAGGACTGGTGGGTAACTTTGATTGGGAACATAAAGGTGGAGCTCTGCACTGAGTGTGAATCCTTTGCGGCCGGTCCAGAGATAGTGGTTCTCCGGTCCATCAATGTGGCTTCTCTCTCCTGCTCTGCCACTTCCATGATGTGATCAATAATTTCCACGGATGGGTCCATAAAACGCCAATCTCTCCATTGCCCTCCGTGAGATCTCATCATTCTCGGCACAAGGGGGTTCCATGAACCGGGAGGGGATGTATGCTGCTTGACCCACAATCTGGCTAGGAGCGCGGATATCCTCCCTTTCAAGTGCCACCAATTTGCTCTTTTTCAAGCATTCAGTGTCCTGGTCTTTTTGGGCAAACAAGTCTTGCAGCACAGCCACCGTGAGGGACTTGTATGCTTCAGCAATAATAAGAGAAAATAATAATCCACTCGATAAATCCAAGGACCAGTGTGGGGAGAAAAGATCCCACTTCTTGACACCAGTGTTAAGGGAGGGCTACTAGATGGGTAGCTCCTACTGGAATCATTTCCACAAAATCACTTCTCAGGTCCAGGAAAATACAAATATACAAACAGGGCTATAGTCTCTGTTTCCATGCTAGCAATTCCCCAATATAGCGGACTAGACTGGTTGTGTTGTGTAAAACAAGAATAACTGTTTATTGACTCAAAACACAGGACATATATACAGGAACACATCTTGATAACATAACTTGAACAAAATAACTTGTTCACACATACACAGAGGACAATTGAATTTGGTGCCATACTATCTGGCAACCAATAAGATTAAAGGTAGGATTAGTTCCGACCAACCCCCAGCAGGTGGAGTGTTACATTTAAAACACCAGTTATCACAGGGGAAAATAGCTCAGCCGGAACATGGGCACTAAGGAACGGCAAAACATGGTTGTTGGGGTGGGGGGCTAAGGTGACATATTATTGTCACTGTAGCACCCCTCCAGACAACCATGTTTTTCCGTTCCTCAGTGCCCATGTTCCAGCTGAGTTATTTTCCCCTGTTCTAACTGTGTGTTTTACATGTATGGTGCCCTGTTAAAGAGCCTAATCCCTTGTACCCTTTCCCCAGGAATGTAGCTTCAGCAGCCACTTCAAAATCAAGGTTTATCCTGGCTGCTGAGCTCATTCTCTTCTTCAAAAGGTAGGCGGTTTTCCTATTGGTTGCTCAGACCAAGCCCCAGTGTAGGCACTGTTCTGATTGGTTGCTTAGTTAAATGCCCAATTTGCATATAATTGCTGATCTGTGGGGCATGTCCCCTGCTGGGGATTGGTTGCTACTAATCCTACCTTTCATCTGATTGGCTGCCAGGTACTGTCCTTTTGTGTAGGTGTGAAGAAGTTCTTTTGTTCAACTTTTGTTATCAAGATGTTTTCCTGTATATGTGTCCTGTGTTTTGTGTCAATAAACAGTTCTTCTTGTTTTCCCAACACGACCAGTCTCGTCTGCTATGTTGGTGGAATTGCTTGCAGGGAAGCCTTGATCATAGCCCCGTTTGGCTATTGGATATTTACTGGACCTGAGGAGTGATTTTGTGGAACTGATTCCGGTAGGAGCTACCCATCTAGTAGCCCTCCCGTGACACTGGTGTCAAGAAGTGGGATCTCTCCTCCCAACACTGGTCCTTGGATTTATCAAGTGGATTATTGTTTCTTTTATTATGGCAGAAGCATACAAGTCCCTCACGGTGGCTGCGCTGCAAGACTTGCTTGCCCAAAAAGGCCAAGACACCGGAGGCTTGAAAAAGAACGAATTGGTGGCGGCTCTACTGGAACTTGAAAGGGAGGAGAGCCGCCCTCCCAGCCCGATTGTGGGGCAAGCAGCACACATCCCCTCCCGGTTCATGGAACCCCCTCGTGCTGAGAGTGATGAGATCTCACGGAGGGTAAGGGAGAGATTGGCGTTTTTTGGACCCAACCCGTCCGTAGAAATTGTTAATCGCATCATGGTAGTGGCAGAGCGGGAGAGAGAAGCCGAATTGGCGCACCAGAGAGCCACTATCTCTGGACCGGCCACAGAGGATTCACACTCAGTGCGCAGCACCACCTCTACGTGCCCGATCAAAGTTACCCACCAGTCCTTCAAACAGTTTGATGATGCTGTCGGGGATATCGATGGATTTCTACAAGACTTTGAACGACAGTGCCAGCTCCACAATGTGGACACCCAGGACTGGGTACCTATACTGGTGGGCAAGTTATCTGGGCGAGCTGCAGAAACGTACAGAGCGATCCCTGATGAATGGGCTAGAGATTACCCCGAAGTAAAGACCCGTCTGCTGGCCCGATATGCCATCACCCCTGATACATACCGTAGGAAATTCCGAGAGGCGAGGATGGGTCCAAGAGACACGTACACTGAGTGGGCACATCGCATGACCCGAGCCGCTACCAGCTGGATACAAGGGAGGCAAGTCACCACTTGGCAAGAATGCCTCCAACAGTTTTTACTGGAGCAATTTTTTCTTCATACGAGCACAGAGGTACGAGACTGGGTAAGAGACCAAGACCCCGTAAACCTGGAAGAGGCGGCAAAGCTAGCGGACAAATTTGTGGATGTCCGCCGCCCAGTCTCAAGACACCCTACCCCCTACCACAGCAGACCTCAGCCGCTAATGCACCGCCCCATGCCCCCAGCCTCCCCACCTACCCGACCCATGGGGTCTTATCCGAATAGGTCATACGCACCGAATGCTAGACCTAGTGGGGCTTCTACGGGATGTTTTCACTGTCGTCAACCTGGCCACATTCAGAAATATTGTCCCCAGCTACAGCCCAGGGCTCAACCCCATGGTCCTCGAAGGAACCAGTCCCCAGGCCCTTGGACGGCGCGCCAGGCTCAGTGCGTGAGCCGGACCCAGGATTCTGGTCCAGCTAACTCAGACCCAACTGTGGATTACAATTACTGTTCCCCGGAGCCTTTTGCCATACATGAGAGTTACTCAGATGAGGTCTATCTGGCTCAGCATCCTCGGAAGGACAACCGAGAGCACCACTACCAGCCCGTCACCATTAATGGGCAGCCAGCCGAGGGACTAAGGGATTCTGGAGCTACCCTCACACTGGTCCAGCCCCGTACTTTACCCCCTAACCAGCCAGTTAACTGCAAATTGGATGTGCGCGTGGCTGGGGGGCAGGTACATCAGCTACCCATGACCAGGGTATACCTAAAGTGGGGCACTGGGGAGGGCTACAGAGATGTGGGCATCATGGAGGGCTTACCCACGGATGTACTGCTGGGAAATGATTTGGGCTATTTGGAGAGCCGGTATGTGCCTGAGATGGATTGTACAGTGGATCCTGCTTGCTTGGCTGTCACCCGTTCTCAGGCTAACCAACCTTCCGATTCTGGGACGCAGGTAAGCACTAACCCCGACGACCTACTCACAACTGACTCCCTACCATGGCTCCCCCCTGACGGTTTCCGTGCCCAACTGCTATCTGACCTCAGCCTTAGCCGCTATCGCAGCCGGGCAGAGACGGGAGAGAAAGGTACCTTCTCTGACCAGATTATATGGAGGAAAGACCTCTTATATAGGGCTACCCCAGGCAACACTAATGGTATTACCGAGGTTCCTCGGCTCCAATTGATAGTCCCCGCCATCCACCGCCCCGCTCTCCTCACCCTAGCCCACGAAGCCCCTCTATCCGGTCACCTCGGCGCCAGGCGGACAGAGTACAGACTCACCCGCACATTCTTTTGGCCAGGGATCTCCCGGGATGTTAAGCACCATTGCCGCACCTGCGAGCTGTGCCAGCGGGTAGGGAAGCGACCTGAAGTGTCACGAGTCCCTTTGCAGCCTCTACCCCTTATTGGGGAACCTTTCAGTAGGGTCGCCATAGATCTCATCGGCCCTCTTGCCCATCCTAGCAAGACGGGGAAAAGGTACATCCTCACAGTAGTAGACTTTGCCACCCGCTACCCTGAAGCCACGGCCCTGCCAAATATTTCTGCTGAGACAGTGGCGAATGCCCTTCTGGCTATATTCTCACGGGTAGGATTTCCCGAAGAAGTACTCTCCGATCAGGGCACACAATTTACCTCTGAGTTGCTCCAGCAGGTATGGACCCTCTGTGGGGTTAAGTCCCTGCGCACGTCCCCCTATCATCCACAAACGAATGGACTTTGTGAAAGGTTCAATGGAACCTTGAAACAGATGATCCGGACGTTCATAGCAGATCATGTTGACTGGGAAAAATGTATGCCCCATTTTTTGTTTGCTTACCGGGAGGTCCCACAGGAGTCCACAGGATATTCACCATTCGAACTACTCTATGGGCGAAGGGTAAGGGGTCCCCTAGATATTCTGCGGGAATACTGGGAGGGGAAATGCGAGTCAGAGGAGACTCCACATATCACTTATGTAGTTGAGCTCTGGGAAAAATTAGACCGGCTCATGTCCCTAGCCCACGGGAACCTAAGGGCAGCCCAAGCCCGCCACAAGACCTTGTATGACCGCAACACTAAGCCCCGAGAGCTTCTAGTGGGTCAGCGGGTCCTGATGCTACGTCCTACCCGACAAAATAAATTACAGGCTGCCTGGATAGGACCATACGAGGTTGTAGAGCGCAGGGGAGAAACAACCTACGTTGTCGCCCGAGGAGCCAGGGGTCAGACCCGGCGACTCTGCCACGTAAATGCGCTCAAACCATACCTAGAACGTACAGAAGAGGTGTCCGTTATCGTTACCCCCTCGCACACGGAGGCAGGAGACCGGGCTATCCCAGACCTCCTTGCTGAGTCCGTCCACCCCGGGGATATTACCCAAGACAAGCTCGGAGAACAGCTGAGCCCCATAGAAAAAGCCCAAGTATTCCCGCTGCTAAAGCAGCACCTCCAGCTGTTCTCTGCTCTACCCGGCATCACATCATTAGCCCAGCATGGAGTAGAGACTCCCGGTCAGAGCCCTCTCAGGCAACCCGCTTACCGGGTCCCTGAAGCAGTCAAGGGACACATTAGGAAGGAGCTTGAAGAGATGAGGACCTTGGGAGAAATAGAACCCTCCCACAGCCCCTGGGCTTCTCCAGTTGTGCTAGTGCCTAAGAAGGACGGGACGACCCGCTTCTGTGTGGACTATCGTCGGCTAAATGAAAAGACGACCACTGATGCCTACCCTATGCCCCGAGTAGATGACCTGTTAGACCAGTTAGCGGGGGCGACCTGGGTTTCGACACTAGACCTTAGCCGGGGTTATTGGCAGATCCCGTTGACGGCAGATGCTGTCCCCAAGTCGGCATTCATCACCCCATTCGGCCTGTACCAATTTCGGGTCATGCCGTTTGGGATGAAGAATGCCCCAGCTACATTTCAGCGGCTGGTAGATCAGCTACTCGAGGGTCTGCAGGGCTATACCTGCGCCTATCTCGACGATATAGCGATCTTCAGTGACTCTTGGGACGAGCACCTCCAGCATCTGGATGTGGTATTGGGCAGAATACAGGCAGCAGGGATGACTATCCGCCCCGACAAATGCCAAATAGGTATGGGCGAGGTCCAGTACTTGGGACACCGGGTGGGGAGTGGGAAACAGCGACCTGAACCCGCCAAAATTGAGGCTATTGTCAACTGGCCTGTACCGCTCAATAAGAAGCAGGTCCTAGTTTTCTTAGGTACCGCAGGGTATTACAGAAAATTTGTACCCAATTACAGTTCTTTGGCCAAACCCCTGACTGACCTTACCAAGAAAACCCTGCCCCGGACAGTCCTGTGGTCCCCAGAATGTGGTGCTGCCTTTGAAGCCTTAAAAACAGCCCTAGGAAATTCTCCGGTCTTGGCCGCTCCTAACTTCAATCAACGCTTTTTGGTCCACACAGACACTTCCATGTTTGGGCTCGGGGCCGTGTTGAGCCAGGTCAACAGCCAAGGAGAGGAGCACCCAGTAGCATACCAAAGTCGCAAGCTACTGGAACGGGAGGTGGGCTATGCTGCTATTGAAAAAGAGTGCCTGGCTCTTGTGTGGGCACTAAAGCGGTTCCAACCTTACTTGTATGGCCGGGAATTCACTGTCTTAACTGACCACAACCCCCTTGTGTGGCTGAACAGAGTGTCCGGGGACAATGGTAGACTATTGCGGTGGAGCCTATCCCTTCAACCCTTTAATTTTACAGTGCAATACAGTCCGGGAAAGGACAATAAAAACGCAGATGGTTTATCACGGCAAGAAGACGTGTGAGTCAACACCACACCCAGTGTTTTTCCTCGCCACCTTCAGGCTTATCCGTGTTGACAACCCCGAGCTGGCTCTCTTTGAAAGGGGGAGAAATGTCAAGGTAGCACCCCTCCAGACAACCATGTTTTTCCGTTCCTCAGTGCCCATGTTCCAGCTGAGTTATTTTCCCCTGTTCTAACTGTGTGTTTTACATGTATGGTGCCCTGTTAAAGAGCCTAATCCCTTGTACCCTTTCCCCAGGAATGTAGCTTCAGCAGCCACTTCAAAATAAAGGTTTATCCTGGCTGCTGAGCTCATTCTCTTCTTACAAAGGTAGGCGGTTTTCCTATTGGTTGCTCAGACCAAGCCCCAGTGTAGGCACTGTTCTGATTGGTTGCTTAGTTAAATGCCCAATTTGCATATAATTGCTGATCTGTGGGGCACGTCCCATGCTGGGGATTGGTTGCTACTAATCCTACCTTTCATCTGATTGGCTGCCAGGTACTGTCCTTTTGTGTAGGTGTGAAGAAGTTCTTTTGTTCAACTTTTGTTATCAAGATGTTTTCCTGTATATATGTCCTGTGTTTTGTGTCAATAAACAGTTCTTCTTGTTTTCCCAACACGACCAGTCTCGTCTGCTATGTTGGTGGAATTGCTTGCAGGGAAGCCTTGATCATAGCCCCGTTTGGCTATTGGATATTTACTGGACCTGAGGAGTGATTTTGTGGAACTGATTCCGGTAGGAGCTACCCATCTAGTAGCCCTCCCGTGACAATTATATTTGTCACGGTACACACCGTGACTCTTACCCCTGGCGGGCACAAGGGGCTAGCCACCTGCCGAGAGACTATGGACCTTGTCTGTTGCCAAAGCCAGAAACTCCTAGGAGAACTAAAATCACTGGCCCCAAGCACACTGCTTTCTCCGTCTAACCGGAGTACAGCAGGAATCTGTCTGCCAGCTACAGTGTCTGGGTACAATGGTAGACTATTGCGGTGGAGCCTATCCCTTCAACCCTTTAATTTTACAGTGCAATACCATCCGGGAATGGACAATAAAAATGCAGATGGCTTATCACGGCAAGAAGACGTGTGTGTCAACACCACACCCAGTGTTTTCCTCGCCACCTTCAGGATTATCCGTGTGGACAACCCCGAGCTGGCTCTCTTAGAAAGGGGGAGAAATGTCACGGTAGCACCCCTCCAGACAACCATGTTTTTCCATTCCTCAGTGCCCATGTTATTTTCCCCTGTTCTAACTGTGTGTTTTACATGTATGGCGCCCTGTTAGAGAGCCTAATCCCTTGTACCCTTTCCCCAGAAATGTAGCTTCAGTAGCCACTTCACAATAAAGGTTTATCCTGGCTGCTGAGCTCATTCCAAGCTCAGACCAAGCCCCCAGTGTAGGCACTGTTCTGATTGGATGCTTAGTTAAATGCCCAATTTGAATATATTTGCTAATCTGTGGGCACGCCCCCTGCTGGGGATTGGCTGCTACTAATCCTACCTTTCATCTGATTGGCTGCCAGGTACTGTCCTTTTGTTCAACTTATGTTATCAAGATGTTTTCCGGTAGTAGCTACCTATCTAGTAGCCCTCCCGTGACAGGTGTCAAGTGTCCTCGGGGGCTCAGACTTAAGCCATGTGCAAGAGGCAGTCTGGCAGGATGTCTGTACACGTGGGCAGTGATCAGCTGCCTACCACTAGATGCCAGTGCTGGAGAAGTCCTGTTGATGCAATCTGGATTCTGGGGCATGTTCTGGGTATTGGGGCATGTCTAAGGTTTACAATCTGGGTGCTGGGACTGGTTCTGGGTGTGCAGTCTAAGTGTAGAGGCATGTCCGGAGCATGCAGTGTGGCAGTTTGGGTTTGTCCTGGACGTGCAGTGTGGCAGTTTGGGTATGTCCTAGGCGTGCAGTGTGGCAGTTTGGGTATGTCCTAGGCGTGTAGTGTGACGGTTTGGGCATGTCCTGGACTTGTAGTGTGGCTGTTTGTATATGTCCTGGGCATACACTGTGGCTGTTTAACATGTCCTGGGCATGCAATGTGGCGGTTTGGGTATGTCCTAGGCTTGCAGTGTGGCGGTTTGGGAATGTCCAGGACATGCATTGTGGCTGTTTGGGCATGTCCTGGGCGTGTAATGTGGCTGTTTGGGCATGTCCTGGGCCTGTAATGTGGCTGTTTTGGCATGTCCTGGGTGTGCAGTGTGGGTGCCGTTTCAAGTGTTGTGTTTACTGCAAGGTGGTGCTATGGCAAGTTATGTGGGGGCAAAGCAAAAGGAGGGCAGAAGAAATGGAAAGGGGGGTGTGCCCAGACCATTTGTAGCAGGCTCTGCAACCTATAGATAGTTTTTCATCATGACACTTTTACACTGACTGAATAACTTTTTACCCCCTAACAGTGACTAATGACTATTAGTGCTATGCCATAAAAAAAAAACACTTTGTCTAACTTTGACCTGATTTTGCTGACAAACTTGGTGAGACTGATAAGCTGTGTCTGATGGTGGAGGAATGTGGGGGGCTTGATAAGATTGGGTCTCTTCAAACACATGAGAATGAACAAGTCTACAAAGCCTCATCTGGCCTGATAGAGAAATATTTCTTAACAGAGGATGAGGAACACTCTTCTCTTGCCCCAGAGGCTTCATCTGAAAGCTATGTATTTCCCATCCAGGAAGGAACACACACTACATTTAATTTTTGAGCACTGACATACTGTTTGTCTTATATATATGTTGTAGCACTTTCCTTTACTTGAATAGTTCTTTCAGCCTGTACATACTGTGAAACCTCTTTCTTTAAATATTGCTGTCTATATATTTTTAATATTTGCCCTGAGTTTAGAAATACCAATGTTTCCATGTTTGTCTATGTTTTATTTTCAAGTAATAGGGCAATAATCAATATTATTTTTTTTTTTTTTGTTTCCTAACCATTTTCTTCTACAGCGACCTTTTTACCCCAACTCTAACCCTAAATTTACCCTAACCCTAAATCTACCCCTACCCCTTAATGTAACCCTTGTACTAACCCGAACCTTCCTGGAACCCTGATTATAACCCTAATTATAACCCTAACCCTAAATCTAGGCTTAGCTTTTTCTATTTATTTGTTTATTTATTTATGTATTTATTTATTTATAACTGTAATGTTGCTGGCTCCCTCTAGGGGAACAGTTTCAGAGAGATGGAAGAGATTTTTTTTTAATTCACTTCTGTTGCTCTCTGCTGGGCAATCTGTATTGGAGAAGAATGCTACTCCAATACAGCACCACGGTGATCATGGTGCCCTGGGATGTTGTGTGACATCATGGTGCTCTGATTCATACACAATTTGATGCAACATGGGGCAGACAATGGTGCCCACTTGATCAAAAAGACTTAGCCTCCTGAGCTTGAAATGGGTCAACATTTTGTCGCAAAAAATTTTTTTTGTTGATGTCCATGAACTTGGGGCTATTTGAGGAAGAATGTAATATCATTGTAAATTGCAACCTAGTCATTTGGGAATTTTGAAATTAAAGTAAAAGTATATAGTTTAAAAAAAAAAAAGCCCAAAACATTACTAGCTTTACTACCTGGCTTCACACTTACATTTTGATTCTCTTGTCTCTGCTCCTCAGTTCACTGTATTTCTGCTGTGCTTTCAGTTTTGAAATCGATCGGCCATGATGTCTGACTTGAGAGGTTTTTCGAGGTCACATCTGGGCATATTGTATAGCTCAAAATTCACCTTACGATATGGCGCCAATGTACCACAAATCTTTCTGCACTTCAGTTTAGTTCGCTTATAAAAGTGCTGTGAAGTTGATGAGTCATTGTTCTGCATCACCAGTGATGTCATAATCTGCTTTTGCCCATCCCCAATGGACATACTGTCAACATCCAGGTCAGTCATGTTGATATCTATAAAAATAATTTTTGAAATTTGTATAGCTTCCTCCATTTTTCTACCAATGCAGTAGCACAACAGCAAATAAGATTTATATCCTGAAGAATACTGCAGAGTGATGAACATAGTTCCAGCAGTCAAACACACCATGCTGGTATTCCAGCATAAATAAGCTGTCCAAATTTCATGATTCCAAAAATTCAGTGTTGGAGAGTTTTTCCTGCTTCAGACAGACACAATAATTTTCTGTTTTAAATATAAGATATATTTAGATCCGCAGAGCTGCGGATAATCTAGTCTTGTTCCAGCCATTCACCTTGTACCTTCGTTCAGCAGTGTTCCCAGAGGTTTTGAATCCAGTGACCATGTGTGACAACTATGGAGTTCCTTCCCCAATAATTCTCCCTGGGAGATGTGGACCCGACAACACCCCGGACATTTCAGGAGAGCAAAACCATAGCAGTAGCCAATGAATGGAGCGAGGATGACTTTGGAATACTACATGAGGTGGATACTCTCTGAGCCACCACAGCTTACAACTTACTGCACATTCAAGTGGTCTAGGTCAAGGTTGCACTTTACCTACAGAGATAGGGCGGGGACAGA